>OU611954.1:12540000-13790000 GCA_914767545.1 Sesia apiformis | reverse complement strand
ATGTTTTATATTTTTGTTTTGTTGAGATTTAATACGTGAAACGTATTGTAAATAAAGTTCATTAAGGTGAATATTTTTCGTTGTTCATTGCTTTACCTTGTCGTAAAACTTATAAATTTCTTGAAGGTATTGGTGGAGAGTTGAACATTTAAATACACCGTTTTTCATATTATATGACGTAGAGGCTGCAACCAATATCGACTTGCAGCATGTTTACTGATTTTATAGCATTCAATTTGTGTCGTAAAATTGGTAGTTATGCTTTGACCGTTATCGAGCGTGTCTTGGCGTTTACATACTAGCGTTTATTCATAAATATATTTTGAATATACGAATGTTTTGAAGTAAATAATGGATTTAATATTGTTTGCTTAACTATAATAGTGCATTGCAATTGCTCGCATGGATTTGCAAATCTAGATAACTAATTTACAAATTGGTTACAAAATAAAGTAATAAGGTCTAATAGGTAATATAGAGGACGTTACAATGCATACATAATTTTTAGATACACACATCTTTGATTCATCATCATCGTTTTATTCGTAGTAGACTTGAATATTTTAGTATCATTTGGAGTCCTTTTTACGCGGTTCACACTAATCGCCTTGAAAATATCCAAGCTAGATTCCTGAGGTGCCTTTGTTTTCGCATGGGATCTAAAAGAACTCCAACGTCTTATGCTATCAAATGTAATCAATACAATATTAACCGATTAGAGCATTTCAGAATATTGTTGGATACGGCTAATCTTCATAAAATTGTACATGGGGAGGTAAAAACTGAACTATTCAATAATAATAGGTCGGAGAGAAAGTCTTTTCGTATTTTGTATATATGAAGTTGTGATCCAATATCTTTGATTGAACTTTTTGTACTTGGCTGGTTATGATACCATTATAAAAGTAACATTTAGAAAAAGAAATAAAAAAATAAAAAACTATTACCCGCCATTTTTCAATTGTTTTTCTGTCCAAGAAAATGAGTGAATCTAACGAAGAAATTTTAAATACATTTTAAAGTTTTATTACAAAAAAGGGAAAAATGCGACACAAGCCGCGAAAACAATTTGTGCCGTTTATGGACCCAATGCAGTGTCAGTAAGAGTAGCACAAAGTTGGTTTAAGCACTTTCAGTCAGGAAATTTTAATGTTAAAGGTGCAGTTCGCTCCGGTCGCCCTGTTACCGATGCCATTTGTGAAAAAGTGCAGAAAGATCGGCATATAAGTAGTTACGACATTTCTGATGCACTGGGCATTGACTACTACAGTTTTGACTCATTTGAAAAAGTCTGGATTCACAAAAAAGCTCGATATTTGGGTACCACACGAACTCACTGAAAGTAACCTAATGAACCGTGTACTCGTTTGCGATTCTCTATTCAAACGCAATGAAACCGAACCATTTTTGAAAAGATTTATTACTGGTGATGAGAAGTGGATCACTTACGACAAGAACGCGCGGAAAAGATTGAATAGGTAATTTGAATAAGTAGTGTAATGTTTACATCAAGAGAAGACTGTCAAAACTACTTGTCACAATTTTTTGACTAAAAATCACAAAATTTCTACAGTAACGGAATCATGTCACTACCTACAAGATGGCAACTAGTTATAGAACAAAACGGCACATATATATTATAATTAAATGTAATTAAACTTTTAAAAAAATGTCTTGAATTTTTATATAAATTACGAAGAAACTTTTTCCCCGACCTTATATATATTTTTATGCCCCAAAGCGAGAGCCAAGGCATGGTGAATTATTTTTCTTGCCCTCACACCGCACTAGAAAACATTTAACAAACCCATTTCTAGAATGTGTAGAAAATATAACCAATTGAACATTCGGAACTGGACTTATTCGCAAATGGTTTGCTGACTTTCAAGAACAAAGTCAAACCCGCTCTGACTACAAAGCATCATAATTAGGTCTCCCTTTATTTTGTCCCTTTATTTTATTTTCTTGTTTTATTTACAACTAGCTGTTGCCTGCGACTTCGTTCGCGTGGTCTTCAAATATTAATTTAGAAACCTTCGCGGGCGTTTCAATACCTTACCAAAGTTTCATCGCAATCGGATGAATGGTATATGAACGCATACGGGACAAACAAAGAAACACTCATTTTTATATATATAAATTAAATTTATTGCTAAAATGTCAATCATCCTGCCGTCACATTATTGAGATGTCAATTAGGTTTAACACTTCTATATACACTATGTGTGCTTTGATATGTTTGATAGCTTGCTTTGTGATGCATGAATAAATAGATATTTTATTTATAGTATGTAAATTTTGTTATATAGAAGTTGTGGCTGGCACCATTACTCGACATAATCAAATAAATCATAACAACTAATTTCAGAGCTGCGTCTAGTGGGAAATTGAGCGAAAATGTAATTATAAAACTTGTTTCAAGCAGTATTCTATTGCTTCCGGGTTATCTATGCATTATCAAATTGTACTTAGTACATCTAAAATAGACATGGGGAGTTGTCCACATATAACCTGAGCTGAATAATAAGCTTTACATTTTGCATTCACCTAAAGCACGATTTTGTGATGCGAAAAATGTGATCTACAGACATCATGAATAATTTATTTTTCCTAGTTTTATAGGTAATACCCAATGGCGTCCATGAAATTAGTTTTGAATTAACAGTTGTCCAAGTTTACTGCTTTTTGATTTAAGCATAGGAAACCTTTAGTTTTTTTTTGTAAATGTTTTTATTTACGTTACAAACGAGTACTTTATTACACACCAATGGTGCTATTCTAAATCAGACCATGTGGTGTCGGCCGGCTATAGAATACCACCACCATTTATTCCCATGGGTGCCGTAAAAAGCGACTAAGGGACAACTACGTCAAACCATGAAGAACTACACCAGCTCTAAAAGAATGAACCAACCTGCTTAGCCAATGTGACGTTTTACTGCCACACATCCCTCATATACAAAATGTCTGAACTCTAAATCTCAAACAGTTTAGTTATCAATGAATAAATTAATAAAAACAATTAACGTCCATAACATTTTTAAACGTAGACTTTTTAGAATATTGTTTAGAATTATGTTTTTAGTTACACTTTATGTGAAAACTTCCTTATAAATCTTTCCCTATTGCAATGAATTTTTTTTGTAGACATTCAGTGGTGAAATAAATTCATGGAAGAAAATTCGTTGTGATAGTTATGATCAATTAACATCGAATGTAAATAACAAAGCGTTGATTATGAAAAGCATTTCATTATATATTTTTAAAACGAACAATTATCTAATAATGTTTATGGCATTATGACCCCCACCCCTTTGTAATTGCAGATAGATAATTAATGCTAATAATTAACTATATAATGAATGCTAGATAATTAACCTGTGTAGATAATTAATGCCTCACAGTAGGATTCTTTGTGTCGTAGGTTCAAAGACATATCTTACATATACAATCAAAGACATATCAAAGATATCAAAGACATATCAAAGACATATACAAGACTTTGTATATATAATACACGACCACAAACAACACAAATCGAAACAAACATTTTCATTGAACTACTCGTATTAGTGAGTTCGACTGGGACTTTTTACACAACAAGGTTTTCGGTCAATTCGCCTAATCGATTATATCCTACAGGTGTTATGGAAAATTATTCATATGACGACTGTTAGATCGACTCAGTACGCAAGGCGATAGCTCATCTATTCAATGAAGTTCAACGTTTCAATTTTGGTTTTGTCACAGATGTTTTCCAATATTTTGTTCCTTTTAGCACATAATTATCACATAATTCTTATCTCTGTTTATACATATTTTTCTTATCAGAGATTTTCCTTATTTCATCAAATTATATGTTGAACAGGCATGCAAATTACAACATGATCCGGATCAAACATGTGACGATATTGACCATAAAGTTTTATAAAAGGCCTCATCACTTTATTCACTCATATATTAATATTAATTTGCGGGTTCAGGTAAAGCTAATTTTATAATGTTTTTTAAAAGCCTATTTTATTTATTTATTCGCTACATAAATATTCATGAAACAACTATTTATTGGACACATTTTTTGACTTTTTTTTAAAAACTCCTTTAGTCTGTTTATAAAATAAACTTCTTTAAAAAACAAAATAAAACTGAATTCACAAACGCGCTAAAGAGTATCTAAAGTTGGCACTGACTTTAAGAAATCTTAATTTAACTTTAATTCCAATTATGTAATTAGTATTTACAGACTGTGAACAAATATTTATAATAACACCCGTATACAAGATTGTTAAAATTTTACTACTAAAAATAAAATATGTAACATTTTCAGTATAGAGGTAATACGAGTATATAAATATTGAAAACGTTTGGTCCGGTATGGCAAGGTACCTACCAAGCTGGCGGGGTTACTTCGCTGAATGGCCAGACTGACGCATTGTGCGAGATAGCTGTCGGCCGTGGGGTAGCTTCAAGGAGTTGGCAAAGAGAAGCCTTGATGGGAGTAGATAGTTGGACCCTATGAATCTAGAGTTTCGACAACAAAAGGAACAAAAAGGTTCTCAGATATTTATACATATTTATACATATTTATACATACATACTCAAAAGGTTGGCGATTCTCAGTTATTTATACATATTCCGTCGGTATGCACCTTCTACCGCTGCACGAGGCTTCTCGCATGTTGCTTGAAGGTGAGTTGTAGCCAGTTTGTGGACACTAGTGGCATCCCATACCAGTGGCTGGCCCATTTCTATGTCTAATAAATAGAAGAAAAGTGTTAATATACACGATGTTGTACCTGTAGGTACTTATTTATAGGGTTGTAAAGAAACTAAGTACCTAATCTTTTATCTTAATATTTTCTTAGTAATCTTTTATCTTTTACGCCCTCGTATTATTTGATGTACTACAACACGCAGTGACACGTACTACAACACGTAGTGACACGTCCTCTACACATAATTTTTTATAAAAAAAGGAGGTGGTCAGACTAGCGCCCCACATGATGATAAGTGGCCGCCGCCGCCCATAGACTTCTGCAACATCAAGTAAGTAAGTAAGTAACTTACTTTAGTTTACTAACACACGCAGTGTACTACAAGTTGTTAAGGGTGACATGTATACTATTTGTATCAAAGTTACTTACTTATTGTATCAACTTTATCATTTAGTGCAATTTACACATTTTATATACAATAACACAATAAATGTACGGCCCAACAACTATTTTATATCGAGAAGAGAACCTGTACAATTTGGAACGAACTCCCTCCAGAGGTCTTTCCATTACGCTACGATATGGAGTTCTTTCAAGTTGTGAATAGGATTTTGCATGGTTGGCGGCGGTACCCGCGTACTTTCTGATGTTGCAGGAGTCTATGGGCGACGGCAGCCATTTATCATCATGTGGGGCGTTAGTTAGACCACCTCCATTAAAAAAAAAGAAGTATGACAATGACAATTTTCTTGAATTCTAGCAAAAATTTAAACATATTATAGATACTTTCATATTATAACTTTATCGTGTTCGGTTTGAACGGGCTTAATTTGCATTGCTTGATTATACGAATATATACGAATATATTTGCATTGTACGAAATAGTGCTGAAACAATTTAGACCACCCGGAATTTAACAGACGGGGCCGACGTGTATTTGTGCAACATATGAGTGGATAATCTGTATGTAGTAAGGCAGCTTGTAGCATTTACTATAATTTTCGGCTAAATTGCTAAATGGTTTCACTCATCGTTTTCGTGTTACGAGCTTTTGTACATGCCGGCACAAACATAGATAGGGAACAGCATGACTTCTTCATACAGAGATGTAAGAAAAAAAACTCGTTCTCCTGTTATACTTTCTATTTCCCATTTTACCAACCCGTTTTCCAAATCCAATCCTAAATTGGACTGTCTGCTCGTCAGCCACCTAATTTCTAAACTGATTAGTAAACTTCTTACTTATCTCATTATACTTCACAATCTTCTACTTCCGAATTCCTTTTCCAGATCCCACCCCTAAATCTCGAAATATACGAGACGTATCCAGAAATTTGTCAATGATTTTCATTCTTAACTTTATTGACATGTTGGATATAACATGCACTTACCACCATTTGGACTTTTTGCTCGGCTGTCACTTTTCTATAAAAGAATGCAGTTTTTTGTTATTTTTGTAAGATTGGTGGTGCAAATTTTTAGCCTCTGCCTGAATGACTACTCATTACAATGCGTTCATTACAAACGTGTAGAGAGATAGAGAGAGAAAGGGAGTAAGATTTTCATTTTAGAATTCCGTTTCTATCAATTATCATGTTAATTTTCACTTCAGTTTCACGAAATACGTGTTTTTCTAAATACTGTGCTTTTTCTAACCACACACTCCAGCCCAGAGTAGCGTCTTCTCCTAGAATTGCATTTGTTTTCAGATCTCCTACTGTATATTGCGTTATTATTGTGATGTCTGTTAACAACATCTGGGATGGGAAGCAAAAGGACGTGTGCGTACCTCACGTTCGAGGTATGGCATAACAAAAAATATGAACACAAAGCAACCCTACTACATATAAATGGAATATTCGGGTCTCACGCTAACAGTAGCAATTTGAGTGTAACGTGTGCAGCCGTATTAGAAAACTGTATTAAGGTAAAACAATAGGTAGTTAATTAGGTACGCGCAGAGTCATAAAAATGCTACATAAATCAAAAATAAATCTGGAGTTATCCAAGGCTTGATAGTTTTTGGTTTACAGATATGGATTACAGATATGTTACTACAGTTACAGATATGGACTTTATATATAGTTATGAATGTCTGAAAGACAAAAAAGTTGGCACATATGGATTTATTTTTTTATGTTGCATCACAAAGCAAGATATTAACATAACAATACATAATTTAATCATATACATATAAGGTCGAGGAAAAAGTTTCTTCGTATTTTATATACAAATTCAAGATATTTTTTTTAAAGTTTAATTACATTTAATTATATATGTGCCGTTTTGTTCTATAACTTGTTGCCATCTTGTAGGTAGTGACATGATCCCGTGGCTGTAGAAACTTTGGAATTTTTGGTCAAAAAATTGCGACAAGTAGTTTTGACAGTCCTCTCTTGATGTTAACCTTACACCACCTAAAGAATTCTGAAGAGACCGAAATAAGTGGAAATCTGAGGGCGCAAGGTCAGGGCTATATGGTGGGTGAATCAACACTTCCCAACCAAGCTCTCTCAATTTTTACTGAGTGGCTAAAGTTGTGTGTGATCTGGCGTTATCATGATGAAAGACTACACCCTTTCTGTTGATCAATTCCGTGCGTTTTTTCTCAATTTCTTACTTTAGTCTCATCAGTTGTTGGCAGTAGAGATCCGAATCGATAGTTTTGCCCGGCGGTAAAAGCTCATAATGAACGAAGCTCTTCCAATCCCACCATGCACACAACATCACCTTATTGCGCGTTAATCCGGGTTTCGCCATAGTCTGTGGAGCTTGGCCGTACTTAGACCATGATATTTTCCGCACGTTCTAGTCGTAAGTGATCCACTTCTCTTCACCAGTGATCAAAAGTGATCTCATCTCATCTTTTCAAAAATGGTTCGGTTTCATTACGTTTTAATAGAGAATCGCAAACGAGTACATGGTTCATTGGGTCCAATCTTGCTGCACTTTTTCACAAATGGCATCAACTTTACCGGTAACAGGGCGGCCTGAGCGAACTGCATCCTTAACATTAAGATTTCCTGACTGAAAACGCTTAAACCAACTTTGTGCTACTCTTACTGACACTGCATTAGGTCTATAAATGGCACAAATTTTTTCGCGGCTTGTGTCGCATTTTTCCCTTTTTTGTAATAAAACTTTAAAATGTATCGTATTTCTTCGTTGACAGAAAAACAATTGAAAAATGGCGGGAAACAGTTTTTATTTTTTTATTTCTTTTTCTTATATATTACCTTTTTAATGGTATCATAACCAGCCAGGTACAATCAGTTCAATCAAAGATATTGGATCACAACTTCATACATACGAAATACGAAAAGACTTTCTCCCCGACCTATTATTATACAGAAGTATTTAATCTGTTTGACATCCCAGAAATATGACGACAGCACGATTAACTTTTAAGATAAAATATATTTTTTAATCAGTTAGTGGTTAAAAGTAAATAAAAACATAGTAAAATGAGTGAGAACAATTATTCCAATTACCCCGATTATTCAAATTAATGGGAGTAACCTGCACGTGCCTTGCACCTTGCACCCTGCAAGTTCTGCGCGTCAATAAGCAGTATGAGATATGTTGAAAGGTTTGTCTTAGTCTTCCGGAAGAGTGGGAATGACTGCTTTTTAGGCCCCTAATTTTGTTCTATTTAGTTATATAGTTCTACATATTGAAATGTTTTAAAGGATTCTTTTCAAATAATAATAGTTGTTAAAATCAACGTCAAAACTCTCATGATTTATCAACATTTTTACGATTATAAATACTTAACTGATTAGTTTATTTAATTAAATAGCTAGTTTACTTTGTTTATTGCAGATGTTTCGCCTGTTCCCTTGGCTACTGGTATATTGGTGCTTGTCAAGCGCCCAACCTGCGCCTGCTAATCCATACGTACCTCCCACACTTCCTTTCGCTCGTTCAGTGGCAGCAGTAGCTGGCATTCCTCCATCTCTCGCTCCTGTAGCTCCTGCAATATATCCCTTTAGTCCTACACCTCGACCTTTAGTACCAGGTGTCACTAATCCCTATAATAATCCCTATTACAATCCCACTGGGGGACCAGCTATACCGATTCTGTCTTACACGAACGAGCATGCATTAGACGGGACTTATACTTTCAGGTATGTAAATCAATCGTTACACATAAAGTCGAGTAGTGGATATACACAGGTTGTGTATCTAGAGCTTACGCTGTGCATATTTATGTTATGAGACACATATAAGTTTATTTGTTAATTATATGTATACGTGTCTTTATAGCTCAATTCAGTGGGAATGGAAAAGTCTTGAATATTAAAATATGGGTTACATATTCTTAATCTGTTTATGAAATCCTTTCACTAAATTATTTTAAATTATTTTATACCTATCTATACTTTTTTACTTATTATAAATTATGTATGTAATAAGCTCGTGTTCGTCGTCGATTCATTTCCATTTCACCTTGTTCTTATTTTATCAAAAATAATTAATAATATTAAGTGATTTATCCTCTTTTTATATTCCACCACAGAATTACCTTCTTTACTACAGAATTAACGACATCTAGGTGGTTTTGCTATGACGTGCTCTCTATATTTCTGCCAAAACGCTATACAAAATTGATCGCTTGTAATTACGCGTTCAAAATCACTCTCAAGAGCGATGTAGTTAATGCGGACCTTTAAACAAAAATAATATATATATTTTTGGAAGAGATGATAGACGATTGTAATTAGTTACTCATACCTGTAAAAGCAGGGAGAATGCAAGCGCGATCCCGACTTTGTAGAGTACCTACTCTTGAAGGGTCCTTCCTATAACGTAGCATAGTGGATATTGCCATTTTTTTTTATTTTATGGTCGAAGGCGGCAGACGAGCATACAGTCCACCCGATGGTAAATGGATACTGTCACATTATCCATGCTACACTCCATCCATGATACATGCTAACATTAGTCCAAAATGACAAACGTTGGTACACCCCCGGATGCCCTGCCTATCTTTGGAGATATAGGAACTGATTTGGAGAAAGGGTTGGGAAAATGAGGGGGGATAGGATGGAAATGGGCTCTGGCACATCTCACTCACTACTGACACACGTACGTACATTAGGGAAATAAGATAAAGTGGGAAATGCAGTACCTTTCAAGGTAGTCTTCTGTGAGAGAGGGGTAACGTGGCCAGTCGAGCGCGCCCAGCAGCTGTTGGATTGCAGCGTGCACTCTCTCCCTCAAGTTCATTTAATATAGCCTACTTAACATTCTTTTCCTGCTATAACTTGATAATTTATTTTACATTAGTTTAGTTATAATAACTTGTCTGAATACTTGAGAAAAGTACGAGTATAGTAAAAGAAAGTATTCTTGTCATAACAATTACCATACAATAGGAATGTTCACCTTTCACTAGAACAGATATCTGCTATAGATTTCTTTAGGTGGCAAACAATGGATCACCTGATGATAAGTGGCTTACCGGTTTATTATATGAGAATATTTGAATATTTAATGTGTTATTTTGTATATTTTATACGAGTAGCAAGCGTTCTCTAGATAATTTCTGAGAAAACTGTCTGCCTCATATGAGGCAGTGAATACACAGGTTGTATTTGTATAAATAGTGACACAAATAACTACATCCACATTTATATTGTATGCCTGTGTGTGTTGTGTGTTCCTACACAGAGCCGCGTGGTGTGGGCAAGTTTTAGAATAGCTCCGCCCCATTTCTTACCGTGGATGTCGTAAAAGAGGACCAAAGGAAACTTGAGGAACTACTTCACCTTTAGAGGTGAGGAGACAAGCCAACGACGCGCTTGTCCAGCGTGGCGTTTAAAGGCCATACATCCCTCATGCACATGACAGTGAACACGAGGAGGACCATGTCCAGCAGTTAATGAAAAATTGCTAGTTACGGTTACGGATACATGTAAATGACCAGGACATATTAAAGCATGACAATGCATTTTATGATGTTTATTAACCCATAGTCTATAATTTATTTCAATAATATTTCTAAGTAAATGATGGACAATTTAGTCGCTTTTCAGTTTTACAACTGCCGATGGTAAACAAGTACAAGAAAATGGATTTTTGAAAGACGCGTACATAGATAACGCTGGGGAGCCTCAAGGCATACAAGTAAGTGTTATTCAATTGATTTTAAGGTACATAACTATGTTAATTAATTTTATTAATCCTGTTGATAATTAAAATAATTTGAGTTAATTAGTGATGTTATTAAAACTCAAATTAATTAAATATTCTGTCATATTATTAACATAAAATAATCGCAGTGCGCATCGTATGCCAAGTCTCATGCATAGGTACGTACATTTTGGTCTATCTATATATTCGTATACTTAATGTGTGACTTTTTCAACCTACCAGTTCAACCGAGAACTTTGATATGGACTTTTTGATATCAACTTAATATCAACACTATAGTCGACGTCAAGTTAGGTCTCTAGCTGTCGTGAAATTATACAACGCGAAACAATTTAGTTTCTGTGCGAGAAACGACAGCACATACCAATCTATTATACTCGTATTCAAATTGGATTCGAGATCCGACCGGGGTCCATTACATTGTTTTTCTACTTTTTCAATTATCATTACTTGGCAGTGAAGGAAAACACCGAGTGGGAGAACTACAAGTTCAAGAATAAAGAACCTGGCATGTCCCAAACATCCACATTTTTTTGTGCCTATTGTAGCACATTATAAGCCTATTTTAATATTCTATCGTTATAGTTACGCTTTGCATTGAGTCGCGTGCTAGTCCCGAAACCCTTTTAGCCTTTTCAAAAACCATCACATATATTTCTCGCTCTTCTTATTTGTCCATGGCGGCAATTATTTTTAAAGTTTGTCTGGCTAGGGGCGTTCCATGCTAGGATTTCCTGTAGGTAAGTTTTCTCCATTCGGTGACTCGTCTACGCTATGCGGTCATCGGTCCAGCAATTTTGGTATAAATTTACAAACGATACTATTCTTACAAAAATATCTTGATTCTTGTTTCTCTTGTTTCTGTTACACCGAATTAAAAATTGTTAATTACAAACAGGTCGTTCAAGGGAGCTACGCGTATGTCGCGCCCGATGGCACTCCGATACAAGTTTCATATATCGCCGACGAGAATGGTAATTTACAAAAACAATCACATCATCGCACATCTTATATTATTTATTGCACATAGTTTAATTTGGAAAATATTTAAATAATGGAATTAATATAAATATTTAATAATTTATAACTTAGCTGGTTCGCCTAACTCAAGACCATACGAGCTGACGGATAGTGGAAAGGCAGTATTAGAACATGTTTTGTCATATGCCAATTTGTTAATTAAGATGACTATAGTATACAATTATCTCTTTGCTTTGAAAAACCGAGACGTTTGTAGTTTCCAATTACCTTTATTGCTTGAAACCTAATATATCTTTATTTATTAAAGCCATCTGGTCGATATACTTAGTTATTGTCAAAACTTTGCAATGACATTCTTTCTTTCATGGATATGGCTGACAGATAGCAGATTGTAGAAAATAGATCACTCACGTCCTATAAGATTATACATAGTTTAAAGCAACTTTTGCTATTAGTACTAAGAATAAATTAACATCTCTGAGATGCGTATGTCATTGACACATTATGTACTTTCGCGATAAACTGCAAAACTCTTAATAAGTTAAATCTTAGTTTTTAATTGTAACAAAACTATGGATATAGACCTCTCCCAAGGCTCGTTACCTCACACGATCTTCAATACTATGCAATTTCCCTATGGTTGCCTGGAAGATATCGCTTTAGCAATACCGTCACTTTTTGTATATCTATTTACATATTTAAACTGTTGTATCACTATTACTGCATCCTTTTGGTGCACAATAAAGTACATTAACCATTTATAGTACTACTTAATACAGATTGTACACTTATATACATATACACTTATATACATGGGATTCACATACAAATTATATACATCGTGTCATTACAGCAATTTAAACATGTTCATACCATATAAGTTACCATACTCACTTGTTTAACTATATAAAATAAACAAGCTTATCATTACAGGATTCAGGCCATCAGGCGTGCACATACCATCGGATGGCAAGTCAGTTGTATCACCAATCATAGATCCCAGGTTAGATGGCAAACCAATAATCGATCCTGTACTGAACCGTTATGATTCTCGTTATCATAATCGACCGAACTACAGTGGACCATACAATCCCATCAGGCCATATGATCCTAAGTATCCCTACGATCCAACAAGATACAATATTAATCAATACAATTCGCCGTGGGTCAATAAAACTGCTTAAGAGGATTTGAAAAAAACCGACGGAATACATATTATACGACTTGAATCACATGACCACACACGACATTAGAGAATTAAGATATATTTTTGAATAAAATAAATTGATATGAGAACTGACAGGGCTTGTTTCTGTTTAAACTACCCTCTGTGTTTGTTTTAAGTATGTACAGTGACATCAGATGAAAGTAATACTAGAATAGAGTAAAAGTTTACTTTTTAATGCTGTCGAGTACACGCTTGAACAGAAATTAATTGTGAAGTGATCGCCAAGTTCTGGCAGGTGAAAGATTAGAAATGATTCAATAAAAAACTGAAAAACAACGAAATGAATCATTATTTAATTATTTTTCAGTTTTTTGTTAGGTCTGTCAAAAATAAATACACAACAATTTATGAAGTGCAATTGTGAGTCAATCTGTTAATAAAACTTACATCAGAGTAGCGGTTGTAATCGATGGAACAAATTGCATGATCTTAAATCTTAATCGGATGCATTAAAACGAGTATAATATAGATACAATAAAATACGAAAGACAAATATATTATGCGTTTCAGACTCGTTTTAACTATTACCACAAGCCCAGAGGAACCCGCTTGGCAGTGTGGCGTTTTAAGACCACCCTTAAGCGCGAGACAATGTGGTTACGATTACGGTTTATCCGTTGAAAATATAAAAATATCTCGATTATTTCATCACAGTTCACTTTGATACACCTGAGCAGGAGGATTAATTAAAGTAAGCCGATGAATCGATGTTGAATATATGTTTTTAACGTCCCACATCAGGTTTTTGGACCATAATTCGCCACGCCATCGCGCCAGGCTCAGTGTAATTTGATGGATATTATAAATAGGGACAAATGGAATAAAAGTGAGAATAGAATCCGTATTTAAGTATTAAGTAGAAAGTAGTGGTATGTGTCGCGGTTGGAACTCGCACTCCTTTAGACTTATGCTCCCTCCCTCACTGACTTTGGCTATCACTACTCTCTGTTCTAGTTTAGCGGTTTCTATGAGCAATGTCTAAATATTTTAATTGGATATATTTGATGAATGAAGACTCGTTGAGATCGTCCTTAGCTTGCGTCCTTGGGTGGGGGGGGGGGGGGGGGGGTCATCGTTCATTGCATAGCGCCGGGTGGTATGTTACGCAAGCAGCGTTCAATAGCTGCCGGGCGTATATTAATCAATATACCGACGTATACCGGTGATAAATAGCCGAAATACTGATTGTGATGACACACTATTGATGTGCGAATAGTGAATTACAAAGGGGTATAGTGAATATCTACTTGGGGCTTAATTATGACTAGTCGATCATAGGTGTCATAGGTGATTGCATCCACTAATAATTGAGTGCTGAAACGTATTTTTAAACCTTTCTAAACTGTACAATCAACTGAACTGTACTAAACAAAATCAGTGCAATTAATAAACAGTGTATTAACAGAAAGTCACTAATTTATTTTTATAGGAATGATTTAGTACAATTGGTATACAAATGTGAAGAAGATATTTACATGGAAACAAAGTATAAAAGTTTAGAGCTTACTTATATGGCTCGATAAAATAATACCTACTCTTTGCCAGAGAACATCATTGATATAGCCTTGTCTCAAGCAATAATCACCGCCTTAGTGCTTAGACTAACAATATATTTGCATTGAAAATATTGAAAATAAGATCTAGACTGATTAAAAAATATAATGTCAGTGCAGTCAATAGCTCGAAAGGAACTCCTTTCGTACGACTCCCATAGTACACAGTACAATCCATACTACATAGTACTTCTCATAGTACAACTGTACTATGGGTTCTCATGAAAGTGTTCATATGGTGTCAAGCTACCAGACGACGTCACGACACCTTATGTTTAGTTTTATTTGCAGCTTTGTTAGAATTACATTATTAATATTAGTTAATATACGCTGTCAAAGCATGTGATGAGTTTATAAGTATTTGAACAATCGCATCTGATCGGGACAATCGCATTATTTACCTCGAAACTTCAAGACAGTTTAGTTAGACGTACCTATAAGACAATCATGTTTTACAAATCACACTCAATTATTATTCATAATTCGTAAAGCAGTTAATTATAGTGAATCGTAGACATAAGGAAACTATTATATTACAAAATAAAATCCGATGGCAATATAACATAGGGCCTTGACGATGTAATTTCAATAAAGTATAAAAAATGTTGTTGAATTATGTCACAGGCGCATGCTTGCAACTGGTTTGAAGAGATGCGCTTGTGAAGATGCACGGCAATATTACTATAGACAGTAAGGAATCTTAGCGCTAATTCATAAAAAGCAACCGTAGAAGTGCTTAAAACCGTACATGTACCTAAAGTGTGTACTCATTGGTTTTTAATTAGTCGAAATATTTTTAAGGGACTGATTTTGCATGTGAAAGAAGCACAATGTGTACATTTAAAGGCGGCCATGACCATTCACCTTGTACATTTACGTCCTACCGGAATTTTTTACATGATATCATATAATTTTATTGTATATACTTGTAGTTTTTGCGAAAACGATTCCTTACAATTCTACATGTAAACAGCGCATTCGTGTGCGTAAGCCCCTTTAGGTACGGTGCGATGGTTTTAAAGATTGCGTACTGTTTAAATCTACTATGTTGTTATTCTACGTATTAAGGTTAACTTTAAGTTTTGTATTACATAATTTGTGACACTCGTTTACCTGAAGTTATTGTATTGCTTGAATAAAAAGTAATGTGCATTAAACTTCCTTAGCTTCTTGGTTACTACATTGTAATTTAGGGATTGATTTTTTTTCTTAGCTTCACTGTATGTTCAAACAGTAACATATACATACAGGTCATTGGGTAATTGAAATGGTTTCTTCAGGTTTAATGGTAATAGAAGTAGAACAACGTTATTAAACATAAATAAACGTTTATAACACAAGCAACATTCTAATTTCAAGGAATCATCTCGAGTTATTTTATCCTTGTTGCAATCAGTTTATTCGTAATTTTATTTACATTTTATTGAAAGTTTTTATAACTATCATAAATTTTCTGTATTTCTCGTCACAATGACTTTGAATTATAAATCCTAAAATTTATTTCAATGTTACTTAGTTGTCGTTCTCATTTAATGCTCATGAACGAGTAAATTTTAACACCTCTTAAATCCGCCGGAAATATAAAACAAGTCAAAATTTTAATGTATTATTCAAATGTATACAACACACATCAATTAGACCGTTAGTAACTTAAAGATGATATGAAGTTAAATACAAACAAAAAAAGAAGTTCCTTTTTCACGAAGGGTTAAAATTAATCAAAAATATTAACAATTCGATAAATTTTATTTATTTTATAAAAAGACAAATAAATATTTGCTATATAATGAGAAATTATGAAATAAGCAACAGAAAATACTGAATTAACAGCAAATCGATGGCAAAACATTCGATGGCAAAATATTTCAATGTGGGTTAGATTTAGGTTTTCTGGTGACAATAAAGATATCAGACGACTTTGTGATGATGACATTTTAGTAATTTAAAATTACTTTATTCAAATATAATTTGTTTTGTTCATAATGATTTGCTGCCCACTTAGAATCTTTTTACTGCCAGTGTAAATACAAAAATAATTTGTTTTATTCATAATGATTTGCTGCCCACATAGAATCTTTTTGCTGCCCGTGCAAATACAAAAATAATTTGTTTTGTTCATAATGATTTGCTGCCCACTTAGAATCTTTTTGCTGCCTGTGTAAATACAGAAATAATTAGTTTTGTTCATAATGATTTGCTGCCCACTTAGAATCTTTTTGCTGCCCGTGTAAATACACAAATAATTTGTTTTGTTCATAATGATTTGCTGCCCGCTTAGAATCTTTTTGCTACCGGTGTAAATACAAAAATAATTTGTTTTGTTCATAATGATTTGCTGCCGACTTAGAATCTTTTTGCTGCCCGTGTAAATACAAACCCTAATGTAATAATCTATAATTGAACTGAATTTGAATAATATAAAGCTAAAAGTGATCTAAACTTTTATCGTCTTTCTTTAAACTACCCACTAATGGGGAGTCGTGTACTAGATGTAGCGACTTTCAAGCATCATCTCAACAAGGGACGTCCTACACTGTCCTTCACGTGTAGGTACAGACCATAAATTTGCTTAACTGTACACTGAATCCGGTGACAGCACGTAATTGCCACAAAAATTCTCGTATAAATACCAGGGGTGGATCCGAAGTGCATCATTCCTCACATTGCTTTTCGTAAACCTACTTGCATCAAAGTTGAATCACCATGAAGTGCATTGTAAGTGTCGTCGACTTTTTAATAAAATATAATAATTTTGTTATAAGGAAAATCATAAACGCTTTCGGGGCGCGGTAAAAAGATTTACAGATTACGTCTGTGCGTTGTACCGATATTTGTGGCATATGGGTACAGTTCTTTTCATACGTATATGAGAACTGCAATAGCCTAGAGTAATAAAATTGTTTCCTGAAAACAACAATTAATTATTATTTGCTTAAGATAGTTGTACAAAACTGTATATGTAGTAACTGTTGAGTAAAATTTTGGGGAACTTTCATTTTCAACGTGAACGGCGTCATGGGTTTTGTTTGCCATAGACGACATTTTTGTCATACATATCAATTATTTCACTACCTGCAAAGATCAACAAAGCGTGGGTACGAAGCAGAATTCAAAACATAGCAGGTCCTTTATAGTCAGGATAGAGTAAAAAATAACAGTGAAATAACACACGTTTTTATTTAGTCAAAGAACCCAACAAATATATCTATTACAAAGTGACATTTGGCGCTTTGGAAGTTGCTCTTACGAACATTATGAGGAAACACCCAAACAGTAAGAAATATTTGTCCTATGTTAAATTTCTATGCGTTCACTTATAAATGTCAGTATTTTTAAAAATAGATAATAATTAAGTGAACGCACAGTGTTATAATTCGCGAAGTTATTGCAAGAGTCACGCTGTGCCAAGCATTTGTATTTTCATTATTTTTAGCTTCAAGTTCTTTTAACTTGCTCTACAATGATTTTATCTTTCCCAGTTGGCATTGATCCTGCTCATCGCTTCTACGCGGGCTGATGTTAGCAGTTTCCAACCGTACCAGGCGCAGCAACCTCAGCAGCAACAACAGTACACTACAGAGCCAATCCCCATCGTGAGGCAGGAACAGGTCATCAACCCCGATGGATCTTATAAGTGGAGGTTAGTGTAAAAAACTGTTGGCTCTTGCTTGCTCGTCAAAGTTTTAGGTCAGATTCTTTATACACTGAGAGTTATTTAGAAAGGCGAAGGATGTACATAAACTGCAATCCTCTGATCCAATATGTTCAACTTTTTGTTCAATCAGTTGAACTGTTTGGACGACTTTAGTTAATTTTATCAACTTTTAGAATAGTTGAACAATTTGCCCCCTAACAACCGCTGGATGGACTCGAGTGACCAAGTTAAGAAGACAGGAAAATATAGTTGCTATATTTCTCAATCCTATTCCAGCAATGTACGGACGTGTTTCTTATCTTATCTCCTTCTATTTCATTGTATAGTAGAATAATTGTAGCTGCTTATTTCATTACATTCCACATATCACCCCACCCCGATGAGGAGAATTAGGACGAGGAAAACTCCTTGTCCTGTTATACTTCATACTCCCTTTTTCCCCAGCCCCTTCTAATCGATAGGCAGCACATTCAGTTATGTGCATATTATTAGCGTATATAAATAAATCTCAACACAAAATGAGTCCAAACTAGGCTTTGCTTTTTCATTTATTACTATCTAACCACTTATTACTATCTTTACCCATGGTTAAGCTCGCGTGCTATATACACTAATGTCTTGTATACTAAAGAAATAATCTATACACAACAGCTGTTGTATAGGGATAACTTAAATACCTATCAGCTGCATCAAAATCCATCTAGTAGAACCCAAGTTATAAGCGAACAAACAGACAGAAAGACATACCTAGAAACGTTGGGTTTTATATGGGTGGGTTGGATTATTATTCTGTCTGGATATTTCCTGTAAACTAGTTTCGCTGAATTCAGTAACTGTAGACAAAAATGCTCCCTAAATTGAAGTTTTAGCTGCAAAGCGATTAAATAACATGAATTATTTTATTTCACGGTTTTTCTTCATGTATATGTTCCAGTTACGAGACAGGCAATGGTATTGCAGCCGAGGAGCAGGGCTACGTGAAGAACTTAGGCGTGCCAGAGCAAGAAGCGCAGAGCGCACAGGGGCAGTATCAATACACAGCGCCTGACGGACAGGTACAGCTACTATTTGGTCACAATGTTTTACAATGTATCATTGTTAATACAGGCGACTAATTCGATAATAGGATAATTCGTCAAAACGGCCCGTTAATCCCCGATTATTGATTGCCACAAACTTCATAACATATTAAAGTTACTTTGAGTTAAAAATAAATTAGCAGCGGTGGCCTCTGTGGCTGAACTAAGAGTATGTTCGTGAACTATGTAGCTACCTTGATGTACTTATAAGATATAAATGAGAGACTGTTGCGGTAATGAAACTTTTTGATACAAATTCGTAAAACACTTGTTACATACATACCATAACTTACAAAATTAGTAGTAAGAGTTAGTTATTTACATGAAAAAGTGAATTCGAAATGTTCTATGTTTTTCCATGTATTTTTTTTTATGAAGCACCACTTGATGAATAAGCTTGTAAAAATGGAAATACTTGATGAAACCATGTAACAGATATTTCGTGATTTATCTCGATAATTTAGCTAGAAATAGCTAGACAATTTTTTATATAGTCGAGTTCAAATATGATAAATGTGTAGAATATCACACGAATACGCAGTGGGCACATGTGGTGAATTAGCGTTCGAAACTCTATTATGATTATTAGAGGAGGCCTGCGGTACTGCAGTGAGAAGAAATTGCATAATTGTAGATGAATAGGTAAATGCAAATGAAAACAAACAATTGCGCTTGAAGTCTGTAAAATTCTTTAATTTGTATTACTACAAGTATGGTTGTATATGGTAATAGGGTAGTTGTATAATTCTACCTACTTTGTTTTATGCAATACTCGTACATTTATTCGGTTTAAAAAACAAATAGGTACACATCTAGTTGTGATCATTGTGTAATTTACACAGCATACTGTATTGGCACTTACGCAAACCACAAGTAATGAAAAAGATAAAAATTAACTTGCATGTTAATAACCAATTTATATTTTTTTAGGTTATCCAGCTACAATATATAGCAGATGAGAATGGGTTCCAACCGCAGGGAGCACACCTTCCTACACCGCCGCCAGTACCAGAAGAAATCCAGAAGGCTTTGGAATACCTTGCTACTCTTCCTCCGCAGAGTCCCGAAACTAGAGACTACAGACAGCAACAGTTGCAGTACAAACAACAAATTCATCAAATCCAATAACGAAATAAAAACCCCATAGGACCTTATACAAAATCCTTAAATAGATAAGCTTAAATGCAGTGATAAAAATGTTATAAAAAAATTAAAGATAAGCAAAATGTATCATTGTAAGTTGTGATTATGTTTGTAAATTGTTAATATTACGTTAAAAATAAATTAAGAAGTTCACGTTTCATTTTATATTTCATTTCTAAGTTTCCCTTCTAAGTTTATATCCATACGATTTTTCCCGGAAGAATAAGTTAACTGTAATACCTCAAGACTACAAAATTTGTTAAAAATATATTAAAACTATCTATCTGATTAAAGAAACAGGGTTCTAGAAGGAACACTCAACAAAATGCTAAAACAATTATAAAACCTTCTTGATTATATAAGTAAGCCCATCGCATACAACAATTATCTACTTTGCATTGTATATATAGTAAAAATCCGTTTTTGCAATAAGCTGAATTTACATTCCTCTTTTGCTGTGGTTTTGTTGTTTTATTCATTAATAAAATAAAATAAATAATTAAAATAAAGATTCACGTCTCAATAGAATTAAGTCATTAATGTCATTATTGAATTTTTAGAAACTAACCGATTGCTTTGAAATTGACACATTGATCGATTGTTATTACATACCGAAAATGATTATATAATTTTGTGCGACATCTAGTAATTGCTGACATTTTGTTGTGTTTGTCATCAATCTATCTATTGTTAATTTTGAAACTAATTTTATTAGTAATTATGTCCTTTAGTTCCGAGAGGTTATTGTGATCAAAATATGACTATATAATATTGTAATTTTGTCCACCAATATCAACGAAATTAATTATGTAGTATTAAGCTAAGGTTATTAACGCTGCAAGCCCAGTATGGGTACAACTGCTGAAACTAATTTTAAGTACCTATGTCATTTCATGTTGTCCACAGATGATTGCAATCAATATATAAGAGTAGTCCATTGTATTTTATGTAATAAAATTATTAAAAATAATACCGTAGTTCCCTGGTCAAACAATTGTTCCGTCTCGGGAAAAAATCATCGCTATCCACTTACGCCAACTTCATATGCAAATTATATTTAAAATTTATTTACGAGACTTGCATGCATCGACATACAATTCTGTGCTAGCAGGTATCGAACCGCGTGCACCCATGTACGATCATCCTCTAAGCACCGGTTCGGTTGGAGTTCAATCAGCAGCCGAGCTTGCTCAACGACCGGTCGGTTCACTTTCCCCACCCCGTGTCAAGGTCGCCTCACCGCTATAAACTTCACATATGCGACCTCTTGCACTCGATTGTTGGCTGGAGTTACGATCCTTTCTAGATTTTTTTAGAGAAATTCTATGTCAGGAAGAAAATTTGTATTTATTGTTAATTTATAGATCAATTAATTGATAAAAATATAAACATTCTTTTATGATGGGAAACCTCTTCTAATTCTGCCTTTATGGACGTAGAATAAATTACATACAAACTGCAGTTCAGGAAAAGCGGATCATATAATTATTACCATATCGTTCTTCAGCAATGTTGTATTGGCTGCTGCTATATTCCTTCCAAAGGTTCAATATTTAATGTTAATAGGATCTGTTCTGTTATTATTTATGTTCAGTTGTCCATCAATCTGCCCTGAGCTCGTATTCGTATTGTGGTGATCGCAAAAGAAGGTTATTGCCGTGTAGTGCAATTAGAAGGGGTTGCAATCTCAAAGCCGCGAGAAGCAGCCGAATGCCTTATCATTATCATTATGATTCTCTCACAGAAGACTTTCATAAAATGTACTTACTACGAGTACGTACGTGTTTCGGTAGTGAATGGAAAATGGGCTCAGGCATATCAATGCCATTTTTCACCCCATCCCGTCTTATCCCATCTCATTTCTTCCTATTCCATTGAATTGAGAGTTGGAATAAAAGAACCTTCATATTCCTTAGTCGCCAATCCCACTCCATCGCCCTAGCTAAACGAGGAATGGGAAAAAAAAATGGGATGAGGAGAACTCCTCGTCTCGTTATACTTCCAATTTCCCGTTTTCCTGACCTTTTATCCAAATCCACTGCTAAATCCAAAGTGTTCGAAACGTCGGGATATAAATCATGTCAAATATACGCGATTTAAACCGTTAAAGGTTGTTTAATTGCAATCCAAAGGTAGTTAGCGCAACCGCAGGAGTGCCAACATTTCTTATTTTGGAATGACGTTGGCATGCATCGTGAATATCGTAGATTGGAAGTAACCACTTACCACCAGTTGGACTGTCTCGTCTGCCATCTTCTTTATATAGAAAGTGGAACATTAACAAGGCTATCATCGAATTAAGTTGCTGTTAATGCTTCTAATTTTTAGGCCATTTTCCTCTTTCCATACAAAGGCAGTGCGCGGTGGAACCGAGGCTAGACGTCAGTGTATTACAATACAATATAATATTACAATACAACATATGAAGAAATTCGTCTCTGACTCGAATGAAAACAAGTGAAAGTAATGCGGGTGGCCAATATCAGCCGCTAGCCTTTGGTAAATACGCCAATTCATAAGAGAATTTACCAATTAACTTATCTGTGAACTGAGGACCTTTTGATCTTATTAGTTTTGTTTAAATATTTTTAATAATAATTAATTAGTTCTTCTTTTAATTGCGATTTTTTCAATTAGCCCTGCCTGCACTCTTTCTAAACTCTTGATGATATGGCATAATCAATGGTTGTGCTTCAAATCTGCCTTAAAAATGTCAAAACATATAACATGATCACACTCACGCATTACTCATCTGCCACTCCCAACAAATAGACGTTAATGCAGCAACCAAATTTCGCCTGAAGACATTTTATTGACTAAAACATACTAAAGGTGCAAGACGCAGTAAGGGAACTGAATTTGTTGACGCTCCCGTAATGCTAGCTGAGTTCGTATCGAATCAAACAGCCATACTAAGGAATGGATTAACGAATGAGATAAAATACAGATACTAACGAATGAGAGAAGATATTCTCTGCATTTCTATGAAACAGCTTCAGCTTAGTCGACTAAACGATGTGACGTTACTTGTTGCTTGGACTAAATATACGGTACATCCTGTAAACTACAGTCCTACTACTACATACATTACACGGCATAGTGCTACGGTATTACACAGTGTAAACAATTGGTTTATACCATACCATCAGTCTTCATTTTCACTGTTAGTTCTCTCTAAAGGCAAGTTAATACTCGATCTTTTTTTCTTCGTATATGGCAATGGTGCAATTAGCACATTTGCCAATGTCAATCTTTCTTCGTAATAAACAATTTGAAAGTCGAAAACGTATTCTGTCCAAATCCTGTCAATGTCCAATCCCGTCGAAGCAAGTCAGGAGCAGCTCAGTAAAGCGATAGTAAGTTTACTAAGGACAGAAGAGGACTCCTTGGAAACACGAAAAACGCAGTACCACGCTTTTATTTGATTATCATTTATCACATACACCACGCCCGAAAAATATCCTGATGTTTAATAAACTATCACTATTAAACTACAAAACTCCAATACACAATTTCCTCAATAATTAATATTCAAACAAAAACTTACTTCACTTCTCTAGTTCCCGCAGTCAACACTCGGTCTTCCGTTCTTTAATTCGGCGAGTTTCTTTAAGTCATTTGTTCCACCTGATCGGAGAGCGTGCCCGCTACGTTTCCCGAAATACTTCTTTGAGTTAAGTCAGTGAGTGACTTTAGTTATTTACGATTTCTTTCATTTTGAATTCTATCGTCAAAGAAATTTCGAGCATAAACCTTTTCCATTGCTCGCTAGTCCATTTAGAAATTTTGGATCAGGCAATGGTTCGGCATCGTACGTTGTATTTTTAGTAGGACGCACCAAGACTCATTTTTTGTGCGTAAAACTGACTCAGTAACGCATCTTCACAAATATTGCACATACTGTTTTTAATCTGTATTGCACTAAAACTGCCTACAATGAGATTTACATAACGATATAAGTGAAATCCTTTGTTGTCTGAATATCTATTCTTAAAACGACTATTAAATTGCACAATGATAATGCCTTTGGCTTTTGGTGTGAGATATGATTTACTTTGTATTGTGACTATGCCACTCCGCTAGGGACAAGTAGCTACATTATTAGTCTATTCTTATGTCAGTGTCAAAGGTTCTGACCTGCATGATCATCAGTATTGTAGAGAAAATGCTGTACACTATGAGAAGTTTGACTGCAATCCCACATCCACTGGGCGTAGTCGACTGGTCAGGTGACCACTCTCCCACAGAAGACTATCGTAAAACGTCCAGCATTTCCCACTTCATCTTATTCCCCCAATTTACGTATGATTCCATCTTATAGTTCTCCATGTTCCCAACCTGTACTAAAAATTCAGTCCTAATTCTCCAAAGGTAAGGTAAGGATGTTTGTCATTCTGGACTAATGTTGGCATGTCTCACGGATGTCCATGGATGACAGTAACCACATGCTACCATGTGGACTGTCTGCTCATCGGCCGTCTCTTTTGTACTCGTAAGAACAAGTTTGGTTGTATGTTTAATCGTAATGACTAAATTTAGTTCAACATTTTAGAAACTGAAATTCACGTACAGGGATCGTTATAATATGTCTTTAACGTTCAATATGCTCTCTAATTAAATTCTTTACATCTTAATTGCTTGATAAGGTACATGTTTGATACAGACATCAGCTGTATGATTACGAAACACTTTATAGCCGCATGAACTTGAAATGTTGTAGACATTCAAGTATTTATGGATATAACCAGTAATTAATGTATTATTTAAGTGTTTTGTTTGACCTTGTGATGTTTGTGGACAGATGTCACGTTAAATGAAAATAGTATTGTGTTTTACCACATTATATTGCTGCGCTATGATAATAAATCACCTGTACAACGAAAATTTTTGTTAGACAACTCGACTGTTACTAGTTCCAAGCAAAATAATATCAGTATATTATAGTATATATAATAAAGTAATATTATCAAAACTGTAACAAAAAACAATAGTTAATAGACGAGCAAGTACTTTCCAAAATCTAGCTATTTTTTGACTAAATTGTATGCACTGAAGATGTACTCGTACGCTTTCACACTCTCCTTAGTAACTGGCCTGGTGCGTCATCCCTTCGAAAGATATCGAGACTGTTTCGTAATTCATGTTATACGAGTACAGTGAACGACCGAAAATTGCACTAAACTATTCTATTTTAGACCTTATAATGAAATCATTAGGGTGCCCTTGCATATTGGTCGGCCTACAATACAATACGGAAAATTCCATAATTCGTCCCACAATATATAAATATTATTTTTGTTCCTTAAGTCGTCCCAAAACAAAATGAATGGAAAGTACAGTCAAATAAAAAAGTATAATCTTAAATTTTCTAAATTTAAATTACTATACTTAAATGTAACATAATTAAATGGAACTTATTGTAATGTTATTTGTTAACAATCTACTACAGGCACAAAATACTAAATTGGAGCATGATAAGCAAGCACGTTAGACGTAACGAAATACCCACAAGTTCCCAAGACTCAATGCATTTTAGTGTCTTTTAAATAAAACATAATTTTTAAGAAAGTAATTTTTTTAATTTTAAGAAAGTAAGTGTGAACTGTGAACAGAAGCAAATAGTATAATTGACTCCGGTCACGTTCAGATTGTTTCCCCAATTATCTGACCACCTACCTGACGTTTTGGTTCTGAGCACCTATGTGTGGCATTCTTGTGACGTTATCCATCTGCCGTCATTTATTCATCTGCCCTCCCTAACTAAACATTTAATAAATTTTAAGGAGAAAGTCATATTGTGAGAAACATATCCAACATAGAACTTAGAAGTAGTATCCGCTATAGTTTTTGTTTATAGAATAGATGGCAGACGAGCGGACGGGTCACATGAAGGTAAGTGGTCACCGCAGCCCATGGATACCTGCAACACCAGGGGGCTTACGTGTGTGCTGCTGACCTAGCAGAATCCTGTTCTGGAGTGAAGTTACCATATATCCATGTCATGGATGTCCATGTCCATGGGTGACAGTTTCTACTTACCACCAGCTGGCCTGCTTGCTCGTCTGCTACCTTCTTTCTACGAGAAAAGAAGTATAATTAGATAAATTGATGAATTGATTTTAAAAATATACGATATCTCGGCTGTAATGTCAACACTTTTTGTACTTTAAAAATTAACATAGCCCGTCCATTCCTTTCAAGTTGAGGAAGACAATACTGCTGGTACTTCGGTGCACCGGTCCAGAGGTGTGAGTAGTACTTCATGTGGTGTCTAATTTGAGCTAGACTGTAGCGGTACTGCTTTGCTCTATTCAGTACACAATGTTTTTTGCTAGCAAGTTTTTTCTTGCTCTCCAGATGACTCCGAAACTCGACTTTGCTCGAAATATCGACGCCAAGGATCTCAAAACTCTCAGAGATATTGAGAAGAATGTTTTGAAATCGAGGTGCCACGACAAATGGAGCTTTCTTAGTAGTGAATGCACAGACTTCTGTCTTTCTGGAGTTAAACTGGACCAAGTTAAGTTTACCCCAATTCGAGACTCGGTTTAAGGAGTTCTTGTTTTCAGACACAAGCCTTACGCGATTCTCTTCCGCTTCTCTAGTATTGTTATCTGCATAACAACGCATGTTGCATAACAACCGACTTGTAACAAGTCGTTGATATGCAGAAGAAACAGTGTAGGAAAAAGCACAGAGTCTTATGGGACATCAACATTAATTGGCATGGTGTCGGAGCAGCTATCGTCAGCAACGACATTAAAGCTCCGTCCATCCAAAAAACTGGAAAGCTATTTGGATAATCCCTCGGGTAACTTGCATATCGAGTGATGGTAACTTGGAAAGCAGTACTTTGTGCCAGACTGGATCAAAAGCCTTTGTGATGTCTAAGCTAACGGCTATAGTCTCACTTCTACTCTAAATGGCGTCATCCTTTTTTTTCTTTTTTCAGAATGACTAAATTCTTGTGACCGTAATGGTCATTAGGGCAATTGAAAGGCCTTTCAAGAGTCACCGAACATGTATGGTTTAGGGCTCAGAAGCTAGTGCAGAAGGTGCTCAGCCAGGAGCAAAGAGTGTGTGCAGCAACTAGCCTAAGGGCTCTCCCGCCGGGAGACCGGTAGAAGGAACGAACCTCGGCATAGGGCGTTGTTTTGGGAGGGTACCGCGGGATCGCGAGTCGGTGAGAAGCGCCCAGGGAAGTGCCGATACTTGGTAAAAGTGTTGGCTGAAAGCATCAGCCCATCGGTGTGTAAAGTACATAAAAGATCGTCAGCTGAGCGATTATGACGGAATCCGTACTGGCGATCGCTTATCAGCTGGCTTATATACTCGTAGCTGGTTGGTTATTTCGTATATGTATAAAGTTAGTGAAGACACACTGTATATCATACATCTGATAGATATGGTAGGCTTAATTAGGTATCTGATAGATATTTAATGTAAAATTTAATTTTTAGGCCTTAAATTTACAAAAAGTTGATTTACATATTGTCGTCACATATAAATTTTAATATAATTTTGTTATGATTTTTTTTAACTGCTGACTATAATTTTCTTTAATTGAAAAGTCTGATTTTTCGTCGATTTTGTGATTGTTGACTGTGGTTTTACAAAAAGTATCAGCATTTACATTTGCAGCTTATTATTAGACTTTAAAAAGCATTGGTATTTATTTAACTTAAAAGTAATTAAAACGGAAATATGTTCAAAACTTGAAACTATGAGTGTTAATTGTGATTACTATATTATAAAACGAATCTTTAAGTCTTTCATTATTAAAACTAATTTTCTTCTCGACAGTACCAAAATAAATTAGAAACAACAAATGGAATTAGTGAACTAGTGAATTAGTATTAGTGAATTAGTGAATGGAATTTAGTGAACAAAAAATGATATTTACTTTGAGTATCTGTTTTTCGTCCCATGGGACTAAACTGTTGTGGGCCGAATTGTGGAATTAACTTAATAAACTGCCTATACTTGAGACGTCAGACGCAATAAATTAACCACATCATGCTATCACAAGTGCACGCCGCGAAGTTCACCTCTTAACTTACTGCAATTTGACCTACCAATAGATTAATTAAATGTTTCAATTTATTTAAAATAGTGAGTGTTGCCTGTTCACTACGGACTATCTTCCAGTGACTTAAACAACCGTGTGGATGATACTTTTCTTTCCATTTGGAATTTTTATTTTGGTTGCGATGAACATAATTTTGAAACAATACGACGTTTCTAGGATTGTTTATAAGACAAGACATAAGACTAAAGACAAGGACAACGAAAGAGAGAAAAGACAATGTAAAACGTCTCTGAATGCCATATTTACAAAAGTTTGGTTATAACAAAATCAATAGTTTGTTGAGATTATATCAAATTAATTTACAACGATTAATGTTACAGCATTAAAATATTTATAGTAATATTTCTATACATATTCGTAAAGGGAAATTATTGTACTTATTTCTTCAGTATGACTTTTGTCGGTAGTAAAAAATTAGAACATCCAGGGAAGCTGTGGATGTCTGCGTCTGTGCCGTCGCGAGTGCAAGCGCTAATGCTTGCGCGAAGGTCAGAAGGCCAATACTGAACAAATGGAAATTCCGTTAGGTATATTGACAACCATTACGTTGCTCAGCCTATGCCGAGTTGACATACGTGTCTCGAGGTGATGCACCCACTGTTTACTTATTTCATACACTTTGCGACACAGCGATGAATTGTGAAATTAGAAATGCAGGGAGGTGGTCAAATGAGGACTAGTATAAATACCCAAATTGCCAGGATGCATTACTATCAGTCGACAACTTGCACCTTCAAACTCCATCTAAGCCTACAACATGAAGATCATTGTAAGTGTTCGAAGTGATTAAAATTATCTAACAGTGACAGAAAGTTCAGTGACACTATAGGATAAATCATGGCTCAGTGTCATGCGTCGCATTAGGTTATGCAAATTTGGGCGTATACCTCCGATAACGGAAATATTTAAAATGGTGTTGAACTACAAATTATTTAAATTGAGTCATTAGTGGCGGCCTGACTCAGATTTAAATTACATAATATTTTTTTTTATTGCAGGTGTTGGTATCAGTGCTGGTCGCGGTAGCGTTCGCTGCTCCACAAGCACCTGCGGAGCCAATTCCTATCTTACGCCAAGACAGCCAAGTCAACGGTGATGGCTCATATCAATATTCCTACGAAACTGGGAACGGTATCAGCGCCGATCAGAAGGGAGAGCTGAAGAAGGTGGGCGACGTGGAAGCGGTAGAGGTGCAAGGACAGTATCAGTACCCTGGTGATGACGGAAACATTCAACTGACGTACACGGCTGATGAAAATGGCTTCCATCCTCAGGGTGCCCATCTGCCCACTGCCCCTCCTGTTCCGGAACCCATCCAGCGAGCCCTCGCCTACCTCGCCACCGCTCCTCCACAGCCCGAGGGTACCAACCAGTAAATATGTTGAATGTGTCGACATAAATACTCATACATATGTGATCCCATTTTATATTTTTGTACTACAGATAAACAAATTAAATAAAATCTGAAAAATAATAATTTTATTTCCTTTGTGGTATTTTTTGAATCAAAAAGTTTAAAAAAGGTGCTTCAAATGCAACACTTTTAATGACGACAGTTTACATCCATCTTTCCGATTGAAATTTTTATACTTCTTAATTTCAATCGCTTCGCATACTATCCTCGGATAATAGTGACGTTCAGTGGAGAGGATTTTTGAAGTACAGAAGTTCTATCCAATGATTAATTCCAGCGTTGTGAACGTGCTCTGCTAGCTGACTTATTCGTTTGGCGGTTTTTTATAGCTGTAACATGTAACCCGTGCCGAAACGTCGAGTAGAAATAAAAGGTAAATAATAAATCTTTAATTTTAGACATTTAGACCCGATTTATATTATACTAGCTGTACCCGGCAGACGTTGTCCTGCCTGTGTATATTTATTTACCTCTGTATATAAAATCACAAATTATTTTGTTTTGCGGTCGATATGATTTTTTCTATTGGTTGAACGGTATAGAAGTCGATGTGCTGCAGCGCCATCTAATGGCGTGTTACAACAAAGTCAATAGCTCGAAAATATTCTCCGTGCTCAAATACCTACGTATACTAATTTTCATGGCGATCGGTTGAACGGTATAGAAGTTGATGTGCTGCAGCGCCATTTAGTGGCGAGTTATAACAAAGTGGATAGCATAAAAACCTTCTCCATGAAAAAATACATATATGTGCCAACTTTCATGGTGATCGGTCAAACGGTGTCGAAGTCTATTAAATTCAGATATAACAACATCCATTTTTATACATATAGATGTGTACGAAACACGAAAATATATCATACATACACTTCATCATCATATATCATGAATATCATCATCATCATATATCATCATCATCAACATATCATATAATCTATGATGTATCATCATACAAAGTCTATCATGTATGATACATAAGTCGTATCATACATACACTTATACAACCTGTTACCGAAATAACGCAAAACTTGAAACACGTGAACTAATATCAAATATCTAAAGCCGTTCTAGCAAAAAATGTTTTAGAGATTAAATCAAAACTTAGAATTATGTGACGCCGCTCGTATGACGCGCGTTAATTGCAGCTACGCGTAGATTATAAGGTATTAGAAATGAACGATAAGTTTTGATAAAAGTAACCTATTGTAAAATCTGGTGGAATCGATTCTACTCTCGATACTGAACAATCTGTTCTCAGCCTTTGCGTTATACTCGTATCAGTAACACGAAAAAAATTTTCCTAAAACGTTTCATTTTCCTAAAAAACATTTTCTAGGACGGTAACAACAAGCTTTGGTGATATAGTATCCCCCTGTCTGTCACCTCTTTTAATTTCAATAGGCGATCCTACTGTATCTAGTTTAACCCTGCTTGTGCTGCTTTTGTAAAATGTTCTTTGGGCTAAGCACGCACTGCCAGGCGATTTAAAAATCGCACGAAGATGCTAAATAATATCGCTGAACGGAAACGACGCCTACGCGCACTGCGATTTTTTATCGCAGATGAACAAAGGTGAAGGAAGCGCTAACGCCGAGAAAGTGTTCTGAGTATGAACATATAACAATGGACTTCAAAACAAAAGTGTACATAATAATATTGTTACTTAAAAATATAGCAAGAATGATAATGTTAAACATTACTGGGTGCACTAAACAACATTAAGACCTCTTAAGGGATTATTTTTGTACGTATAACGACTTCCGTGCTTAAAACAACTTTTTTTTGTATATTATTGAATGACTATTAAAACTTTTGATAACCTTCTGTGGATCGTTGGCTCTACAATCCAGTACAGCGACACTTCACGGAGAAATGCAATATCACCCGAAGAAAGGCTATTTCACGTTGAGGTAAGAAAATAAAAAAAATATTTAGTACAAAATATAGTCTCTTTCTAAAGGTCTTTTCTCTTCTTTCGGCCGGGAAGTGTAAGTATTTGTTTTCCTTATTTGACATTTACTACAAACAAACATATTTCACTTAGGTATCATAAGAATCATACATTCCTTCTAGGTTATAAAATCTTCCGAATTTCCTCCTTTTGGGGCCCCCTTGGCCCGAAGTAACTTTTTTTGTGTTGCAAGTTCTCTTGCACACAAAGGTACCTTAAAGGTATAATATTAAAAAAATATTACAATATTAAAGTATGATAAGACACTTGAAATTCTATTGAATAAAAAAATAAGTATGTAAATTGATATTGTTCATGTACGCATGACAGGGTTCATGTACACAGGTACATACTTATTTATCAATTTACATATATTTTATAAAATAACACCATTTATAATTGTACATGATGACAATAAATAAAAAAAAGTATACAAATTTATATATAAATATGTGTGTACCTATATATACATACACACATAAATATATACATACATATATACTCCATCATATTTACGTACATATTTACGTTACGTACAGCAGGCTTTTATAATTTAGTCACATGTTTTTGGACTGACATTCAATACCCGTTGCAAAATTCTCCACTTAATCGAAGTTGAATTCTTTATATTTTTCCAGAATTTGCTCCATAATCTGTATGTGGTCTATTATAGAGTAGCCGTTTCGGAAACCCACTTATTCGACTGGTTCGTTATCGACGTTATCGATATATGTGCTGAGTCGCTGTAAATCTCTATTTAATAGTAGGCAGTTAATTGGCTATTTCATGATTTCTACTACCCATTCGTACAAACCTTCAAATACGCTGCTTGCTAACAACATGAAGATAAATCATATCGTGAAGGAAAGTGTTTCTGTTTTTGTGTATTAAAATTACTTGCTATACCTAAATGCCGTGTGGTGACGTTGGTCGGCTTTACAGTAGAACCACCCCATCTCTTCCCGTAAAAGTAGGTATCGTAAAAAAAATTATTGTAGGTCTAATTGTTATCGCGACTAAGCGATAACAAAGTCGCTACCACAAGCTAGCGAACTAAGCTACCTCTAAAAGAGTGGACTCGCCAACCTGCTTCGCCAGCGTAACGTTCTAAGGTCACACATCCCTCAGGTACAAGACAATGTGCACGAGAAGGTCCATGTCCAGCAGTGAACGAGAAAAAGGGCTGGTTACCGTTATTTACGGTCACTATACCGAAAAGGAAACCAATCACACACAATTAAAATTATGCTGTTTATAAGGAAACGCATATGGTATTAAAATTTTAGGCTAAGGGAATTTATGTCCGTACCTTAAAAGCCTTAACGCAAAACATCTGTTTTACTATCTCGTTAAAGATAAACATCTTCCCTTTGTATTTGAACAAATTATCCAAACATAATCGTACATCATTAACATTTTACTTAGAGCCAATCGTCCTCGAATATTTTCCGATAGTTTTTAAGCAATATTTTATTGGTTATTGTATATACATATTAATAAATGATCACCTCATCGTGATGACGAAGGTGTTTTAAAAATATTTAAACTTCTTTGATGACGTTAGTGCTGTTGTTATTTATTTAAATGACATGTTAGTAGCAAATAATTGGAATGTGTCTTGTCATGTCAGATATTTAACAATTAAATTAAACTGAGCAGTGATTAGCATGTGATGTTGCCGGTATCACGCAAGCGCATGAATACGCAGTACTGTCTTCCTCAACTTGAAAGGAATGGACGGGCTTTGGTAATTTTTAAAGTAAAAAAAGTGTTGACATCACAGCCGAGATATCGTATATTTTGGAATCAATTCATCAGTTTATCTAATTATACTTCTTTTCTCGTAGAAAGAAGGTAGCAGACGAGCAAGCAGGCCAGTTGGTGGTAAGTAGAAACGACATGATTCGTAGAAACGAAAGTTCATGGGTGACAATCCATGGACATGGACATCCATGACATGGATACATGGTAACTTCAGTCCCAGTCAGTCAGTCATGATATATATATATATATATATATATCCAAGCACCGATCCCTGTGGCACTCCAGGCGGAATTTCAATGAAATAGGAACAAACACCACCTACTACAACAGCTTGATTTCGATTACGGAAGAGGGTTCTAACCACAGAAGCAGATTACCGCGAACACCGAGTTCCTGAAGGTTATGTAGTAACATTATGTGTATTTTGGCTTTAAAACTATTGAAAAACGAAAACAATAAAATTTAAAATTAAACGTCTAAGAAGCGTTTAAAAATCACCGGCACATTTTCGACCACACGATGAATTTGTTACAATTCGTTAATATAATTTTGAAAAAGAATTGTTAAAAATTGTAAAAAGTGAAACATGTATTTGACCTGATTAATATTTGAATTTATATTTAGATCATCGCTTATCTATTGAACTACTTCGCTATGTTTAAATGCTACCCTATCAACATAGAGTGCATGACCAGTCCATTAATTTGTATGGATGAAACAGTAAGCGCATAATTCGTCGAATTTATTTCGACGTGGTAAATGGTGCAATAGCACCTAGAGATGGTAGGCGTCCATTGACCCACCGTATATATACCGATATACCAACTCAGACCAGCATTGTCTAGTGCCGCACACAAACACAAACATGAAGATTATTGTAAGTGCAGTGATAGTGTTAAAAAAATAATATAACAGTGTATCGGTTGAAGAAATCCAGAAGGTTCACGAAAATCGTGTAGTCTGAAGATAAAATCATATCAATAGCAAGTTCTAACATACCTGATCCAACATTTAACATAATTACACGGTTGGTGATTGAATCAGTCTTATAAATCGGGCTCATACCTGGCTGGCATAGTAAATTGTCAAAGTGAACAAAATTGAAAAATACTAATTAATAGAAGTGTTTACGATGTTGGTTCTCTAGAGTCTAGACCTAATTCAATGTTACTAGATCTATTTATGGAATCCTTCTTAATTCAGTAAGACTTTTGCGTCCCATTAAAAAAAAATGTCACTTCTGAAAGCTTACATTTTATAAAGGACCAGAATTTGCAACTGACACTGAAAATTATGCTTTATAATAACTATAGTTTATGTTTTATTACGTTAGAATGAAATAAATTACATTGAATAGTATTCAAAAACCTTCAAAAATGTTCTGTTACAGGTTTTACTTGCTCTCGTCGCTGTCGCCGTTGCGGCTCCTCAATCACCAACAGAACCTATTCCAATTGTGCGGCAGGAGAGCGAAATAAACCCTGATGGCTCATATAAGTACTCCTACGAGACTGGCAACGGGATCGCTGCAGAGGAGAAGGGGGCTCTGAAGAACATCGGTGCTGAGGAGCCGGCGTTAGAAGTCCAGGGTCAATTCCAGTATCCTAGTGAAGAAGGTGGTAATATCCAATTGAGTTACGTAGCCAATGAGAATGGTTTTCAGCCTCAAGGCGCTCACCTGCCAACTCCTCCACCGATTCCTGCAGCCATCCAGCGTGCTCTGGACTACCTCGCCACGGCTCCGCCACAACTTGAGAACAGAAAGCGTTAATTTCTAGAACCTAGAGTAGATTAATTACCGTTACTGCTCCTTGTCAGCTTTTGTATATACAATTATGTTCGTACCTGTGGACGAATGCATGCTCACTCATACACGTACTGTTTCTGCATGTTTTGCTAATTGCACTAAATTTTAATTTTCTATAAAAACTGAATAAATACAAATGAATTTAATAGGTACTCTAAAGAATTAAAGGAACTTTTAGTTACTGCTTCAACAACTTCCATATTATGTTTTATATGGAGATATCGACGATTCAAAATGAAAAATAATTGAATAGTTGGCTATTTTAACGTGAATTGTATGGACATATAAAGTAGCACTATTATAATAGTCCTACTTTATATGTACAATAATTAAATAATTATTTATTGTTACAAAATTGGTATACAAGATTTATTGAGAAGAGTACAAATTATCTGTCTAGAATAAATGTAAAATACTTTTTTATATTTTTGTAAATATTTTATACATAATAATTTGTGTATCATTAATTTTCCCTGCAAATGCACATCAATTAAAATTGTGGTTATTGGGTAATACCATTGAAGAGGCGATAAAGAATTGAGAAACATCTTTTACGCAAGGTTATGGACATAATGGATCTTCCATATCTGATTTTTAATTGTATACAATATCAGATAAATTCTTGAAATATATATAGACATAAAGATGGATTTTTATATTCACCTTTAGAATTCAAGCTGAATTTATCATATTTTAGTGAGTTTTATTTAGTGCAGAAAGCCCATTTGAAGTTAAAGTGGCTTACTGTCGCTATTAGCCAATGCTCCGTGATTACCTGATCCTCTGAGGGTAACTGATTGATATGACGGAGTGTTGGCATCAAAAAATTCAGTCGGGCTAAGCTCTTCCACCACTTCGAAATTAAAGTCCCTATTTATTGTGAACAGGTGCTGAGCGACGTTGGATATCTGTGTGTCGAGTTCTTTAGGTATACTGATAAATCTACTGCGAAAAATCCATCTATTGAAAACAAACTACTGAAGAAACAATAACATTGTATGTATGTGACTGTACATCATCAGGCTAATTGTGCTGGTCTGCCACGTTTATTAAAAATAATTCTCTGTTTCAACAGAGGATACTGTCCTTGTTATAAAATAAAATATACCTACTCCATCTAGCGCTTATATCTTAAACCGAATGTTATTGATTAAATAGCTCGATGATGATTAGCTGTTTGACTTCACAGTTTATGTATAAAGCAAAAGATGGCGTTATAATTTACATTAATAAATCGATAACGAGGTTACTTATTTATAATAAATAACGTGCCTAATATCTATTTTACGGACTGGCTTTTAATATGTGACATAGTTTGAGAAAAAGGACATTGTTTGACAAAAGCCTTGTCAAGTCTAGTTTCCCAGATATCAGTAGGTATTTAGTGAAATCTTAAAAATAAAATATATATTTTATTACTTTAAATCAGACATACAATTTTAAAGGATGATGCGTAAAAGCGTCCCAAAAAGCAACATGTACCAACACACATGAGATATACCTCAAATGAAAGTGTAACGCACGTTCGACATCGCACTATCTCGGGTGATTGCTGTGAAAATTCATTCTTAATTTTTTAAACCAAAAGTTAAAATCGTACATGCATTACACACGGACCGTTTTCTTCTTAAAGTACGCTCACGTAGAGTGTCTTGCTCCTGTTTTTATTATCTACATTTGTGATATAAATATTATTGTGTACATAATTAAATAATGTGTACATAATAGTTATTGTGTCCTTCTATTATAAACCTGCCTGGTCACCTTCTACAGTGGTGACCTTCTACGTTGGATATTATTCTGCACCTGGTTTTCTCTAGTAAATTCAGAAAATAGAGAATAATGAAAAATGCCTACCCCTGTCGACTTCGACGCAACAGACGCAGCAGCCACTCATCATAAATGTCATGGCTTCCCAGGCAGAAGTACCTTCGTAGAAACTAGCAGACTTTCTAAATTCATCGTAACTTAGTTTATGATTCACTAAATTTACTTCATTCATCAGTCAAGACGTTTCCGCGCCTAAATTCCAACTCTAAATCCACGCTTTCACAATAATTCGAATTTAAAAGGCGTAAGTATGCATCACCGCAAATTCAGCACCCAGGTTATGACAACGTTGTAGCCAACGCACTTTTGGACACAACAGAGATTACCTCTCTGACAGACTACAAAGCACTCACTTGCACACAATCAGGAAGGGGACCCCAAATTGGAGGCTTCCTTATCAACGGCACAGGACTTGAAATGCGTCTTCGCTAACATGCATCGCCTCAACCGTCTTTGAGCCGCTGCGACTTCTAAACTTGCAGCTGGAAACACATTGGCACTGATTTTATGTTAGTTGGTGGGTTGGGATGATATGCATACATTTTTTCATTCGTCATTTAAACAAAACTTGATTCGACGAAATTTCAATCTAAAAATTCTTAATCAAAGTCAATAAAACCATTTATTTTGGTATCATCATTAAAAAGTTTATTTTTTTACTTTTTGAGATGGAACATCTGCCATGGATGCGTGGGTGAATTACGTGGTAGAGCTGGTGATATAAGTATAATCCAATGACATGTATTTTAAAAATAAAAACATTATAAGGTAAGTTATAAAGTTTTAAAGCCGTTAACAATAAACACAATAGCTTAATTTAAACGCTAATAGCGATAATAAAAATATTTCATTTTATAACATAAAATATTCGTTGGTTCGATTATTTGCTTATAAATTACATTCCTGGTATTGGAGATTATTAACGAAGGCAGACCGACATTCTTGACACTTGCTTATAATATGGATTAAGAATAACGCCAAAATATTAATGAGCATATGTCCCAGACAAAATAATGTAAGTATATTATTACATGAGTGAGTGCAGATGGTATTCTACATAACCCTGGTGACCCGACCACTGGAGGTGGTAATAATAGCCGTTGACATTTAGGAGGAAACTAGTTTCGAAGAGGCACGCAGACGCCTCCGATATTTACGATATGGCCGTTTAATAGCTTGTTTTCCAGATTTGTACTCGACCCAGGTACCTATGAAGGTTAACCAGGATGTTCTGTTTATTTAATGTTTGTTGAATACAGGAACGATTAGAATTTGAGGCTCAGATTTCATTGTAAATTTATGTTAAATATTGTGACATGATTAATTATATTCATTTGGTAAATTTCCATTGAAAATGTTATTTATAAATACTTTACGGTACAGGTAAACTCCGCAGCATTAAACTGTCACTAAACCTTAAATGAATTTGAGCTTATTAAGGTATACAAAATTATCTATTAAGTCCTATGAAAACAAGAATAGCTTTTATTAAGAAGAGTTTTATTGACACACTTTCAAAAAATAAAAAAGAATAATTACAAATTATTGTAAAATGTATTGCCTAATTATGTTAATATGGCCTGTTTTGTTAAACACAAAAACAGTTTGTTAGCTATACCAAAAAAGAAATCTATATACAATATTACGTAAATCTAGTTTCAGTCACTATGTCGCGGGGGCATAAGCGTCGCGTGTAAGACAGCTCTAAGACATTAAAATTCAAAGACATTGACGAGTGATCGAGGAATTAGTAGGTAACATCTTACAAGGTCAAGCTGTTAGGTCAACATCCGAAAAATTGTATTTGATAAATTTTTTGCTATCATGTATTCTAATATATAAAGGGAAACGTTTCCTTAAATAACATTCGATTCTGACGGGCGTATAGGCACAGATCTCAGCAAAATGAAATTTTTGGTGAGTTCAGTGTTTTAATATCTACAATGAATAATTAGATCAATCGATTGATGAAATTTTCCTGATAATACCAATAATGTAGGATTCCGAAACACAGTGTGTCTATGGATGTGTGATACGATCAATTATGATGCTAATGATGTTCTACTGTAGTTTTAAAACTGATCTATAATCATTTGCACAAGAAAATATTCTAAAACGGTGGTCTGCAATGTTTCAATTGTATTTATTTTGTGGTTGCAGGCAGTGTTCGCACTCTGCGTGTACTCCGCTACCGCAGCCTCCCTCACCCCCAGCGCGGCTGCGTTCGCGTCTGTGAGAGGTAGTCCCCAGTACAACTTTCCTGCGCCTGTCGTCCCCGTGGTCACCGTCGCCAAAACCGCAGTGCGTCCCACCGGCAGTGAAGCTGACGCCCCCGTCCTTCGCTATGAGTCTGACGTGAAACCCGATGGCTTCAGCTACAAGTAAGTACAATAGATTTTGACGTCTCTTTTGCAATTCAGTTTAACTTTTAATATTTTTAAGTTGCCTAAATGAGTAAGAAACTATGATTGTGAGTAATTCGTATAACTTTAAAATAACTCAACTATTTAATAATATTAGGAAAGTTGATGTAAAGATACATCATTTTCCAAGGTACGTCCTTTTGAGTCCTCAAACTTCGTAGCCGATATTTTCAGACGTAGTTTTAGTTACACCTATCTTTTAGTATCATTAAAATATTTATCCTTAATACTACGATTTTATAAAAATTGTAATTAGTAAAAGCATCGAAAGTGAATCGAAGCCATTGAAATAATTTCAAGGGATTAATTTGTATAACGAACAAAATGGGTAAGTTAACTTTGGAAATCGATAAGTTACTCGTATATTGCACTGCGTGTTAGCAATTTTGTATAGGTATTAGTAGGTCCTCAAAGATGCGCTAAAACATGTTTGAAGTAATAAAATATTTAAACGATTACGCATACATTTGCATCGCAATTGCGACAACCACAGAGAATTCATGAAGCGATTGTAAAACTTCTCATAATTTAATTTGCTGATAAGGTCGAGGACGTGTATAATCTAGGTTCTAAAGTAATCTTTTGAGGTAGAATGAACACATTAAGGTAGAAGTACCATTTGTACAAAATCTTTAGTTTATACAGATTATATTGCACTGGCGATTTCGAACTCGACCACAAACAAATAAACGTGTATATAAATCCGTATCTAGCGTAAGAATAAACAAAACATTCATATATTGAATGATGGCTATGCATGCAGTAATACTAAATTCTATAAACTACAGCAGAAAATGGAAGTCATAGGTAGTCATAACTATTTAGATGATCTCTCTTAATAAATATAATTATGGCCCTTCTAATGTCAACTTTGCACTGCCGCGGCGTCTAAGTACATGTGATCATAATCATGATTTATTGTTATTCAATTTTTTTTTTTTCATTTCAGCTACGAGACTGGCAATGGCATCGTGGCTGACGCCGCTGGCACCTTGAAGAGGGTTGACAACGTTGACGTTGTTGTAAGTTTCATTGCTTTCATTTAAGAATACAAATAATTAGCATTAAGCTTTTGATACTCTGTAAGCGGTAGGGACAGTAAATAGGTATCAACGGCAAATAGATACGTTTGCATTCAATAGACTTTTTTCTAGACTACGCGCTCGACCAACTGAGTTACTGAAGATATGAGAACCGCCAGTAACTTTTTGTTACACATTCAGTGAATTAGCGTCGAATCTATATGTGCGTGTGTTTATATACGTAGTGAGTAAGGCCAGTTGCCTGCAAATTTATCTATTTTACCATGTGTATAAATATATACAGCATTTAATGACAAACTTGTATCAAAATTTTACTGACGGTTCTCATAGCTTCCGCAGCTTAGTTTATTGAGCATCTAGCCTGTAAAAAAGTCTATTGCATGCAAACTTATCTATTTTGCCGTGTGTACAAATTTGATCCCTAAGGCAGGGTACTCAATGTGCTGGCGGCATTACCTCGCTTGATAGTAAGGCTGATGCGTTGCGTGATATAAGATAAGGGTGGCCAGTGTATCGTAATCCTTGTATCCAACTCTTTGATCTGAAAGTATTTAAAATTCAATTTGAAATAAACAGCGTAGGTTCGTTCAATGCTATGTATAGGTAGATTAGAATTAACATTCAATGCAATGAAACCAGTTAATGAAGATATTAAACACGTCATAGTATGCATTCTATTTTACATCGAACTAATAGTTTTATTATAAACTTAAGTCCATAGCGAATTGCTATACATCAACATAAATTGTTCAAATGCTGTTAAGTATATTTGTTCAATTATCTGTTAAGTATGTTCGACGGTATTATATTTTTTTATTATTAATATTTTTTTGAAGAGTTTCATAAATACATATATAATTTCTAATGAGACCTTTTACTGCAGATGGTAGTGTCTCTACTAACATGGTTAAGTTACCCGAAGTTTCGATTTTTAAAAAGCTCTTCGCTTTCTAGTACATAAAACCTAAACTGTAGGTACTTTCGAAAATAATAAAAAAAATTAAGGGCAGTTCAACGCCCTTATTCTTTTTGTCCATTCAGGAACTTATTACACTTGTATTACGAGTAAAATTAGTTCTTGAAGTTAATGTTAATTTGTTTCAGTTACCTCGCTAGTGGTGCCTAAGTACGTCTGAGGCACCAACTACACGAGCGAGTCTCGCGGAGATAGTCTCGCCCGTGCCACTAATTTCATATTCGTCGCATAGATTAAATCCCAACGTATGTATACGGGCTCGGCAATTAGTGGCGTGGACGAGAATATCGCCGCGAGAGTCTTGCTCGTGTAGTTGGCACCTAAGTACTCGTACACGTAGAAAGTTATTAAATTAAATTATTTGAAACTTTCGTCAACAGGGTATCCAAGGTTCCTACCGTTATGTTGCTCCCGACGGCACACCAGTCCAGGTCAACTACGTCGCAGATGAAAATGGATACCAGCCACAGGTAAATATTGTAGAAGTAGAAAAAAATGTTTTTTAATCTTAATTTTTGTGTTATTGTTATATTGTGTGCATGCTTCTTTACGCTTGTGAACTAAAATGTAAAATAAGTAGAAATTAAAATCTGAACGAAAACTCAGGTATTCGTCGATTAACATTACAGTCATACATCCATTCATAACAAACGGAGTCTGGTCTGATTGTCAAAATTAAAAAAGAAGATAAAATATTGCAATTGCAACAGTTTGCATGCCTTTAGTTGTTAGTAGGTTGATGATGATTAAGTGATGATTATTTAAACGTTGATTTAATCCTGTTTTCAAATTATATAAACACGTTTATTTTATGTAACACGTTGTTTACACTGTAGCAATGTAGTACACTTATCAAACTTAGTTGCCTTGTAAATAAATAATTTTGCTGTTTTATGAGTAGGTATGTATGACAATTTATGCATAGAAAACTGCACATATTAAGTCATAAATTAATACTGACATTATATTTTAATGTCTTGTTAATGTCTCATTATCACACAAATGATGACAAGGACTAATATAGCTGCTCATAAATTCATCTATATTACAATGTTACACCACGAGGAATGGATCAATGATTCACTGATATGATTCATTTAGCATCATTTCCTTCTTATGAAGAGATGGTTGTTGTTTGATACACAACAACTTGTCGTTGTTTGTTTGATTATCTAAGTAATATTATTATTATCTCGTATTATTCAAAACCAATAATATATCCATTTAATAAGTAACTTGAAATTATTAATGTCTAAATTATTTAATATTAGAAATAGTTACAAAAATTATATGTTACGTATGATTTTTTAATTGGAAACATCAATAGATATTAGTGACAAATACCATGCAAATCAGCCTGTCTTTCTCCACAGCTGGATGCAGGCCTTTCCCAAGGCTGACCACCACGCACGATCTCTTATCGCCTAGCCACTAACGGTGCATTTTTTCAATTGGTTTACAATTTTTAAATTTTACGGCCACGAAATATCTAATATCTTTAAGGCGAGTGGTTACTAAAAAATACACATGTTTTTAATAATAATATTATTGTTTCAGAGCGATGTCCTGCCCGTAGCTCCCCCAGTACCAGTCGCGATCGCCCGCGCCCTCGAGTACATCGCTGCCCACCCGCCTGCACCGGAAACCGTCGTCGTTGGCGTCAACAGGAGAGCTTAATACCACCTAATAATGTTTAAGAAGATTTATTAAGAACAAAGATTAAAGCGATGATAAAAGGAAATGAAGACGAGCATCAGGATGTGACGAATACCTACTGTGTAGCAGGCATAGATAGAATTGTAAATAAATATTTTTATGTGCCATATTTCTGCGTTTGGTTCTTTTGTACCTAGCTCTATGGTATCAGTTTATCCGGACGAATTGTTATATATCTATAGATGAATTTTCTTAGAAACCTATATTTAGAAAAACGATGACCTCGATTATAAAATAAAATAGATTATAATATATTCCATAATATATAACCCGTACAATGACGAAAACAACAACAAAATCGTATCAGGATCTAAGCTCGATCGAGTAAAATAAAAACATACAATATGTATAAATGATACTGTTTAAATTATGAGTATATATAGAAATGTATACTTTAATATATTAGGGTCTATTGCATTTATATTGTTTTATATGAAGCATATGAATATTCCAAGTGCGCCCTAAGGTGTGTCAAGAACCCTATTCGTTGCTTGACTCGACAGCATTGGTACTACCTACCTATCCCAAAAAATCCTTAACAATTAAGAAAGATTTAGAAGTACTATATTGAATACAGGCTTTGATGACATGGAAAGAAGTTTAGGAGAGTGTTTGGTAAAGGACAAGGAAATAAGAAGATATTTATGCATGAGTTGATCTTTGGATGCCTTTTATTTTTAAACGAAGCTTTAAAGGTAACTAAGTTATGCAAAAGGCACAGTCATTTTTCAATTTTGTTTATCCTTGACTCATAAATATAAAAATATAAAAAGGGTCGTAATATTAATAAAGATCTTCAAGACAATTTTATGCTTTAAACAGCGACACTTGACATACAATTGACCTTTATTGTACAATAAACATTAATACAGAAAAAAATATTATGAAATTACATTAATGTAGCTGTAAAGCTTCATCGCCTTCTCAGATAAATACACTAGTGAAGTGCCCGGGCTTCGATTGAGGTTCACTCATAGGTTGTCTTACTCAAGATGAACTCATAACATGTTGGCAAATAATATACAGTAGTGATTTATCCCGATTTCATCAAGAATCGGTATTATATCGTCATTAAAGCAACATTAAAGGTCCTGAGAATACTTTCAGCGACTTTTTCAACATATTCTCAGCCGCGTGCCTATATTAAAGTAATATCGCTGTTAAGAATAGTGGGCTCTGAAACTGCCTGGAAAAGAAAAAAACAAATCATGTGACCATTTCGGACACTATTGCAAGAAAAAGGTAGAATAAACAAAACATGTTGATCGCCTAGGACACTATGAACTTTCTTGCCTTTAAAGCGTGGGCCGGTTTTCCCACCACGCCTCTCTTAATATAGATATAATATAGCATAAAACGACTCTTTGCACCGTCCACATTCTGTGACTATCAGAGCCGAATTGTAACGGCTGTTAAGATGGCAAGAGACCTGACGACGGTATATTTCTATTGTCGAATAATATGGGCCTGCCCCCGGTATAGGATACCACGTCCTGTGGAGGCACACTGGATCCGATAGAAGCTGCAGAGAGGCAGAAAATGGATAAATATGGACGTATCGGCACAATCGACTTTTGGTGTCGATACTTTGGATTCGTGGGGTTCTAGTAACCATAAACAATCCTTTTAGTATCCACTGCCAGCAGTGGATATTAACAGGATACTAAAATTGTCCAAGCATGGGCCTCCCCATGCACATGGTCTTGTGCTGGCCAAGCAGGTTAGGGAATACACTAGCTTTTAGAAGTGAGATCCTAGTGTCTATTTTTTATTTATGGACCTTTTAAAGGGCTATGTTTGATAGCATGTTTGATAGCACAGGCTACCCCAGGGCCTGCAAGTACTTCGAAGAATGCAGTAGTCATCCAGCGATGTGATGTCGATTGGTAGCTTGATAGATATATATTTATTTTATAGAAGAGGTGGCAGAAGGCCGGGCGACGCACGAGAGAGTAAATGATTACCGCAGCCCAAGGGCACCTGCAACATCAGAGGGGATGCTGGTGGACTAATAAGAAATCAAACGAACTGAAACACCCATGGAAGAACAGAGAATCCGAACCATTTGTTTAGGAGACAAGTTATAGCTCGTAAGATAAGATAAATATTAATAAAATGTGAGATTATCTGAGGAGATAGGCCTTATTTTCGCTTCTAGTTTCCCAGATATAATTTTAAATTTTACAGTATTAATTGCTTTATCAATAATCAGATGTTACAACACGTTCCCTTTTCAACAGCATCTCGAAACAACAACATTTTAAGTCCATACCGACAGTGAAGTCCCTTCGTTCGGATATCATCACAAAATATAATAATATATATATATTTCTAGTACGTTCCTAATTCAAACCCTTGCAATAATATTTCATTTTGTAAATAAAGAAAAAGGAAACGAATAATAAGAACGCCTAACAAATTTATATCGCAAAATAACAATAACTAAAATTTGCTTGATGCATTGACCAGCCAGGCGTATAAATAAATTACTTGAAGTAAATTTTACTGTAGATAATTCGAAATAGCTAAGTAGAGAATACCACGTTATACAAATAGCTAGTAGATAATCCACACCAGCATTCAGTATCTCAGTGTCATAAATAAATGTTTTATGATTGAGTATCGAACCTGAGACGTTTTCACAGGACGCACGAGCACTACTAAATCGTTCATCAATCTATTTTTTTTTAAATACTTACTAACTAATTTAGTTTGTTAGTAAGTATTAACACTCGCAATCCCCTTGCATTACAGGGGTGGTGGCCACTTATCATCACCATCTGCCCATCCTGCCCATCTGACATCTCTTCTATAAGAAAATAATATAAAATAATTTTATAATATTACTAGAAAATAACAAGGAGTATGTTTTATTAAATTAATAAAAAAGTACATTTTGTACTGTGCATACAACATTATTTACCTACCATGACAAGGTAAACCATGATAAATTACAATACCTCTCGTTGATAAATATCTAGTACCTACTTAGTAATAATAAGTGATAATAATTTATCGATAAGTTTTTTAATAGGTATATGATTGATGGACATTTATTGGTTATGAATCATATATGAAACAAGGTTTACGAATTAACTCACATGTGCACTAGACAGAACGGGGGTATTCGCCGATATAGTCGAGTATGTACTCGTACTGTCTGCAGTTTTATTATTTATTTGGATAGTTGGATAGTTTGGACATTTATTGGTTATGAATCATATATGAAACAAGGTTTACGAATTAACTCACATGTGCACTAGACAGAACGGGGGTATTCGCCGATATAGTCGAGTATGTACTCGTACTGTCTGCAGTTTTATTATTTATCATATCTACATATATATATATATATATATATATATATATATATATATATACTATATATATATCATATCTACATATCTACATATATGTATTAAAAAGACAGAAAAAGGCAAATTAAACAGAACAACGAATCGGCCACTTTGTCTGGCATTTGTGGACTACGAAAAAGCCTTTGACTACATATCTACATGTCTGGCATTTGTGGACTACGAAAAAGCCTTTGACTACATATCTACATATATGTATTAAAAAGACAGAAAAAGGCAAATTAAACAGAACAACGAATCGGCCACTTTGTCTGGCATTTGTGGACTACGAAAAAGCCTTTGACTCAATCGAAACCTGGGCTTTTCTGGATTCTTTGCAGGGATGCCAAGTCGATTGGCTATATACGAGTATTAAGATATTGAGATGCTTATATAAAGCCACAAACAATGAAATGAAAGTACAATGAAAGTCCAAATCTGCACTAGTACTATTTAGGTTTATTATCCAGTCCGGTATTTCCAAAGATGGAATAACTTCGAACCTAGTTTTGAAGTCTAAGTGAAGAGCCTTCGTTGTTGACGTACAGCTTCTTGGATTATGCCTATCTTAAATAAGTTGGGAAACTGAGAAAGCTCAAATCTTGGGATATTTTGCTCAAAAAATATAAATTCAGCAACAAAAGTCGATAAAATCGATTTTGCTTTAATAAGATTCAAATAGTCTCCTTGCAGTTGTAAATTAACATAATTAAATTTGCCAAATGAGTCTGTTAAATAAGCAACATCTCTTCAGTAAATTTTCTTTCAAATTGGAATCCTTGTCTTCCAAAACCCCTAGATTAAAAACGAATAGCAGCGGGATATTTTCTGTCGTCCACACACATTTTTTTTTATTGAAACTATCGACCCCTAAAAAGTTCAACCCCGGGGGTTCGATATCGATTACTTTGAGAATGCCTGCTTTATAGTATCAAAAATATTTAAAAATTGATGGTTATTTTGACATAAAATTATTATACCTAGGAGTATATATATAATGAAAAAATTTGGCTATGGTATTTCTGCTAGTGAAGTCTAGTGTAAACATATGTAATTTTAAACAAAAGAGCGACAATTAAAAATTATTAACTACACATTGCATGAAAAAGACATGTATTAAAACATTACAACAACATTTCAATTTTGATCAATAAAAATGTTTGCAACATCATTTTAAATTGAGTGGAGAGCATTTTGTGAAAAATAACTGCTAGAATAAATAAAAATTAGGTAATGGATAAAATCTCTGGGATCAATTTCTGGTTATATTTGGGAGATAATTACGGATTGACACCTGAATCACTAAAAATAAATAAAAATGTTTTAACAAGAAACAGTTTTCTTGCTAAAACATTAGTCATTAGTATTAGGAGGTCGGTTTATTACCGACAATATATAGTTACCATCAGGTGAACTGTCTGGTCGTTTTACACCTTCTTTCTTCATAAAAGAAAAGAAAATCTGGACCAAACGCATTGGTAGGCCTTACCTAAGAGAACAAAAAAGGACATTGTATAATGCACATAAGGCTTTAGCGAATATTTTTGCTAAAGCTTCGACCAAATATATGATTAAATCTCTTATATTCATGTGAATATTTTTTTTGCGTGTCTGTGTCAAAGTGTAAAGATGAATGACCCATGGATTCGTCATATGTACTGATAAATTAAGTATTAAGTGTAAATGTCATTAGATACCCTTTTGATAGATTTCACAATGTAAACCTTGAAACAAGGTAATGATGGAGAACATTTTGATAACCTCAGGAATTATCGGATTGTGCGTCATGAACATATGGGTCTTTAAAAAAATGTGTTTTATGGTTTAAAGAATATCTATAATATCTTATCCGCCTCTTCACATCGTTAGAGGATGACTTCTAACAGGAGCCATAAAAATAACTTGTTATTTGTTTATCATTTGAAAATTACCATGTTGCATGGTAAGAACGTATCATTAACATCGACAGTTTATGCCTAATTAATAATTCAGTTTTAATAAGGGGACGAGTCTGTCAATCAATAATGAAGTGCAACTCCTTTAATATGAACAAAATTAAGTAGTCTTACTGAATGATGACTAGATTTACTCAAATCACCGAAGGAGGCGACAAGTATTTAAGAAAAGTTTAGTAAAATAGTAAACACTTTACTGGATTAATCATTAAATGGCATCTATTAACTATTTATATTTGTAAATGATCGTGATTTTATATTATATAATATACTTATATTATACAATACAATTTACCATGCTAATGTTCAGCAAATGTTTTGTTACTTGTTACCATTAGCAAAAGTAAAATTTTAAAATTTTTGTGTCCAGAATTAAGTGGATTGTTTATTATCCATATATCACCAGATATAAATCAATGATAGATATTAACATAATACAAAGTTTTATTTTTCGAATTTAAATTGTGGAAATATCAGCCTTGGTGACAGAGACGGTATCATCAACTAGCATCGCATTGGTCGGTTCACCTACCTACAGTGAGAATAGTGATTATAATTAATTAGTAGATTAGAAGCGGTTCTCAAACTGTGGAACTAGAGGTTTACATTGTTTACGGTAGACTTATATTCTAATTCAAAATAACATTTAAAGGTTTTCAACGTTAACAATCACTTTGTATAAATAATTATACTTATATTTTATATATACGTTTTCAATATCTTTTTTATAAATGTTTCGTAAGACAATATATATAGGTACTTATATCAATAAGCCTTAATTGCGGGCAGCCAGACTTCTTACCCGATGATAAGTGGATTACGGACACAAAAGTCATTAACAGTACAAGGGATCTGTGAATTTGCTGCTCATTTTATATACCAGTCCATAAGAAACATCGAGCATAGATTGCGAAGCGGCGTATCGGGCGTTTCGTGACTAGATAGATCGACGACTTCCTAAAGTGGTATATAGATGGAGAAAAATGGAGAAAAATCAAGACTTTTCGTTTTGACAAAGGCTGATGATCACGATTCTACATAAAGGTACAAACCTCATGTCACTGTACCAGTACTATCTAACTAGCTGTTGCTTGTCCAAGTCCATGTCCCTTACCTCAATATATGAACTGAAACCCCTTTACAACTTATTTTGTAGCAAATACAACATTTTTAATTATTTGGCAACTGTATAATCGAGGTAAATTCTAAAACTCAATGCGTGACAATTCGGGTGAAGCGTCTTAACAGCTAAAGCGTTTTAAACTTTAAAAATTTTTGAAAATTAAGACTTATGGGGTTTATTTTGGTATTAAAAAATTAAAAGACGTTCTAAAATATATTAAAAGTTATTTTTATGTAAATTCACAAGAGAAAAAACTTTTGTACACTGTGATAGTACATAAGACTGGTATTTCTTTATATATCCAGCGAGACAAAAAATAATGAATGTGTCTGTTCTGCCGTGAGGCCAATGATCGAAACCATATTTTTCTTCGTCTAGAAGTATCTACATACTTTATTATCAATTTAATATTATACCGTTTGTGTTCACTACGACGCGCGTGAGGTATTTTCTTATCTTAAAGTATATGCTTCATTGAATCAATTTATCAAAGTAAATTAATTTTGACAAAAAACCTACAGCAAAGCATGGGATTCCATATTATTGTTTTGTTCATTCTGAATGTGATAGATAGTTTGTTTGTTGGTAATAATATCGATTGCATTTACTGTGTTGTCGTTGCTGTATTATATCATTGCTGTATCAAACTTATTTCTAATAAATATTTTACTTATCTGTCATTGATTGAATTGTTTTCCATTCAAGTTTTTTCTTGAATGATGAACAAATTAATAATTTAAATGGTTATATGTAAGACATAAAATTAGGAAATATTCCAATAAGCAAACATGAAACTACTCTGTTTTTGAGAAACAAAATAAGAAGTTTATCTTCATTGAACCTACAGAATCCTAAAAACATTGTGTTTAAAATGAGTAATTGCTTTTCATACGTGACTTATCATTATTTTCGGTTTTTTTTTCAATAAACGTGTTAATCGCTGTCAACCACCGATGGATGAAATTAATCAACCGGGTCGATGGCACAAGATTGAGAAACGGTGTGCTAATGAATAGCATCAAACAACATATAGTAAATGAGTCGAAGTGGACAGGAGAGACACATGTATAAAATAAGATAAAAAAGGTATAAATAGGCTTTGATCTTTGATATAACACATTCAGGTAGTTAAACCCGGTTGATGACAACGAAAATGCTTGGTTTTTTGGTAAGTGTTAGTCGTAGTGTTGCTAAGAGAATAAGTTAAGCTAACAATATTTTAATGTACAGAGATGAGCGATATTAAGTAAATTAATTATACGCATATCTGTGCCTATAGTTATGGAACACACCTTTGTCAAAAAGGTTGTCACCTTTGTCAGGTCATTATCAAAAACATTTGCTATTTTTTGTTTAGTCTAAGTCATTCGATGTTGCTAAGACCAGCCGTCTAATTTAGCTCTCGTTATAGCATTTTCAAGCGCTTGATTTTTGGGTATATAACTTATCTACATTTTTATTTTTATAATACCATTTTAGGCAAATTAAGTGATAATCTATAGTTTATTGTTATCATAAATGTTCATTAGAATTTATAGTATGCGTAATGTGACGTAATCCTTATTTAGCGAATAAAAATACGTATTGGGAGTTATGTAATTTAATGGTTTTGTGTTTTAGATACTTTGTATGTCCGTGACGGCGGCCCTTGCGGCTAGCCCAGCGAAGTAAGTACTAACTTTTATAACTAATATGCCTTATAAAACAATGAACTAGAGAACTGAAAATTACAGAAACTTGCGATATCATAAATTTAGTGATTAAAATTCCATCCATTTTTCTACATAAACCAGTTCTTTAGAAGACATTTAAGTAGAAAATCATTTTAAATTAATTTTTAAATTTCAAATAAAGTTTCATATTCTAAAAAGAACTAGTTTTTTTTAATAAATATAAAAATTTCACCGTTACTTATTTTTCACTATACGTCTAGGATAAAAATAACCTTAATGAAAAATTAATTTCAGGTTCACACCTTTCCAGTCCTTTGGTGTCGGCAGTGTCGGCAAGACATCTGCATCGGCATCCGCGTCCGTGAACAGTGGGGCTTATAACCCTGGAAAATACAGCCCCGTAGCTTACAACTCGGGTTCTTATGACAGCTCCGGCCGCTACAACCCCGGCGCCGACCAGTCGGGGCGTTATGTTCCTGATAACTCTGGTACTTACAAGTAAGTGTAATTATACAGGTGTTTTTATGAATAATAAAACCCAAGTCGTTATGACTACTATGAATATAATATCTGAGGCAGTCATCCAGGTTCGGATAACTTTGGTTTTTAAAAGCCCAAGTCACGATAAATAAATTCTGTTTATAAATAATTGAAACAAATAATTTTAAATTACTAAGACAGTCATCACAAAGTCGACGGAGTTCATAAACGCGGGACGCCTATTATTTTATTGTTATGTATAACAATAAAAAAGAGGACCTAAATCTAACCCACCTTTAACTTTGTTGTCATCGATTTGCTGCCCATTCAACATTTTCTGTTGCTCCTTTAATTATCGATCGTTTATAATATAAGTTAAGTAATTACTACCAAGATTAGAAAATTACGCGCGATTTTATGTAAAAATACGAGTAGAACCTATGCCGCTATAACAATTTCAATGTCAACCGTGAAGATAAATTACGACCCTATTTCTAATAATTGTGACGTTTACAAATAAGTTAACCACTAATAAAATAATAATTCCTTAACTTTTTCTCCAAATCCACTCCTATATTTTCAAAGGTAGGCAGCGCGTCCGGGGGTGAACGCTGGTCATTCTGGACTGATGTTGGCATGTATCGCGAATGTTCATGGGCGACAGTATCCACTTACCACCAAGTGGACTGTATACTCGTCTGCCGTCTTTTTTCCAGAAAAAAGAAATACACAGAGGTTTTGTCCCTTTAATTCGTTACCATCCAGATGGGAACTTCTTCAATAACTCTAACTCATAAAAGGAAATTAACTGTGAGTAAACTACGTCAGGTTTATGAACTCTTAGAAATAAAACTCGTGTTTATATGGGTATGATTCTGGGATAGCAAATGGACTTAATGGGATCTTTTTACCATAACACACATCCGTAACTAGATGCATGTCCCCGACATAAATATATATAATATATAGACTATATATAGTCGTCAAATTAATGACAAGGAAAACCCGAGATATAAATATATTTTTAATGGAAATTATTCTTCTATGGATTTTCGATTCTATTTCTATTCTCCATTTTCTAAATAGTAATAATGATTGTGTAAACATTGTGTAACATATACACATGTTACTGTAAAAGCACGTACATTGGTAAATCCTAGGTTTTACTTGTAAATCTTCGGCTTTACCAACATAAGTTGGTAAATGTATGAATTTTTATAAAGTGAGATGATTTTTCGGGCTTTTACCATCAGAATTTGGTACATGCTAGGTTTTACTAAAGACGGTTAGTAAATGTTGGTTTTGGACCCCGAATGTCTACCTTGTCAATTTGTCAACTCCAAATCCACGCAGAACGATGGTCGCAGAACATTTCGGACTTTTACCACAAAGAATTGGTAAATCTTAGGTTTTACTGGAAGATCTTATTAACTGGAGGATTTACCATAGTTCGAGCATTTACAGTAACATATATTCTATAAATTATAACTTATCTATTAGATCAGATATTTTCTTGATACACACAGTGCAAGTGATACTTTAAATATCTTGAATATACATTGAGTGCAATAGATTTTTAAAATAGCTTTATTACAGTTATCCCTTTTTGCATAGAGTTTATTTTTTGCATACAGATTGAAAGTTATCCCAATTGATGTGCTTGTGTTTTAACAACTGACCTTTAACCTTTTATTCTTTTCTATTGTTCAATATTTCACCGGTGGCTATAAAATTACGAATGGATGAATGTATTTTTTTTTTACTTAGCGGTGATCGTGGCGATCGTGGTGCTGCCGGCGGTTTCTATACCGGGTCTAGCGACGCCGGCGGTCCAGGCGGTTTTTACAAAGGATCTGGAAGCGCTGGTGGTCCCGGTGGCCCAGGCAGTTCCTACAATGACAACTCGGGCAAATACAACCCTAGCAACAGTGGTGCTTTCAAGTAAGTTTAAAAAAATGTCTGTGCTTTATAAACTTTTTAAAAAATAATGACATGATGACATATGGTGGTGACCGGTAGATAAAGGCTGTCCCAGATTGAGCGCCGGATTTAATTTAGAAAAAGTAAAGTCATTGTTTCTTCGGCTGTGTGACATGGAACCACAGTTGATCGAGGTCCATATCTTCCAATTGGTGCCAAAAAAACTCCTGTAACATGTTCCGGTTCCTATGCCTGCCTAATAGGATTTTGCAAGGTCGGCGGCGCGCCCGCATACCCCCTGGTGTTGCAGGTGTCCATGGGCGGCGGTAACACTTACCATCACGTGAGACCGCTTGCTCGTCCGCCCTCTTCTCTATAAAAAAAAAAAATACCGATACCTATAAAAAATTTCCCTATGATCTCGCTGAACCAAACTGTAACTCTTTGAGGATATATTCGTTTTTCATGAATCTCATGAGGATTCTCTAAGCCTCAGATGCTTATTAACGATTTTGCTTATTGACGTATCCGTCAAAGTGGAAATGGGCCGATACTAAAGATGATACGCCAAATACTACCTTATATACTTTTCGCCAAAATTATGGTCCATTTTATACTGCTCTAAAATTCATACTGCGTTGCTCTTGCGTGTAGCGTTCCACGTTGACTAATTGCAACTAGCATACGTGACATCTATAAACAAACTAGAGTTGCGAACCGCCAAACAAAGAAATGGCGCGAAAATTAAAATCCGGCGCTCAATCTGGAACAGCCTATAGTATTATTCGTATTATAATCTGGGTCGGCAGTAAGGACAAGGTTGTTAAGGGTAAGGGTGGTAAGGGTAAAGGATTAGTAAAGGTAAAGTAAGGGTAGGGATAAGAGTCATGGTGGTAAGCGGTAAGCGTTAATAATCTTGTACTAGTATTGGTTGTCTAGTTGAATTTCCGTAATCAAATAGTAAGTCTCAGTTCTTATTTGGTGGCGCGATTGGGTAAAAGTGTAGTAGTTGTCCAGCTGGATATTGCGATTCTGTCTATCACCAGCTCTTTTATCTACTGCTGGACATAGGCCTCTTCACACACATTGCCCTTTGCATGACACGCCATAAACGCCATAACGCCACGCCACGCTGGCCAAGTGGGTTGACGAATCCACTTTTTTAGAGGTGGAGTAGTTTCTCAAAACTTGCGGTAGCGACTTTGTTATCGTTTAGTCGCCCTTTACGACACCCATAACTCTTGCTGAGCTCATCCCCCATAGCCCATAGCTCATCTCTTGATGAGGTGGTGTTATTCTAAAGCCAGCTGGCACTACACGGTTCCTGTCCTACCTGTATACATGTATATTAAATTCTAAATTCCTGTGCATTTTCTAGTGGTGATCGCGGCAAGGCTGGTGGTGCCTATGGCGACAAAAATGGTGCAGCTGGTGGTGCTTACAGCGGCGCTTCTGCGAGCAGTAGCTCTTTCGGCTCTGGCAAAGCTTCTACCTCTAGTAGCGCTGGACTCGGTCCTGTTTCCGTTGGCTTCGGCACCACTAAGGGTAGTCTTGGGAAATTCGGTTCCGGTTCTAGTTCCGTGAGCGCTGGTGCTGGCAGCGCTGCATCTGGCAGCGGCAGCTATGACTACAAGTATGGCATTATTCGTCAAGAGGGCGACGTTCTTCCTGATGGTTACCACTACCTTTATGAAACTGAGAATAAAATTCTTGCCGAAGAGGCAGGCAAAGTAGAGAAGATTGACAGCGAAAACGATGGTGTTAGAGCTAAAGGATTCTTCGAGTACGTTGGCCCTGATGGCGTTACCTACAGAGTGGACTACATCGCGGATGAGAACGGCTTCCAACCTGTAGGCACTCACATACCCAAGTAAATCTAGTCGAATCGTAGAACTAATTTATAATGATGATTATTGTGGCGAAATATAAGAGAAATATAATGCGAATTTTGATTTTGATACAGTGAGAGAGTGTGAAATAAAGTGATTTTAACAATTAAAAAAGGCATTTTATTATTTTTTGTTTACTGATATTATGTTTGTCTAAACAACCAACCACACATTTTGATACGAAACACACAGCAATACGTTTTTATAGGATCGGTGACTGTTATCTAAATTGAAAACAAGGGCGTAGTCAGAATTTTATGCAGGGTGGGACAAAAGCAAACAATTTTCTCATAATTTAAATAGAAGTTGTGTAATACAGCAAGTCTATTATTTATTCTTCCCTACGCCATTGGGAGGCAAGCGTCTCAACCTGCCTGACTGTGGCAACGCCCATGATTGAAAAGGTGTATTTTTCATATTAAAACAAGGTATACATATATTAAAATACTACAGTGTAGAGGTACATTACGAAAACATTGGCCATCGGCTAATCCGGAAAAACCCGAACACGTCACCCACGTCTATGCAATAAAGTATGCAATTAGAGGTACCGTAATTCATAGACGTGGATGATGTAATCGGGTGTTTTTCGGGATTCGTGATGTATCTGTAAATATATTTTATATAAACAGAAGTATATTTAGGCATTAATGTACCTATCAAAGATGTTGTGCCTGTTCTAGTATATAATTACTAAAGCAGGTACGATTTATGCATATAATGTGGTAAACCTAAGTAATTTGCATGTCATTTGGGTGTTTAACTCGTATTTTATAAATCAAATTAAAAAGTTGTTTCTCTGCATTCCTAATAAATCCTATTCCATTAAGGAGATCCTTAATGGAATAGGATGACGATGACGATGGATAAAAATTAGTTTCACAACTCATATTCGTGAGCTCGTAAGTTTAAGGCTCACGAGTTTCTAGCGCTCTTACAACATAAGTTTCTACTTACGTACCGATTTTTCAATTATCACTAGCTCGGTATTGAAAATCCGCATGTTTGAGATTTTGAAAAGGATTAGGGGCATGTTAATTGCGAATTAGTGAATATTAATACGCAATGGGCTCACGTGGTGCAGTAAAACAGTAATAGTCCTTTTTTTCATCCACTGCTGGACATGCACAAGACAATGTGCATGAAGGATGTATGGCTAACCAAGCGGGTTGGCGAGTCCACTATTCCTTAGAGGTGGTATAGTTCCTCAGAGCTTGTGGTAGCGGCTTCGTCATCCCCTTTTACGACACCCACGGGAAGAGAAGGGCTCGTGCTGTTATAAAGCCGGCCGACACCACACGGCCTGCAGCAATCCCTCGTGATTACTGCGCCCTGGAGTAGGACGTTATAGATTGAGAGAAAATCTGTAACATATACATAGATATATGAAACCTACAAAACATAGAATCTATAAATAATATGTATATAGGTATTTAGTCGACTGATTAGCTAAATTGATAGTGCTCCTAGCTGTTATGCAAAATATCCGGGCTGCTATATAGCGGCCCGGACATGTTGCTATGTAGATACTCATTTGTTAGGGCCTAGATGGTGTGTTCGTCTTTGTACGTGTCTCTAGACCCACGACACAGGGAATAGAGTGGGCTATTGAGTGTGACGTTATTTGTTTATACGAGTATACTACACAATATACTACGAGTACATAAAGTTTATACGAGTTTCCTGGGGTACCTAGAGGATCACCAGCTGATTAGCGACCGTCTATATGGATTTCGCCATAATCGCTCGGTTGGTGATCTTTTGGCGTATTTAACACACCGCTGGGCTGACGCCATTGAGAGTAGAGCGAGGCTCTGCCTGTAGGCCTAGACATTGCTAAAGCTTTTGACCGGGTATGGCACAAATCGCTACTTTCCAAGTTACCATCTTTCGGGATACCCGAGGGATTATGCGAATGGGTTGCCAGTTTCCTGATTGGACGGAGCATCAGAGTCGTTATCAATGGTAGCTGCTCGGACACCATGTCTATTAACGCTGGCATCCCGCAAGGCTCCGCGGTGTCCCCAACTCTGTTCCTTCTGCATATCAACGTCCTGTTGCAAATTGGTGACATACGTTGCTATGCAGATGACATACAGCACTGGAGACGCCTTGAACAGGGGCCGCGCCAACATCCCTCGGGTCGAAGTGGAAGAGAGTCGCGCCAGTCTTGTGTCTGAAATCGAAGACTCTTTAGAACTAGTTTCGATTTGGGGTTCTCTGAACCTAGCGGATTTCAATCCCCAGCAAGACGCAAGTCTGTGCATTCACCGCTAAAATAAACCCCTTTGTCGTAGCACCTCGCTTTCAGAGCATACCTCTTAAGATCTCGGAAAGTATTGGGATCCTTGGTGTCGACATTTCCAGTAAAGTCGAATTTAGGGGTCATCTGGAAAATAAGGCCAAAATGGCCTCCAAAAAGCTCGGTGTCCTGAACAGAACGAAGCAGTAGGTACTTCACCCTTGGGCAACTTCTAATGCTTTATAAAGCTCAGGTGAGGCCCCATATGAAGTATTGCTCACATCTCTGGGCCGGCGCACCGAAATACCAATTAGACCCATTTGACTTCATCCAACGACGTGCTGTTCGTATTGTCGACGATCCCACTCTCACGGGCGGTTTAGAATCCCTCAGCATTCGGGGAGACGTTGCATCTCTCTGTGTGTTCTACCGCCTGTACAATGGGGAATCAGTATAAAGTATACTATTATGCATCACTATACTAGTTATGTACTCGAGGTAGATGGTATATAGTTAAGTAGTACCTAAGTAATATAATATGAAATAAAATGTACTTTAAGTAGTAAATTATTTATTAAAAATTGGTTTTTATCCGTCCTTTATAAAAAAAATTGAGGCGTAATAATTTATGATTGAACATATTCCAACATATCTCTTGATCTTTACCTAGGAATCCTTCTTGGGATGGCAGAGGAACTATGTAGGTAGCAGAAAATTTAAGGCTAATATTGATATAGAATGAAGAAGAACGTACCTGTATACTCGTATAATCTAGTTATTTTATTTTCGTCCAGCAATAATACTAGCATAGCTCCATGTATCGCCATCGTGCACTTGTAGTTCTGAAAATATACACAATATTTAAAGCAAAATGGACAAAAAAAATTGTGTAAGTCGATTGTTATTTGCAGAAGTAGTTTATGTATCATATGAGTATAACCAAGTTTCTAATGTTGTAAATGGGAAATAATTAAATGAGCGGAGGAAATACTGAAAATGGTAGACAATTTAAAAGTGGGTTATGTTAAGGATCCCTGGTGACAATAATGTCACAGGAGTCCGGCGAAGCGAGACTCCGTAGACTTTCTAAAAAATATTTCTAACTAAATTTATTCTTTATTCTTCATATATGGCAATGGTGCAAATAGCACATTCTGCCAGTGTCAAGTTATCTTCCTAATAAATAATTTCAAAGTCTAAATTATGTTCAGTCCTGTCGAAGTAAGTCAGGAATGTCCAGTCCTGTTGAGATAAGTCAGGAGTCGCTCAGTAAAGTGATAGTAGGTTTACCGAGGATAAAAGGGGACTCTTTGGAAACGCACAAAAAAGACTTTGAAGTTTAATAAACTGTCACTATTAAACCACATAACGCCCCATACACAATTTTTTAAATAATCAAACTTTATTTCTACTTCACTTCTCGAGTTTCCGCCAAAAAGATCCAAAAAGTAGTTTGTTTTGTTGATCACGGTTTGATGCCCATTAAGGACTTTTTTTTGTTGCTGGTTTAAATAAAAGCCGTTTTAAATTCTCTTGGGTAACCTCCCTTTTGGATTCATTGAATATTTCTGTAGGACCGTAATATATATTTAATATTATAATATTATATTGAACAGAAAATATATTTATAATAATATTAAATGTCCTCATGATCAGCTATTGACACAATTCTTTTATTAGAACAAGATTCCATTTATCAGGTTCATCGCCAATAAAGTCGACATTCAAAATAATATCTCTGTATAAATAAAATTAGGTCATCGGAATGCAAAAGGTATAAGTATTGTCGCGTTTCTCATCGAAGCATTTTTGTTTTATGCAAAATGCAAGCCGATGTGTGAGGTGGATCCTCGTACATTCCAATTAAGAGAATTACGACTCTCCTGTAAGTCGGTCGTCTCGGCGCTACTACAGGGCAAAGCTGTGAATTTTCGAATAACAAGTTGTAATTCAATAATGTGCTAAAGTGATTGATTAATAATGTGTTACAAAGTCGCGACGGAACTATTATAATGTTATAACCTATGCTAATTCATTTGCCTGACCTCGTCACACCTTGATTTAAAAGGATTCTGTTCCACTTTTCGGTATGTTTTTAAATAAATTTATTATACCTACATCTTATTTTTAAATGTTAATGTGCTGACAATGAATTGGATAAAGTTGAAATATTGCTTATCACGAAATTATAATTGTAACCTTATGACACATTGAGTCTAGTTTCAGATCAAATTTTGAGGCGTAAACTACTTGACCTAGACGAGACAGGCCTATTCAATTTGTGAAATTAGGATTAAATAAGTAATAAAAATGACGAAAGTTTTTACGATTGTAAGTACTTATCATATTTAAATTTATCTATTAAGTGTCAAATTATCTTGTTGCAAAGGTTTTACATAGTTGTCTCATGGATTTGAAATGTGATTTTATACTACTTTACAAAATTTTTTTTTTTTATTTGTTGGGTCTGAATTTATTTGCGAAAATAAACGCGAATCGCTTTTATTTTCGCTTTATACAAATTAATATAACGATTTTACGATTTTAGATGTGATTTATTTCCAAAGTTACTTATGCCATGAAAAATATAATCACGGTATTTAAATAGTATAATTCAATCCTATATAATTAATGACAAGATTAATTACAGAAATAAACAATTGTTGAGGCAACTTTGACAAACTGAGCTAATATTTAATATCATTATCTACTTTAATATAACTTAATTTGCTTTCAACTCGATTTCTATGGAAAGAACAGGGCAGACGAGCTGGTGACAAGTGGATACTGTCGCCCATGGATATCCGCTATACATGCTAACATCAGTCAAGAATACATGCTAACGTTGGCACGCCTTCAGATGTACCAGGCAGCCGCCTTTAGAGATTTAGGAGTGTATTTGGAAAATAAATTGGGAAGGATGGAGGATAGAGAGTTCAATGGGAATAGAGTACAATAAACTTTTAAAATAATGTGACAGAAAATAAAATGTACACACATAGATAAAAATAATTTTTAATACTGTACTGTGGGCCGTGTGGTGTTGGCTCACTTTAGAATAGCACCATCCCGTCTCTTCCTATGGGTATCATAAAATATGATTTTATTAAGAAATAAACAGGCTACCATAAAAGCCTTGGGGAACTACACCACCTGTAAAAGAGTGGACTCGTCAACCCGCTTGACCAGCGAGCCGTTGTAAGTCCATACATCCCTCATGCACATTATCTTGTGGACAAAAAAATGGTTGGTTTAAATGGTCTAAATTTACAAGCCGAGGACGTCCATCTGCTAGATGGACAGACGACCTCATAAAGGTTGCGGGCACCCGCTGGATGCAGGTCGCTGCCGATAGGTCTAAATGGCGGACAATGGGGAGGCCTATGTCCAGCAGTGGACGTCCAAGGGCTGAGATGATGATGATGATGAAATTTACAATATTTCAGGTTATAGTGTTATCACTATGGATGAGCATTGAATGTTACGACAATGGCAAGTACAATCCTAAAAAGTATAATGTGTATGATGACGGAAGGTACTACCGACCGACTGCTGAGGGTCGGTATGTGCCGGGGGATGAAGGAAAATATACATACATATATGTTCAAGATGCTGATGGAAACTATAGATACGTGCATAAAGAAGGAGGCTTTGGTGGAGAGGGTGGAGTGGGCGGCGTCGGGGGAGACGGGGGAAAGGGTGGATTCGGCGGAAACGGGCCCCAGGGATCAGGTGGACCCAAAGGACCGAGCGGCCCACGTGGCCCACCAGGCCCACCGGGTCCAATAAACGACTATATAGGAAATACAATATATGCAAAGAGATATCCTTATATCCATAGATTCATAAAGGCATTGATTAACAAATATATCTCGACGGATTACATTAACTTCGGAGACACGTCCGAAGGGAGTGTGAACCACTACTCCAAAGTATTTGCTGATAAAGAAGTAGCAGTTAAATGTCACTATTTGGTACCAGAGGGGAACACCACGGAATTTGTGACTCGGTAAATATTTATCTTAGTTTTTTAATATTGCTCCATAAACACAGTTTTTTACGTATATAAATACGTTACATTCCAATAGGTACAAAATGGTGTACAAATGGCAACGTAATGTCATTTTTAAATGAAAAGCAATCATTATGATCATAAAGGTCACTTACTAAGTAGAATAATTTGTCCATTTGGTTAAGGTTATAATAAATACGTAGGTGACTTTATAAGTTTAGAGACAAACAAAAATTAAGCTATAAAATTTTATTATATGTATTATATTTATTTCAAAATACTGTTTTTGCTCTATACACGTCTCCATTAGTTTAAACCAACTCTGTAAATATTTATGCCAGTCTTCCTCCGACAGGTCAAAAATCGCTGCTTCGTGGGCTACTGCCGCTACATCTGGGCTTGAAAAACTTTTCCTTTTATTTTATATTTTTAATACAGGCAACAAAAAGAAATCACAAGGAGCTACTTTAGGACTGTGAGGAGGATAAGCCAGGGTTTCGACACCAGATTCTTGAATAAAAATCCTTGTTCTTAGGGAAGGGTGCGAAGACGCGTTATCGTGGCGTAGCAAGATCCCTCTTAGCCCTGTCTTTGGTCTCCTCTGCTGAACAGCTCGAAAAACTTTATCCACCGCAACCGTTGTATATCATTCTGAATTGACTGATCTACAATTTTCCAGCATAGATATTACGAGATGTCCGCTTCGAGAAAAATACTAGCCACCATTTTCTTGATAACGTTTACGAGGTTTTTGCAATTTTGTTACTAACTGTCCATCCCCAAACATCCACACCGACGAACGCTTCCTACTTTCCAGATCATATTGATAGATCCATGTTTCGTCGCCAGTTATGATTTCGAAAACACGTTTCGGTGTCCGATTTTCAAAACGTTGCCGCATTTCTCGGCACCAGTCCATTCGAGCCTGTTTGACCGTTTCGGTGAGAAAATGAGGTATCCAACGACAACAAAGTTTCCTCAGACCAATATGTCTGAGGTGCTGAACCAAGATGAAAAATGGTGTGGATGCTCATCGAACTAATGTTGACGATCGTCCCAATGTCCTTTTAAGTGATTCGAGAATCTTCCCGCACCAGCATTTCTATATTCTATACATTTTCTGCAATCACTGCTGTTGGCGGTCGTCGACTTCTCTTCGCATCTTAAAGATGGATTCTGCCTCTTTTAAATTCAGAAAATCATCTAAACTCTTCAGTTAAAACAAATTTAAAATCATAAAGGATCATAGCATCATCAAAGAAAAACGTGGGAAGTGCTCTTGAAAATGCGAAAAAAAAGATGGTTTTTAATTTAGAGTAAATGGCCGTTTGTGTTCTATTTTCAAATAAATTTACTATTAAAATAGGTATAATGCAAAAGTGTTCCATTTTTAAATTCCGAATATCTTAAAACTTATATAGTCACCTACGTAATACACAAATACTTACTACAATTTCTCTCACGATACATATTTTATGTCGTGAAATAGTTTTACAGTGTCTGTTGTTCCTTGCATCCAGTGCAAGATGACTGAGCTTCTATTAAATACTCTATTTCTAAGAGAACCAGTAAATTTTACAGTTTATTGCGTGCCTTTAAAACAACAAACACGACGTGTTTGTAATGTTGTGTTATGTAAAAATCTTTCTTAGCAGGAATTACTTTTTCCCCAAATGGAATAGTTATCCAAAAGGCTAGCGTCTACTATTGTTTACTAACTTTTTACTACGAAACGATATTATATTTTTACAGGTTTCCGCAAAAAGTTCTACTTACAAATGGGAATAAACTGGGATCCTACTACACATTCAAGGGAACAAAAAACCTGAATACTGTTACCAATTCACTTAAAAATAAGTTAAAACTTGAGTATGAAGTTTACGTCAGAGTTGTGGATGAAGTGACTCGTTAAATTATAAATTACATTTATAACTTAGATTTGATTTGATTTGAAAAAAAAAAATTATATGAAAAGTTAGTTTGGTATTTATTGGTCTATTTGGTCTAAACATATAGGCAATAACCTTACTCGAGCTTGTATGTGGTAAAGCAAGGCAATAATTGAATCCCAAAGTATTTGTTTGATACGAGTATGTTACAAAGATTCGTATTTGTTCGTTCGATTCATATACTGATAAACTGTCTGTTGATGATAATAATATGAACAAAAAAAGGAATAACAATAACATTTAAAAGCACAGGAGTGGATGAAAATGTAGATTACAATGAATAACAAAAGTATGTACTTTTGTACAATAATCATTTGCATTTGCATTTTCAAGCAAAAAAGCGAAAATTGAAGTATTACAAGATAATACGAGTATGTCAGTTAAATTTGAAATATGAATAAAATGCGGTATTATAACAAGTAAAAAAGACACTTGTAAACTAAGTCTGGGTCATCATACTTATACTAAATATTTATACGACAATATCTAAAATACTTATTAATAAAATGGTTTTGGGTGAGTTTGTCCATTTGTCGTAAATTGTAAAGTAACTGTAATCGTATAAAATATGTTGGAAAATGTTTGTTAGTTGCTGTAAGAAAAGAAGATACGGCTGTTCGGCTCATACACATTACTATGTTTTGAACATATTTGTGGAAGTTTGGTTGTGTTTCGTTTGGATATCATAGTATCCAAACGAAAAACGAGCAAACTTCAACTTTATTGAACTTTGTTTTGATATGTGAAGCTTGTACTATATCTACAAGAGTACTTGTAGATACTTATTGAACTGATAATAATAATTATTATAATTTATGATCAAGTGATATTATATTCCTTTTTTATTTAATGTAACTAGGTTCTCGAATTATTGATTAAATTTAATACAATAAATGTTGTTTAATTTCATTGTTAATCTTAATTTAATTTGATGTACAATGATGAATCAAAAAGTCCTTAGAATCGGATATTTCTAGTAATTATATATGGATATTTTTATTTTTGTTTTAACGTCAACTTATTGGTATATATAGCCGTGAATTACTGCATTGTACCTTTTATGTACAAATTGTAATATTTTTTTCAAGTGAAAGAGAGAAATGGGTAAAACTGATAATTAAATATTTCACTATAAAAAAATATCTACTAAAGAAAATTTTCAATAGCTACTGGCTTCTTTAGGAGTTGATGCACCATCATATTTTACAGTTACATTATGGTGTTCTGAATTTAAACGTGGAAGAATCACCAGTAAAGATGAAGACCGATCCGGGCGGCCCTCCTCGTCTACCACTGATGAAAACGTCAAAAAGTTTAAGACATTGTGGTTAATGATAGACGTGTGATCATTCATTTTATGGCTGAGAGTCTAAAAATTAGTAGTGTTTAATTTATTTTATCGGGCAAATTACATTTCAAAAAGATTTCCATAGTGTAGGGAACACTGTTAACGGACAAAGTGAAAGAAATGCGCGTCAAGATTTCAATGAATAATCTGGCCTTATTGTAAAATGATACCAATTTATTTTTATGACAATTTGTATTTATATTTTTGGAAACGTAGGTGTATCGTTTTAATCTAGAAAGAAAAAATAATACATGACATTGAAAAGGTCATCATCACCAACAGTGAAAAAATTTCCTATTTTAGCATTGACTGACAAAGTTGTGGCCACTGTCTTCTGTAACGCTGATGGAATCGTCTTTATTTATTAAATAGTAAAGGGCAGACAATTACCGGTTCATACTATGCCTCATTGATACAGAAAATACGTGGCAAAATTTAAATAAAACGACGGTGAAATATGAGTGCGCATCTGACTTTTCATCAATATAACGCCCGCAAGTCTGCAGTTGCGCTCGCGGCCATTAAGCAGACAGGGTTCGAACTGATGAAACTTCCTTCATATTTATCGGTACTTACCCCAGTGGTTTATATCTTTTTCTCATTTTAAAAAAACTTGTCTTTGGCATTAAATTCGACAACAATGAGGAGGTTATGTCCACAGTTGACACTTTTTTAAGACTCGTGATCAATAATATTTTTTGCAAAAGTAAATAATATTTTGTATTTATTCTCGTTTATTTCCTACTGATTTTGAAAACTTTTTGATCAACCTTCGTATTTATATTTGACAAATATTCATTGGTTATTAGAAAGTTGTGAAAAAGTATTAGAAATAACTTGTTTTCTCGATAGAGCGATCCTGGTTCTACGCAGCCGCTGACTAGCCGAATTATTACATTCTCAAAGTAGACTGACTGTCTTGGATTGTACCACGTATTTCATAAGTAACTGACAATGAGATCTCGTTTCCCTTCTCACTCCATTAATCACCCTATTATCACAACATATCCTTACGTTCTCTTTACACTGCTGGACACGAAGACAGAGCCCAAGGCTTGTCATCAAACTCGATCTTATGCTCTTCTCATTCAACCACTATCAGCGACTTGTTAGTCCTTGGCCTTCCGCAGTGTTCTACAATCCGTTTTTTCTACTTATCTAACCCATCGGTAGACAAGTCGAGTCTGCGGCAGATGTAACCTGTTCACTGGTGCTTTCGCTCATTGATTCTTTGAGTTACGGCCGGTGGCTATGGTATTTGCAAATTTCGTCGTTTCGAATTATTTTTGAGTTATATTCACTGTTAAACACAGATACACTGTACATTGACAGAATACACAGATTGATGGATACTTTTGTTTTTAAACATTGTGTTATGTATGAGCGATACGATGATGCATCTAATTTGTGGGATGAGGCGATACTTTTTTCAAATGCTGTTCAATCGAGCTGGATGCATCTATCATCCTTTGGATTGATGTTTCCGACTTGTTCGATTCTTACTGAATTTCTACGATTTCTTATTTATACTGGAGTCTTGAAAGAAATATTTGTCAAAAACTTCAAAAGTATTCTTTCGACGCTTATCGATCCCGGGATTACATGCTCGTTGAGCATAACTTTTGACTTCTTAAATACCGCTTAAATACCGAGTTCATATTGGTTCATGCCGAGGTCGCATTGAAGCATTTAGCATAAAATTTAAATCCTATAACAACTCTGTCATAATAATAATTTGTCTTCAAACCGAAGACAAAAGATGTACTCGTCGTTTATTGACTCCAATTGACTCCACGTATTTTCCAGTCCAGTATCTTAAATGTATCTTTTACTATACATCCCCCATCTCCCCACTCCTTCACGCTGGTCTGAAACTTTGACCATCATGGTACCAACTTTGTATAGATATCTCAGCAGCTTGGATAAAGCCAGTAGTCTTGGCAGTCTAGAACAATCCAGGTGTAAATGCAGTCAAAGGTTTTTGATATGAATGTGGTTTACGAGACTGTAGCCGTTCAAAATCCAACTTACTGTGAAGACTGAACTCCTTCATCTTCCGGGTAGGTCAATTCGTGATGACCCTTGAAAACCGCTTATATATGTACCTCAGGAGTGAGATCGGTCTGTGAGGAGTTATATTCACTATTGCAACAGTTTGGGGTTTAATATCACTAAACAAAATGGTGTTAAAGTGCCGCTGTAGCTTCCATGAGACAGAGCTTCTTCCAGCTCTCAAAATCACTGTCGTAATGGCATCTTCTCCGGTGAAGCTTTTTATTTCTTATATCGTACGAGGGCAACCTTATTATAGGTCAGATTGACGTCTGGGATATGGTTGGTGCACCTAAGACGAGTTGGTCTTGCTCGGCGATTACTGTCTCCATGAACTGTAGGTACAGGCTAATGCCAGTCATAGGTCTCTAGATGTCCGCGAGAAAATTTGATCTCGAGGACTGACTGCCGCTTCTGAACATTGTCAGATCTCTGCGTCTAATTTGTTACTTGTTCAGCTTGATATTAAACTGTTATATAACACTATAATAATTCAATAACAACGGAACGATAACAACATGCTAAATATAAAAATAAGATGATTAATTTCAAAATTAATTTGACTTGCACTACTATTGTTTTAATGTAATTACGAATTAAGTAATTGTGATATTTTTTATAGATTTTTTAAATAAATATACACTTAACAATCTTAATATTGTAATGGGCTGCGAAAAATAAAATAATATCACCGAAAAGCCTAGTTCAAACGCTCGCTATAATGAAGCGAATATTCAAAGTCTGCCTTTTGAACTATAACATTGTAGTCGTAGGGGGGCTAAATGATACTAATAGTTATCATTATAATCTAAATAATGTCAACCAGTGGCCATTGTCGAATCACTAATGTTATAATGATGGATGGCTTTGTTGACGGAAGAAGGATGAGCGCTTGTTCACGAAGTGATCTAATTCTTATATTGGGCGTGGAATGTGGTGTAATATCTCACGGTCCGATCCAAATACAACGCCTTGAATGCCAGATTTCAAATAAAATTACCATTTTCTGCATTTCAAATTAAATGGAATTTTGCAATAACTACTCCATTTTCGATTGTATAAAAAGCTAAGGCGAACTGTCAAACAATCATTCGAAGTTTTTTGAAAAAAGAATGAAGTCGTTTTTGGTAAGTAAAAAAAAAAAGAAAAACAAAAAAGTGTCGAAAAATATAGTGTAATAAAGATGTGTGATTCAAATGTGTTTCATATGTACAGTTTGTTGTTTTGGCGCTTGCTGTCTTCTTCAACTTCAGTAGTGCTGATGATGATGGGCGGTACCGACCAGAATTGTATGGAGGCGACGACGGAAGCTATCACCCCTCGGACGAGGGACGGTACTACGCCCCTCAATTCGGTGAACAGTATCAAGTGTACAAGAGCTTGGGAAATCAGATCGGTAACGTCGTTGGTAGAGCCGGAAGAGTAGGCGGCCCATTCAAGTCGACCTTAACTCCATCGGTTGATGTTAACAGGTAATAATTTAAATACTTAACATTAAAATGTTTTGCGTATTGCAATGTATTGAAAATTTGTAATATCTACCAATCCTCACTGGGTCCGCCGGGTGAATAATGACCTGAAAACTCCCCCATGATTGCAAGGGAAGATTTGTGCCCTGGAGTGGGACATTTAATTATCTATAGATGGAGATAGTTATATATTTACGTCATAGGTATATATAATTTTTTTATCTGCAGTGTTTTATTTACCTATTATTATGTACATGGGTACTTTATTTCATACCCAAAATAGTTCATAAAATAATATGTTTTAATGCATAGCCTTATGTATAACGTATAGCTAATGGTAAAATTAATATTTTAAACCTGATCTGCCACAGACTGTTATTGAATTCATTAGAAAAGAAAGAAACATCTATTTTAGCACAACGACAGTTCAGACGACAAGGAGACAAGTAAAGAAACCACAACATAAATAATTACTCGTAAATAGGTTACTGCGCTGCAGGTACTGAAATAGTTGGTTTATTTCACAAATAACCCTTAGAGATCCCACTTAAGGGGGAAAACAGATAAGCATTGCGAATATTTTAGAATGTTTATAAGTATACAATGTGATCTTTATTTCTTGTAAAAGATTACAAGCAGATTAGATAAATATATCTGGATAAAATATCAATTCTGTTACAAGGAGTTGACATTTTACACTTCAACGTTTAAGGTAACTTTTTAAAATTTAGTAAATATTTTTTTTTCAATATCACAGATACAATTTGAGCACTAAACTCATGTAGAAGTGGATACTTAGATGTATGTATGACGGATATCATACATGGTAGTTATAGTAAAAAGCTGTTTCAAAATTTCCGCATTTAAATAAAATGTATTTATTTATAGCGCTGCCTCAGCATTGTCCTCGGTATCATTAGGCCGCTCCGATGGCCGAACGGGCATCTATACCAGGAACCAGTACACCAATGATCGCTACGCTAAGATCATCAGACAGGACAACGATTGGGACCCCAACTCATACCACTATTTGTATGAGACTGAGAATGGTATCAACGCGGAAGAGGCAGGCAGAATCGAAAAGGGCACCAGAGCTAGAGGCTACTTTGAATATACAGGAGATGATGGTGTCAAATACAGGGTAGACTACACTGCTGATGAAAATGGATTCCAGCCAATCGGAGCTCACCTACCACAACCCTAAGTCTCAAAGCCGACAGAGTGCTATGTAAAAGTCAATGAAAGTATTAAAATGTCAATGGCACAAATTGTTGTCATGACAGTATTGATGTATATATAAATACAAAAATATGAAAAAATATAGCTATTTTTATAAATAATGTTTTATTGGCTCATTTTTCTTTATGGATTTGATATTCGATTGGTCATTTGAACGTTATTCCCAAAAATAATTTTCAAATGACGTTCAGTAAGATACAACTACGTTTGCGTGGACTTCGGTTGGTTAGTTCATTGTGGCCCTACCTTTCTCTCATCTCATTCCACGCCATTCTATCATTTATCCCATATCATCCTATCGCATCCTATCTCTCATATCCTAGATTTTGTACATATATACATTTTTTTTTATTTGCTTAGAATACTTTTGCAAAATAAATATTCACACATTTAAAATTTGTATAAACCACTTTTTAAAATAAATGCTACGAATTAAGTGAGTACCGAAATTATAAGTATGCGATAAGTAAAGATAAAAACTACAGATAATTTTCCAAAAACATTTTTTTTATACTTGTTTTCACGAAATTGTCTTTTTGTGAGTTGATACATAAAAGCAGAATAATGTCCAATTTACCTTCAAAATCAATTTTCCATTTTTCATTTCTTCTAAATTCCCTAACAGATTTTTTTTTAAATTCCATAAAAGTTCATGAACAGTTGGACTGTTAAAAGCGCTTTGGGATTGACTAACAGTTGACTTTAAGCCGTTCAAATCAAAACGGTCTAAGCACAAAATCTTCACTTGACGTAAAAGGTTCAGTTCGCTGAATGTACCATACCATTCTCAGAATCTCCAGTTCGGAAAATGTCCATTTTAAAAGTCAATTTCAGTCAATGTTATCATAAAAGACATTCTGAAAAATAAAATCACGACGCTATGACTCCGATTATAAATAAACCGTCGAAAACGACGTTATCTTTTCAACCAAAAAAGCTGTTGTAGGAGAGTAACTGAAAGGCAGTTAATTCATTACTTTTTATTTTTATTTTATTTATGAAGAAGTATCCACAGTAAAACAGGAATGTGACCTTGTAAATTAAGTTTATTACCAAAAATGAGTTTTATTACGTATATATGTACGCAAGATTGATAATTATTGTAAGCGATGGACTTACATGTACAATGCACTTAAGTTAGCTTAAGTACGAGCAAATACCTAGCCTAAGTTAGTTAGAATGCAACTTAAGTTACTGTGTACAAGTAAGTAGGTACCAAAGCATATAACAACTTTTATTTGTGCCGCATTAAATTTGACGAGCCGTAGTTTCTTTTGATGTTAGGTTTTCTTTGGCCTGCCAAGTCAGCCTGTCGCTGGTACTAACGTGTTTAGGAAGTTAATAATGGATAATTTTTAAATAACGCCACACTTAATGGCCCACACTAGGATTCCCTGTGTTGTGGGTCCAGAGACACACACGAAGATAAAGACAAATACACACCCAGGCCCGAAGTATTGTCTTTCAACAAATGAATGTCCGATCGGGATTCGAACCCGGGATACTACCAGGTACAGACAGGCAGGTTACTACCAACTGCACCAATCGGTCGTCAAATATAATATAATAACTGAAAAAAAATTGTGACCACGAGAAGACTCACGTCGCCCCGAATGACATTTGGTCGAGCACCTTCCACTTACCTCTTATCGTTCCTGAGGTAGGAGCAATTGAAATTTGTATGGCGGCCTTTTTTTTTTTCGAATTTCGAATTTTCGTAGCACCCTTTGGCATCTGCCGGCGGTTACCTATGACATTTGGTTGAGCACCCCCCGCGCTCCTCTCACCATTTAGCCGGGCCGTTGAATATTTTCGTCGCTGGTGAACAACTTGCAGAAGTCGGATTTTTCTGGTACTCACCGACTCCGAGTTTACACTTTCCCATTTAAAGTTCCTCACCCACCACACAGGAACTGGGAGAATAATTATGTCAGTCAGTCAGTGAGTCAGTCTAAGGAAATCTCTGTACACAATTTGTCACCGAAATAGCGAAAAACCTAAAACACGTCAATTAATTTAATGTTCGTAAATCCGTTCTAGTGAAAAATAAAATTATTTTAGGGAATAAATGGAATGTTACAAACATAAAGTTTTGTTGTTTTATCTAAAATGTTCGTGGCGCTCAGTACTAAGTATACGAGGTATTGACCGGGAGCATAAGCGACGCGGCGTGGGCGACGCACGTATAGTCCGACCATGCTTTTAACGAATCTGAAGAAGGGCGCGGGGCGTGACATTCAACTATGGGTTGCCATATGAAATACATCTGCTGTGTATTTTTGGATCACCGTGGAAGACAATGCCAAGTTATATATTGACTAGGTTTTCCAAACACCTATAAACTTCATATGTGTATTTTGAACTAATAGCGTATATAAGTAAAACATAGTAATCTTTTTGTTTACAAGAAGTTTAGAAAGTGTTAAAAATATGTGCATAGTTGTATTCGCTCATAACAACATCCAGTCCTGAAACTGTCACCAAGCTGACGTTTCAAGATGGCGACAATTAGTTCCATGCTTCGCCACATTCATTAAAAGCTCGGTCGCTTATATAGGCATGGTGTCTGCGCGTAGAATAAAAGTTCTACTAGAAAATCACAATAAGCTATAAAAAACGTATTGTAAAAACCGGAATAATCTATTTCTACTCACGGTACTGAACAAATTAGTGACATACTGTATAAAGCAAATTTTTCTATAATCCACATCTAAATCTTCAAAGGTAGACGGCGCGCCAACGTTTGTAATTCCTCACTAATGTTGGCATATATTATGGATATCCACGATTGACAGTAACCATCTTTAGTCCACCTTGAGGACTGTTTGCTCGACTGCCGTCATTTTCTATATAAACAAATATCTGAGGGGCAATGTACCGCCTACTATGGACCATTGTCCATAATCATTGACATAATCATTGATGTTGACATACAAGTTATTATGATTGATAATAGGATTTCCACAACTTTAAAGTTTAAACAATACAAATATATCTAGTGCCGTAACATTAAATGGGTATTTCACAAATTCGCGTAACTAATACATTATTAATGATTATGTATAGGCGGATGGATATCTCACCTCTGTTTTACTCAATCGCAGTTTAATTAATATTTAAAAGTGGCTGGCTGAGAAGAGATTATGTGTCTGGTAAGCCTACAGCGTCTGCTGGGAACAGGGCACTGGCTAGTAAATAACTAGGGAATCTTCAGCTATACGGGAGTTGATAATAAATTACTTGTGCTCAAGATCTTTTTAATACTCAAGCATGCGTTTCTTTACATTTCTTTGTTTTTATTTACTTTCAAGCTAGTGATAGTTTAAAAATCCGTTTTTAAGCAGAAACTAGCATGTTATGGGCCGAGGATTTGAACTCACAATCTCACGTATGGGAGTCGAAAATAGATACCATTATGCTATCTAGAAAGCTGTAGTATTGTATGATATATAGTATAAACATTATTATGTATAAATTAATTTTATGACGATATTGGAACCACATCATAGCCTATGTTGAATAAAATAATAAATGAACAACAAATAGTTTCATATCGTAAAGGATGCAAATGTGTCATGTAAATACACCAATGAAATAAATTTTAGTTGAAATCAAAAATAATAATATCTAAAAAGAATTTCAATATTTGAACTACTACCTAATATTGCTCAAACCATGTATGGTTTAACCATGTATGTACCATGTATGATATGTATATAACATATAACAATCTATTCCGTAAACAAATTCGTGAATAAAAAGTGTGAGAACGGAGTGTGAAATTTAAAACATATTTCACATAGATTTAATATGACAAACTTTAAAATGTCACTTCTTCATTAATTAATAAAGAAACAGAAATAAATTAAGTCAATATCAATGCCATGTTACGCAAACTGCATGGCATAGCGGTATAAAAGATAAAAATCGATCATTGATGAACATCAGTTGACATAGAGATCCGCTAAAATGAAGTGTGTGGTGAGTAAATGAAAGGGAATAAAACACAATTGGAAAAGAAAAGTTCGAAAATGTGTCATCCATTTCAAGGGTGAATGCCTCCCCACGACATAATAACTTATGAAATAAAATTTTAAAATTCCATTTAAAACATGTTATCGGGAGTTATTTTTCAGATTGTAAAATATTTTCAAAGTAATTCAGTGACATTCAGTTATTGTGTTGTCTCAGCACTAAGTGCTATTACGGTTCTGTGGATTCGCACTGCGTGCTGACAGGTCACTTTGTAAATACCATAAATTGTATAGCGGAAGTTTTTATTCACATTTACAGATAGTGTTTTCTGCCGTACTGGCTGTCTGTCTTGCGGCCTCTTTCCCAAGCCCCAAGAACCGCCCAGTTTTTCCTGCACCACAACCACGCCTGCCGGCACCCTCGTACGTCCGCGTCTCCTCGAATGACCAAAATGCTAACATTCTTCGCTACGACAACGAAATCAACCCTGATGGCGCATACAGTTGGGCGTAAGTACGAATAACTTTTGTAACATTAGATGCATTGTATATGGGAATATTTTATATTGAATTATTGTTATATTATCACTTTAATGCATAGCCTACAACTTCCTCTATATCATTTCACTGGCTCTTGTTTGCTTGCAAGAAATTGAATTTAAGATAAATTTAGACAAATAGTTTAAATAATTGAATCTTAGTTTTACAAATAACGGTTTTTAAACAATACGTAATTTATATTTTTCGAAGTGAATCAGTTAATTGAAATGCTTTTTGTTAGATTCGAGACAGACAATGGTATTGCAGCTCAGGCTCAAGGCACTCCCAAGAACTTGGGTGGGAACCCTCCCTTAGTCCCCGTCGTAGCCCAGGGCAGTTTCTCATGGACATCTCCTGAAGGACAAGTTGTCAACATTGGCTACACTGCCGACGAGAACGGTTACCAACCACAGGTATAGTGACAGGTTGTTTACTAAGAGAATAGTGTAATTTTAAGCAGATGTAACAAGAATTGGTTTGCAACATTTCTCGTCTTTATCATAACTATTGTTACACATGTAAGGGTTTATTAATTATTGATAATTGGCATAATAATATTATAGTTCATGTAATATTCACCATGTTGATATTTAACGAGTGTATGTTTTTGACTGGGTTTATTTTCTCTGATGTGCAGATTTTGAATCTATTGAATTATTTTCAGGGCGATGCTCTCCCCACTTCGCCTCCGATTCCCCCACAAATCGCAAGAGCCCTCGACTACATTGCCAGAAGCTCACAAGGAAAGTAAATAGTGAAATCAATTAGAATAGCTCACCGCCAAATGTGAACTGTTGATTGTGTGCTCTAATTTATATTTTAATGTGTTATTGTTGAAAATATTATGTAACAAAAATCATTAGTAACGGATCCATTATTAAAAAATCCAAACTGTATTCTGGTTTTTATTTTATTATCAATCATATTAATAAAATATACGTTTGTGGAGAATTGCTAATAAAAGATTTTTATTGTTATTAAAAAAAAATGAGCCAATTTCTGACTTACATAGTCATAATATAATTATAAATAAACTATAATAAAACATTTTGTAGCAGGTATTTGATAAAAACACTTCATTCAATGGCTTTTATGGTTTTTTGAAGATCACAAGATCCAAATGCTACTCACCTTGACTAAATTAATAAAAATAATAGAGCCTATAAACACTTAGGTGTAGTGTAACGAGCTTGAATCAAAAAATATTCAGGAGTTTCGCATATCATTTTAGAAGGAGCAAATTCATAAATATTTTTAATTGTGAGTTTTAATGGCATTTATATCTCTGAGAATTTTATAGATCAGCGTTTCTCAACCTTTTTTATGTCGCGACCCACGAAAAAGCCAAAAAGTTAAGTAAAAAGTCTCCCGACCCCGTACTGTAAAATTATAATATTATTTTAATTGTTTATTCATACGTTTAACAACTAATTTTTATTATTTTATTTTATTACGTCTCGGTATTGTATCATTTGTAAAAAAAATATTTTTTTGTCTTCTTCCGGACTTATCATAATATTGGTCATAATCAATTAAAATATATTATTTTAAATAACTAATTCCATAAATAGTAACTTTTTTATTTCTTTATTTTTTATTATATAGGAATTTTTATCTCAAGATTTAGATAAATTTTGGCTTGCACGACGACGTGAGTACGGAAGCCTAGTAACGGAAGCTTTGAAAACATTGATACCCTTTGCTACTTCTTACTTATGCAAAAAAGGTTTCTCATCTATGGTGGCTTTGAAAACTAAATACAGAAATCGTCTGTTATCTATCACTCGAAAATAATTTACTTATGAGTGTTTGCAATGATGATCCACGTATAGAAATACTTTTAAGTGAGAAACAATGCCAAACATCGCATTAATTAATTAATGTTCATGATTAATCATTTTAATTAAATAAAGTAAGCTGTAAGTTTATTTTTTCATGTTGTTATTTATTACATTGTAATATTTAATTTTATAACACGACACTAAAATTCATTCCTTCAATAAACGAATCTTTTGTATAGTTTGTATGTTTCGATGTCTTATTATTTTTCAACAGACTGCGACCCCCTTTAATAACAAACGCGACCCCCCTAGGGGTCGCGACCCACCGGTTGAGAAACGATGTAATATAGATAAAGCTTTTAGACGAGTAAACAGTATAAATATAAATACTTTATTTAATCCTTATACTTATATACTATTGATTACCTTATACTTATTATACTTATAGGCACACAGAGTGATTATTGGGCCCCCCACTAGGATAACCTGTATCGCGGGCGTACACATGGCGAATTACGCAAACAATTATAATTATTGATCTTAGGTTGGTTGTTACAATCCTTATTTTATTTATAAATATCCAATAAAGTGATAAAATATGTGAACAAATTATGTATTTCATGAAATATGGATTTATCACGTTAGGGCTGTGTATTAAGTATAAATTCTGTAGCTGTATTGTCAGGTATCAAAAGCCATCTTGTAACGGTGTGCTTGACTTGGCGAACTATCGGATGTTTTATGTGGCAACGTTTGTTAACTTGGTCGTATATGAAGGGAAGAGAAAAAGGGGTGACATCACTTTGGATCTCGATAACTTGAATAGCTAATGGTAAGTAAGAGTGGCCTTCAACAGATACAACCGTCAGACTGTTAGGAGCTGCGCTTCATCAAAGAACCATCAAAGATAGCGAAAGTGTTTACGGAATGTAACTGAGAACCAATCGCTGCGCTGTTTCAACCACAATTGAAAAATATTTTGCAGCGTTTCCCCATGGCATTATGTAGTACTTTGTAGACCAATAGAGTACCAATAGGTTGAGCAGCAGTACGAAGAAACTTCATCATATTGATCATTCTAGGAATTTTGCCAATCAAACCAACAATATTGTCTCGAAAACTCAACCTCTCGTCCAGCAGTACACCTGGATACTTAATAGTGCCAGACATGGCAACCTCCTTACATCCACAGCTTATTCGTTGTTTGAAACTATTGGAAAAACAGGAATGAATCCTGATACTAAATGAGGACGAGGGCCTATATATTGGTCTTATGGAAACAAAGATATTTAGTTTTCTCTTGATTATAAGATTACAGAAAAGACAGTTTGCAACCACAAACAGTCCTCGCTCCATCAGGACAAAGACATTTGACCACGAGGTATCATGAAACATAATTGCTGTGTCGTATGCATAGCAGACAACTTCTACATTGAGCCAAGTGTCGAATTGGTTAATCAGTTCATTGAAATAGAAAGTGGGATCCAAAATACTCCTCTGAGGATCTCCGAATTGAATGGAACGTAAATTGCTAACATAGCCACATAATGCAACACACTGCTGCCTGTTGGACGGATAGCAGAAGAACCAATGCAGAGCAACACCTCTGATTCCTAGGCATTCTAACTTACGTAATAGGATAGCCGGAGACACCGTATCAAATGCCTTGGCTAGGTCAAGGAAGACCCCAATATAAGACTGACGATATTATGTGCGCCTGATAGTGATAATTAAGCAGAAATTGTCGCCCGCAGACGTTTGAAACACACGTCGTCGGTGGTTAAAAACGAAGGACGTCGGCACGCCTGCAGATGCGTTGTCCTTTTTTCGGTATTTAAAAATTGAAATTATAAGAACCTGAAAAAGATGAAAAGAATAAAGGGATGGGGAATAAGAAGCATTCCAGTCATAATCCCATTTCCACCATCCCATTGGACTATGGAAACGTCACAGGAAGGCATGAAATTTGGAACAAAGATCTCTTCATAAATGAGTGCTATATGATACTTTTTAAAGACAGTTGCCATGTATGAAATATGTTGACGAATGAGCGACATTTCACCTGTATATACAGGGTGTCCTGAAATTCAACGTCAAGCGGGTACCGGGCTAGGGCAGGTTATACTAGTTCTGGCAAAAATAAGAAAAAAAATCCATATCAGTTAGTTAAGTGATAATAGTCATATTTTTGAAAATGTCGAAAATCTACAGCCTTTGCCACGTCTTTGGGTACTATGATCACAAATTTTCCTAATTTGATAGTGTTTTTTTTTAATGTAATCACAAATAACCATGCTATTATGGCAGTCACCAATCAAACAACGAAATGTGTTAGTTTAGTTAAAAAAAAATAGATCGACTAAGGTATGGTTTAAAACAATTAAGTCAACCAACTTTGACACTTCATTTTTAAAAAAAAAGTACTACACTAGGCAAGTAATTTCAAAAAAATGGCCTATTTAATCAAGATTTCAAAATGGTACAACTCTTGCCACTTTTCTTTCTTGAGCCACTTCTTTTATATTCACATTTATATCTGGAACTTTTGTTTCGCGAACCTGTAAGCTGTGGAACGAACTGCCTCAAAATGCTACGACATGCGGTTCTTCAAGAAAGCTGTGAATAGGATTCTGCAAATCCCACAGCGCACCCACATATCCCCTCGTGTTGCAGGTGTCCATGGGCGGCGGAAGTCACTTCCCATCATGTGGGTCACTTGCCCGTCTGTCTTCTCTAATATAAAAAAATGAAAGTCAGTATCATTTCGCCGATGGTGGTTGGATGAGAAGAGCCGAGGAACTTGTTTGGTGGCGAGCCGCGAGCCCTGCCAGAGGCCTATATCCAGCAGTGGAGAGACATAGGCTGATGGAATGGTATCATTTAAGTAATTTTTAAAGCAGGTTTCAAGTAAGGATTTTTTACTCATCTGAAATGAGTCATAAAAAGAAATCTATTAAAATTTTATTGCCTAGAATTATAGTCATTAAAATTATTTAAATTGCATATCACATAATGGATATAACTGGTTATAACACTAATGCAGATTATATTTTAAATAATTTATAGATAATTATTTCTATTATTTATGTTCATACTAAAGAGTTGACGTTAGTAATAGGTAGCATTATAAATGTGTCATTATCTGTGACCTAGGTATTATAGTGGCCAGGTATTGAGGCTTCTCAAAAAAAAACTCAAAGTATCAGAAAGAGCATTTTCATTGCATTATTTTAAACATAATAGTAAGACACTGTTCCTAGTTGAATATAATTTTGAAACGTCCGTCCATACCAGCAATAAATTCTCTTTGGTCTTTGCTCAGATAACATCACAAATGTCATATCTGAAACTATTTTACCTTAAGTAACATTTTTGTTCATATTTGCCTGACCGGCTATCGGATCTTTAATTTAAAACCTATTTGGAAGAGGCTCTAATCAAACTTGTAATAAAAGTTTGTTAAAATTAACATGCATTCACAAATGTGCGATTATATTTCTAATCCTATCTAATGTTATAATTGTTAAAGTTTGTTGTTAATGTTATATTGTTTATAATTTAGTGTTACTTAATAATTCTTCAATAAATCAGAAAATCGCTACTATAGTCATGGGTATAGTTCGTGCGAAGGTTTAACACATAGGATATTAATTATTAATAATATCCTAATCAATATAAAGCCTTATATCGCTGCCATCATTGCTGATCTATTGTGATCGTCACCCTTCTTAAGTCTATGGTCTGCACATATGGTTTTAGCAGCAAGTTGTTGAACCTCTTTCGGTTTTAGTAGATTTAGTAGATTTTAGTAGATATGAGTGTATCTTTTGTACGTCAAAGGACCACATTCGCAAAGCAGGTGCAATTGGTGTTTCATCCTGTTTGGAACAAAATCTGCAGGTTTTTGAAGCTTTTACGCCCAAATTAAACATGTTTGTTCAGCGTACATTGACCCATAAGTGCCCTAGTAACAGTGCAAACGTCGTTCTTGTTTAGAAGGAGTAACTCAATAGGAATAGGTACATATATCTCGTTCTAATCCAATTTTTCCAAAATATAAACAAACATGGTGGCCTAAGGTCATAACAGGTCCATAAAAGTCAAAGGTCAATTGTCTGAGTAGTTAAAGCTAAATGTTGAAATATTTCATTCATTTGGTTTTGTTTTAGTTAAGTAAGATTGGAACAGACTTTAGGATCGAGTAACACATACGATAACTAGAAAACAAACATTACACCAACCACTTCAAAAAATAATGAAATGCGTATAGTCCGTGGATGTAACCACATAATAAGAAAAGTTGAAAAATGTAGGTAGTAACAGCGTAGGCATTAAATTTGTCCAAAAACTGCGTGGGAACAGTCAAAGTCGATGGTAGGTCACTAACTAGCAGCAATAAGTGAATTGTACGATATTATGTAAATAGACAATAGATTAAGTTACAGTAACCTTAAAACTCATTGAAGCATGCTTAAATATGGACATTGTTTTTTTAAAGTTAGATACCAATTTATTGTCCAAGACTTCATTCTATTTTTTATATCACCACACTAAATTAGCCACATTGAGATTTCTTGTGACGTGAGTTTCATAAAAAAAATGAAGAGGATAAATCGTTTTCATTGATAACGTTAGTTTATATCGACTATGAACTTCAGTGGATCCATAACTTCTGAACATTTAACATAAAATTATTGCATATAAATATAAATAAATTGCACACCTCGTCCTCATGATCTACATAAATACAATGATGTAGTCATATATTCTGTGCTACTACGCTAACCTCATTCCCGACGAGGTGTTAATATAATTTGTATCAGACTTCACCTAGGTAAATTCACCTGATCTTTTAAATACAGGTTGTGTTGGAACCTTTCGTGAAGTCTGAAACCATTCAAAATTCTGTTCAAAGATCTGGGTCAATTAACTTTCTTCTTTTTTTGGATTTTTTTTATGAGTTATTATCGAATTATTCATACAAAGCACAAAAAATGCTTATTTTACGAAAAAATATGTAAGTTAATGAGTAGAATAAAGTAGAGTAGTAGTGGTTGAGTAGGTTGGACACATCCAGTATGTATGTAAACGTCTACAATATAAGAAAAATATTACCAATTTTATCATTTAAGTATTTTATCATTTAAGTATTTAAGTATTTTATTCTTTCAAGTACTACATGTGGCATCATCGATCACAGGCTGACAAGACTGAATTATAGCAATTAAACAACTTTGAACGGTTTAAATCGCGTATATTTGACATTATATAAGACTGAATTAGTGATGACGTCGGTTTTTAAATACATATATGGTTTTTCACCACCAACCTAGTGGTGATTAAATAAATTAAAATTTTAATGAACCGAAGGACTTAACTTAAAGCTTCAACTATATATCATCAGCGCTATTCTTAATTTATTGTAATGTTTAACTTACAACAGATAATTTGTCTTTTCGTTTTGACTGTTTATTAATTTAAAACCTAATAAATCAACTATATCGCGTATGCAGTATGCCTCAGGCACACTGTTGATATTTTGACGATGCATGAAAATTGTGTTCGATAATAATTACTTAATTTTGTTCCGTAAAACATAAATTCGCACGTGTTCATGCAACATTAGAAGTTCAGCAATGCTTCAAAGGTCGCTTGAAATTAATATTCACTATCGCTAGGTACCAGTACACAAATATTAAGACTAATGCCTGAAAAATGAAAAAAACAAGATACACCTGGTATTTGGAAATTCGTGTAATCCAATCAGTATTGGGGTCACGTACCTAGTGAAATAAGGTCCAAAACTTCCTCGACTTAGTGGCCTCCTGTGCTATTTCTGGAAGTTTTTATTCGAGAATAATTAATCACTATCACACTATCTTACGCACTATCTTAATTAATCAGAAACAACTCTGATTTAAGTTTGATCATTTTCTAAATATTCTGTTCTATTCCGCTTTCTGAGGTCATTTGCGTTAACCTCTTGTATCCGAAGTAATAAATAGATATAAAAAATAAATCTTATTGGTAAAATGCAATTTAAATGTCAAAAAAATTAAAATTGATAAGTTTTGTTGCAAAAGCATGAGACGAGCTTTCATATTACAAGGTTTAATTTGTAGACCTGCTGAAATACATTGATGTTTTCATAATTATTTATCAGTGTTAAAAAGAAATTAGAGAAGAAGTGACATTCTGACAGACGGTCTATATGATGGTAAATGGTTACCGTTGCCTATGAACGCCTATGCCTATGCCATGCCTACGAGTGCGTCGCCGACTTGCGGGGTCCCGTTCATAGTTCTCTCCAAGATCTCGTCAGTAGAACAAACACAGTTGGCAGTTCATTCTACGATCTTGCAGATTATTGTAGGTTCTCATTAAAATAACCTTCTAATTGTTTGCTTGGGTTTTAGTTGCTTCATTATTATATTCGTAAGACACACCGAAGAATTACGTAAAATGCACCACGACCGTGTTTCAGGAGTGATGACATCTCCGAGAGCTCAATTTCATCCCATCCTATTTTATGGTGCGGGAACTGTGATGGGATAAGGGAATCTCACTATATTTTGTACTTTCCATCCCAGAAATCCAATTCCATCAAGTAGAGAGTTTAAAGGGTTGAAAGAAACTTTTTATCCTATTATAGTCTGTACTCCTCATCTAATACCATAACCGTAACGGTAACAGTAACCAGCCCTTTTTCTGTTTATTGCTGGACGCCACGTTGGCCAAGCGGACGGGTGAGTCCTTTCTTTTAGAGGTGGAGTAGTTCTTCAGAGCTAGTAGTAGCGGCTTTGATATCTCTTAGTCGCCTTTTATTACACTCACAGGAAGGGAAGAAGCACTGCTTGTGGTAGCGGCTTTGTCATTCTTTAGTCGCCTTTTACGACACCAAGTGATGTAGTGGTAATCTAAAGCACTACCGCATATCGACACTATACGGTCAATAAATACCATCCAATACCGTGCGAGAATAAAATTCTATACGTTCCGTTATGTTCCCAGTTTTTTTTTAGGAAGAGTGAGAGAGTGTAATTAAACTTGGAAGAGAGACGAGGAAGAAAGGAAGGAAGGAAAATATTTAACCCGTAAATCATTTTATTAGCGTGCCAACATACATCTTGACTGATGTAGGCATGTGTCGTGAATATCCATGGGCGCCAGTATTCAGTACCTGGAGAGCTGTATGCTCTTCGACGACCTTTTTATACAAAATAAAACGCGTTACATATAGAGACGACATGGCGCTGTCTTTAGCCGACATGCCGAAAGTGCGATGACTTTTCTCGCCCTTTCATTTTGATATATGAGAAATCAACGTGTCTGAATGCAGGTGCGGACTGCGGCGATGTTGTGGCCCGTCTGCGTGACGCCGTTTTTGTGTGATTGCACCTTATATTTGATCCATTATAGTTTTGTGCTCTACGAAGTGCATATCTTGTTAGAACTACGATTACTATATGTTTACTTTGAATAATGATAGAATTTAGATGTAATTGTGGAGCATTGTATTAGGACTGTACTCTTGAGGTACCTACGGTACCTACCTACTCTATAAGTGTATAAGTCAGTATAAGCATAAACAGAGTACAAGTATAAACGAGTACAATTACAAGGGTCTCAAGAGAACAGGTCTACCCTAGTTTAGGAGTTAGGGTTTTATATTATTAGAGTCCAATATCTGTCAGTCAGTATTTAATTGTAGTACTTAGGTATTATAGTAATAGAATAAATAAATAATAAATAATGTAATTCATACACTTGTAACAAAAATTTAACGATATATCATTTCGTTTCATGCAAATATTTATTCATAACTTTTTGAAGAGGAGCTTCTCATTTGAAGATGAGCCTTAAACTTGGGGTCACAAATATAAAATATAATGGTTGTATACAATTCAAACAAATCGGTTGCAAAACTTGTACCATCAATGACAGACATCGACAGCATGTCAACCACATAAAATCATTTTATTTCAGTCCGTATTACTAGCTTTTTAAGTTGTCTATGAATATACTGGTGTAAAGCATTGTCCAAGTAAGCTTTCGCACGATTACAAATTTTATTGCATTCCCAAACGAGTAATTATGGTGACATTAATGTTTATTATTGTCTGGTTCAAGGGAATTAAAAGTTTTATTTGGTCCACAATACTGTATTGTATTTGCGGTTGGCACCGCCTAACTGTCTATGGAACAAATTGGTAATGAACTGCAAAGAAGTTTTTATTTGTTCGAACGGTCGATTGGCCGGCCTGTTGCTAAACGTATCTATAAAAAAATAAAATTAAACGGTTGAACATTTGAATACAGAAAAAATATCAACAAAATCCGTCGAATGCAATCAATACTATGAATATAGTATTTAGTGGTCATAACCCCTTAAAAGACGCCTGACCTTTGGTAATTTCAAGCGAGTCGGCATATCAAATGTATCCTGTTATCAATCATACTTTTTTACATTTTTATGGCTAACAAGGATGGCCCAAGTGATCTTTAATAAAACAATTCGTTGGTCTCGTCTTGAGATTTTATTCAAATTGTTAATGCAGATCACCTTTTGAAGTGGGTGGTTCCGTCAGTAGGTACCACCAAATATAAAAGCCAGCGCGAATATTTTTTAACGCATTCAAACAAACTAGTTTACCGAAGCTAGGCAATCTAGGAACAAAATGAAATCCGCTGTAAGTTGAAATCATGAAAAAAATCATTTTGACTAGTCTACGTAATTAATTGAAAACGATTTTGTCATAATCATTCTATCATTACATCAAAAAAGGAGTAATATTTTTTACATAAAAGGAATAAATAAAAATAAATTAAAAAGTACCAAATAGTATCCAATAAAAATGAATTAATTTGGTTCTAAAATTGTTTTGTTTCATTAGTTTATTTTTCGTAAATTAATTAATTATATTTTCTTTCAATAAATATTGAAAATTAAATTATTTATCTGCCAGGTTAGTATATAATTTAATAATCGATAAGTTACTTTTTAAATATTGTTTAAAGATATTCTATATTATATTCCGATATAAGCCTAAAACGTCCCACTCACTGCAAGACACAGTTCTCCCTTAGTAAATTACGTAAGGGTGTCGGGTCAATGTTGTATATAAATTATTTATTTATTTCAGATTTTCTTCTAGCACTGAGTAGTTTTATAAGACATTTTATAAGAAATAGGTACCCTTAAATACCTAGGAAAAAAATGAGTTAATATTATTAGTTAATATTAATATTATTAATTTTAATATTTTAATTTATTATGTTATAAAGTGCATCAAACCATAAGTGCCCATTAGATCCCCATAAAGGATTAGGGGCCGAAATGTTTTTGTGATTACAATAGAAGTTTAAGTAAATGTTATAAGGCTACAATAGTAAATATACATCGAATATAGCCTGATACAGTAAATTGTGTTTATTTCTTTTGCAGATCGTGTTACTAGCTTGCGTAGCGACCGTGGCACATGCTGCCGGTTTCGGCTCTAGTGCCAGCGCGTTTGCGGGATTTGGTACCCAGCGCCCCCAGTACCGTCGCCCTCCCCAAGTGTTCCCTAAGCCCCTCGTACCTGCCCCACCACCACCTGCTCCAGTCCCAGTCCCACTCCCAGTGTCCTCTGTGAGATACGCCGGTAATGACCGCTATGCTAACATCCTGAAGTACAACAACGAAATCAACCCTGATGGCAGCTACAACTACTAGTAAGTAACTAACTACATGTATAAATCCTTATGAAATAAGGCTCTATAAGGAAGGTTATTAAATAACTAATTTACTTTAAATCCTTATATTTGAGTCACAAATGATGAGAGCGAAAGAAAGCTTTGTTTTTACAATTAATTTGTACAATTAATAAACGAAAGAAATACTGAAGTTCTTAAATCTATTCTTGTCAACATTTCAAGTATTGATGTTTCTCCAGGATTTTAATAACTTTTCTTCGCTTTTTCTGTATCACTCGTGACTTTGAAGATCCATTTTCCTTTTAAACTATAAACCTGCTAGAAGAACAATGTACATTGTACATATTGCTCTACTTTTATGTCAAGAGATGAATAATTTATAGAAATAATTTATGAAATTAATAGTGATTGACTCGAAGTTTCGTAAACCAAGTAAGAATTATAAAATTTTTCTTGTACAGTAATGATTTAGAAACAATATACAATATAGGTACTTTTCATTTCGTCACATGCAGTATAAATGCAAAACTTTTATTTTTTCCCTTCCAATTTTTTTATAGTTATTTCGTCAGTCTAATATATAATACATATGTAGGTATTTATGTAGGTATTTATTGATTTGTTATTTTATGTAGTGTTATATGTACTATATATTTTTATATTATTAACTTTCTATTATAATCCATTTTATGTATTTTTGTTATTGTATAATGCACTCCGTTTGATTTCTCAAAGATTGACGGATAGATTGACTGGTAGATTTACTGGTCGATTGACTAGCATTTAGTCCGCATTTAGTCCGTCACAGTGCATGTGCGCAATAAAGTATAAATAACCTGTTCATTGTACTTGTACTTGTTGTAACATTGTACTTGTTCGTCGACTCTCGTTCACAGTCGGCTAGTGCTGTGACCACTTCAATTTGAGATGAAAGCGAAATATTTCAATATGTCTTCACAGCTACGAAACTGACAACGGCATAGCTGCCCAAGAGCAAGGTACGCCACGCAACTTCGGAGGCAACCCACCCGTGATCCCCGACGTCGCTCAGGGCTCATTCTCCTGGACTTCCCCTGAAGGTCGTCTCGTCGCCATCACATACGTTGCTGACGAGAACGGATACCAGCCTCAGGTAAGAAATTACAAATTAAAGAAAATTAATAATGCCAATAAGGGATAGTATAATTCATGAAAACTTAGCAGTCGACATAATACGATTTTTTTTATGTTCTGTATATAGTATGTGGCTATTACTAGCAAAGTCCGTTTGGGGTACAGAGTCAACATTGCCCGGACAATGCCGGCATTGGACATCGCCACTGGCCAAACTACACAAAAATTGTTAACCTGCGGGCTTTGCCCTCTTTTATTAGAGCTACTTTGATATCGTCAAATCTGCAGTGGGCGATGTATACTACAATAATTCCTCTACAAATATTGCCCAACTTCAAGCGGACATTGTTAATATTGCTAAATCTTAATGGACGACGCACAATATACTAAGACATTTGCAGAGTCAAGGTAGTATTGAATGACTAATCCGTGATGTACTATATACGTGTATATACTTATTAGTGGCCTGAATGCAGGAAACTAATATTACATGTCAGTGTACCTAATATATCAACTAATGGCAGTGATATCAACAATATCCACTTGAAATCGAGTAAATTTTGCAGAGACGTGAGTATAATTGACATCACCCACTGCTGATTGGACAGTGTCAACATTGCCCTAATAAAACCTACACAGCCTGGAGATTATCAACCTTTGCGGAGTTTACCCATTAGCAGTGTGCAATGTTTGCATTGCGTGGGTAATGTTGACTCTGCTCCCCAAGCGAAATTTGCTCGTAACATAAGTAGGAATGCAATAAGCATCCTATAATAATCTGAAGTTCTTAACGGTTTAAGATTGACATAACATATGTGATGTTTTGAGAAGTAGTTTCTTGTTGCTGGTGTGCAGCAAGAAACTACTTCTTATCGGGAGGAGATACTGTTTGCGAGCTATTTCTTCCGTGAAGTATCTTACTTTGTCGAATATATTGAGCGTCTTTATAATAAATACCATTGTTATACTTACTCGTATTCCGTTGGCTCTGTGATCCGAAGTAGTCGGCTTTCTGGAATTCATGATCACAAACTCATAAAATTACGTTATTCCTATTATAATTTGCATTTTAATTCTTATTTTCTCAGGGTGACGCCATCCCCACTCCTCCCCCAGTGCCCGCGCAGATCGCTCGCGCTCTGGACTACATCGCAAGAAACGCGAGGCAATAAACCAGATCATCGAATTTCTTACTGAATTAGTTGTCATGTCTTAAACGAATTAGATGTAGTGGAATGGCCTGTATATATGGTTGAATATTGTGATATGTGAAAAGAAAACATTTATTTGCTACATAAAAGAAGCTAACCATGCAAGGTTTAAATAAAACTAAGATTTTATTACGATTGCTTTTGTATTTTATTTGCATATAACCCGGGAACATAAAACAAAAACGTATGTATGAGTACGTCGAGTTGTATCTACAACAGGGTGGTGTCTTGTCATAAATTGAAGAATCGCAATTCAAGTATTCAAGTACTCAAAAATGTTAATTCTTGCAAATGTATCATCAATCATTCGTATGCGTAGAAACAGCCTGATTATACTAGAGCACAAGTGTAAGTTCAAGTTGATATTATTAATCATTTTTATGTGCATAATAACGGTTATGTAATATATTATGTATAATTTTTATTTTTGGGTTGATCCATTTATAGTGAGGACTATTTAGGCACAATTTTTGAAAAACATAACAAACAGATGTAATTATAAATAATAATTGATGGTCGTTATTATAAAAGTTACCAACATAAATTAGGTTATTTTTAACGAGACCATCAAATATACATAAAGATAATGTTAATTCATAGGAATATAAATTGATAAGTTAAATCCAACCGGTTTTAGTATTGTAATAACGTTGAAATTACCGGTTTTATCGGAAAATCCCATTGTGAAAGCAACGTTCGTCTTGTTTTACGTATACAATATGTCTAAATTGTATAAGTCTGTATAATTTAGTATGCAAATAGGTGTGTCTGAAAGTTATTTTAACCAGTATTTCATCAGTCAAAGAGTCACAATGGAGTCGCGTCAATTCCTCAAAAACAATTATGGTATGTATGATGTTTCTTGCGGAAAAGGCGACACGATTGTACTTTTTTGTGTGAAAATGCAGTAGGCCATATCGACGCAGTAATAATCGTGCTGCGGAGGAAACATTCGTAGATATAGAGGAATGTTGTCAATCAGTCTCTTATTTAGTTCTGATCCCTCTAAGATTATAGTTTTCATGAAAACCTTTTAAGTTGATTACTTATACGAATTGAACTTCCTTTAATAAAAGTGTTGAAGGAAACCTTATGTATTTTCAAAGTTACTGATTTACTTTTACGATGATGTCCTATATACTTATATTTTAATAGATATTATCAAAGTTGACTTTTTTACGGTTCGGTTGAACGAATTCGTAACAAATTTTAAATACCAATGCATAGTAGAATGAAATATCGAATTCATGTTAAAAGGATTAAAATTATAGAGTTATTAATATACACGTGCCAAATAGTATTCGGACACAATAAAGTACACCAAGAAGGGCTTAATTAATTAATTAAATCATTCATTGTGTCTACAGTCATCACTGACATACACAATACTACATAATACTCGCAATTAAAGGTACACATAGTATTAGGATCCACATTTGCTTCCAGCGAACACTAAAATACTTAAAGTAAGAAAATCATAGAAAAGTTATTGGACGCGTTATTTGTAGCCAGGATTTGTATACGAGAAGATTTACACTACAAGAAAACGTATTTCTTGTCTGTAGGTGGCAAAGGCACAAAGTTTGAAATATTACCCTGCATTACCAAACACAGGTGTGGGTACAGGAAATAGGGTGGGGTATGTACGCCATAGCACCAATAAACGCACCACAGAATAATTAACTGGATATCAGTTTCTATGTTTTCTTGATTTAAGATTAAGTCTAAAAGGTATAGGAATTCATTTTAAATTTTAAAATAAAGTATATTCATTTTAAATTTTTATTCATTTTAAAATAAATTCATATAGGTTGGAGGTTTCAGGGATCATGTCAAGGTAATGTAGAGCATCTCCATTTCTACACATTATATGACATTACCTAATCTGTAGAGCGCAGGCTTCCTATTTTTGTAATATCATAAATTAGCCATTGTAAATCCGAGTTGTTTTGCATTAATTTGTCTACTAAAGGAGATAAACATTTAAATAAGGCATAAAAGCATTTTTATAGTTACACATGTTAGACGTTGGTGTCTCATGAAATTTAAATCGTTTTCAAAAGTAATTTGTCTACTAATAGGACAGTAAATCGATGAGAATCTGATCATTCGCTAGATTCATGGTCCTTGGGTTTTTATAGGTGTCGTTGGTTCATGGTAGAAGCCAAAGCGCCCACGCGGTTGCGTTGTGCTCATCCGATTACGCAACTCCAAAGAAATCCTATAAATAACTGGTTTGAAAAGATTAATGCTCATATTGACCTTACAGGTTTTGTCTAGCAAAAGTCTATAATTTTTATAGAATTTATAATTTTATACTCGTCGATGATGCAGAGTATGATTTATGATATGCGGGTGTTAGTCATTTGCGGTATGTGATAAGAAGCCAAATTTTTTGTCTGAAATACTATTTTTTCATATATGATAATTATGAGCTTTAACATCTACGAGTAATGACATCTAGGTACATGTATCTACAGCGCAATGAATTAAAATTCATTCCCTCAGGAAATGAAAAGGATTAAAAGAGAAATGTGTGTAAGGGCCAGTCAAAGTACAGTTATTGCAAATACATCAGTTACAAATAAATACTTACTTACTTAATTATAATAGTTACGTCAGTTACTTATAATGTGTACACAAGACACAAGTGCAGTGAAATCAACGACAACGAGATATGAGCTTTACGTTTAATTTTGCGAACCATGTCGGCAATAACGGCAAAACTGGACAATTCGGCACCCACTCACGCAGATGCAAAGCTCATATCTCATTGATTTCAATTTAACTTTTACTTAATGTTTAATATATACCACTAGCTGTTGCCCTCAGCTTAATTGCTTTTAATTATGATTCCACACAAAATTTGAAACTCTGTATTTTAGTCACGCCACTGAATTTTGAAAAACCATAAAACACCTGTTTAGCTATTTGTATTGTCTTATACCAATCATTATATCACATTTCTTTATATAATACCAATTTATATCAATCTCAAGTTATTAGGGTCACAATGTTTTTTCCATTCAAACTTTGACACCCGTGGCCGTTTGGGGGTTGAATTTCGAGAAATCCAGTCTTAGTGAGTGTTTACGTCATAAATGGAAGGTACTGTCCAAATTTCATGTTTCTAGCTTCAGCGTCATGACATTTAATTACATTCATCCTATTATATGTATAGATTGTGTATTTTAAAGACACATAATTCGTCTTAAAAAAAGAACTTAAAAACAGGATGTTATTATCATTACGGACGCAATTTGCATAATTATAGTTAAAAGTTTCGAATTTAAAAGAGTCCTCTTTCCGCCGATGTTATCGGCGTGGCGCTGAATGGATTTGTTTCACATCAATTTTTTATTTATGACCACTGGTTTGTATTTACATGTTCCAAATATGACTATTATACATATCGAAGAAGTTCAATGTCATTTTTTTAGTACACCTACTTGCTTATTATGGACAATATTATTGCTTTATTAAAATCAGTATCTGACCATATATCACGTTTATTAAAATAAAGGCTACATTTAATAAATAAAAACACTTATCATAATAATATCAAATAACATGTCGCATTCTCAGTTGAAAGCAGATAATCTGGAAATGATAAGTGTTCAGTACAGCAAGTAAACTATATAAAATTGGGTAACGTTTTATTATTTTTCTTGTGAATACTTATATATGAATATATATATCTAGATATATATTCATTGAAATAATAAAATTCTAATCATAATTATTTTCCGTTTAGTGATATTTTTGTTTATTTTTTTGTAAAAATCTTTTCAAAAAAAATATTTTACTTTTACAAAACAACTACCGAAACCGAATTTTTGACCATAATTTTCTTAATATGGCGATAAGTTAGGAGAAAATATGGGTAAATATAGTTTAAACTGTTCTTTTAAACAATGGTATAATCTAAACGTCGACATAAGACAACTGGCTGCATTATTAAACTAAGGGAATTTATTTTGATATTTAGATTGCATGAAAATAATAAGTATATAACAAAACAAATGTATTAACATAATTGAAAAGTACGAGTGATTTCAGGTCGTTCGTCATCTTCAAAACACATTGTGCCTCAGATAAATTGAGTGTTGACATTATAACTCCTTAACAAGTTAAATTGCTTTGTAGGCAAAACAAAGGCACGAGTTGAATGATGTGACAGTTATAGTGTTCACCTCTCGAGCAGGAGCCATCGTGATGCTATGCGGTCCGCACCGGGGGCGACCTTAGCATTTGCAGAGATGCGCCGCATTAGGTATACCTGAGGCAGATTGCAGATGCGAACTAACAGTATGATTTTTATTCATGTCACGTGTACAGATGTACCGGTACAATGACTATAAGAGAATAAGACATTTTTCATCTGTGACAGTTTTGGCGTTGAATTCTTGAGTATTGTTCTGCTATGAGGTCCACGCTGGACATGACCTCCTCGCAGTTGCCGATAACAATCGCCAAAGGGCAGTATGGTTTCTGCATTTACGTCACACGCACAGAAAGATTTGAGTTTTGATTTGTGACAGTTATGGACATAATCGTTACCAGCACGAAGATGCCATGCGGTCAGCATCAGACACGACGATCTTTAGCATTTAGCGAGATAAGTCACATTCAAATATAGATACATGAGGAATGTTATAGGTGCCGTTCGGGAAATTGACCCGAGTATCGTGTAGGAGGCGTAACCAGCACTTGTAGACGCACTAGTCACTCTGCTTAAGAAATTATTTTGTGTAGGTAGAACCAAGTAAAACGGGGAATTGTTCTTCACTTTCCACAGAACCGGGAGTTCCAATACTATAGTAACAATCGCACAAACTCCTACACCCGAGACGGTAATTTGTATCTTGCTCCTTCGCTGACTTCAGACCAGTACGGAGAAGCGTTCCTAAGCAGCGGACATCTGAATGTAGAAGGAGGAGCGCCAGCTGACAGGTAAATTGTAAACGAGTACAACTAGAATAGAACTGCGGGGATACCTTCCTCACCTAATATACCTGTCATTACGTAATCAATTACATTAATTAATGACACCTATTACATAGAAAGCAAATAAAATTACCAAATTCACTGGCATCACTAGCCGATAAAGCACGCCGACAAACATTCTGAACCCAATCAAAAGCGCGCGCGTGCGCACCGTCGAGTCCTTCAGTTTCCGATATGGACGTGTTGAAGCAAGGGTCAAGATGCCCGCCGGAGATTGGTTGTGGCCTGGTAAATGTTTACTTGTCTATAATTAGATATATATATATCTACATGCTGACTATAGGAATTAATAACTAACGATAAAATTCTGACATCTAACCGTAAATTAATTTGTAATCAGCCCTCTCAGTATCCAGTGGACATGGGCCTCCTCATGCACATTGTCTTATGCATGAGGTATGTATGGCCTTAAAACAGCACGCTGGTCAAGCGGGCCAGTTTTAGAGGTGGTGTAACTACTGTACTTAGCACTTGTGGTAGCGGCTGTTATTCCTTAGTCGCTTTATACGAGACCCGCGGGGAGAGGTGGGGTAAATTAATAATATAGTTCTTTACATGCTAGCAGATTGAATGTTCAATATCAACAAGTAGGCAATAAATAACCATCATCTTGTCTTTTTGTGCACTTATTTTGACTAAATGGACAAATTTTAATAATCTTACCTACAGCAAACAAGCTTATAATCGTACACAGGTAAGTAGTTGAGAGTTATTCTTTGTGTATATATAACAGGACCTACGACATAAAAAATCCTATTATGTGCCATCGAGTATGGAATTGTAATATTTTACAGCAATCTGGCTGATGCCTGCCTACAACGCCTATGGAACATGGCCATCATCTGGAGAGATCGACCTTATTGAATCACGTGGTAACCGAAACATATTCCTCAACGGCATAAACATCGGTACTCAGGAAGCCGGCTCCACTTTCCACTACGGACCTTACACGGAATTAAACGGGTGGGAGAGAGCTCACTGGGTCAGAAGGAACAGTGCTGGTTATGACACGGCTTTCCATCGATACCAGCTCGAATGGACACCACGTAATTTTTTTCTATAAATCATCTATCTTATTCATTGGTCATTTGTCACACAATACTGATGGAACCGACTTTTAAAAATACTCCACTTCTGTGGACGGTGGTCGAACATGAGACTGCCGCCAAACATCATGTTCCCGTTATTCGCCATTTGTATTCAACAAAATTGATGTTAATACAATATCACAACGCGTGAATTACTAAATCGTCACCAAAATATCATGTATTTAGGAATATTTGAAGAATGAAAACACGGAATGTACGTTACACGTTTAATCGTCGGCTACAGACTGTCGCCTTGCACTACCCACACATCGGATAGTGAGAGTACGCGCATACCTACACTACAAATATATTTCTGTATCAATATTTGATGTTTTCTAAATAACCGACCGTGTGTTTATGCCAGACTTAGTATAAATTGATGATGGATACCTCATATGCTGCATCATGTATACCGTATATACTCGTACCTATATCTGTCATTCCTATCTATGACATCTTACAAACTGTAAATTAATTCTCTTAAAACACACTATCTAACTTTAAACTTAGAGAACAGGTAAAAACAATTGACTCTTTATTACACAGACTACATAAGATTCAGCATCGATGACGTGGAAATGGGTTATATAGATCCAGGCACAGGTGGCTTCTGGCAATACGGTGGCTACAGCAGCAACCCCAACTTACTTAACCCGTGGCGGTATGGAACCAAGATGGCGCCTTTCGACCAAAAGGTACCTTCAAATTTTATTTATACACATTTATATTTCAATGCTTTGGTACTTTACTTCTTTTTAAAGTTTCACAACATGAGAAAAATGACATTGATACCCTTAAGGTAACGTATAAAGATGAAGAAATCTTGTAAAAGAAAAAGTTTGTAGATATCATGCTTCTGTTATACTAAAAATACTGTATTAAACTGTAAGACAAAATATTATTAAGATCAAAAGGAAAAAACTAATATGTACGGGACATACTTATTGCAGTTCTACATCATAATGAATTTGGCTGTGGGCGGTACTGGCGGCTACTTCCCCGATGGCGTGACCAACCCCAGCCCAAAACCCTGGTCGGACACTTCGCCTACGGTAATTTTATTTTATTCGTTTTGTACTTTTAGTGGTGCTTTATATGCTACCAGAATACTATATGAGAATGATGACATAACCTACATAATCTGTGATAAAAAACAACTTCCCGACCGTCGCACACAGGGGCATGGTATAAGGAGGCAATGCCCATAATTATATTTTTAAAATGTGAGTAGTTCATGAAAATTATGACAAGTGTTCACTTTATGATATATTTTGTATCAGTTAGCATCGGTCTTATCTATCTAAAGGTTATCAGTTTGCTTCTATACTCCCTTAAAGTTCACTATGTTTATAGTTGTTGCATTTGCAACAGTGAGATTCATACATTAAAATTGTCATTACTTTAGCTTTAAAATGGTTATCTTAAAACTAAAATATGATGAGTGAAGGTCAAGGTCAGTACAATTTAAAATATTAGTCAAATTAAGTAACTGGATTGTTTAAGCATAGTAAATTAAAATCTTAAATTAATTTTTTTTCTTTTTTTTTAAATGAGTGGGTCTTTATTGTGCGCAAAGATCTTTTGAAACTGAATATTGTATTATAGACAGTGAAGCTTCCTTATTAAAAAACCATAAGCAAAAGTAAAAGCACTTTGCGCATATTTGAAATATTTTACAATTTTGCTTTTACTTCATTGTTAGGCGCATTAGATTTTTTAAATTTGATTTAAGATATAACTGCCAGAGTCAGTCAATATTAAGAGAAAATCTTTACTAGAAGTATTTCTCAAGAGCAATTATAAATTATTTGATCGCAAATTTAAAAAAATAATAGATTTTGTCGCCTATAAGACCACTTGTCGAAAGCAATCTCGTACTGATTTAGTTTCAGAACTACGTAACTTCAAACAACAATTTCAAAAGAAATGGCTATTGCATGGCAGACATAAAGAAAGATTATTAACTAATGAATAGACTTGGATAGATGGAAGTTGTGAATTTACTCGATTTATGGTTTCGAAACCAGGAAGACCAACTTTAACTTTCAACGAATGTAGTGAAAATTCGAAACGTAAAAAAACATCTAGTCTGCGTACTGAGAATGCGGATGTTTTAACTTATGCTGCTCAAATGAAGTTGAGGGCCTCAGGAGAAATTAAGAAAATGTCAGAGTCTTCCAAATATGCTAAGGACTGTTTAGACATATCTACCGAAGAAGCCAAAATTAAGAAATTATCACCACGAGAAGCTCTTTCATTACTTGTTGAAGCACAACTGTCACGTAAACAATACGATATAATCAGAAACTATGCAAAATAATAGATAAAGATTCCAATAATAGATACCAATAGAGATTAATATAGATGGTAAACTATATATAGTTGTGGATAAGCTCATTTTTACAATGGTAGATGGAAAGTTGTGCAATACACTATCTGACACCAAATCTACCATGAACTGTTTGTTATCTGTGTGGTGTAACTTCAAAAGATTTCAATAATCTTGATGTCGTTTTGCATATACCTGTTAATACTGAATACATATCGTTCGGTTTATCAGTTTTGCATTGCTGGATACGATTGTTCGAAGCACTTTTACACCTGTCAAATAAATTACCTATTCAGGCGGGGCGTGTAAACAAAGAAAATAAAAATATAGTTGAACAAAATAAAAAAAAGCTACAAACGAAGTTTAAGAAGTAACTGCATCTAATTGTTGACAGGCCGAAACCTGGGTTTGGCAACAGTAATGATGGAAATGTAGCACGCACTTTCTTTCAGAATTATGAAAAAAATGCAAAAATAACACAGATTGATCTGCAGCTCATAAAACGATTTTTTATAATACTACAAACTATATCTAGTGGATTTAATGTAAATGAAAACAAATTCAAAACGTTTTGCCTAGACACGGCTTCTCTATATATAAAACTGTATCCATGGATGCCAATGACATCAACAGTTCATAAAATATTAATTCATGGTCCTGAAATTATTAACCACGCATTGTTGTCGATCGGTCAACTCAGCGAAGAAGCCCAGGAGGTCCAGGAATAAAGATTTTAAATCATACAGAGAACGCTTTAGTAGAAAAACCTCCAGAGATGAAAATCTCGTGGACGTCATAAATCATTTATTTATATCCTCAGACTCCATCATAAGCCTGATGCCTGAAGTACCCAAAATGAAACGAAAACCCTTTGATCCGGAGGTGATTGACATGTTAGAAGAGGAATACATGTTAATAAATTATTTTTTTACATTGTGTGACTTTTGGGTAATGCCTGCATATAGCCTGCCCCAGTGTGCGTCGTTGCAAAAAGGGCTGAATTAATTTATTGCTTCAAATTTTTAATGTTGCAATTTCAAAAACAATACAATTTAATATCTTTTGCAAATATTATTCAATATTATAAGAGAGCAATATGTGTATTATGTAAATAAGCAATTATTATTTAGCTGGCTGCGTTAGACTTCTGGAACGCGCGCGGCGCTTGGCTTCCAACTTGGATTGGTGAGGATTCGGCATTACAAGTTGACTACATACGAGTTTGGGCACTTTAGACCTATACGGTCGTCATCAAATGTCATCAACATAACAAAAAATACATTAGAAAGAATGAATATATTTTGATAAAAATAAATTTGCAATACTTCTTGTACCTAGATAAGTATTATTGATTAAAAAATTAACCTTTGTACCTTATCAAATACAATACTCATAACTTTTTATTATACCTGATCATTAGTGATCATAATCTCAATTTAATAGACTTATTATAATAGGTCCTTATATATGAAATTGGCGTTTTGTCGAACTGGCCACTTTGATCACAAATATCAGGCGTTTGGTTAGGAATTTCAAAGTCAAATTTATTTCAAATTTAGGCTTGTGTTTCGAATTTAGTGATTCATTTGTTTTCGCGCCATTTGATTTTTCTTTGACATCGTTCTGTTCACAATATGGAAAACTGAAAATATCGCGTTATTTACGAATACGAGTTCCACCGTGGCACCAGCGCTACAGAAACAGCTCGAAGGATTAATGATGTGTATGGGGAAGCTACTGTAAAAGAAAACACGGTACGTTTTTGGTTCCAACGTTTTCGTTCTGGAAACTTTGACCTACAGAACAAACCTCGTGGACGGCTGGAGACCCTAGTTGACAATGAAGAATTAAAAGTGATCGTGGAAGCTGATCCATCGCAAACCACGTCAGAGTTAGCGGCAGGCTTCGGTGTGAGTGATAAAACAATTTTAATTCACTCGAAACAAATTGGAAAAGTGAAAAAGCTCGAAAAATGGGTACCGCATGAATTGAGTGAAGCAAACCAACAAACACGCGTCGAGTGCTGCGTTACATTACTCAATCGTCACAATAACGAGGGGATTTGGAATCGTATCGTTACTTGTGATCAAAAATGGATCCTGTACGATAATCGGAAACGTTCATCACAATGGTTGAACCCAGGAGAACCGGCCAAATCCTGCCCTAAGCGAAAGTTGACTCAGAAAAAGGTACTGGTGAGTGTCTGGTGGACCAGTGCTGGTGTTATCGACTACAGCTTCCTAAGATCTGGCCAGACGATTACGGCAGATCTGTATTGTCAATAATTGCAAACCACGATGGAAAAGCTAGCCGTTAAACAACGAGACTGGTCAATTGCTCTAGCCCACTGCTGCTTCAGGACAACGCTAGACCACACACTGCCCAACAGACGGTCGCTAGAGGAGCTGCGATTGGAATGTCTCCGACACTCACCATACTCCCCGGACCTTGCTCCAACAGATTACCACTTTTTCCGGAATTTGGACAATTTCTTGCAAGGAAAAAAATTCAATTCTGAAGAGGCAGTCCAAACCGCCTTCAAAGATTTTATTGATTCTCGCTCCCACAATTTTTTCAGCAAAGGAATCAACGAACTATCTATAAAATGGCGAAAGTGCATAGATAACAATGGTAGGTACATACTTTGATTGATTAAATATATAATTTCATAATTTTTTTATTCATTTTGCTTTTTCCATATAAAACGCCAATTTCATATGTAAGGACCTAATATTACATATAATGATAAAATAGATAACGAAGTCATATAACTCAATGGATAAGAATCAATCAAAATTTGTTTTTCCATAATACCTGCTAAAGACAGTTTCTAAAATGAAAAATTGATTACATAATAATTAGATACCTATTCAGACTAGAATTTTTATTTTTACAAAAGGCGACATTACTCGACTATTTTTGTTTTGTCTTCAATTAAATAGTTCGAAATGCGTATGTACACTGACTGAGTCGGTTGAAAAACAGGCTAAAGGTGCGGCCATATTCCATAATGATCAATTGATCAGTATTCAACCTTGACCGTTGAGCCGCCACATGCTATCCTTTTCAGTTAGTCAATCCTTCTAGCACTAACTGATGGACGTGATCTCCACTCGCTCGCATAGTATTCGGTACTGCTAAAAATAATAGTTTTATCAAATGCGAATCGAGCGAGACGCGATTATAGTCCTATTTTTTGGTCGGTAAATGTGCGCACTCCCACATTTCTTCATAGAAATTAGCAATTGAATATTTGATTGTTTTCAAGAAAATTATAAGTGTAAGTAATTAAATTACTTTAAATACTAGAATTTAATCTGTCACATCAAAATATCTTGAAAAATTACTGAATTAATATTCACACCAAGTAAGTGTAGACATAAGTGTCAACCGCACATAAGTGTCAGATATAGCAATCATTCCTCAGCGTGTCTGCATCTTAAATATTAAGCTTATATCTACCTGTTTTTTAACTGAATAGTAATAATAATAACACGCGCTATACCCACCTACGACAAACATGAACATACTGAGCACAATGTAGTTGATTGGACAGATACACAATGTAGTTTTTGGAAAATGTATTTATTTACGTTTCTTGTCATCGAATAAGCCATGAGACATTATGTAGTCAATTACCATATCCGACAATTTATCGGCCGACGAAAAATCTACAATAAGCGATGACATTTACACTAGAGTATAAGACACGAAACTGCGAACGAATTTAATTGGACTTTCATCCGAAAGTAAGCTATTTGTCTGGGAAGAAACAGTTTCAACAATTATTATTCCATGTTTATTCCAAACTTCCATGAAACGTGTATTTTTAGTCGAGACTACGCGTAAAACATTATTTTGACAAATTGACACCTTCACTGTTAAGCGTTAACAAAATGTTAAGCGCACTATGAGCAAAAGGAGCGCCCAACGTGCTACGAATCCCTAAATCTGTCTGATGAGCGGATGACACGACGAGTACGCGCTTTTCGGAGAGTCGACTATACCTATAACTTAGAATTATACATATAGCGAATAAGGTGTGGTGTATAAAAAGAACATTTGTTTTTACGATTTCATTTTTATATCCCTTTATTACGCTTACAATCTTTGTTTCAATATAAACATGGAATGATACAAATGATACAAGTATTTATTGGCAATCGTCAGTCCATGTGGTAGAACCTTGGACTAAGATATTGTGTTGGTTTATTGTTGGAGAGCGGTGTGGATGGAGCCATCATGTACTGTGGAATGCGCCTTTTGTCCGAAAATGGACTAGCGCGAGAATAGTATCGTCTTTCTATCACCTGGTGTAACAAAAAACAATATATATATTATATAGAGAACGTGGCAGACGAGCGTCTGCTCTTCTAGTCCACCTGGTAGTAAGTGGACACTGTCGTCCTGCGACATCCGTGATACATGCCAACATCAGTCGGGAATGACATATGTTGACACGGCCCCGGATACGCTGCCTATCTTTGGAGATTTAGGAATGGATTTGGAAAATGAGGAGGGATAAGATGGGATGGGATGGAAATGGTATCTGGCATATCTCACTACCGAAACACGTACGTACATTGGAGGAATAGGATAAAGTGAGAAATGTAAATTTTCAAGGTAGTCTTCTGGGAGATTTTGCAAGGTCGGCGGCGCGCCCGCATACCCCCTGGCGTTGCAGGTGTCCATGGGGGCGGTAACACTTACCATCACGTGAGACCGCTTGCTCGTCCGCCAGCTTCTCTATAAAAAAAAAAAGATTAAAGTAAAAATTGAGTTTAAAAGTTCTGTGAGTATTAAAAAGAAACATAATAAAGCAAAGCTACTGAATTCCAACCAGGAGATAGAATTCTCCTGGTTGGAATTAGGTTGGAATTTTGGGTTTCTGGTTGGAATTGGAACCATCCTGGCTGGTTGGTTATCGGGGAAATATGTTGAACATATTTGATATGGTAAATCGGGTCTGAACGCGTATCCATACCATACCATCAGCCTTGTCTCTCCACTGCTAGATATAGACCTCTCCCAAGGATCGCTACCACACACGGTCTTCCGGTGTTATCATCAAGCCACTGCCGGCGACTTCGAGTCGTCAGTCCACCTGGCGGAGGGCGTCCCACGCTACGATACGCGTATAACAAAGCTACATATTTGTTTACCTTGTATTTATACCTTAACAAAGGTATTTATTAGTCTTGGGCCAGACATAGTGTGACTTTAGAAAAGGTATGTTGTTGAAATGTTCAGCATCATCAAAGGAAGTAGACAGGAAGTGGAGCAATATATTAAATACCTCAATTCCATTGGTGTAAAAATGCGGTTCACTTATGAAATGAAAAAAGACAGAACATTGGCTTTCTTAGATGTCAAAATAATGGTTAGAGAAGACGGTCCATTAACCCACACTGTTCATAGATAGTCAACACACACTGACAGATACCTGCATGCCTCCTCACATCATCATCCTTGACACCTGCACTTCGTCGTTGCTACATTAAACAACAGAGCGTATGACCTCTGTGACCCTGAACCGATAAAAGACGAATTATCACATGTTCAGGAGGTACTCAAACGGAATGGGTACAAAGTGAGTGGAAGGAAACCAAGGCGCAATCGGAAGGAAAAACATCCTGAGGTTAAGACAGCCAGCATTTATTCCATACGTGAAACGAGTGACGGACTAAGTTGGAACAGTATTGAGAAAATACTCCATTTAGATTGTATATACTCTGTCCTCCAAACTAGCGAAAAATTTACGCACACTCAAGGACGCCCAAACGCCACTTACCAAACGCCAGGTGGTTTATAAAATAGACTACAGCTGTGGTAGTTCCTATATAGGCCAAACTAAGCGTACAGTTGCGAAAAGCGTCAAGGAACACATCACAACTGTAAGAAACCGCCAAACGAGGAAATCTGCAATAGCCGAACACATTTTCAACGGTGGAATCAATCACTGGATAGAACTCTGCACTCCAAAAATCCTCTCCACTGAACGTGACTATTATCCCAGGATTGTACGAGAAGCGATTGAAGTTAGGAAATATAAAAATTTCAACCGGGAAAATGGATATAAACTGTCGTCGACGGGTAATGCAGTGATTAACAAATTTAAACATTGCTTTAATTTACCGTTGAATACGTGGGGGGAAATTATTGGTGTAGTGTGTCGCATTTCCAAATGTGAAGATCAAATGTGGGTAATTGATAAAACTGCTCGCAGCTCCTGGACTAACCGCCTCTTCAGTCAACTCGTGAGTACGTCTGGTGTAACCCGCGCTGAAACGTACGTGCCGACTAATAAGAAAAGGTAAACAAATACCTTTGTTATACGCGTTCAGACTCGATTTACAATATAAAATGTGTACAAAACGCGAATGTTTAAAAACTTGTGTTCAATATAGCTTAAGTAATGTTCTTCATATTTTTGTTATATGGCATTAGCGCAACTGGAGCATGTGCACCAGTGTCAAGTTTTCTTCGTTTTCTTGTGTGCAACAAAGACATATAAAACTTCATTTATCCGGCGACAGCGATGTTTCCTTGTACCCTTCTGGCTTCTTATACAATAAAACTAATGGACAGTTGCGGATTCATCACCTGACAAGATATCAAACTAAAACAAAATCAAGAACTGGCTATTAAACCAAGATTATAATGACTCCGAATACTTACTTATACCAATACGCTAAATTATTCCTAACAACCTGTACTTAACATTTTTAGCATGTATAACTCTTATTCACACACACATCCATACATCAAGTCACACTTAATTACAAACATTATTACTATAATTACTCTATGCTCAATTTTTTAAAATCGGATATCTAAAACCACACTCCCACACATTCACATACATATATACTTATATAAAACACACACAATGCACATATAAGGTCGGGGAAAAAGTTTCTTCGTATTTTATATACAAATTCAAGACAATTTTTTTAAAAGTTTAATATTATTTAATTATAATATATATCTACCGTTTTGTTCTATAACTTGTTGCTATCTTGTAAGTAGTGATCCCATGAGTATACATGACCCCGTTGTTGTAGAGATTTTGGGATTTTTGGTCAAAAAATTGCGACAAGTAGTTTTGACAGTCCTCTCTTGATGTTAACCTTACACTACCTAAAGAATTCTGAAGAGACCGAAATAAGTGGAAATCTGAGGGCGCAAGGTCAGGGCTATATGGTGGGTGCATCAACACTTCCCAGCCAAGCTCTCTCAATTTTTGCTGAGTGGCCAAAGATGTGTGTGGTCTGGCGTTATCATGATGAAAGACTACACCCTTTCTGTTGATCAATTCTGTTTTTTCTCAATTTCTTGCTTTAGTCTCATCAGTTGTTGGCAGTAGAGATCCGAATCTATGGTTACGCCCGGTGGTAAAAGCTCATAATGAACGATGCTCTTCCAATCCCACCACACACACAACATCACCTTATTGCGCGTTAATCTGGGTTTCGCCACAGTCTATGGAGCTAGGCCGCACTTAGATCATGATCTTTTCCGCACGTTCTTGTCGTAAGTGATCCACTTCATCACCAGTGTTCATCTTTTCAAAAATAGTTCGGTTTCATTGCGTTTTAATAGAGAATTGCAAACCAGTACACGGTTCATTAGGTTTCTTTCAGTGAGCTCGTGTGGTACCCAAATATCGAGCTTTTTTGTGAACTCAGACTTTTTCAAATGAGTCAAAACTGTTTTCTGGTCAATACCCAGTTCATCAGCAATATCGTAACTACTTATATGCCGATCTTGCTGCACTTTTTCACAAATGACATCAACTTTATCGGTAACAGGGCGACCGGTGGGAACTGAATCTTTAACATTAAGATTTCCTGACTGAAAACGCTTAAACCAACTTTCTACTACTCTTACTGACACTGCATTAGGTCCATAAACGGTACAAATTTTATTCATGGCTTGTGTCGCATTTTTTCATTTTTTGTAATAAAACTTTAAAATGTATCGAATTTCTTCGTTAGATTCACTCATTTTCTTGGACAGAAAAACAATTGAAAAATGGCGAGAATCCGTTTTTTATTTCTTTTTCAATGTTACCTTTTTAATGGTATCATAACCAGCCAGGTACAAACAGTTCAATCAAAGATATTGAATCACAACTTCATACATACAAAATACGAAAAGAATTTCTCCCCGACCTATTATATACAATATTATCTACTCTTCTCATTTAAGCACTACCGGTAAACCTCTCGACCTCTCTATGCCGTCGGTCCACCTCCACCTCGGCAGAAAGATGTTCCATACTACGTTCCCCGATACGTGGTCTCCATTCAAAGAATCTTCTATTCCATTGATTTCTTCGGTCCTGCTGCCAATATCTGCCGTGATAGGGTAAAAGGCTTCTATTTTTTATTAAGGATTAACCATGATGGATCTGAAACATCTGAAAATGAGAGATGTGTAGGTACTATTAAATATGGAAGTACGTATACAATTATGTATTCTGTTACTATGGCAGAGACGGTATGACATACAAAGACATGACGTGCTATAACTTTATGACTCAACACGGCATAAATTTCCAGTGTGATGATTTTGCAAAATGAAAATATATTTGTCCAATGTGATCGCACGATCCGATGCAACCGCCAAAATGAATAAAATATTTTCCTATCTGATCACGTTTCGGCTTTTAATATTTCAGTGTTGTTTCATGTTTGTCTACAGAATAAATATAAATATGTTAGCTAATCAAACGGAATAGACTCCTGTTTGGTATTTCTCAAGTGTAGCATTTTTAGCAATTTCTTTTTAAAAATCAATGGTAATTTAGTGTTTGAAATAAGTCTTATAATTTTCCAAAATTACAGCACAGAACAGGAAAAAAAACATTAATAAATAGATCCTCGATGTCGATGTCGGTGTATCGATAAGTCTCGCTTGACCTGTGATTATATCAAGAATCGCGCAGAGACTACTTACTGTTTAGTTTCTGTATGAAATAACGGAGGGTATATTTGTGGTGCACCGTCTCTCCATGATTAAATACGGACTGTTGGCCTACCTTCGCCTGACATATGACACGAAATGACATTATGCTCTTTTGTTCAGATATGTCACAAAATTGAATTGTTTATTGTTCAAGGAGGCTAATGACCGATTTTTCCAAAATGTATTTTTTTCATGTTTTACTGTCCTTTTCATAAATAAATTAAAGTTTTTGAAAGTAAAGGCTAATTTCGTATAAAAAACGTTGTGATAACATGACGTATTTCAGTAGCGTATTTGGAAAGTGTAATGTCACATTCCTCACAAACATACGGACTTGTATAATAGTTAGACGTCGTGGAGCGTCACCGCGCATAATATACAATACGCAAAATGTTCAACGCATAATGTTTAATACGTGTAGGTATTATTTTGGGTATTGAACATTTTGCGTATTGCACGTTTTACGTAGGTACTAAACATTTAGCGTAATTGATCAATATGCGTATTGAGCATGGTGGATATTGATCAATTTGCGTGGCGACGTCGTAGAGTGGTATACTGGAATAGATACAGAAAGTGATTCATTCTTACACAGAATGATACCTGGTTTCGGTAATAATAAAAGTTAACTATTACTTGTGACTACATCTATTAAATACACGATGTAACTTATGATGTTATTTACGTAATCTGTGTTTCAAATTTCTCATTCATTACACTGTTTAGTGTATAAAGAGGCTGATTCCGGGAATCGTAAAAGGCCATATTTTTATTCTCCTAGAGTTCAAAGTAATTTTAAACACTTATACATATTAATTATTAAGTAATATCCAAAAATCATTTAACTTATTAATTCTGTATAATATGTTTACAGTACACAGTACTAACTTTGTCCTGAAAAGTTGTAGTCAATGGAATTTGAATGTTCGGTGACTCTTGAAACGCCATTAGGGCCACAAAAATTTCGCCATTCCGAAAAAAAAAGGAATTAGCCCCTTTGGAAAATAAACGATACAATTGATATATGCCTTATGGATGTCATAATAAAAAGTACGTGTTCCTTGTATGAAGTTATTAAGTTAAGATTCGATATAATTTATAGGAATTTAAGCGACTCATTTTCATAAATTAAATATTATAGAAAAGCTGTGTCATGATATGCAAATTTAACGCATAACATACATATTTAGAAGGTATGAATTTATTAATGCCCGACACAAAAAGGAGAGGCACAAATTTGACCGCCTTTGTCTTTCTATCTCTCTGTGGCTTCATATCTTATTAATGTTTGCGAATTATTTTATGTGTTACTAGTTTTTTTATTAGCAAGAGTATTTCTTTGATAATATTTTTGAGTAATCATTGTACTCTGACTGAGAAATAAGTAGGTAACTAAATATCTCCGTAAAAAATAAAGTCAAATAAATAACCAACGAAATAAAACAATAAATAAATCAGAGAGGTTGGTTTTATGCAATAATTGTCAACAACAAATATTGCGACAAACTTTTACAACATATCAGGTGTCGTTGAGTTCATTTTAATTTCACGAGTTTTTGTAGTTATATGACAATACATACTCGTATATGAACTGTGATATGGCTGATTTTAAGCGCCACATTGGTTATATGATATCAAATTAGAGATTTTTATAAGACTATTTCGAATATTAACTTAATTTAAGATTTTTAACTATTGTTATCCTGTTGAAAATAATAATTGTTATGTAAACGGATTACTCACGATTTATTATTTATTTTATATCGCCGATATTTCGATTCAGTTCTGCCCGAACAAACTGTATGTAACTAAATGAATAATCAACCTGGAATGAAACGGGGGATCTTTTGCACAGCGGTTGGGGACATTACGAACTGAGCATTATGATTAATTGGTCGTCATTAGTGCTCCTGTTGAGCCAATCTGCAATAGCAGTCAGTAGACTGGTCATACGAAATCCATCAAGACCAAGATTCTAATTTTCAATTAAAGTGCAAGTTATTTAAAGATTGTACTTTTCGCGACTTGGTTATCTTGTCTACCTCGTCATTGTGCTATATTGTATAGACCATCCAATATGAACGAGTAATAACATAATAGTTTAAAAATACACACTATACTTAAATGTACATTTTATTTTATGAAGATGGTTATTTTATGTTACTACTCACTGTAGTTGAAGATGGTAAATACATATGTAAAATCGAAACAGGAAACAAATTCAGTGTTTAACCTTTAGGTTCTGCAATCGCCGTGTGGTCAAATGTAATTCAGAAATACTTGAATGTTTTCATCGTGTTTTTGTTGTAAGTAGACAGAGACAAAAATTAATCATGAATTTCATTCGGTATTTTATGAGAACATAGTTCAAATAATAAATTCATAGCCCTATGACTATGAGACTATCCTTATAATAATAGTTTTTAGTCGTCTTACGGATTTATCCGAGTTGTTCACACAAGTGTACTTAATAACGATGTGTATTATTGTTAAAGGCATGCAGAAGTTCAAGGACAGAAACTTACTAATAGAAAGGTCAATAGTTTAATAGTTTTTAAAAAAAACATTATTATAAAATAATTCGAATTCTACATAAATATGCCAACGTTGTGAAGTTGCAACTGTCTCCAAAGATGGGCCAATTATTATCTGATCCGCAGACGACGCCGTTGCATTTGGTGCCACGCGATGCGGCTAACATTCAACGATTACCTTGTACTAAACTTTGCTAAAGTTCAACCTGTACTCTTCCTACTTTCGACATTTGCAATTAATTCACTGTATAAAAATGTAACATACAGACGAATAGAGGGCTGACTGACAGTTCGATATCATTTGAATGATGGGTTAAAGGGAGGCAATGGACGAGCGGGAATTGGGACGGTATAGAGAGCTTCGAAAGTGCGTGAAACAGAGCGAAAGAACGTCTGCGAATACCCAATTATGGACAAATAAGACGAAAATGGATAATATTATAGGGATAATATAATAATAATATCATAATATGATGGATAATATAACAGGGAATATACTAAATAAAGATACTTTTATAAATCTAAATCAGGTCCTAGTGATGGATTTATGAGTTCAAATTGCGTCGGGGTATAGACTCCTTATTATTGAGTAGTTGTCAACGAGAATAATTTATGTCAATTGGTGTTTTGACCACGACATTATTTAAATGATAAATTGAAGACAAGTAATGTATTTAAGATATTATCAATTACGTTTCTTAGTGTAATAACAGCATATGTAAATATGTAACGATACGTCGATTCTATGCGAGCATGTGTCCTCTGTTCAAATGTAGGTAATGTTAATGCCAAACGTTGGCATAGTTCTGAGTAATCGTCCGATACCAGTCACACTAAAATGTCAGCGTACTGCTAAATATGCGTGTACCTGGTCACAATAATCACTTCTTATTGGTCGCACTATATCCGTTAAGGACTCGTTTGCATAAAAATACAAAAAAATATTATAAGTAAACAGATTTTCTAAATTATGATCATTCTTAGGAAATTGTAGTCTTGTACGGTGACAGCCTAAGGGTTTTCTAGACTTATACGTAAGTTCACGAGTTCGAGCTACTGGTCCATGCTCCCGAGTTGTACCTAAGTACGATTTTTTCAATAGTTACTAGCTTGGTGCTAAAGGAAATTATTGTGAGGAAACCTACTTAACAGAGTATTAATAAAAATTTGGAACATTTGTAACATCTACCAATACGAATTTGACTTGCATGATAGATTATTTATTTATTTAGAGAATATGCTTACATAAGAGTTGGTACAAACAAGGTGCACATTTAGAGCTTTTTCTCTAAGAAATCCAGAAGAAACCTTGAAATACGTTCATTAAAGCAAAATACATCAATATATCAATGTATCAAGTATCCTTGACTTAGTAGTCCTACTTGACTACTGCACGGTGTAAAAACCTTGTCTTATTTCTGTTGTTGTTATTGTTGTTTTGTGACTGTTGTTCAATTATCATAATTCAATTATTGTTTCAATTATCATAGTAGACATATTGACAATCTATCTGATTTAACATTTCATTAATTTAATATACGGCCCACGGTACACGGCGCATTGCGCTGAATATTGGTGCAAATCCTGGAGATCTATGCGTTGGGACATTATAATATTAAGAACTTCAAGACTTTCCAGTTAACCACAGCATCAAGAAATAATATACATGGTGTGTAAGAAAAACTAATAGTTCTTCAGTCTGTTTAGTAGATGATATTAGTAGAGTCTGCCATTCTGACTGTTAAGAACTTCAAGACTTTCAAGTTAATCACAGCATCAAGAAATAATATACATGGTGTGTAAGAAAAACTAATAGTTCTTCAGTCTGTTTAGTAGATGATATTAGTAGAGTCTGCCATTCTTACTGTTAAGAACTTCAAGACTTTCAAGTTAATCACAGCATCAAGAAATAATATACATGGTGTGTAAGAAAAACTAATAGTTCTTCAGTCTGTTTAGTAGATGATATTAGTAGAGTCTGCCATTCTGACTATTAAGAACTTCAAGACTTTCCAGTTAACCACAGCATCAAGAAATAATATACATGGTGTGTAAGAAAAACTAATAGTTCTTCAGTCTGTTTAGTAGATGATATTAGTAGAGTCTGCCATTCTGACTGTTAAGAACTTCAAGACTTTCAAGTTAATCACAGCATCAAGAAATAATATACATGGTGTGTAAGAAAAACTAATAGTTCTTCAGTCTGTTTAGTAGATGATATTAGTAGAGTCTGCCATTCTGACTGTTAAGAACTTCAAGACTTTCAAGTTAATCACAGCATCAAGAAATAATATACATGGTGTGTAAGAAAAACTAATAGTTCTTCAGTCTGTTTAGTAGATGATATTAGTAGAGTCTGCCATTCTGACTGTTAAGAACTTCAAGACTTTCAAGTTAATCACAGCATCAAGAAATAATATACATGGTGTGTAAGAAAAACTAATAGTTCTTCAGTCTGTTTAGTAGATGATATTAGTAGAGTCTGCCATTCTGACTATTAAGAACTTCAAGACTTTCCAGTTAACCACAGCATCAAGAAATAATATACATGGTGTGTAAGAAAAACTAATAGTTCTTCAGTCTGTTTAGTAGATGATATTAGTAGAGTCTGCCATTCTGACTGTTAAGAACTTCAAGACTTTCAAGTTAATCACAGCATCAAGAAATAATATACATGGTGTGTAAGAAAAACTAATAGTTCTTCAGTCTGTTTAGTAGATGATATTAGTAGAGTCTGCCATTCTGACTGTTAAGAACTTCAAGACTTTCAAGTTAATCACAGCATCAAGAAATAATATACATGGTGTGTAAGAAAAACTAATAGTTCTTCAGTCTGTTTAGTAGATGATATTAGTAGAGTCTGCCATTCTGACTATTAAGAACTTCAAGACTTTCCAGTTAACCACAGCATCAAGAAATAATATACATGGTGTGTAAGAAAAACTAATAGTTCTTCAGTCTGTTTAGTAGATGATATTAGTAGAGTCTGCCATTCTGACTATTAAGAACTTCAAGACTTTCCAGTTAACCACAGCATCAAGAAATAATATACATGGTGTGTAAGAAAAACTAATAGTTCTTCAGTCTGTTTAGTAGATGGTATTAGTAGAGTCTGCCATTCTGACTGTTAAGAACTTCAAGACTTTCAAGTTAATCACAGCATCAAGAAATAATATACATGGTGTGTAAGAAAAACTAATAGTTCTTCAGTCTGTTTAGTAGATGATATTAGTAGAGTCTGCCATTCTGACTGTTAAGAACTTCAAGACTTTCAAGTTAATCACAGCATCAAGAAATAATATACATGGTGTGTAAGAAAAACTAATAGTTCTTCAGTCTGTTTAGTAGATGATATTAGTAGAGTCTGCCATTCTGACTATTAAGAACTTCAAGACTTTCCAGTTAACCACAGCATCAAGAAATAATATACATGGTGTGTAAGAAAAACTAATAGTTCTTCAGTCTGTTTAGTAGATGATATTAGTAGATTCTGCCATTCTGACTAATACCAAAGGCAGTCAGATATATTATTTGCAGTCCTGTGGGTTCACGTATTTTGAGGACTGCGTTGCATAAGCTTCTGTGAATAATGAATCACCAAGTGTGAAGTCTTTGCCACAGCAGTTTGTATGAATTTATTACTGTGACTTATTTGCGTATCGAAATGATACAGATCCTGTATAATGATGGTGCACGGTTTTTTGTGGTTTCTATTCATATAAGCCGATGACCAAAATATTTCAAATATTTTCTATTTTTCATTCTATGTAACTTAATTAATTAATTATTTTTTATGTATATTTTTATGATAAAAAATGTGAGAGAGAGAGATAGAGACTTTAGCCGACTTTTAGAGACTTTAAATAGATAGAGCCGACGATAGAGATTATCGTCGGCTTTCATACGAAAATAATAAATAAAAATGAAAGGATTTAAGTTGAAGGCCCGCTTTCTTCTTCATTGGCAATTGTGTAAGCTTTCACTCAACTTTTGGCTTAAAATAACATTTTACATAAGTAAGTTATAGATACCAAATATGGAGTTATATTATCTTTACTGGTGTGAATACAAGAATCTAAATTAATTTTAAAATGCATACTGCTACCCCCTCGTTTCTAGTATAATACTTACTCACACATATACAATAAGTTTCCTGAAAAATTATTGTTACCAAATTTCTAGTTGAATCGGTGTGAAGTGAGTATTATTTATTGTTCATATTTCATTAATCGAGTCCACAATCGTCTCTAATATTGAATGGCTTGCTTATCGCAATATGTATTCATTTTGTAGAGACCGATTTCTCTGTGTATATTTTTATAACTCGATTCTCTTTACTTTAATGCACCCGAGAAGTTATGTGGAAAATTTTCTTTTCCGAAAACTTAATTTCGGTTTTGGAATTGGTTGAAGCATATAATCATTCTCCTTTCTTATAGTATCGTATCGTATTCCTTCTATATTTTAAATGGGTAATAGTAAAATACTCGTAATTGATTAAACTATAAATTGAACAAACTCCGACACAACAACACTGAGGTTTATTGCATCACACTGAATATAAAAAGTATAAAATATTTTTACTAAATTATTACTTCGCTGGTTTACTTCTACTACTCAGCACCCTAAAGTTGTAAGGCAATAGACAGAAATATTCACAGAAAAATTCTCTTTCCAATGAAATAAAAATTTTATGAAAATCGGATCATCTGTTAAAACGTACGAGATGGCAGACACAGGTATAAGGGTCAAATAAAACCTCTTCTTTTTATGTTAATAAAACAGGTCAAAAAACGCGTTTAAGACCCGTTTATTTTATATTTTGCATTCCTGATGTCCGCCCTGTGGAATAATATTAAATATACTTAGTTCTTGTTGGCCACACCACAGCTATCGGAGTGATCAAGAGGAACATTTTATTGTTGCATTTTTGTTTGAATTTTAGGGGGGCTTACTTAGGGTATACAACAGGAATAATCCTAATATACCATAGTATCATCCCGTGTCTCCACTGCAGGATATAGGCCTCTTCTAAGGACCTTCACCACACACGGTCTTCTGCTCTTCTTATTCATTCACTACCGGTGACTTTCTTCAAGTCATTAGTCCACCAGGCTATTCACACCCGCGTGTGGTTTTCATTCCAAGACTCGTTACCCCATTGGTTACGGTCCTGCGGCATATGTTGCTTGCCCACTGCCACTTTACCTCGCTGATCCTTTGAGCTTTGTCGGAAACTTTAGTTCTTCGTAGAATTTCTTCGATACGGATTTTGTCCAGCAAAGAGATTCCGAGCATAGCTATTATATTTCTATCGCTACCATGAAGTGTACCTTCGCGCCACAATTCCTGCGAGATGTTCCGAGTTCGGTGTTAAACTGTGCCGAAAGCCAAACATATTGATTAAACTCCTGTTGTTTTCAACCTCCGCACCCTAACATTGGGCAATGAGGATTACCCACAGGGCTTTCCAAATAACATTTCTAATAAATGTATCATAAATATTTTTAAGAGTTTATTTTTACGAATCAGTTTTTAGGAGTAGGTACTTAAAAAAAATCTTATACAAATATGAGGTACACATCAGTAGGATTATTTTCCTTCTATTTTGACATTTGTATACCTATCCATAAAATATTTATTGCCTAATTATAGAGGTTATCTACCTGCAGACGATAAACCTTTTAAAATTTATAGCCACAAAAATAAAAAATTAGCAACATAGTGCAAAATAACTAGCGGATTACTATGTTTCAAAAGGTTCATTATCATTTTTGAATAAAGTCTGTAAAAATACTCTGGGTTTGTCTCACGAACTTGCATTATTATTAATACATATTATTAATATACATATTAATTATTAATGTCAATATTAATCATTGTTTAGTGTCAGAAGAATATTTTATTGTAAATCTATTGTAATAAGTAATTGATACGGTTTACTTTGTGTATGAAAAATTCCCTTCATTTTATTTTAGCAAGAAAGAGTGAGGGGAGAAAAGTGCTTTCTTAAAACACTTTTTTTAACTTTTCTTATATTTGCAGTAAGTACTTTGATGCTAACTTACATAATTAAAGAATAATTCTGGAAAAGAATATGAAAGTGGCACTTTGTGCGATCTTCTTTCGTCAATTCCTGAATGTTTGCGAATTTGGGTTAAGTCATTTTTGCAAAGGTGTGATATTTTGACTGAAATTTTTAATTATGACCTTCTTTTTGGAAAACTAATAGTACACCAGTTTTCTTAACTAGTTTTAACTTACTAGTTTTCAAATGGTAGGTATATTTTGTCACATAAGTATAAGTATATACAATATTGCGTACATATGTTTGATGAATTAAAAAACTAAAATTCCTGTAAAAATATTTATTTAAATTGTTTCGAATATTATTATTATAAAATTATAGCACAGAGGGAGCTTTTATAATCATTCATCATCTAATGAAATTTAGAGTTTAAATATAATTGGCTTTTGTGCACGGAAACAATGTTTTAACGATAACTATAAATAACACCTCCATTGTTAAAATGTTATGGATCGTAAACAGTTGACTGTGACACAATAATACATTTTAGTAGAACTATTGAAATACCATCCTTAATGCTTGGCAATCTATGGAGGGAGTTATGTTCTGAATTCTTTGCTGGATATGATTCCAAAGGAAGAGATTCGATACGGAAGAAAAATCATGAACATGGCTCAAAGAAACCGAATTGGCGCTGAAATTTAGTAAACAGTAACATATTCTAATATACAATAATATGTTTAGGTAATATATTTATATCTTATGTCTCTGAAATTCGTAATAAATAAATAATATAATAAATAGAAATTATTTAGCGAGCTGATCTAATTACTTCACAAGCTGAAATGAAAATGAAGTTGCTATATAATTATGCATATATCGCCTGATAATTTTGCCCTCTGGCGATGATCTTACCAGGCTATATACATATATAGGTACATGACCAGATGGGATATACAAGTACAATGTGAATAGCGTACAGGTAGGAGATTTTGTAAGTTGGAAGTATATATCCAGTAGTGGAGAGACAAGTTTATGGTTTGGCGGTTCCAGCTACACCCCTAAGAATTCCGCTGTCTACCGGGGCAAACTCAATGTCAGTAGGTCGGCTAAAACATATCCATAGCTGTCCATGTGTAAATGTGCAACTTTTTAAAGTCTGTACTAACTAGAGCATTCATGTTTATAAGTGATGATACTTTGTTTATAAGACATCGAGTATTATATTCAGTTAAAGAGAATACTCGATGGACACCAAATGGGCATCGAGTATTCTTCAGTGACAGCTAATATTCAATGAAAAAATTGACAATTGGGACATTTATTTTTGTATCATTTGCAGGAACGTTACATTACATAGAACGTATGCTTGGAATATCCCTACGCGACAGGATACGAAACGAAAGCATATACGAACTCATCAAGGTAGTTGATATAGGGGCAGCACGATCGATATGGCAATGGGCAGGGCACGTATGTCGCTGATGCGACGATAGATGGAGCAAGATCGTATTAAGCTGGAGATCCTTTATACGAAACCCAAATGTGGACAAATCACCTACTAGATGGCCCAACAACTTAAAAATATCGCAGGTTTAACTGGGACCACAGAAGCAACAGATCGTTCCAGGTGGAGAAATCGTTGGGAAGCATACGTCCAGCAATAGACGAAAACATGATGAGAAGGGACATATTTATTAGTTAAGAGTAGTAGGCGTATGAATAAATATCGTTATTTATACACGTTTTATTTTTCACTCCACTCGTTCTGTTTCTCACTTTTATTGATCGTAATTCAATAACACTTACACTTGACATTACTAACTCCATTATAATTATTATTAAAGAGGTCACGAATGCGTTAAAACTGAATAATTCATGGTTTAAATAAATAATATCGTGTTATTAAGTGCAGCGTGTCGTCTTCGCTGTTTATAATGTATTTGACATAAAGCGTACGTACGATTTAAGTGTTGGGTTGGTTCGGCGTTTTACGAGATTCTTGATAGTTATTCCATTGTGCTATAGGAGATTATGTTGCATAGAGGGACGAACTCAATTATATGTTGCGTTTAATATAATAATTACCACGTAATTATTTGGTTACATGGTTATCATCAATTTGCGGGGTTGTTTTTCTTAATATGATAATTTATTTGAATGTCAGATTCAAATTTATTGTTAAAGATGGTTTATTTTAATTTTTAAATTACATATGCTTCGTATACCATGGAGTTTAGTTTTTACATTAAATTGTAGTGGTTCGTAAATCTTGTTTATCTAATTTTGTTAGTTTATCATTTTCTATAGTATTGAGTGCCAGTTGAGTTATTGCAGATACGGATCGCTTAGCAGTTATTCTCATGTTAGTAACAATTAAATATTGCCAAAGTAGCACATTCAAGTGTCATAGTGCCGGCTTGCATCATGTTATGAGACTTGTAGCTTTAATATAGCAAAAACCTTTTTAGGTGTGGTGAGAAAAACCTCTAAATAAAATTAAAAATTTGAGAAGTAGAAGTTTCATCTTTATTCCATCTATGTATTATTAGTTTAATTATTGATTGTTTTTGGTGAATTACTTAAAATCTAGTTAAAAATTACTAGTTATTACCATTAAAAATTAGTTATTTGGTTAATGTTATTTTTAGAAGAGACAGTAAAATTTGAATTTCTTCTTGCTAATTTAATACTTCAAGTTACCATAATTGAAAAGCTTCTATTTATGTTGAATAATTGTTAATTACGTTAAAATAAATGAAAATATGGTGACAAATTTTGACATAAATATTTAAGCATACATTGCAGACGTCCAACCAATAAGGATCCGGATCTCGGCTTCCAGCTTCGGAGATATTCCCAAATATTTTACAAAGGTAAAATTTATTTTAACAGAAAAAAAAATGTAAAAGCAACTTAAAAAAAAACATGTCATTACTGAATATATAAAAAATGTATTAAATAACTTTTAGAAGTAATTTTATAGGGGAGTTAGTTTTTATTCATTATTAGCTTAGAAGTTCGAATGCGACTCTGTATTGCAGTGTGCCAGTGCAGGCTCCCCCAGCTGTATGCAACTAGACAAATCCGCGTCTCTATAAAAGGGACCAGTGATTAGACGGCTAAGTACACACCGGCGCACACGTCGCCGACCGTCGTCACATGGGACTCTGACACTCCTGCACATCCAGAATATTACCCACCCACTGTACCATAGTGCGATGAAGATGGTAAGTAATTATTTGTAACTTTATTTAAACTTTTCTCCATGTGTGAATATCTCTTAATAATTGCAACAATTGTTAACAACGCTCTTAACAATGTAAATGACCATGCAATATTAAATATAAGATATTTTTATTTTTGAATAACTTAATTCGTCGATGTAATTTAAAATATATTTTTTGTTACAACATTTTTTCTTCATTTTAATATTTAAATTTAAAAATAGTTTAATAATTTACGACTATTATGTTGATGACTTTTCAATCTACTAATGGAATGCATAATAATATAATAATGCCTACATTCATTATAAACTATATTCTTTTGTATTATTTAATATCTTTTTTGTATGTATTTTCTATAACATATAAATAAATAACAGAACAGTTTTAAGAAATTAAGAAAAATACTTAACATTTTTAAAGAATTCTAAGGAAGATAGTTATTTTAACTTTCCTTCATATTTTAAGAGAAGATGTTTTAAAATACTTTTTATTTTAATAGAATCATAGTTTTACTAGCATTATTCCCGCGACTCCGCTCGTGTGGTAAATACACTGATGTCCTGTAGATTAAAATCTTACGAAAAGAATAACTTAAGCGACAGTGAAAACCGTACCAAAATCCGTTCAGTAATATTATAAACGAAAAAGCAGACAAAAGTATATATACAGACATTATGTTTTATAAATAAAAAATACTTTTATTGAATAAAAATACTTACGGAGAAGTGCCTGGCTCCCAAACTAGGATACCCTGTACTTTTGGGTGACCAGGTCTTTCGTTCGAATTAAATGCACTAATTACTATTTAAACTAATAACGTACTTTTGTTTTTGTCATTCGTCATTACTCATTAGTATAAATATCTTACATCGTACCTCTATAGATATACAGATAGTCCAGTGTTTCTTATATAAACTTTCATAATTTTATTCGAAAGATATATTAGCAATAGCTTATAACGTTCCTATGGAAATTCTCACTAATTTCCTATTTAAAATACACACATTGAAACTTTGACCTAAAACATTCTTGTTGCAACTGTGCATAATTTTATTTTTTCTCTTCATAAGAGTATGTTATATTATTAGTACATATGGCATATATGCTTTGTAATTCAGGATAAACGGCTTAAATTGAAGGTGGCTCACCATCACTTATACTATAAAAAATAACTTTTAAAGTATTAACCATATTATATACGTTGCATTTTAACTGAGATTACATTTAAAAAATTATGTAAAACTAATTATATTTTATACTAATATGTATAACTAATCTTCATTAATCCGATATGCAATTAGCCGCAGAAGTTCTCAATCAAATAGGTTTCTAAAACTATATGGTAATATGGCACATCGTCTCTTTAATCCGTGGATGCACATAAGGGCACGCGGGCCATCTCGAGCCCTGCGTTACGCAATGCCTATTGCATTTATTGCTCCCACAATACCTAACCTTTACTGTTTACTCTAGTGACAACCGTGCCATCGCCAGTACCTAGCACGAGTAGTATAGTATTTATGTTACGCAACTGCATAAAATATCCTTATACGTACCGCTCATCAAGCGGGTCAAGGATTTCTGATAAAATGTAAAAACTATATGTAAAAAAGTCTTGCGATTTATTGTAATAAATTATTCTACTAAAGTTAGCCCACTTCACTGAGGTTAGACGCCTATCAAGCGACGATATTTCTGCAAACTTGTAAATTACGGAAATATTATGCTATGAGGCACACCTATGAGATGTTTTCAAAAGTGTTGTTTCATGAACATTGTGGCACTTAATTACAAATAAACGTTAAATTAATCAGTTAATGTTACTAAATGTATTAATAAATAATATTATTTAATAAAAAAAAGCCTAGGGCTATCGATTCTCGACTCACGTTCGTGAGTTCGAACCGTGGCCTACAGTTATTTCAATTAACACTCACTTAACAGTGAAGGAAAACATCGCGAAGAAACTCATGTGCCAACGATTTAAAAAAAAATATAGGTATATACCTAATATCGGATTATTCCACTGCTGGACCATTTAATTGTCTTGTGCATAAGGGATGTATGGCTTTAGAACAAGACGTCGGTCAAGTGGGTTGGTGAGTCTTACTCTTTTAGAGGTGGTGTAGTTCCTACATATAGCCACTTTTAGAGGTGGGCTTAGTATCATCAACGCGATGAGATGGCTGTGCTATTCTAAAACTGGCCGACACCACACGCCCATATTTATCTATTTAAACGGGACTTAACGCGAATGTTTATCTCATTTATTTTACTCGATGTTATACCACACGGCCAGTTAATCTACATAAACATTACATTTTATTTACTTAATGAAACAATTTACAAACTGTTTCAATATAACGACGTTACATACAATAATGCTCAATAATAAACACGTAATAAAATCCGTCGCTGACACCAAACCGTGCGAGACTAATTACGTGCACCGTGCACGCCTTTGTTTTTGCACGTAGGACATTGTCTTTTGAAGGCGGCCCGCGAATTCTGCGACATGTTCCCACCACCCAATACACTTGCAAAATAACGCGTTATCTGCATCTGCGTATGTATAGTCAGCCGTGAATCATACGATGACTTTAACTACACGATAAAAAAAAAGAAATTTTTATATGTCGTTCTTTTGACAGCATAGTTTTGGTGTGATGTAGAAACATCGTGTAAATAACAAATTATTATCATTTGATATTAATATTTTACTTATCTAATTTGACATTCAATATTCTTTTAATATTATGTATTTTATTTTTTGTAACTTAAAGAATAAACACACTCGTATATAAGCATAAATATGTGTTTTAAAGTTTAGGTTTATAAGTTTTAAAGCAGAAAGATCTAGCATTAGGCATTCACATTTCTTCTGCCTTCTCATTATACTTTTTCGTTAATGTTAGACTTGGTTTTTTTTATTACCTTTCAAAAGAACAATAAATAGAGTAATAATAATAACATATGTATAACCTACTATATTTAAAAAATAATAATTTCTCTAATTGTCTTGTACACTTGTTACATACGCACAGTCGGCTAATTTTGTTTGATTTCAAAGTGCCATTATGTACCACTACGTTTATTTCTCCCGTAAAGATATACCTAACTGACGTCCACTCGTCTTACGTATATATATGTATTTATGATTACTATAGTGAGTCCTGGAAAGGCCTATCCGACAGGGGAGAGATATACGTTGATGATATACGTATTGTAAACCGGTCCAAGTTTAACCCTGACAGCCAATTTTTTCGTGTACCAGGTTGACTAATCGACTCAGCTTGAGGATACTATGGGCGTTTTCCTAAGTAGTGTATGTTTAAAATTTAAGAATCACTCAAAAAGTATATCATTTTTTTATAATCAGCGGTGGTTTTTGTAACTGAATAGTTATGAAGGTGTAACTTTGTTGATGTCCTAACTAAAGGTTCAGGTAACGGAACTGTCCAATACAAATTCATAAAACGCACATGAATACAAAATCTATTTCAAGACTTCTATTTAAAAACTTAAAACAAAATATGTTTAGAAAAGTAACAAAAACTATGTCAAAATATAATGAGAATTCTTGTCATTGAAGGCCATTTTCAAGTAACTTGGTCATGGCTTTATCCTTTGTTCTGGAGAATCATCTATACTGTTGCCTTATAATTAGAGATTAGGACTTTAATCTGTCATGCAGGTCCGACAGGCGTCCCATGCGCATTGATGAACACAAGTTTTCAAATTGTCAGTCAGTCGTGCTGTTTCTTAATAATGATTTTTTAACCACCAAGATCATGGCGATCGAAAGCGTGATACCGATTTTAAATTATGGCTCAGTATTTGGAATTAAGATCTTACATTAGTCAGTTCGTGAATCGACTTACTTAAACACAAATCTCTTAGGCACGCAGGCTAATCTGAGATATGGTAAATCAATTATGTAAAGAAATCGTTCAGTATGTGACCTAATTATATAAAAACGACATATCAGCGATATAGTGATGTGAAATTGCAGCAGTATGCAATAAAGATTTTACAATCAATGGCGCAATACGAAATGATGTTTTTTTGTATTACTAACATTATAGCTATGATTACCTAGATAGTAATGTAGTTTATTTGTTTGTCTAAGTACTAAATAGTAATGTAGTTTATTATAAATTTGTTTGTCTAAGTATTAATGTAATTTCGGCTTACTACTTGCTTACACAGTTCACATAGTAAGTAACAAGAAATTAACTATGCAAAAAATATATATCAGTAAATTGGCAATGACTAATCTAATAGCTTAAGTAAGCCGATATCGATTACATACATTACTTTAAACTTAACGAGACGTGGCGATCCACCAGTTAACCTTCGTAATGCTATCTTCTATGTGCATAGTAACATTATATTATTATCATAACTATCATGCGTGAATATAGCATCAGTAGGACTTCTATACCCCTACCGGATAAACCAGCCTAAAATCAGATTATAGATCATGGGGTTTATAACGTAGTAGATAATTATGTATATAATTTCATATGTATATTTCAATGTGTGTGCAGTCTTTTCATATAATAGTTAAAAAATAGAAAATAGTATAGTGGAAATAATTGGCTTAGCATTTGCGAAATTAGAGGGCACAGGATGTGCTGGCGACCTTTCGAGCCAATTGGCCCTGCCATCTGCAATTCTAATTAGAATTGCAGATATTAGTGCTGAGACCTTTATTTTACATACAGGACTTATATAATTCGAAACCCGGCTATCATACATTTACGCAAGTACAGAAACATGGTGACGACTTGATTTGGCAACAGGGACTGAATACATAAAAACATAATTAGAAAAATCCATTTGAAATTTTCCTTATTTTTGCTGACGGAAATCCCTTTCCGCCAAGACAAAGTTCCGGCAAGATAAAAATCTTTTATAAGGTAGAAAATAAAAATAATTTCAATTTTAAATTTAAAACAACCATCAAATATTTTAAATCAATCACTTTTCTCCTCTTTCCCTATAACTCTTTCCAGTTTTATTTATCGAGAAATTCGAAATTCGAGTTTCGAGGATTCCCCGTTCCGAATTTTCTAGCAGTAGCTTATTTCAACGCACTGCTTTAATTTTCATGTCCAATATTGTTATTGGAAGGAAGTTTCTTATATGTCTTATCCTTTGGGAACAAAGATCTGCGATTATCTTATTTTATCTTACACTGGTTACTGGCGGAATAAAATCGACATAATTGACGTGTTTACGTAATGAACGCCCCCTTAGCCATTTAATCATCTCAATATTTCTGGCTCATATGTAACTTGCCTTATAACATTTTCACGCGATCCGTGTGAGAAGGTCGTTGGTCGCAGGTCACTGCAACTGATTGTATTTGTATGTCTCTACACAGCTGACAAGTGGACATTAACTTTGTTGTATGACTGACCTAAATTGCTCATGACGACACAATATGACATTTGTTGTAATCTTAAATCATACTTAACTATATAGGCAGGGTGATAAGGGGATAATAATGTCAATGCAAGATGTCACTGTCAACGTAAAATGTCACTGCAGGGTGACTGCCCAGTAAAACTACAGAACGAGAGTTGTCTGTTCGACATCTAATTGAACACTAAACTTATGTAAAATTAAATCTGCACATATGATAACTTACTGACGTATTTGCATTGGCAAAAAATTGGGTGCAACACAAGCGCTTCCACTGCGGAATTAAATATATAAAAAATAAATATAACTGCACGTAAATCGTACACAAGGGTGAAACCGAATTTTTCCCGAAGTCTGAAACCACGTATTATGTAACGTATTTATTGGGCTTTGCATTTGGCAAATTTGTTTGACAGACTCGGTATGTTTTTGAAAAATAAGAGATTCCTTAAATTTTCATGACAATAAACTAAGAATCATGAACGGATATGTATACGTATGAATTTTCCGGCTTTTGGATAGCACCATCCCATCTCTTCGCATGGGTGTTGTAAAAGGCGACTAAGGAATAACAAAGCCGCTACCACAAGCTCTGCGGAACTACACCACCTTTAAAAGAGTGAACTAGTCAGCCCGCTCCGCCCGCAGGGCATTTTAAAGCTATACATCCTTCATGCATGAGACAATTTGCACGAGGAGGCCCTTGTCTAGCAGGGGATGAGTTACAGTATAGAAGTATATGGCTACAGCGACATACAGTACCTACGAGTACTGACGAAAGCTTTGTGGATTTAACTACACTTTATTAGCGTTACCCCTTTGTCGTTCTAGAAAAGGGTAGAATTAACTGTAAATTCATTACTAGGAAATTTGCCGTAAAAAAGAATTTTTAATATGCAAATGTTCTTACTGTCATCATTTTTGCTGTATAAATTTTGTAGGCGCATAATTAAGTACAAACGATACTAATAATTGGCAAATTATCATGTAGATAATGTAATTAAATACCAAATTCACTCATATTAAACCATTTGTGTGACATTATCAAAATATTATTTTATCGACACCAATTCGATATCTTTTTTATCTTCTTTCCATTTCTCCATTGATTTTTTCGGTTGATACAAAAATCAAATACCTATATAGATATCTATTGTAACAAGTTTTTCCGTAACTCTGAAGTAGGAATTCTGAGTAATTTATCAATCTTTTACCAATTTTTACGTTATATTACATGTAAAAACCAAATAAACGTGAAATGTGAAAGTTACTAAATGAAAAAGCGCCTGAGAAAATATACGCCTGTCTGATAAACTTATTGGAATTTTAAACTGTTCCTTTGCATTGCTTATTTATAAAGGCGTTCTGGATAAATATTTTAAACTTTAAAAAAGGTTCTATATAAATGTTTTTGTTTTTAACATAAAAAGGCAGCAGTAGAGCAGACAACCCACCTGATGGTCGTCCACAGACACCTACGGTAGAAGCCAACATCAGTCCAGAATGACAAACGTTTTCACGCCCCCGGATACGCTACCTACTTTTGGAGATTAAGGAATGGATTGGGAGAAAGGGTTGTGAAAATGGGAGGAATAGGATAGGATGGGATGGGAATGGGCTCTGGCATATCTCACTCGCTACCGAAACACGTACGTACATTGGGGAAATACGATAAAGTAGGAAATGCAGTTTATGCAGTACATTTCAAGATAGCCTTCTGTGAGAGAGGGGTAACATGACCAGTCGAGTGCGCCCAGCGGCTGTGGTAATGCAGCATGCACTCTCCCCCTACCAAATATATATAAAGGCGCGAAAAACTATTAGATACTGACGAGAAAATCCCGATATTTGGTTTTGGTACTAAGTACTTACGTGATGTAATGGTCTAATAAGTCTGATGGTTTGTACATATTAAAACATACCTACCCGATACTATTGAGGAGGGTACAGGTCTTCCGGAGGTGAAAGAGTTTTTAAAAATCGAAATAAATGGAATATAACTAAAACTACCTACTTTGTTTTGTTTCTTTGTTTCTACATCTATAGGTCCAATAATTGAATATTGCATTGTGTTGTTTTCAGAGAGTGTTATTTTTACTCGGCGTGCTGGCGTTAGCAGCATCGGCGCCACAAAAGCCTGAGCAAGTGATAGGCATTATTAAACAAGATTTTGATCAGCAAGTAGACGGGTCTTATAGATACAGGTTGGTACTATATGGCAATAGCAACAATCATTTGTGTAGCTAAGAGGTAAATGGTAATAAATACAGTTTGTTTAAAATTTAGATTTTTATGAGTTTTCAAAGTGCTACTTTATTGTATGGTAAAAAGAAATGAATTCTAAAAGATTGCTGTTATTATTGCTTTTATTTCTAAAAATTTTTTACCTATTAGCAAAGTAAAATTTCAATTTTGGTGCATGTTATTCTTTACCTCTCAGCTAGCGATTAGAATCGATTTATCGATTATCTACGTCGATTAGGCCTCCATTTGCAATGCAAACAAACGATTCGGGCTACGATTATCAGACAAATATTTGTTCAGGATCTTGGTAGTTTATACGTGTTTATACTCGTATATGCCTTTGGATCCACGACTCTCCACAAGGAAACACGGAAATACAGGCTATTAAGAGTGTCCCATTCATAAATTTGTGAACTTGTATCTATACATATATGTATATCTGAAGTGTAACGTAACACTTCAAAAAAATGTTATGAGAATTGAATTCATAAGTAGGTATGTTTTCACTGAAAGCTTTACAAATAAATTAGCAATACTCCTCGAGTCCGACAGTTGGGGTTCTTGAGACATGGACGGGTATTTTGAAGTGAAATTGTATACGATACCAGTATGCATATGTATGTATATAAACAATGTATAAAATTTTAATTATCATCATTAATTATAGAACTTATCTATAAACAGTTATAGGTTTATACATTATACATTGCAGTTGTTTTGTGAATATGGCTTTTTGAAGAAACAAAAGTATATGGGCGTCAGTGGCATGCATCTCTTTTAAACAGGCAAGCAGAGCTTACCATTTAATTACTGCTTATCTATAATTACTGCTTAACTAAACCTACGCTGACGTGGACGAATCGCCGGTGATCATTTAGTGCTGTAGTAACAAGAGCAACAACTTCTGACACTTTCCAGACTCTTACAAACAAGGTACAAGGTCCACTTGCACACTAAGGTACAGTTCTGATCTCGACCGCAGATTGCAGACCGCAGACTGCAGACCGCAAACTGCAAACGACAGCAGCAAACCGCAGGCGACATTACTGGTATTTGGTTCATTGAAAACTATAGAAACCAGTAGTGTCGCCTGCGGTTTACTGCTGATGTCTGCAGTCTGCGGTCGAATTCGGAATTGTACTCGTACCCTTAATATTACTCTTTGTTTATTTTCGATGCTAATGCGATTGATGAGCTGGTAAATACATGCTGCGATACATGCAGACCATAGGTCATAACCATAATCAGCCCTTTCGACATACAAAGATGGCTTTTGGGCATGGATCTCTTTTTTTTTATAGACGGCTGACGGGCATACAGGTCACCTGATGGTAAGTGAACACTGTCGTCCATAGACATGCGCGATACATGCCAATATCAGTCCAGAATGACAAACGTTGGCACGCCCCTGGATACACTGCCTTACTTTGGAGATTAATGAATGGATTGGGAGAAAGTGTTGGGAAAATCGGGAGGGATATGATGGGATGGGAATGGGCTTAGGCATATCTCACTCACTACCGAAATACTTACGTACATTGGGCAAAAGCGAGAAAGTAGAAAATGCGGTATAATTCAAGGTAGTCTGTGAGAGAGGGGTAACGTGGCCAGTCGAGTGCGACCAGCGGCTGTAGGAATGCACCGTCCACTCTCCCTGTACATGACCCACCTCCACCCATGGTCCTACCAACCTTTTGGTTATACAGACCAAATCGTCGCGAGGTACGCGCCGTTCGCCTGCTAGGGCCTTGCGGCGCGTATCTGCTCTGCCTCCCTACAAGTATTTTCTTTTGCCTGTGTCTCATCAGCACTCTCCCCTTTCTGGGGCTGTTCTACTCCACTAGGCGATGTACTTCAGTGCCGAGCAGCTCTTTCAGGCTCCTTTTCCTGTGCCATTGGTGTGCAAACTCTCTGAGCCCGCGGAAGTTCGCTTCTCCCTGTACAGTTGGATATTGTCTTCTACACGAGGGATTAAAAGGGCCATTGTCTTGTGCACGAGGGGCCAGCGTGGCCTTAAAATGCCGCGCTGGCCAAGCGCGTTGTGGCGATTTCACTCTTTTTGAGGTGGCGAAGTTCCTCAGGGCTTGTGGTAGCCAACTTTGTTACTCCTTAGTCGCCTTTCACGACATCCATGGGATGACATGCTGTTATTTATAACGTATTACTTAATTTGCTCATTACATCAAGGACATGATTTTTAACTGATAGAATATTCTTTACTGCATAAAATTGTTGAGACGAAAATTTAAAACAATATTTACATAAAAGAATGCAATCAAGCGGTCTTATCGAAGGCAACCTTTAATTTTTTTTTTGAAGTATGAATGATATTAAATAGAAATATATTTATAAAATTTCTAGTTACGAAACAGAAAACGGAATCAAGGCAGAAGAGACAGGCACCCTGAAGAAAGCCAGCGGTCCAGATGCCAGTGACGTCATCGTTGCACAGGGAGGCTTCAGCTACACCGCGCCTGACGGCACCGTGATCAACCTTAACTACGTAGCTGACGATGAAGGCGGCTTTAAGCCTGAGGTACGAGAAATTATGAATTAATTTTTAATTGAGATTATATCAGTAGACATGGATACGTAGTTAGAAGGTGGAGTCCGTGACGCAGAGAGATTTTAGCTACTTTTATAGAATGAAGGTGTCGGACGAGCAGATAGTTCAACCTGTGGGAAGTGGATACTGCTGCCCAAGGATATCCACGATATATATGCCAACAGCATTCAAGAGAAACAAACGTTGGTACGTTTCTGGATACGCCGTCTACTTTTGATATATAAGAGTGGATTAGGAAAAAAAGGATCCAGTAGAATGAGTATTAGGGAGTATACCTGGACAAGGAGTTTCACACTCCCAATTCTTCATCGGGGGATGGGATGGGACGGAGAGTGAAGTTAAGGGGATGAGAGAATTCTCTTATCCCATTACATTACTTACCCGATGGGATGGGTTAGGTTAGGGTTGAGAGACGTATTTTATCCATCCATCCATTATCACCAGATGGGATGGGATATAGACTATGGTAAATTTCATTCACTCCTGAAACACAAGCATGGTGCATTTCATGGCAGTCTTCTGTGTCTATACTGTCTATAGTGTTAACTGAACTGACGTCTTTATGTCAAAGATAATTAATTAGTTATGATAACTATGTATATAACTAGTAGGATATGTAATTCGATGTCTAGCCGTGTGGTGTAGGTTGACTTTAGAATACCATCTCCCCAACTCTTTTCATTGGTGTCATAAAAGGCGACTAACGGAAAACAAGGAGACTACCACAAGATCTGAAGAATCACACCATCTCTAAAGGAGTGGGCTCGCCAACCTATTTGGTCAGCGAGGCGTTTTAAGGCCATACATCCCTCGTGCACGAGGCAATGTGGAGACTGATCTCCAGTAGGGGACGATAAAACAGTATATTTCAACTGTAATAAAAAGCTGTGGAATTAACTAGATGGTTTATGAATGAAATGTACATAAGATTTGACTGTGTGGTGACCGTTCTAAAGTCTTCCAATAATAAAACCATTTCTACTACTTGAGAAGTACTCCAGAGTCAAATTCAAATTGAAAAGTCCCTAGCGGATACGGATTATTTCGAACGTTTTTCAATAAAATCTTTTAATGTTCTTTAGATATTTTGTTATGTTTTATTTTATTGGTTTTATTATATTTTTTATAATTATTGGAATTACCTGCTGGATTACCGGTTCATAAGGAATCTTCAAACGCATCCGGATCTTTGCCTCACAAATATGCAATAAAAATTCTCAAGGTCGAAACAATCTAAAACTATATATAGGTTTGTATATGCGAATTCTGCAGAAAAAAATATGATATTATTTAGTATTTTGATATCAGCTTATAATGTCCCACTACAGGGCACATGCTTGCCCTAGTAATCACTACAGGGTTTCCGGACCATAAACCACCATGCGGGCCCAGTACCGATTGCTGTATACATATGAAGTACATGTTTTTTTAATCCTCGGATATGCGGATTTCTTCACGATGTTTTCCTTCGCGGCCGAGCTAATGATTAAATCCATTACTTATACTTTAAATCCATACTTAAGTAGAAACTCGTGTGTGAGTGCATACCGATAGTATCATTCGACGATCGGGTTGGACAATTCGGTACCCACTCCCCCAGATTCAAATCTCATGTCTCGTTGCGACAATCGGATTGGTCAATTCGGTACCCACTCACACAGATTCAAAGCTCATGTCTAGTTGATTTCACTGTACAAGCCAGGGTTTGAACTCACGACTTCATGAATGAGAATCGAAAATAGGTACCCTTTGATTACCATTGATATTTTGTATATATATCATCAATCATCATTGTTATATTAGAATATATTCTATTTTGTATATACCTATTTAGTATACTAAATCTTTTAATATTGGGTTTGTAAAACATAAAAGTAAAAATTACAGGCATAACTAGTCCATCTATCCTACGTCATCTTATACAAGCCTTGAAATAACTAGACGATTAGGTAAGCTTCTCTAAATGTCGCTACCTTATGTTTCCAGGGCGAGCATCTGCCGACTCCTCCACCGATACCACCAGCTATTCAAAAGGCTCTTGATTATCTAGCGACACTTCCACCGCCGCCTCCTTCAAGGAACTGATGAAGAAATGTTGATCAATCGACTACGATGACCAAGAGCGCCTTATGTACCTGACTACTGACTGCCAGCGAGATAGCACCGATTAGTAAACAGCATCCAAAAAATTATAGTTAGAAAATAATTAGAAAATGTATATAGATAATTCAAACAATGTTCGTTTACAAAACGGTGTTAAACAATATTATATACAAAGCAACGTAAAAAATTTAAAAAATAATGTACTGAACTGAACTGTGATAGACGATAATGTTTGCGTGAACACCAAGTGTATGTACTTCATGTTAATTCTATTTATTTAATAAAAGCAAAATCAGTGCCAAAGATGCATTGCAAAATGAATATCAATTCTTTTAATTAATTCTTTTAGAATATGTTAGTAACGTTAGTCCAGTATACAGTAATACGTAGTATCAAGCAGGTGTTAATAGTTGATGTCATTTCCTATACTTCGTATAAATTTAACTCGAAAAACAACAGGAATCCACTATAAACACAGCATCGATTTATGTACGAGGACAAATATCAATAGAAAAAATATTCGTAGTATTTGACCTTAACACAATACTGTTAATGCTATTAAGACAATCTATTGTTCCAGCGATGGAACGTAAGGATACCTGTAGGTTGAGATGCTTTACTGAGTTTCAACTTTTAATTAAATGCGAATAACAAAATAATTAAATAAAATTGTCGTTGACTATATTTAAGTTAATTTGTTTATCATTTGCAATGTAGGGTGTAGGTAAATATAAATTATACATATAAAATCATTTAGGGTGTATGAAGGTTAAAGCTTAAAATTCTATATAATCTATTTCCAATTTGAAATTTATATCCATATAATTAGAAAATAACAATAATAAGTAACACTTACCATCACGTGGGACCGCTTGCTCGTCCGCCCACTAGTCTATATAAAAAAAAATGTAAATAATAAGAAGATTATTAGAAGTTATTTTAATTTAAAAAATGACGCGTTTTTCACTTTAACTGGTTAAGTGATATGTGTATCTTTATGAAACCAAAGAAAGCAGCATTAACGCAGAATCGTTCGTAGCCACGTGCTTGCCAAACTTTTTTACTGCAGTGCAGTGCAGCAAAACAAAGGAGTTTTTGGACAGTACTCTGGTTAAAGGTTCCAAATCAAGACTATACGGGGGATAGGCCCCGTACAGTCTTGACTTGGTACCTAGTAACTTTTTTTATTTCCCAAAATTAAATTCAACTAAAAGGGAAGCAGTTTCAGTCGCCGGTAAACTCGCTGTTCCGTTCGAAGACGCTGTGAAAGAGGTACCTGAGGAAAAGTGGAAAAAATGTTTTTGTAATTGATTCAGACGTATGAAACTATATATGCACTATATACTATAGATGCAAGTGGAGAGTACTTCGAAAAAATGTAATAAAAAATTGATACCCGTAGAATATTTCTATTGTTTTTCGGAAAACTTTCTGAACTCGACACATATGATATGAATTTTCCAAACAATAGTATATTGATAATCAAGAGGCTTTGCAATATTCGTAGTATTTTTGAATTATAACGCTTGATCGTCTTCAACATTGACCTTCGCACTTCTAAATAATTAGTTTGAAGCAACTAATTTACGTCACTGACATAACGCGCACGAGCGGGCCTTTGACCAGTAGAAAGCAAAAGTGTGCCGAACAGTACTACTTAATAAGCTTACATTCCTCGAACAACCTGTTTAACAAAGTGAGCGTTTACACAAGGTCATTGATGAGTACTCGTACTACTAAACGATTCATTCTGCCTACATTTATACGAGGCACTGGGAGAGCCGTACTTACTTTCGGAGACCTACTACAAGTATGTATGAAATGAATTTTCGAAGTTTGTACTTTTAGCTCAGCGTTTCTCTGAGGGATAAAATTCGGAGTGAAATAATTTATCAAAGAAGGAAAGTAACTTAGAGTGTAGAAAAAACAAGGAATTTGAAGACGTAATTGGCCTGCCATATACATGTGTCGTAGAACTGACAACCGCTAGAGTTAACGAGTGATCCAGTGATTACTGTGACGTTCCCTGCCTAGATGGACCGATACGCTGAACCTATCTGACTGCCGACTAAATGGGGAAGACAAACGATCGAGAATTGTGGCACGCCTTAGTGGACAAACTCAAACTGATTAAGAAGAAGTATTCGTGAAGAATAATATAGAAAATACGTTTAATGATGAAGTTTAATCTGCGGCAAATTTAACTGAAGATTGAAAACTATTGGTGTTCCGGAAAGTTATGCCAGTCAATATGGAGGTAGCTGCAGTCTTTGATTTTTAGTTTCCACAAAACATAATTTTTTGGTGTGGTAATTTGATTGATATGTGTTCATTAAAGATATGAGTAAAATATATAACTTTCCTGTCTTAAAAAGATATCTGAATACATAAATGGAGTTTTTAGTTCGTAAATTGGACTATCTTTATTTAGGAGAGTAAGCATTAGTCTATAAAATTATCTTTGTTTTTATGATATGGTCTAGAAATGTGTATGGAAGGCTCGTGGACTAAGATTTTAGAATTGTCGAAATATGGAAACAATTGAATAGACAAAGACAGCATGTACAACTGCTTAAGTAGCACCTATTCAAGATCGCAATTGCTTTCAAATTGTACATTATGTACATGTTTGTTCGTAAACCTATACTAACACCGGGTTACTTGACGAACAATGTTGACATTGTTTAGGCAATTTTAAATTTGGCAACGTGACGACATTGTTAATGTTAATTTTGGTAATACGCAGTTACAAGGATGGCTTCTCATTATTTGCTAGTTAAGAATTTAACACATCGATGTGTCATTTAGTTCATTCCCACTTAGACAATGAGACGAGTGAAGTTTGCAAAAAATAAATATTCTTTATTGCAATGATATGGATAACATGACATATACACATGTTCATTTTGTTTAATCACTTATAATTACCAAAGATGAACACATCACTATGAGTTGCTTTGCAATAATATCTATGGCAAAAGTAAATGCATCATTGAATCAAAGTGTGGATTTATTTTTGTCACAGGCACTATTGTCACTAGGCACACTTTTTTTGTCTTTTTTTGTCATTTTTATCACTAGGCACAGACTTGTTCATAGTGATATGTGTATGTTCGTGACTATTCTAAATAACAGTAACGTTTAACTTAAACACACCACTCTCGCACCATGAAACAGTTGTATTAGTGACACGTGTAAACATAACTGCAAAAATGTGTTCCATGCGAGATATAATAACATTCATTTCCATACCGAGTTGTGTCCGTCCACGACCAATAACTTGGTTTGAATGTGTAAGTTAAGCTTTATAATACATCAATGCTTAAACCTTAGGAAGTATAAGTATGAAGGCGCGTCTCAGTCTAAAACAATAAAAATTGAAACGGCCTGCCTTCTGTATTACATGCAGCACAAATGCCACGATACTTCCATGTCTTATTTAATTATGTACCTGTCTTTCAATATTTACATATTACTATAGTGGATACAATCCTCATACAATCATATTATATTGGACCCAGCACAATACATATACAAATATGTATTGTGCTGTGCTTACTTACATGACACTAACAGAACAGGGATTTAGTTAAATTGTGTTAATGTTTATTCCATTCGAGGATTCCATCGGTTATCGGCCTTGCGACAGATATATGACGTGTCTACTGCCAGTTCAGCTTACAGTTGTTTTGAATAACGGCAACTGTAGTTTTTGGTCGAATTTTTTCGTTTCAATTTATGTTCAGCAAACACACCTAGAGCCCAGCTCATTCTATCTTCCATTCTCATTTCATCGTTGAATAACTTCGATCTTTGATTCAGACCTGCCATCAGTGTTCACATCGAATGGAGATAATGTATCGGGACGTGGTCATCCTGACGTCACGTGGAGCATCCACCAGCCAGGTAGACAGACGACTTAAAGAAAGTTGCTAGCATGAGATAAGTAGAAGATCGTGTGTCGTATCTTGGCAGAGAATTATATTCAACCGAAGAGAGACAGGTTTATGGTATATAAATGTTTACTATCTACGTACATACATTCCCACAATATCGTACAGGTACACTTCTAATTTAAGAAAAAAACTAAAGAAAACTAGAATATTTAGTCTCTATAGACATGTAAGTGGCAAACCAGAGAAAACTGGAAAAGAAACATATTATACAACCGAAAGAATGCAAGTTTCGAAAGGAAATGCATTTAATAGTAAGCCTACGATGTCTTAGCGGGATCACTCACTTTAGGATATTTTTCAGTAGAAGATTTAGAATCTTTTTCAGTAGAAGGTTTAGAGTTTTTAGGAGGTTTGGTAATAGGTTCAGGAGTGGTCTTTGTAGCGAGGTATTTCAGAGCACGTGCTATTGCCGGCGGTATGGGCGGCGGTGTCGGTAGGTGTGCTCCTACAGGGCGGTAGCCATTCTCATCTGCTACATACGTCAAACTGATGTCATTACCGTCTTTATCCTGAAAATAAGAAATGAGTAGATAAGTTTTTACAACGTAAAGAGCCACCTATGGACACCTGTAGTACCAGGGGGTATGCGGTTGAGCGGGTGAGGCCTTGAGGAACCTCATGTCGTAGTGTGGCAGGAAATCCTCAGCAGGCAGTTTATTCTAGAATTTTCGGATTCGCAGTATAAAGCAAGTACGGATTCGACGATGACGGCAGGTGCGATGGTAAAAACCTGAAATTGGCATGAAATTGAACAGTTCTTCAAAAACATTCCTCGTTATACAGGCAGTAGAACACACAGAAGGACGCAACGTCTCTCCTGACTCTGAGGGTTTCTGGACAGCCTGTGAGAGTGGGATCGTCGACTGTTCGAACAGCTCGTCACTGGATGTAGTCAAATAGGTCCAATTGATATTTTACGTTGCATAATATTGGCATAATGGCGGAAGGGAATAACATCATTATCAAAACAAGTGAAGTTTTTGTGATGATGAAACAAGTGACGATAGCAATGAAATCACGATATAATTGTGACCGGAATGAAATCTGAATAAAATCTACAAAGCGCCCGCGTTGACATCCCCATGTTAATTTCCTATTTTACGTGCAAATTTGTATGTAACTGCGAGACGTTTTCTGTGAATCACGTCATAGTTATATATACAAATTTTAAATTTCCTAATATGTGTCATGAATTCCCATTCTAATTTGTAACAGTACAAAAGTAAATAGCAAAATTTATCATTACATCATCTCGCTATTTATTTGTATAAAAACATAAGAATAATATTCTATTAAAATGCAGACATCGTATTCCTAAAACACATCTACTAAAAATACCTGTAATTGTGTAAACACATCTACCAAACGTCCGTAAATTAAGAAATACTATTGTTTATTTGAAATGAATCATCTTGAAAACATTTGAACATTTCTTAGAAGAATGAGTAACAATGACAATTTTTTATATGAATTACGTAAGTACACGTGCATAATTGAGGTCTCATAATGCAGGGAAAATGCTACATCACCTTAACATTAGAGAAATATTCATGAGAATAAAACCGTTACATAAAATCATTCCGAAACTTGAGTTGTTTTATAAATTCTGTGACCGGGACTCGTGAACTCAGGTCTAACATAGTTGAAATGAGTAACAATCATGGATTTTACAGGAACGTAGCTAACGACTTGACTACATGAAGCCTACATGAGGCATGAAGTCTTGACTATTTTTACTTTCTTAAAATATTCCTTGCAATAATAATTTCTATATAAGGTGTGTCCGCCCGTTTTCCGAAACCTCATACCATGAATTCTGAATTATTGACGTATACGTCAATAACTCAGAATTCTCGAGTTATTTCTCAAATGGAATGTTAGGTAAATATGTGTAAAGATAAAGATTTTCTGGGCTTTGTGTTTAATTAATTAGTATGAAAATTTTTTTAATAAATTTTTCATACTACTAATAAAGAAAAATGTTTGCAAAAATGATTTCATGCAACTCAGAATTGTGAACGATATCCATGGTTTAAAGCTTCTGGAAAGGTTTGGACACCTTTTATATAGTAAGCAAAGTCAGCGGATCAAGTTAGATTTAACGGTAAGTACTTACTTTGTACGAGAAACCTCCACTGACAGCCTCTACAGTTTTTTCATTATCAATGGATTTCAGTTCACCAGTTTCAAAAGCTTTTGTGCCATCACCGCCTTCATAACTGAAAAGAATATGATTACTTAACTTAAAACCGACTTTTGTTATATTTGTATACCTATATATTGTTATAAAATTGTTATGTTATATTGTTATAAAAGTATACTCGTATTTGTATATATAAACAAAACTTAAACCAAAAGTATATTTTGGAATTTTGTAAGTAACTGCTGGTCACAGGCCTCCTTTATCAAATCACTATGAAGTTTCTGTTCATAAACACCACGCGGTCCCAGTGGCGATACACATGTTCCAGATTTTTTTATTTTTACCCATTTTTTTTATTTTTTTAATTTTCTCGCGACGTTTTCCTTCACCGCAAAGCTAGTGATATTTTGTAAATCCTTACTTAAGTAGAAACTTTATGGTACGGGCCGAGGTTTTGAACTCACGACTTCACGATCAAGAGACGAGAATAGATACTACCGTTTACTCACCGTTTAATTGTTTATAAGTACTAAATAATTAAACATTACTGATAAAGCCCGCCTACTCCGGATAGTTTTTTTTTTAATTATTTGATTAGATTTGTCATTTGATGACCATTTTGATCAGATACAATTCTTGGAGAAGTCGGATCCTATTGTCAGTACTGTCCATATATCGTATTTGTTAAGACATTGCTATAGCCTCTAGCTATAACCTATAACTCTCAGGATTACAATGAATTCAACGAAAAGCCATTTGATTAAATGGGTTATGGGAGTTTGGCTGTATATGACAACATTCATACATACGTATATAGATACACACATACGAACTGCAACAGATACCCATACATACGAGTACGTGGAAAACAATTACCCTCCTATTGATTTTGCCGTCAAATAAAAGACAAGATAATTCTTTTCTTTGGAGATTTGGGGTTTGGAAAAAGGCATGGGAAAGATGGGGATTCTATTCCCCGAGACGAGGAGTTTTCTTCATTACATTATAATTCCCATTCAGCCTTGGGGATGTGAGGTGGGATGGAGAGTATGATGAGATAAGGAAATTCGTCTATCACATACTCTGTACTAACTGAAATACTCTTCACTCACTGAAATGGGAGATAATAAGATGTGATAGAAAATATTATGAGATGAGAGCTCTCTTATACCATAGTATTCCTCACTCGATGGGATAGGATGGGAAATGGGCTCTAGTATAGCCCACTTACTCCCGAAACTCGTATGTAGTACATTTTATGCTAGTCTTCTGTGGGAGTTCAGCCAGTCGGGCACGCCCAGTGGCTGTGGGATTGCAGCATGCACCCTCACAAAATCAAATTAAACATGTCAATCCATATTTGTAAAAGCCAGGTGTAGCTTTAATACAGACAACACTAGATTTTCATAGAATTTTGTCAAATAAAAAAATAAAGTACCAGTAACAGTATAAACCTTACCTGTAGCGAAATTCACCCGTATGTGAATAGATGTAGTTTTCCATTTCAACTATTGGGACTACAGGGTCACGTTGTCGAGTTCTATTCTTATTTTGAGAATTATTACTGGTTGCTTCGTTTTTAGTATCATCATTTTTATTTTCTACTGGTTTAATAATACTCGTAGAACTATCCTTAACTTCGTTTTTAAGTTTAATATCACTTATTTCGTTTTGCTTTTGTATAACCTCTGATTTAGATGTGTTTGCAGCAATTTCTTTAGGTTTGTTATCAGAAGCACTTTCTTTTACGTTTTTAATTTTATTAGTTTTCTTAACATCTGTTGGGTCTCGTTGATTCCTTTCCTCTCGAGCTCTTCCAGTTGATCTCTCTGATTGAGCAATGTTTAAATTGTTGTTAGATTTTTCTTGAATTTTAGCCTCTGGTTCATAAATTATAGAAACTGGTATCTGAAATAAATTTTCAGACTTTGACTTTCGTTTAACCTCAACGTCCTCCTTGTTTTCTTTTACAGGCTGTATAGTAACTTCATTTTTGGAAGGTGATAGCGTAGAAGTTGAAGACGCATCCGGTTTAGATGTAGATGGTTCCGTTTTAGGTGTAGATGGTTCCGTTTTAGGTGTAGATGGTTCAGTATTAGGTTTAGATGGTTCCTTTTTGGGTGTAGATGGTTCCGTTTTAGGTGTAGGTAGTTCAGTTTTAGGTGTAGATTGTTCTGTTTTAGGTGTAGATGGTTCAATATTAGGTTTAGATGGTCCCTTTTTGAGTGTAGATGGTTCCGTTTTAGGTGTAGATAGTTCGGTTTTAGATGTAGCTGATTTCGTATTAGTTGTATTTTTGACCTCTATGTTTTCTTTGGACGCAAGTTTAGTATCAATCTTAGATGATTTTCCTTTTCTAGCTTCTGTGTCGTCGGTCACAACTGCAACAGGAATCGTTAGATATTCTTCAGCAGCTGGCGGGTGATTGAATTTGTAACTTCCTCTGTATCTTCTTAGATTTTGTTTTTCTTCATTGTTCGTATCACTTAAGCCACTACTTGTAACCGTATGTAGAATAATGAAAAATAATGAAAATATTGCTTTATTAATTATCATTGTGAATGAAAATTTGTTTTGTTTTATTTATAAATACACAACAACATGTCACACACCCGTTTCGTGAAGCAATGAAGATGAGTCAGTGGGTAAAGTTTGTCTAAAGCCTTTTTATATTCGTAATCAAATCACTAGTCTGGCAAGAATTGATAAATTATTTAATATGTATAATAGGGTAATGTTTTTGTTAGGCCCATGACATCAACGTTTGCTAAGTTCTCGTACGCGGAAGTAAATCTTCGCATTCGTATACTTAACCAGAATAGGATCGGCATCTAGACAAATTATCGATCAATCAATATCCAATTATTTATTTTGTTGTGTCAATCACACAATCGGTACTATTTATAATTATACGCTATGCCTGGCTTCATACAATAGGAATAAATACACCTTCCATAATTCCACATCTATCTGATTTCCTTTTCATACACATGTATGTGGGTTTGGTTGACAAGTAAACTGATAGACGGGGATGATGAATAAAAAAATCTGACATCATACATTGACATCATACATGTGACATTTATCCATTAAATTTTATAAGCTTATTATGCAAATTACAAGATTCTCGATGTATTATGTCTCTCCAATTAAGAATAATAAACAATTTGTGGTTGCTGAAGCAATCGATGTTTATATCTCTGGTTATTATCTGTATGATTTATTTGTATTTTATTAGGATTCTGTAGATGTTTCAAAAGCTTTTCTTGTTTTTATAGATTACTTTTCAGCACCTTTTTACTATTACAAACGTTCGTAATATAGCAGATTGTGTTCAGCGGAAATGTTTTATTAAAATTTACTCACGGTTTCTTTAAAATGGAGTACATACATATCTGTAATAAAATAGACATATCTGATTAAAACCAATTTGATCTATATTTACAACTAAGAATAGGTGTGCATTTTGCATGAACTTTATAATCTGGCCACAAAATACCCTGTACGTTAATTCACGTAATTTAAAGGATTTATTAGCGATAGGTCCATTTAGCGTTTAGTCCAAATCGCAGTTCGTCCAGACGCAGTAGGTCTATATTCGCAGTAAGTTCAATATGAACTTTGGTACGAGTAGCATATAAGAGGCGAAGAACAAGAATAGATTACTTTTTTGTTTAAGAAACATATATTATGTTATTTAATGTATTCTTTGTATTTTCATCTGAACTGCATGTATCTGAATGTAAAAATGGCATATTGGACTTACTGCGATTTGCACCAAGCGCTAAATGGACCTACCGCTAATAAAACATTTAGACACGTAAATTAAAACTATGCCGAGTTGATTTTTGCGTAAAACTAAATTATTGGTTTTTGTGCGATGCGTGCATAGACAAACAGACAGATAAAAAATCCTAAAAATATTGTTATGAGTTTAGTATTTTTATATTAAGCCTGTATTGTATCATACATAGGGCAGGGCAGATCTGCAGCGCACTTACAACCCTCTGGTGTAGCAGATGTCCAGGAGCGATGGTGCTCACTTACCTTCATGTAGGTTACTTACCAACTTTTCTATAAAAATCGCAATCAAGAACAGCAATGAATGTTCAATAATATAATTCAAAACATTCACCCTCAAGGCTTGCTGTCTTTCGCTCTTCTCATCTAGCTACATCCGGCAACATTCTTCAAGTCGTCAGTCCGATTTTATTACAAATATGCCTAAATTTGAAGGAATTTTTAAGTATAGAATAGTTATGTTATTAAATGTGTATGTTTGAATGTAAGCTGTGAATAGGATTTTGCAAGGTGAGCGGCGCACCCGCATACCCCCTGGTGTTGCAGGTGTCCACGGGCGGCGGTGACACTTACCATCGTGACACACGTGAGACCACTTGCTCGACCGCTTACTTCACTATAAAAAAATATATAATTTACAGATATAGTCAACGTTACTGGAAATTTATTTTTTTAAATCAGTTTAACATATTTCACTCTTTGGTCCCTAAGACGGACACCCGTTTAATGAGTAAAGTGCCGAAGAAAAGTAAATCTAATGAAAATAACAAAAAAATGGTTTCTTTCTGTACTTACGGAACCCGCAACGGTTTTCAATGGACACCGTGCTAACTATTAATATTAATGCCTAGATTATGTTGATTAAACAGTTGACTGATTAAATTTCAGCGAACCAAACAGTCCTTGCCTCAAGTGTCAGGCAGTTTAATCGAGACGGATCGTCACTGCATGTCTCATTGTTGACACCTCTCGGTTGTGCAATTTTCCGAAGAACACATCAGTCAAGCGCTAAGGTTGAAGTATTTAGCGACCGTTAAGGCTCGTTCCACCGGAAGGCGGGGGGAGGATAGTGTAAATAGATGAGCCTTACATATATGTGCTGATCAAGTCTGGAGTGTCATTCATCTGTTAATTTCAGGAGTGGACAGTAAAATGTTTTTTAAAATAGTTTTGTTGTGTTGCGTATCGTTCGGGTTTGCAGCGCCACCCGCGCCGCCTCCGACTGATGTCGCTCCACTGGAGAAACAGCAGCCAACTGTTATACCCATCATTTCACAATCTGAAGAGTTGGAACCTAATGGAACATACAAATTCAGGTAAATGAAATGTGTAGTGTATGTTTAAGATCCTTCCTGTAAATTAAGAAAAAAAAGTAAAATTAATAAACATCTCTGGTATTTACCGGAGACAGACAAACAAAGAAATTGGAATGAAGAATATGGAAAGAGTGGTGTCAAACACTAAAAGAATTAACTTTAATATTAAAATTCAAATTAACTTTAATATTAAAGAGCGGTTACAATTTGTATAATTAAATAACTTATTTAGTGGGTTTAATATAATACAGAAAACAAACTCAATTATCAAACCTGTTACTTATTATAAAAACTAGACTTTAATTATAAATAATTATAATTCATTCATTGAACATTTCGGTAAGGAGAGAATATAATAAATATTAATTAATCAGATGATTTATTGGTCGATGAAATATTTATGTATTTATTGCTGACTGATTTAGAATTCCTATGATTACATTTTTGCAGTTTTTTGTAGAATAATGAATATTATATTGAATGCCGATAAACTTTTTATAAGAAGGTACCACAAAAAGAGTTGAAAACCGAAAGAAATATTTTTTTACAGTTTTAAATTACGTAATGCATTAAAGATTAAATTATTATAAGATAGCAAAGTCTGCAAGGTTGAGTCGTACGCACTTGACAATTGTATTGTCAAGTGTCGCTCGATCGCTTGATAAAAATGCACACTTGTTGTGGTGAATACATGATAAATGTGAATTTTTATAATTGTTTATAAGTCACACAAAATATCAACAAATATTAAAACAACATTTAGAACAAATATCAACCACGTGATATGCTAGATTTTTCAACCCTATGAAGGAATCTGGAACATTGTTCACATTACAATTAGGTATATAACCGAATGAATAATAATACTACAATAACATGTCACATTAATTAATAACTTTTTGAGTTAAAAATTCTATTAAAGACAAAAAATAAAATACTTAATAAAAATAAAAATAGTTCAACTTTCTTCAACAATACTCGTGTTTATAAGAGTATAACCATATATATATAAAATGTACAATTTTGAAATCAATTACAATCATCCTATACATAATATGTCAAAATTTTTATTTTATTTTATGTGATTAGTTTAAAGAAAAATATAGATTTGGGACTTAAATCTAATATGTATTATATAACAAAACTTTCAGTTGTTTACAAGTGATAAACTAAATTTTATGTAGACTTCGTACAAACTGTGTATGTGTATTATTCCCAAGATAGTTATTTTTATATGTCTTTTAATATTGATTTATATTTTAATATTTATTTACACTATAGTTCTTTTTTCTATCCTCTGTATTTGGTACATTTATTTACTTCCCTACCACTTCATGTTCCGCATAGCCCAAAGGTGGACTACGAGATAATGCTGAAAGGCATTAAGTACGCCTTTTGAAATAATTTGCAAAAAAGAGAAAATAAATAAATGAGTCGTAGATTCGACCTACGAGTAAAACTTGTTACTTGACTCACTAACTCATAAGGCACAATTCATCCACATCCAATATTCGTAATCAATCTCACGCTTTTATTGTTTCTAGCTACGAAACCGGCAACGGTATAAAGCGCGAAGAGACCTCCTATGATAAGATCTTGCCGAAAGCACAGGGCCGTTCAGCTAGCAGCAGCGAGGGCGGTAAGAGCAACGAGAGCGATGAAAGTGACGAGATCCATGTGCAAGAAGGGTCGTACTCGTATACTGCGCCCGATGGCACTGTCATCTCTGTTAAGTAAGTTTGCTACATTTAGTACCTACATTCTGTATCTTTAGATAAGACAGAAAGTACGCTACTTAGTCAGTCTATAACGTCCCATTGCAGGGGCGAATTAGGCTTCGGACCACAATCCACCACATGGGCCCAATGTGACTTCGTGGATACAAAGGTCCCAGAATGAATTCTCGAGCGTTTCTTCAATTTTCCTTCACCGTCGAATTAGGAGGAGGAGAGTGCACGTTGAATTCCCACAGCCGCTGATCGCACTCGACTGGCTACGTTACCCATCTCTCACAGTATACTACTTTGAAATGTACTGTATTTCCTACTTTATAGTATTTCTCCAATGTACGTACGTACTCGTAGTGAGTGAGACATGTCACAGCCCATTCTCATTCCATCCTGTCCTATTCCTCCCCATTTACCCAACCCTTTCTCCCAATCCATTCCTTAATCTGTAAAGGAAGGCCGCGCATTCGGGGGCATGCCAACGTTTGTCATTCTGGACTGATGTTGGCATGTACCGCGGATGTATATGGGCGACAGTATCCACTTACCATCAGGTGGACTGTACGCTCGGAAGCCGTTTCTTTTCTATAAAATAACAATAATTTAAAAATATTTTAAGAACTTAAGTTAGGTTAGAAGTTAGAAAAGTTAAGCTAGAAAAAATGTTAGGAACTCAATGGTAAAGGCCGGAGTTTGAACTTATCACTTCGCGTAAGTTTGAACTATGACGTTGTATTTTTTGTGTTATATCGAAAATATATCGAAAAGAGAACAAAGTCGCCACCACAAGCCTTGAGGAACGACACCCACTTCTAAAAGATCGGACTAGACAACTCATAGGCCATACATCCCTCATGCACAAGACAATGTGCTCGAGGGGGTTCATGTCCAGCACCAGAAGATGACCGTATATAAAGAATGAACTAGTGACCGTATATAAAAAATATAAATATACCAATCCGCGTGGTGGATGTGAATACCCCTCATAATTGCAACGGGAGGCTCTAAACACATTACTGTCAATTTTTGACGTGTTATCGTGAGTTCAATTCCTCGGCTTGTATCACTAAGATTCTAAGTATGTATTTCTAAAAAAATGTCATTAGTTTGGTTGCGACGGAAAACATCTGTGCATTCTCGAGAAATAAAAAAATCAGGAACATGTGTATCCACTAATCTGCACTGGACGCGCATGGTAGATTATGGCCCGGTTTCAGTGATTTGCTAGAGGAGGCCTGTGTCCTGCATTGGGACGTTATAGACTGCTCATCACGTAGACTGTAATTGATATGGATGTTATAGACTGATATCGATCGATCGACATCGATTGTGTGGTTTTTATTAACCTCAAATCTAAGCTGGACAGTTGGACATTCACATTTCCGTAATATTGCGAATGGCAAAGGTAGAGCTAGTCAATAATGGATGGGACAATAATCAACAATGAATAGAGAATATTAAATCGACTAAGGATCGATCAATATCGAATAATTCTGAATATAGTAGGTACATCAATACATTTTAGATATTTAGTAATGTCATTAGTACTTAGAGAACGATGTAGGATATTATAATTGTTATATTCATAAACATCGATCAAATTGGAAAGATATCAAGAGATTGTGCTTCAATGTTACTCCCTACGCCTTCCGCCTACCTGCACAGCCGAAAGAGAGAAATTGAATACATATTATGCAAACTCAATAAATCATAAATGAATATTCTTTTAACAGGTACATAGCTGACGAGAACGGCTTCCGTCCTGTCGGTGATCATATTCCCAAGGCACCAAGTTCGGTATTTTCTGTAAGTTCTGGTGAGAAATCTGATTCGTCTAAAATACCTGACAACGCCGAAGCCGGCTCCGCTCCTGCAGCATTGACCAGATCTGGTTTGAAACCTGAATCTACGGAGCCTAAATCAGAACAGATTAAATCTACAGAAAGTGCCATCGAGGCGAGTTCGGCTCCCTCCGCTGCAGTCAATGAAGCTACGACAAAACCCTTAGCGACGACAGAAGCGCCAGCATCGTCAGAAGCGCCAGCATCGTCAGAAGCGCCAGCATCGTCAGAAGCGCCAGTATCGTCAGAAGCGCCATCAGCGCCAGAAACATCGACAGCGATAGAAGCGACAGCATCATCAGAAGCATCAGCAGTAACAAAGGGGTCAGCTGCTCCAGAAGTGTCTACACAATTAGCTCCTAAAGAAGCCGTTCCTTCAAGTTCAGAAACGACAGAAGCAGCTGCTACTACTGCAACGGCGTAGTCAAATTAATATAATTATGATTAAAAAACAACAGTCAGCTCCAATATTGAAATTTGGTTATGAAGTTCAATTACGTGTACACCTCATCAAAGATGCTAAGTAGATACATGGCGAGATTATTCGTCGATTCATATAATTGTGGCAAATATTATTAAGAAAGAAAATTATTTTATATCACATAGGCATTGGCTTTAATTTGTTTTGATAATTGTATCGTGATTGTAATTATTATTATTAAACTTTGTAAATTGTGATTTTAATAATATACTCATATTGTACGTATATTATAAAATATTTTATCCTTTTATGCATAACTTGCATTTGTCACCCGATCCAATTTACAAGTCAGATTATACTATGTCTGGTCTAGATACATATATCTAGACGACATCAGTACACTTCGCTACGATGTAATATCATCATTATAGATATATCATGGTGACGATCCCTACCCGTTACTGAATTTTCTGAAACTTACTGAATTAATTTTGATAAAAAGTAAAATTCGCAACAAAATCGGCACATAGACAGATGTGCTACGTGTATATGTATATTTTAAATATAAACAGTATTTTTAAACAAATATTTGTAGGATATTTTTTTAAATTTTGAGATTATAAAACCTATTTTTATTAATAAGCTTACGAACTTTTTAAAAACCTTACTCTACCCAGACAAATTTAAGGTGACGTCCATCACTTTTAGCTATTATACATTTAACTCTACCAGCTTTGAGATACATGACATACATATACAAAATAGAGAATCATATATTTACACTATAACATCCATAATTTATAAGATTGTTACGAAGTTTATACGTACCTCATAATTTTAAAGCAACGAAAGAAAGTAATTGTGTGTAACACGCCTCGCGTGCCTCTTCTTAGACGAATGCAAATTGAAATATCAGCTCAATAAATGTCAAGATCAGTTCACGTCTTAAACGCATAGTCGTGAAGAAGCGTTCGTTCCTCCTCTCACTTTTATTGTGAAACCAATGACGTGAAACCCATCTGTGTGTCTTTATATAGTAATATGTTGATCTTCCAGTTAAAAAAATAAAGTATCATTTTTACGAACGGGGTTCATTTTTAGGAATGCATCTTTAAACAAATGATTATAAATAAACTAATACAAAACTTACTGTGGGATTTCAAGGCGACGCTGAGAAATACATCCGTTCAATTTCATCTTCTGCTGTACGTTACGATAATACTATCAGTATCATTACACATATTATAAACGTTTCTCTTGAATTCCGTCTGTTCGGAAGAAGGCTATTGTTATCCCTCTTAATAAAACGACCTCTTCTGCACCATTCTCTCAATTTCGCCCCATTTCAATTCTACTATTTCCGTGGAAAGTTCTAGAAAAAGTTATCCACAAACAGCTTTTCATCTTTCTTCCCTCCAGCGACCTTTTTAATCCTTTTCAGCTTGATTTCGATCCTGCCATAGCACAGCTGTAGGACTTTAACCGTAGCTGTGACATGGCAGGATCGAAATCCAGATCGAAATACAGACCTCTATGCTGATGATTTACAAGTCTATCGACACTTTGATGCCTCAAATATAGCTGGTTCTATTCAAGATATAAACCCAGACCTAACTTGTATTCACTCCTGGGCTAAATTCTATGGTCTTTTGGCAAACCTGACAAATCCCAATCGTCAGGAAACGCTTGTTCAGTCATATCTACTTTTCTACTGTCCCAAAGGTAATATAGTTAGTTGTTAATATAGTTAATATGTTAACATAGTTACTGTAGGTAGTTGGCACGATCATATTAATAAACTAAGCAGAAAAGGCCACTTCTCTCTTCACTCTCTGAAGCGCCTTAAAAATTTCCTTCCTTTCAAAACAAAAGTAACTCTTGCCCAATCCCTTATTCTCTCCATAATTGACTATGCACATGTCGGCTTTCTCGAAACCATTGACGATCTACTAAACAAATTGGAGCGAGTTCAGAATTTGTGCATTCGTTTTATTTATGGTCTGCGCAAGTTCGACTACATATCTCAATACAGGAAAGATCTTAAGTGGCTCCCTGTCCGTATTCGTCGTAACTTTCATAAACTTTCTATCTTATTTAACATTTTTATCAATCAATCTTCTCTTACTCACCTTCGCTAGCGATTTTCCTTCCCGTTTCCTGTAACGATACCAGTAACGAACTCTCTTCCCGCCCTGACACGAGACAGTCCATTGAATGGCTGTCTTCAAATCTCGCCTAAAGCAGAACTCTTCTGTCACTCTTCTGTGAATAAGCACACGTTATCTCTGTGGTATTTAAAATATGTATGCATGTATGTATTTATAGTATAAGTATGTATATGTTTGTGTGTGTTATAATAATATATTATTAGTATGTAATAATCGTAATATAAAAGTTGTGTTTTTAGGTACGCATTATATCTGCCCATTTAATTGTTCACCTATCGCTCGCGCAGGTTTGCTGGTACATTTTTGTGTACAATAAAGTATATTCTTTTACGTCATTTTATGTGGCATAACCAATGTTTATATCGTTATTGTTCAAAATGTGATAAGTTATTACAAAAACAAAAATAATAAAATATCTGAATGACAACAACATTAGTCAGTATTTGTACTCGTACATAATCGTGTAAGTATGAAACAATCGTTCGTAAGTTGTAAATTATTTGGACCTCACAACCCTATTAGAGTTAATATTTTTCACATTGGTGTCAAAATGTCAAGTTTAAAAAATATATACATATTCGTCAGTTGTTGATTGTGGCTTGACTAAAGAACTGTGACTACCTCCTATTACGTCCAAATCTATGCGGCAGATTACACTGGTATATAAGGTATTGAAAACTCAATCTAAAATATTTTTTATGGAAAATGAAGAGCGTTTATATAGCTTTAGGGTATCTAAGTTTCTACTTAAGTATACGAATTGGTCAATTACCATTACAATGATGATGGAAAACATCGTGAAGACACTCGCACGCACCCAAATTCAAACAACCAATAGGCCGATGTGGTAGATCCTGGCCTGAAAACCCCCTCGTGATTACTAGGGAATAGATGTGACTTTCAGTGTGACGGTATAAACTGATAGCATGCAATCAGTCCGCCTGATGGTAAGAGGTTACTGGCGCTCAAAAGCATATATGCCACCATTGGCCAAAAATGACGGACATCGGCATATCCGCAGATGTACTGCCTAATTTTGTGCATTAGGAACCAAGATTTGGAAAAAGGATTGGGAAGGATAGAGAATAGGGTGTATCATTATCCAATCCTATATTTTATTGAACTCTCTTCGCTATTCCTATAGGTAATATACAGAGAGAAAGATTCTAAATCAATTTTTGTTCATACATACGTGAAGTGACTAATTTAATATCTAATACTTTTATTACCAGAAAATATTTAATGTTGGTACAAAGAAGCGGGGTTCACAAAGGCCTTTAATTCGTAAAAAGTATGTTACCCAAACAGCCTTCTTTAAACCAACGATGAACTTTGTTTACGGTGCATTAATTTACTGAACTCAAATGAAACGAAATTGAAATGGCAATGAGTGGGCGTCCACGTCCTTAGCTTCCACAGCAAATAGAGGAAACAGTGGTTAATCTTTTTACAAACACTGTAATTGCTACTGGAAATACAATGCTAACTCGAAATTGTGCTACGATACATTTTTCACGAGACTGACAAAATCTGAGAAATTATTAATTTCTTGTCCTAACTTATCGATCTGAACGAACAACATTGTGCGTTACATTGACCCTACGAAGGAGCGCTCATACTCGTAACTTGCGAACTTATTTTATTTTTTATTTGCCGTATTGAAACTGAACATAGTGGAATTATGGTAGCTGGTGGTTATGGTGGAAATTAAGTATTGTCACATAGAGTCGCTAATTGCGAGGAAAAACGACGCATTTAATCATGTGGTCCCACTTCCACTGTTGGTTCCTATGACGTGTAACGGATCGATAAAACCATCGATAACACTATTTTACGTCATACTCTATATATAAAATTGCTAGTGTATGTACGAGTACCTACAGATAGAGAAGCGATCGGCTGTAACTACGGATGGTTACTCGCAGTGGAAACAGCCGGTTGCTCAATCACGCGATCAGTTTTCAATTCGCCTGATTGCGCGACAACCTGGTGCATATTTTAAAGCGACTCCACATAATTCCTATCCAACTATTGGTGTGCCTGACGCCTTGAAGTCGATTCACATCTGCAGACACCATACGTAGCAGACACATACCAGTAAAGACATGAAAACAGTAATTATTACACTATTTACCTTAACAAATGTCGTAAAATCTTTCACATGTATGTAAGAGGAGGGTGTCCACACAAATACGGACTAGCATCGGCCGGCATTCTCGGCGAGAATAAATATTATAATTAAAAAAAAATATCTTTATTTCAAGTATTAGAACTCACAGTGAGTTTAGTAAATATTATTCTTAACACCTGTGTTTGTAACTATATGTAGGTTACAGCAATGGTATATAAACGGGCAGCGAGACACGCGCTCACTGTACTTGTGAAAACTCGTGTCTGTAGCGAGTCTACCACGTTACGAGCTGAACACGGGACGACGTACTGGCAGATGTAAATTAAAATGTAAAATTAAATGTAGATAATACTCATATTATTCGAATAAATATCAAGAATTGTGTAATCAACTTACGACTCTGTGTAATTGGCACGTCTGTGTATATTATGCAGCGTATTTCGCGACTTCGTGTAAGCAAGAACTACTGTTTCATCCACATATCGTGTGTTAATTCTCCGACTGGCCGCTGCAGCACGCGCTGTGGTGTCAGTAACCTCACGGGCTTGTTACGTAACTTGCTCATCTCTGCGACCGCTGGATCGTATGCATTCGCGGTATAGTGATGTAGGTGAACTGGAAACACATATAGCAAAGGTTCGTACAAGTATGTTGTTGGAAATATGTGAAACGAGCCAGACCTAATAGTGATGAGGCATTGATTCTTTCAAGACACTTGTCAGTAGGAACGTAGAAAATGTATCGATACTTTTCGATTTCTTTTTGTTTGGCTGCGATATTTTTGTTCAGGTTTTATGCCATCTAGAAACTTGTAAAAAAAAAACAAAATTTATTGAAAGTATTCAGGAAATTATCGATACCTTGGTGTGCCGACTTGTCAACGTACGAGTATATTATTAGCTTTCAAGATATTTGCCAAAATTATCTACGTACAAAAGAATTGTAAAAAGTATCGATAGTATCGTAAAAAAAGTATCGATACTTTGATCTGTACGATCCTTTTTGTGATACTACTCATGAGTAAAGATCGATTACTTTTGATTCGATACCCTTCATAGGGTTCAACTTCATAGTGTTCATACACGCGTTCTTTATATTCTATATGAGAAGTTTTAAGCGATTAATTTATAGGCTCCCTTAATTTTCTCTTGCAATACAACAAGGGTTCTTGATGGTGTTCTGTTGGTATCATTGGTAGCTTATTTAGGTATCGTATCCAACAATCTTTGTGATAGTATTTTCAATATATTATTTATCTTATTTTAAAATGAGCGTTTTGCTGACCTTTTGTATTCGAGTAGAAAGTGATTTGTGGCGTGAGTGTACAAAATCTTTTCAATAATCGCTTTTGTATTTTATTTCAGATTGGATTTGTACTGGCTTAGGTTGATATAATTAATTGATTTTCAATACAATGCTGAACTGAACACCCTTTCAAGTGATACTGTTAGACTACGAGTTATTACCATACCATACCATCAGCCTATGTCTCTCCACTGCTGAATATAAGCCTCTCCCAAAAGCTCGCTAAACACACCCAAAACACACCCAGTTATTCAATTGTTGTATATTTTTTCTTGTTTATTTGAAAAATCTCGTTTGTTTTTTTTTATTTATATATGGAAAGAAGGCTGCAAACGGGCAGAGAGTTCACCTGGTGGTACGTGGATACTGTGCCCGCGGACATGCGCGACACATGCCAACACCAGTCTAGAATGATAAGCGAAATAATAAGCCCTGGCATATCTCATTCACTACCGAACCACGTACGTATGTAATGTACATTGGGGAAATAGGATAAAGTGGGAAATGGGAGTACATTTCACAGTGGTCTCCTGTGAGAGAGCAGTGACGTGGCCAGTCGAGTGCGCCCAAATACTGTGGGACTCAGCGTGACTAAATCTTTTTTCTAACATAAAACCAGGAGCTGAATAATTATACCTGACGATTATAAAATCATCTAACTCTATAGAACGATCAATGAACGCGGTCAGTTGGTACAGAGAGTGAAAATGAGGTTAGTAATACATGTGTTAATGATCTAAAATGATGTAGATTCGAGAAAACACTCCTCTATGAATTAATAAAACTAATTTCTTTAGCTATTTTTAAACAGAGTTTATAGCATATAAATGACTCAACTTTGAAATATCTTATGTGAGAAAGTTGCATTGAAATTAAATCGTACATTTATATATTCCATTGTTTGTGAACTGTGATTATATATTCTGTGATTATTACTATTCTGTGATATATATATTCTTTTAAATGACGTAGTCATGTTTTCTTGCTATTTTTTATAATAAAAAGGTTTTTCTAGTAAATTTCAATTTAGTATAGGTGTGTTTCTTTTGCATTCAATTTAGTATAGGTGGTCAAAACACGTGAATATGATATAACTAGCTTCATTAATTTCAACAACGAGATCATAAATTGTGTAAAATTGCTTATAGCTACTGTTACAGTTAATAGGTAATGATAGGTGGTAAAAACCTGTTAGAATGGATTCACTATTTATTTATTTTGTAGATTTATTATCAAAAATGAGAACACTTCTCAATTTGTAAAAAGTAATAAAGCATTAAAGGACGGTGATAGCCTAGGTACGAGTATCTATACTCGTTTCACATTCATTGTGACCGTGAGTTCAAATCCTCGGAACGTAACACACAGTTTATACTTAAGTACGTTTTTTAAAAATTGTCACTAACTCAGCGGCGAGGAAAAACATCCAGAAATACAATAAAAAAAATCCGGAGTATGTGATCTACTCATTGGGTCCCACTCATGCATGCATTGGGCCAGCGTGGTGGATTACGGCCCGGAACCCGCTAGTGATTTACTGAGGGAGGCCTGTACCCTGCAGTGGGATGTTATAGTCTGATACAATGGACCGTTAAATAGCATAAAATAAAATCTATACTGTGGTATGATGTGTAGGAATGTCTGGAATATCTCTAGAAATAATAAGAAACGGCTTCATTGAAAGAAACGCATCCATAAGACTATCTAATGATAGTCTAATGAGATACCAAATGCCTCCAGTAATTTAACTACTTTGTCCAGGGACCACATATTTTGAAAAATACCACAGAAATATCATAAAAAAGACTGCCAAGTAACCTATAAACATGTTTCGGTATTTTATGAGAGTTTCTCGTCGTAAGTCTGATCGACCATTTAATTAATTAATTTATTATTTTATTAAATATATTTTTATAACCATTGATATAAATAAAGTTAAACCATTTCAATGTTTAACAAATTACACTTATGCGGCGAAAAACAGGTTAACCTACTCATATACCCCTAAACACCTTAATGAATCAACAATAAGGGTTAGAATAGAATGATTTTGGATACGAAGTTGTACGTGGCGATCATCGCATAAAATTCAAACGCACTGTTACTTCATTCATAAACCTGGGTAATTATGTATAATGTAAAATACGTTTGAAACGTGTGCGTATTTTTCAAACGAATGTCACCGGATAGAGCCACTTTATATTTTTATTAATAATGTATTTTCTTTCTTAAATATATTGCAGCTATTTTTCATGTACTAAGTTAAAAAAAAAATATATTCATTACCGAACAAGTAAAATGTCCAAAGGTTTTATAGAGGCAGAGATAACATGTAAGGATGAAATTCTAGGAAAAATTAAACAAAGTATTCTATAAAAAATGGTTTAGTAAAGTAAATTGCAGACGCGTTTAGTATTCGATTTATTGTTTGATAAATATATATTATTATTTACTTCTGAAAATTGATCTGATATCATCCAGTATTACACGAACAGGTCTGCTTGACTCACAGAAGTATCATTAGAACCACTTATACTATAACCACTGCTATATACCTACTCGTCGTTTCGAACAGAACACAAAAAATATCACCAAATAGATATTTTAACCGGAATATTTTTTCCATAAGTTACCAACTATAAAAATCACTGAAGCCCAATAAAGTTTTCTCTTCGTGTACTGTAACAGCAAAAATTGTGTTAAATCAAGCGTGAAGTGATAGGCTCGGCGTACACGCACCCTTTTGAACTTATTACACGTATGTACATTGCACAATGACTGATAACTGATACGAACATGTTGCTACATTGACGAGTGAATACAACGCCTACCGTTTATGTAACCAATAGTTAAATGGTCTAAGGTAGTTAGTTATTAATGATAACGCTGATAATGATAATGATAACGCGGTAGTTCCTATATAGGCCACACTACGCGTACAGTTGCGGAAAGGGTCAAGGAACACATCGCATATGTAAGAAACCGCCAAACTGGCAAATCAGGAATAGCCGAACCACATTCTCAACGCTGGAATTAATCTCTGGATCTAAACTCTGGACTCTCAAAATCCTCTCCACTGAACGTCACTATTATCCCAGAATTGTACGTGAGGCGATTGAGGCTCATATTGAATGTGAATATATACAGATGGCGGACGAGCGTGACGGGTGTGAATAAATAGAGTGGTGTCATGTGGTGTGGCCAGCTATAGAATAGAACCACCCCATCTCTTCCCTTGTATGTCGTAAAAGGGGCTAACGGATAACAAAGCGGCTACTACAATCCCTGAGAAATTACATCACCTCTAAAAGAGTGGACTCGCCAACCAGCTCGGCCAGTGTGGTGTTTTAAAGCCATACATCCTCCATGCACAAGACATTGTGCATGAGGGGGCCCATCTCCAGCAGTGGACACTGAAAGAGCTGGTTGCATACTAATAATGAAATAAATGGTTTCCTGAAAAACGTTACAAGTCTTGGCAGCGGCACTGTTGTATTTAAATAATTCTAAAGCCTCATACACACCAGGGAACAACTTGTACTAGAGCACATGTGTCAGTAACTTATCATTTACTCGTAAACACAAAGAAGACAAAAACGTATTGTTCAATCTGTATTCAGACACATTACGTTCTATTTTTGTAAATGGAATCGTTTCAAAACAGACAAAGTATTGTATACAGTTATCCCGCGTCAGACTGAACGGTGCGTTAGTCAGCTGCGGCAACGGTAACCCATGTGTCGGCACATACATAGGAATAGGTATGTTTCAGTAATGACATACGCAACAAAACTATGCCGATTCAGAAGATGTACCGAGTAACAGACTTTTAGAATATTTTAAACTGAGATTTCAACTAGATGTGGAAATTTTGTATAAGTTTTGTGATACTTATGTATGTTACCAATTTTATTTTCATGTACATTTGTATATCACAAAATGTTGAATTTGTATCTAAAATACAAAAATAAATAAAATACTTTCAAAAATAAAGTCTACAAATATAATTCGAATGTGTATTTAGACTAAGTACAGGGCATTGCAATTTTATAAATTTTAACTAATAATAATAACTTATTAAATTCATACCATATTCCATATGATATTCACATTCGTGTTATGTCATATTCTCATTATATCATAATTAACAAAACTAAATACATTTATTTCATGTCATATTCATATTATATCAATGTTTAGTGTTAGTATTTATAATGTGTTTAGAAATAAAAAAATATTGATGAACATTTTTAGTCAAAGAAGTTATTATCATAGATTTTTTTTTTTTAATCTGTGAGCATTTGTGTAAATTGTACAACAAGTAAAACTTTTATATACTTAACTTATTAAACTCCATAAGCACCATTAAAATAATAATAGAATAAAAACAAAAATAAATATACAAATAAAAAAGGATTACACATAGTTTCGTTTTGTGTTCAATTATTAGAAAAATATTATTTAGATTGATGCGCTTTCAATCTCCTATCTATACCACACCACAACAGCCTGTATTTCTCCACTATCTTTCCATATTTGTTAAATGATAATAATGATGTTATACAGTAGTAGTAATCATAATCCCCTCAGAAATACTCTCAGTGTGTAAACTTTAACGGAAACGTTGTATCATCCAGAGCAATGTCATGATATTATTGGTATCGACATTGAAATCAAGACGAAGACGTTGCCGCTCGTGGTTGCCATAGCTACGTAAAGAAATTCGCCATTAAACCACCTGAAATTCGCACAAGACGTATCGCAATGTACAAGATAATATGCGGTAAATGCATCTGAGAGCGGAGGAGGACACTTGTAGCTTAGTTATGAGGGGTAAAGATTATTGGCGCGATCTGTATTGCAGCGGCAAATCGGGTATGAAAGTGCGATGGTTCAGAGCACAACGCAAGTAAGTGGCAGGGGTGAAGTATATAAGTGAGCGTGCTACTACCACTCTGACATAGTTCACAGAACTCCACGTGTTTCGCTGCCGCGCGTCAATTCACTCACACAACAATGAAAGTACTGGTAAGTTTAGAAAGCTCTTATCTAGAAAAATCTTTTAGTTCCAAAACTCATCATTGATTTGTCTTTCATATCAAGCAAAAATTAAAGATTAGAAAAGAAATTCACAGTATGGGGTAATGAATGTGATAATCTTTAGATATTTGCATATATTGGGATGTTGCGTTAATGCCCGTTTAAGGATTTCCCGCGATCAGCTGTCGCAAGAGAAGGCTATGAATTGGGTCGATGGGCGTGTCGGCTGTTCAACTTTGACATAATGCTTGTGCATCTTCACATAACTCTGAAGCATCTTGTTTCCTTTTTATTTAGAACTATCTTTAAATTTTTCCTGTCTTTTTAACTTTTTCCTTTTTAATTATTACGTTTTTATTTTTATTTCTTTCACTTTAATTTCAAAATGAATAGTTAATAAAAAAATATTTTTCGAATTAAATTGAATAATACTTTGCCAAAATTAAAAACGGCTTTCACAAAGCTTACGATTGAAAGAGACATTAAATGCTTTCAAATTATTACGATAGCTAAGATTAAAATGAAATAATTTTATTAAGTTACGATTTTAAAATGAAAAGATTTTGTCAGATGGTAGCATTTGATAAATTTCTTATTTAAAAAAAATGTATTAACTGGTAAAAGCAATACAACGAAATTTTAAGTTGGGAAATGTTAACCAAAGTCAGCAAGTTAATACCAACAATAAGGTCCATTGGCTCAAAAAATTATATATGAATGAATGACAATTGTTTATTGTATTCCTGTTGTAACTAATTACATAACAACATAATTGTAATAACATAATAACATTTAATACAGAAGCAATAGGTGGCCGTATATATGCACACGAACATAATTCACCAATTTATTAGAAAATCAAATGTAATCCGAAATCTTTGTGTTTGCAAGAAAGGACCTGTGTAGGGCTGATATTCCTCCGAGTTTCCCCGAATTTCCCCGAGCGGAGTTTTTGATGGCGTACGTGTTTTTAAATTTTGGACATAATTTAATATACATTTTTGCACAAGATTTTTTATTTAGTAAAATATCAATAATTTATAACTAAACTGTATTGTGTTATCGTGTTTGTTACTTCCTACCACGGACAAGGGGCGTTGGAGTCTATGACTCTTTAATCTAATTTACTAAAATAAGCACTAAGCATAACCATGCCAAAATATTTTTAAAATATTGACCGTACACGTATAAGTACGTACACGTATATCGTATACGTATATATAATACGTATAAGGGTTAATAATGAAGGACTATTAAAATTAACTTTTATTTTATTAAAGGCCACATTTTTCATTATGGAAACTACATATTTTCAATTTCAGTTTCAATAAATGTCCGGGTTTCAAGGTGCAGTGCGGTATATTCGTCTTCTTTGTCTGGGTTTGACGATTTTGCAAGTGACAGCTCTGCAATAAATGTTGTATCTCATTTACAAATGTAACTTACTCACTTTTGTATTTCAAATCATTAAATCATCAACAAAGTGAACAGACTGTTCCTTACTTACTATAACTCGAAATATCGTAATTTTTGTGTTACAGTTAATTACGTGTTATAAATTAGTAATTGCAGGGATAATCAAAGAGCGTGGTTAGTCTAACCACGTGTTGTGCTAACAAGCACGTTTATAATAAAAAGTGTTAATAATGGCATAACCGTAAGTGGCTTAACAAGCATGAAAACGCTGCGGTTATCATTTCTTCTGTTTTAAAACACATAACCCCATTTTTATTATACTCCGTTATACAAGAGATCTTGTTTGTCTACGAGTTTCATAACACTACTTTCTAGGTCACAATTTGGGCGCAGAGGTGTTAGGTTAGGTTATGTTTCACGACTGGTTCAATATATTAGAGGCTATTAGAGCTTTCAAACTGATAAAAAAGTGTAAGGAGAATGACGAATAATATGTAAGTTAAATTAGCTTTTTCAGTAATAGCTTTTCACCGAATAATCTCTTTTAGATTTATTTAAAATTAATATTATTGAAATTTACAGAATAAATTACCAAATGCGTGATTATTTGTTTGTTATTTAATATTTGCCTGTTAAAAATATATAGAGCCTTAGAAAAAAGTTTGCTTCCACACAAAATAACGGCTTTATAAAGAAGCAATGTCACTTGGGCAATAAAGATGTCTATCAAAGTGTTATAACGTGGATAGTAAACATTCATAACAGATGTTTAGTTTTAAATGTTTAGTTTAGAGCTTTAGTTATATTTTATTTATATATACTTTATTGCACAAGTATTTAACATTTACAAAGATGGACTTAATGCCATTGCCCGTCAACCATCAGATCAAACAAAAAAAGGAATGTGAGTGTAATGTTAGTTTTAAATATACGAAACTTACGTAATTTACAAATACATACTATATATATTAGTCACACCTACTGATATTTACTGAATCATATTTGCATAAAATTTTCTTTATATGAAACAAATGCATTTCCATTTGTTGAACACTATTCGAACTACAATTAAATTAGTATTATCTAAATGTCTACGTGGCTAACATAACTTTATTTCCTAGTGAAATAGCGTTATATGATTCCAATCCGTGACGAACCAATGAAGCAAACAAATGCATAGTAAGAGTGATGAGCATATTAAGTTACACAATAGATATCAATAGCAAAAAGTTCAATCTTTCGTGAAACATCGTAACATAAAGAACAAGTTGATTTAATTTTGATTGCTAAATTTGGCAAGAGTTGAGTAACTGTTTGTTTTGATGTTAACTCTGTTAAATCATTTTTGGATCGATGTATTTAGTGTGACCTTTATGTAATACTAGAACAAGGTCGACTGAGGTATAGATTATGGAAATAGCTTTAAAATGAGATCAATATTGGTTGGATTCATTTTCAAACCATTTCTATGCATTTTTATTCATTTGAAATGGCTATTGAAATAATCACTTGAAGTAAATTCAATGGTAATTCCATATTTTTCATTCCATCATACAGTCACTCCAGTGCATAAATAGAGACTTATGTTGACTTAGGAGAGAGTCCAAGAACCGCCGAAATATAACTAATTGTATTATAATAAAATTAATGACGAGATATCATTATTACGAAGTCATAGTTAATGACACACATCGTTATTCATGTACTTACAAAGAATCTTAATATCGTACTTTATGTAGCTACAATTTCTTAGCTATAATTCCTTGTTTCTAAAATTTCATTTAATGCGGAGTGGTGTCGTTTGGAGTACTCTGCGATGAATAAATAATATTTGATGAATTTCTACTGAGAATTAATCTATAGAGAATAATTTAAAAAATAAAATGGAATAAGAGAACATTTTCATCCCATAACGTTTCTTATCACCCGTCCATGGATCTTTAATATTAAGGTAAACATATTAAGCATATCTTTCATAGATATTTTAATGTGAATGTCGATGTCAAAACCGTATACGAAACTATGATAGTAATCGTTTTTCTATTTTTATCTGTTATTTGTTAAAACCTTTTTAATATTTTTAATAAAAAAAATTCATTGATTTAACAGTTACAATTGCTTATAACTATTATATTAAATAATAACAATATATTTCCACTAACTTTATGTCTGTTGGTGATTTGGAATGACATCTATACATTTTTTCCATCGTCCTTTATATCATTACGTGAACATTTCTTTCATTATTACTTTTTAATTCTGGCAGAATATTGTGTATTTCTACCCTTAAAAACATTTCTTCGAAATTGTATAACCCCTTATGTAACTCCACACATTGACCAACGTCGCCTAACAAAGCATAACGAAAACTTAAGTGGATCTCAATGAAAACAATGGTATTGTGGACATATGAGCGCCAATATACTGGAGCCCACTTTCGCCCAACCTGCGTGTCGAATGCGGAGGTGTTGCAATGAACACTATTGTATACGTTTCATCTTATCTTGCGACACTAAGAATATGAATTAAGAACTGACTGACATCATATCGTTTTATTGTTGATGTATATGTGCATCGTCATTTCAAGGCTTTAGTTTTATTACAGCTCATTAAAGAAAAATTTCGTTACAACATTAGAACGTCTTAAAATAAACTATTAGTTTTTATGCTCGGTAGAAAAAACCGCCTAATTTTTATGGAGATATTGCGGGGCTATACCTATCTCAGTTAATTCATTTCCAAAATTATGACGGTGTAAACTTTTATAAAATCCAAAAAGAATTGACATCTATACTGATAAGCTCTATGTTGTTAGATAGGGCCCCTAAAGTTCTACAATGTTGCATAAACACATTTTCTAAAACTTAAAGAAAATAGGGAAATCTCCCTTGCGGCTGACGCTACCATTGCGCTACCATTGGCCTTTTGGTAGTTCACTAGAATTTGTATTTAAAAATATAGTCGCAATGAACTGTGCTGCAATCTATACATGGCTGCAATCCTACTATCTACTATATTATATCATACAACGATATTGGCAATTAGAGTTATCTTTTATCTTTTTGAGCGGTGCGACTCTTGCAAGCAATACAGCTATAGTGTCAATTACATCTTCATGTTATTTATTTTGCAGATTTCTTTTACTGTTTTTTTAGGTATCACACCTAGTGATTATTCCTTTACTGAAAGTGAATGTTTGATTGTTCATAATGAAAAACCATTGAACTTCAATGATTATCTTTTATTAGTGGCCCTACTTGGTTAAGCTACGCCAGAGTAATCAAAATACAAATGTTTCTGCGGTGTTTTAAATAACAGTGATAGTCTCGAGCTTACTTTCGTCTCACTGTAGTGGGGTCGTGATTTGAAATAACGCCCCATATTAGTTTCCACTTTAGTACCAATTTTTTAATGACCGCTGGCTCGACGATGAACGGAAACATAGTGAGGAAACCTAGGGTGCCACGTTCTGAATCGCCATTGGATCCACGTGGTGAATAATGTCCTGAAATCCCCTCATGATTGCAAGAGGAGGTTTATTTTCTACAGTTACTGTATAGATTTAATTTGTATTATGATACCTACTTATATATCCTAAAATCCTATTAAACTATGTAAAATATTTATTAAAGGTGTATTCTGTCTATTGATATACTTTTATTTCATGTTCCAGGTGGCTATTTCCGTAATGCTCTCCCTTACGACGGCTCTCCCTCAAAGGAGAGTATCGTTAAAGCCCGAACCTCAGCAGCTGGATGATCAGCAGACCGCTGAGCAGAACTATAACAACTACCAACCTCAGGAGTACCGCCAGCAGCAGCAACCCCAGGAGTTTAGGCAGAACAAACCCATCGAAGACTTCAGGCCTAAGGTCACATTGGAGACCACCACTTTCATCCCCATCATCCGCTTCGACAAGGAGCAGGGCACCGATGGAAGCTACAAAACTTCGTTAGTGTTTACTTGTTTAGTTGAGGTTTTTATTCAAACGAGCACTAAAAAAAATACTAAATGAACTAATTTGAATAACTGAAAGGAATAATTTTAAATTATTAAGAATGTCACCAAAAATCGACGGAGTCACGCTTCGCGGGCCCACCACCACTTAATACATACACCGCTTAATTTATTTCATTATTATTTAGCTAAAAGTAAAGGTTGAGACTATGAGTAGAACTTAAACCAAAAGTTTATAAAGATTCATTGTTGAATTGTGCTATAGCTTTCACTCACTTTTGGGATTTTCAAAATTGTGCTATAGTTTTCACTCAGTCCATCTCACTGTGAGAGAGGATTCGAAGAACAAATATACAATTAAGTTATTCGTATATTCCGTCGGGTCTTGTAATTTGTCACATCTTTTTACAAATTCCGCCTAAGACGAAATGTAGGACAGAAAAGACATCAACGCATAGCCACTTGGCAAGTGCCCACCATTTTGTATAACATTTTAAATAACATACCAGTAAACTATATAAAACCATAAACTGGAATTGGACAGTCATTCCATATTTCATAAATCACCCGTGGACTATTGAAGATAACAATTTATAGTTTAAATATTTCATAAAATTGATTAATTACCAATTGGAAGAAATGAAAAAATATAATAAAACTTATATAATATAATAAGATACTCTTATATAATAAAATAAAATTTCTGTTTTTTGGGTAATGCATCGTATTTTAATTACGATTTTAGTACAAATTTCATTGAGTTCCCCAGCTTCAACTACAGAACAACATATCTACAATATAGACTCATTTCGTTTTTTAATATCAAGCATTTCCTAAAATGTGGTAGCACTTGATGCGGTCGCCACTGACTCGACTTATGGAATGAATAACTTTCTAAATTCAACATTAGAATTTAGTGTGTGAAAAACTTGACCCAATTGTAACAATTGTAACAATTTTATTGATAAATTTTAGTGATAATATTCATTGATAAAAATAATCAGATATAAATCTGCTCCATGTCATTAGCCTGTGTCTCTCCATTCCTAGATTCAGGCCTCTCCCAAAGTCGTCCACCAAAGAACTTGTAATAGGAAATTTATTCAGTAATTAATGAAGCGCTTCGTAATTAATTAAGTAGTATCAACATTTCACAACACTGAAGACCCAAATTTATTGATTACAAATTCTAAGTTATTCGGCTAACAAATTTATTAATTATTCAAACTTCAAATTGATTATTGTTTTTATAAATGATTTCTGTGATCTCGAATAACTCGATATGTGAATACAAACCCGAAAGAGTTTAGTGGCATTATAATCTATAGCTCTATAACATGTATTTACTGGTAATAAATAAAAAAAAATCAATATTACTAAAAAAATTCAAGTTAACAATATTTGCGATTTTACTAACGATTACTTTTTTAAAATCGTCTCTAAATATTACTTTAAATTATTTTCAGTTATGAGACCGGCAATCACATCCAGGCTGAAGAGCAAGGCTATCTGAAATCCGTTGGCGAGAACCAAGATGCCCTCGTCCAGGCTGGCACCTACTCGTACACCGCACCTGATGGTCAGGTCATCACCGTCGAGTACACTGCCGACGAGTTCGGCTTCAGAGTCAAGGGAGACCACATTCCCACCCCGCCTCCCGTCTCCCCCGAAATCCAGAAGGGTCTTGATCTCATCTACGCTGGAATTAAAGCGAACCAGGTACAGTGAATACAATATTTTTTCGAAAATAGATAGTTTAAATATATTTTATTGAACACCAAAACTTATAGAGATAAACAAAAAATATAAGTTGTTGTCGCCTTATATATCCATAGGAAACCACTAAACATATCCTTATGGTGCAGAGGGCGAAGGACCTGACGGATGGGAAAATAAGGAATAAATCTCAAAATGGAAAGAGATAATCTGTGATCCATCGGACGCCGTTCTATCCGGTTAGAACTGACGACTAAATGTTGGCGCGGGAGCAGTGGGTTAAAATATAACGTCACTAAATGTACAATTTGATCCACGAAGGAGCAGAAGGAATGCGAGCTGCGAGATAACACGAATGACCACTAAATGTGTATGCATAATGGGATGGATACTAAATGTGTTTTCGATGAGGGGTGTGAAGTAAAGAGAAATGAACTACTAAATGTAGGCGCGGTGCGAGGGATATATGATTGGGGAAAAATACGAAAGTGATCAATTGTAAAAAATGTCAACTCACCCGGGGAATTTCATCCACCATTTCATTCCGAGACGTAGCTCATGCAGCAGCTGGCGAAGGAGTGGTCACTTATACCACTGCACTGGGGTCACGACACGATTGTTGTTGTTTTAATAACGATATGCACTTTATTTCTGATGGTGCTGACGATGGAAAGTGCGTGCGTGATATACAATGGTTACGAGATATGCCCATTTTTCTTCCGGAGACAGCGTCAATCGCCATCTGTGTTATGGGCAAAAAAAGGCGGCGTTCCAAAAGGTGGCCAAAACAAAAAAAGCGGCGCGATGTTTTAGAATATATATTTAGAAGTACAACCGGCAGCCTTACCGTTAAAGCTATTTTATCTAGGTATACTTTGGGTGGTAAGGAGGTAGATGGTACAAGAAAGAAATAATGTCTTATATACATACATAGATGCATACAGACATTCATACATTCATTTATGCATAGATACATACACATATATACTTACATACAGAAATAACTAAGGCACTACAGAAGATAAAGGAAAAGATATTGGGCGAAGGAAAAATGTTAATCTGCGAGGCAGTGCTCTTTCACGAGTCTTTTAAAACATGCCCGAGATTGAGCGTGCTTTATAGTTAAAAGTAATGCATTCCATAAGAGAACCGCTTTGACAGTAAAGGAGTATGAATAGAAAACAAAGGAATGGTCAGGAATTTAAGGAGAAGATAATCTGAACAACAAGGATTTTAATCTAAATATCGAGAGATGAAAGATAGTAAAAATGTTCTTTACGACATTCAAGTGTTAACGGCTTAAACTGTGTGCTGTAGATGTTAATTTAATAATATTTTAACAATAGACGTTAGATGATATAAACTGATCTTGCATACTAGGTGGAACGAGTCAATTGTTATAAAGAAATAAGACTCAATTATTTGATGGTTTGTGGTTTTAAATTTCTTTTCTTTTGCTTTAATCTTTCCAAAAAGCAATAATAATGAATGTGAGCCATATTCGTATATAGACATTGTTGGATGATGTACATATTCACATATACTCATGCTTCCAATCGTATATAGCGTACATGTGACCTATCTACAGTTAGTTCCTCTGAACTAATGTACAACCTATGTTTTCTATGCATCCTACGAAGCCTTTATTCGAGATTCAGTAAGAAAGTACTAAATTATAAGGTTAAAGGGGCACGTGGGCGTAACTGAGGTCGTTAGTAGCTAATAAATGCGCTGTACTTATACGAGTATGCAGATATCAAATATGAATTTGACATTCGCTGCACTGATTACTTTTGAATTTGCTATTGTTACATACATATAATTATAAAAATTACACTGTTTGATATTCCTATTTACAAATAATTAAAATCAGGAATAAATTGGGATTTACATAAATAGTGTTTCCATAATACGAGAACCAAACTCAACAACGCTAACTTAGGAGTATAATAGATACTAGAATTGTTACGGAAACTAACAAAAAAAAATTCCGTTTGAAATGTAACTAAAACTATTTCAATTGGGAATATCAAAATATGAATAAATGATAAAGGGAATTACGTTAAACTTATATTTATTTATTTTACAATAGAAAAAAATTAAATAATATCTAATTAATGTTTCTATTTCAATGATTTTTCAGGAACGTGCCGAAATAGAAGCCAGGACCAACCCAGAAGCCGCCAAACGAGAGGAAGACAAAGCAGCCCTAGACTACAAGGGCCTCTACTACCAGCAGTAGAGATGAAGACACAAGTGTCGTGGACATTACTTGAACATTACAGTGTATAAAAACTATGTGACGACTCACTCCAAAAATAAATAATTTCATGCCAAAATGTTGTTACACGTAACATGGTTGGACGATAATGGAAGCCGCCTCATGTACACTATATATTATAAAGAGACGGCGGCAAGTATTATCGAGATAAACACTGATAATAATTACTGATATAAATTTAAATATTACAACACTAATCCGTGTACACTATTCACAAGTTATGGCTTTAATTCTCATAAGCGTTATTTGCGTAAGTCAATGTACTCAAGACACAATAATAAAAAACAAGTAACATCACTACTGATTTAGTGTTTAAAGGATCATCTTGAGTATTTATAAAAGTTTTAAAGGTTATAATTCACTCTTGAGTATTGAGTTAGGTTAAGCAACGAATAGCGTTCTGAGATCATAAACATTTAAATACTTGTGACTTAATATTTATGACTTGTATGTCCTACTTCAAAAGTTCAATACAGGGCCTGATTCATATTATGGAGTCACGTACGTACGGCCCGCTCTAGTTCAGTCAAATTTAACCTATATTTTAATGATTTATATCGTGTTTGCCCCAAAGGTTCAAGTAAGCGAAACAATAATGTTAAGAAAAATGACTACCAGAAATATGTGAATCAGGTCTCAGCGTGTATTTGTGATATTATATCACGGTACAACCTGTGAGTGTTCATTTGATAATTTTAATAATATGCTTTTGTAAATACCTTATTAACTTATCTCTATTTTTGATACGTGAATAAATGTTATATTTTTATATTTTTTTGTACATTTCTTTTCCCATCACCTGAGTTATTTGTTCGCTTTCGCTTTCCTGTTAAAGAAATATATGGTATAGTAGGTATAGTTATATAGACTAACAACAGTCTTCTCGAAGTTCTTAATTCAGGTATAGACGTCTATACAATATAATGGAATCATAACAAAGCCGCGTCTGTACATGTGTTTTTTTAAAATAGATTAACAATTTTTTCAAAGAAATTACAAAAGGCTGTGCTAGTCCTAAATATTTTTTCGGAATTCATTTGGCCATGTCATTTACTATTGTGCAAAAAATATTGACTAACATGTTACAATACGAGTACAAATTCAAGATAATAATTTGCCTCGTAATAACTTGTGTTACTAGCAACATTTCTTGCAAAAATATCAATTGATGAGTAAGTAAGACAGTGAAGTTGTGGTACTGAAGTTGCTATGGGCGGAATGTGGGTGCTAGGGTGGCGAGACACGCATGCACAGCCGATAGATCGCACAATATTGCAACATTCACAACATAACAAAAGTTACCTTATGACTTAGATAGATACACAATGCCAGTAATGCAATATAGAGGTGAGTCATGAAAATTATAAAATGAGTTAATTACATTTTATCCTGTAGAGATAACAACAGAAACAGGTAACAGTACCAAGCATAAAATGATGAATTTCGTTCATATCAAATAATAATAATGTCAATAATTATTACATGTTGACATATAATGTCAATTAATCAAAATCTAATTTAATTTATTCCGTGCGGTGTCGGCCCGCTTTAGAATAGCATCTCTCCATCTCTTCCCGCAGATGGAAGATGTACAAGATATTGTTGAGTCCAAAGTCGAGTTAAAGACAAATAGGATAGATAAGACAGTCCAGTAGATAGGCCTTTCTTTGTAAATTACCAGTTTATTGTAGTTATATTAAAACAATTTTTAATAGCATTGTTTTTGTAACAAAAACAGTTGAATTGAATTCTTTGCATTTGTATAATATTTACTACACGTATTTACTATTAAAATTTATTCAGTATTTGTAATCATTCATTAGACGAACAAGCTTCTAGTCGCCGATAATTTCCATAAAAGGCGTCTTCAACTGCTCATCAACTTAGAGAATAAGGTAAAAGGTAATATTCCAAGTACTGGAAACAGCTGTGTAACCTTCTATGTACTTAAATAGAATATTCATTGAATTGTAAAAAATACTAATACGGATGAAAATTCAATCACAAGTTGATTTATAATTAAATTCTTCTATTGGAGTGTTATGTTTCATTTTATTCTTTGACTCATTCATATACATAAACAACTAACTGGGTTTTGGAGTTATATTCACTAACAACAACTAACACATTTTGTTCACTATAAGTTTTAAGTTATACACTATAAGTTACTAAACTATAAGAAAATATAAAACCACCTACCACTAGCATCTATCTTTGATCCGTAATTTAAATTGTGTAAAATAGTTTTTAGTGAAGTTATTGTGCAAATTAAGTTAAAACTGTGCAGATTGGAACTTAAATATAATGTACAATTGTTATCTGCATAAATAATATAATAGTGCCAAAGAAAAGTTACAGTAAAAATTTGGACGTAAACGGACAAAAATATACCTACCTGATAATATTATTAATGTGAGGACCCACTGCAATAAATACCAAAGTACAGGCTAGATATCCACAAATTAACAGTTATATTAACCATTAGTTTGCAAATGTTTTTGTATTTTTTTCATTTGTTTAATTTAATAGTATAGTAAATTGTAATTTATCCTTATTTAATTGGATTTATCTACATCCACATTTAAATTTATTTTTTTGGATCATGCTCGTATTGTATCATACTCGCATGCCTCTGTGTTGTATGCACCTATTAAAGTATTGCACGCGGTATTTTGAATTTATAAGCTTTTATCATTTGTATTTTTTCGTGTAAACGCTGTTGGTGTATCTTGCAAAATAAAAAAATAAACACAAGTTCATCACAAATTGTACCTATAATATTTTCAAATGTTCCTGCTTTCAGTATAAATTGCAACAGACTAACCACGAGTTCCTGAACGAAGATACTAAGGAATGAATTAAATAAATACGAGTAGATGCGGATACAGAGTCGTCATACAGTTTGTTAAATGTGAACTTGCATAATAATTATTCATGTCATAAAAATATGTAAAGCTACGACCTTTTTAAAGAATCACAGTATTTAGACGAATTATTGCGTTTTCATACTTCAAAGCTCTTCAAGTATACTATCACATACAATTTTCCCATTTATACTTTATAACGATACATTTCTGACAACTAGGTCAATAACAACTACGTATCAATATAATTACATAATCTTAAAAATGTAACTTAGTATTTATTCATATTGTTCTTCGGGCACATATTTCTTCACATACTGAATATAAAAGCCTAATAAGTAATAGTTTTTAATCCGCTGTGTAAACTGATTAAGGATCACATTAGGCACTTACAAAATTACACAAAGTCGTCATAGCGAGGACAGATTGACGTTTAATATAGAGGGTGTTGTGAAATATCCAGACTCACCGCGACCACCAGTGACCCCTGCCGATCCTGTTCTGCGTGTGGCATTTGATAGGATTAATGAATTTTTAGCAATAGATGCATGACTTAAAGGTAATTCCTTCGAAAACCTGTGTTCGTATGATTTAAGGTATTTATTATAAGTATATAATAAAGTATATGAATATATTATAAGTATATGAATTAAAGAATCATATATATGTATATATAATAGGTAGTCGGGAAAATTCGCGGCCTTTTCGAACATATGACTTTAGCGTGCTACAATATATTTCTGGCAACACTGATTGCTGGCGAGAAAGTGATATACCTTTTGATAGCTGACTTTTTGTAATGGCGACAAATTGAAATTACAAGTTAAAAGTTTTATTTTTTCGTATTTTCAACAATTTTAAAATGGAAGTTAATAAGGAGAAAATTAGATATGTTTTACTTTTTTTTTGACTAAAAACAATGTATGAATGCTTCTAGTGCTCGAAAAGAGATTTAGGGTATTTACGAAAAGATGCTTTATCTAAAACTACTGGAAGAAAATGGTTCAGTCGATTCAGATCCGATAATTTCGATGTGAATGATGTTCCTCGCTGTGGTCGTCCTATTAAGGTTATCATTGTTGATGTTATCATTGAAAAAAATTAAGCAGATCGACACATAAGCAGTCATCAAATTGCGCAAGAGTTTAGCATTCACCACTCAACAGTTTTGGATCACCAGCATAAACTGAATTTTGTAAAAAAGCTAGATGCTTGGGTGCCGCATGATTTAAATGACAGAAAATTGAATAGAATTTCCATATGCGAGGTAACGGGCGATGACAAATGGATCACTTAAGATAATAATGTTTGAAAACGATCTTAGTCTAAGCGAGATGAAACATCACAAATAGTCCCAAAGCCAGGCCTCACTCCGAACAAAGTCATGTTATGTGTATGATGGGACTGAAAAAGCACTGCGTATTTTGAGATTTTGCCACAGGGTCAAAAGATTAATTCTGGTGTCTACTGTCAGCAATTATTAAAATTGAAACAAGCACTTAAAGAAAAACGCCCAGAATTAATGAATAGAAAAGGTGTAGTTTTCCATCACAACAATGCTCGACGTCATATATCTTTGATGCCTAAACAAAAATTGTTGGAAATAGCACCCTCGGATTATCGGATTATTTATCATTTATTCCGCTGTCTTCAAAATTCTCCAAATGGAGTAAAATTTCATTCAAGGGAATCCTATATAAACCATTTAAATTATTTTTTTGCTCAGGAACCGCATAGCGATAGTATTCCATTCCAGGACAGCTTTTCCGGCAAAGCCTATTAGCTTTGCTGGAAAAAGGCGAAAGATAGTCGAATTAAATTGACAATATTCCGTTCAAAAACGCCACGCTGGCTGAACGGATTGGCGAATATATTCTTTTAGAGGTGGTGTATTTCGTCAGGGCTTGTGATACCAGCTTTGTTATCCCTCAGTTACCACACGGTCATAAAATCCCATTTAAAATTACAATGACGAATGTGAATACAAATTAAGTAAAATATCTTTATAATACATATTGAGATGTCGGGCACAAGATATGAACTGGGCAACATATACGCTCGAAAGGAATTGCATGGGGTCGTTTGGAGCCAGAAGGTATCGAGAAGACTTACAGGCTTCTTCGACTGCCGGATACCCCTAAAGTACACGGATATTGAGAGTAACGCTGCAATAAGGTCTCCCCCAGAGGGGAAGAGTACACGCTGCAATCCAACAGCCGCTGGGCGCGCTCGACTGGCCACGTTACCCCTCTCTCACAGAAGACTACCTTGAAATATACCGCATTTCCTACTTTATCGCTTTTGCCCAATGTATACGTACGTGTTGCGGTAGTGAGTGAGATGTGCCAGAGCCCATTCCCATCCTATCCCTCTCCATTTTCCCAACCCTTTGTCCAAATCCATTCCTATATCTCCAAAGGTAGGCAACGCATCCGGGGGCGTGCCAACGTTTGTCATTTTGGACTAATGTTGGCATGTATCGCGGATGTCTATGGGCGACAGTACCACTTACCATCAGGTGAACTGTATACTCATCTGCCGCCTATGTACATAAAAAAAAAGTAAAGGATAATTAGGGGTACACTAAAGACGTCATTGGGTCGAAATGGTTGAGAATCCAAGTAGTTGACAACCCTTGATAAGATAAGGTCGCTAGAAATTGTTTGCATAGCATCAGACGGTCGCGCGCCACCGTGTGACCATCGCCTTACCTTAGTCTATCGATGGTGTTATGCTGTACTTCTATTGGTTTGGGTTAAAAATTGGGTTAAAAAATTTCTAGAATTATATTGAAAACCTAATGGATATTATTAAACTGTGAACCATAAAGGGCACGAATAGTTATTGAGAAATCTAAATGACTAGAATAATCCCATCGGAATTTTAATTTCGGCAAATTGCATGTAATTTGTTTTCCATTAACTTATGAACATGTGAATATTTATACACTCAGGCAATACTATGTGTAGATTATTTTGAGGCGGATCTTCACTGGAGGCAAAAATAACGAGGCAAGTGGAGATGCCTGTTTATGATGTAAGGTATTGTCTAAAAAATGGAAATGGACTGGTCACGTCATGAGATAATGTTGACTCAACTAAAGATCCACCTGTGCATAAATTGAAAATCGTTATCTACCAAAATGAAATTCTACGTAGTGAAATAAAGATAGTCTTTTTTATAGAAGAGATGGCGGACGAGCGGGCGGGCCACACGAGGGTAAGTGGTCACCGCCGCCCATTGACTCCTGCAACATCACGGGGCAAGCGGGCGCGCTGCCGACCTTGCAGAATCCTGTCCACGTCTCTCTAATAAGCATCTGTTAATGATGTGTATTATTACGTCCTTACCTATGAAATTGCCGTTTTATATGGAAAAAACATTTTTTTTTTTTGAAAATTATATATACAATTAATCAAAGTATTGTCGATTATTATTTATCAATGCACTTTGCCATTTTAATGGAAGTTTATTGATGCCTTTGCTATAGAACTCCTGGGGACGGGAATCGATGAATTCTCTGAAGGTGTTCTTCACTCCCTCATAGGAGTTGAATTCTTGCCCATGTACAAACTTATCAAAATTCCAAAAACAATGGAAATCACTAGGAGCAAGGTCTGGCGAGTATGGTGGATGACGGAGAGTTTCCAGTCGAAGCTCCTGTAACTTTGAGACTGTCTGTCGTACAGTGTGTGGGCGTTATCATGGAGAAGCAATGGACTAGAGCGATTGACTAGACTCGGTTCTTTAGTCCTTGTCCATCATCGTTTGCATTTCTTCACAGTACACACATGCATTAATTGTTGTGCCAAATCTCAAGAAGCTGTAGTGGATAATACTGGCATAGGACCACCATATTGTTACTCTGAGCTACTTTTGACTCAGTTGACGTTTGGAACATTGTTTGGCTGTGTATCTTGGGTTCAGCCATTGTGACGAACCTTTACGACGGAACTCATAATAACGCGTTTTTTAATTTTTAACATTTCCATGGTCGCAAACATAAAGAAATCTCAGAAAAAAGTCGTTTGACGGAGAAACGAATGAATAACTGATTTGAAAAAGAATGGCATAGCTTTAAATTGAAATTAATTTGATTTTGGAACTTCAAGTCAAATGCAAGACAACTAAGTTCAAAGTGGCCACTATGAACAAATGACAATTTCATAGGTAGGGCTCTAATACTACTCGTAGGTGATGTCAAGATATATCTTGGCTCCCTCGATCAGCATAGCTCTTTATTCATCTGGCCGTCTGAAGCGCATCAATAACTCTAAGGATACCGCGAATATACTACCGAAGTTTCCATTCAAATAGAACTGCAATTAATTTTCTACAAAGATATTTTGATAAGAATACTTTGCGATAAAGTGCATATAAATATTTTATTATGAGTATTTTCTTATCGCTTGAAAAATGCTAAAGAATGTTTCATTTGTCATGCTCATGCTCAGTTTGTCGTAGTAACTGCGCCAACAAATCATACAGATTTACAGCAACGTTTTTGACATGTCTCTGACTATGCTACTATGCAAAAAATATTGTCGTGTGAACCGAGCAAGTTATAAGTAACTGTGCCTCTTGTAAAGTCACGGTTGTTGCTACCGTTGAATTGGTCAGTACTTTTGTCGTTGAATACATGTGATTTTTTTGCTCCCGTGTTTGAATTCTGGTAGGTTGAAGCATAAGAATAATAAATAACACAAGATGTTATTGTTTATTCTTATAGTAGAAGTTGGCGATGTATGGGTGTGCGTAAGGACCTAACGGATTTGAATACCATGAATTCCTGTTAGCAGTAGTGACATTTGCAGAAATTCCTACAATTATATTTTGAATTGATAAATATGTAGGCAGGAGTTAGATTATTATCAGTATAAATATCGTTATATCGATAATTTCGTCAATATAATAATATAATATAGAAATTCTATAAATTCATTGTTTTATATTATTAACTACGTACTGAATTTATTAATAATTTAATTTCATTAAAGATTAAATATTCGATTAATATACAAAATTAATGACATTCAATTTGACGTTCAATTTATAGAATATACGCCTAATAACAAAATCCGTTTCTTTTTTTGTATTCTTCTTATACTTGTATCTTTGATCTCGTGAAAGGTATAAAAACCTGTAGGTATTGTGTGTAGCGACTAAATAATCCCACTTTTGTAATACATAATGAGATTTTCATCAATATATGTATATAGACACATATATTGGAAAAAGTTTGAGGCTATGTTATAATTTGGTTTTTGCAATGAGCTATTAACGTAGCTTTCTTCACGTGATTATATAGAAACCTGAGAATATGATACGAGTATCTGTCAAGGAAGAGCAAAGTTTTTAAAGGGATTGATGATGCCTTAGCTTTCCTCAATAAATCCTTAGCTTTCCTTGACATTTTAGTCATCAGAAATCCTGACAACTCTCTTGGTCATACTGTGTATAGGAAACCCACCCATACAGATAAATATCTCAATGGTAACTCCCATCACCATCCATGTCAGTTGGCTACCGTAGGCAAATCTTTGTTACAGAGAGCACACGGCATCTGTGACACTGACCACCTCGAGGAAGAGCTTCTGCATGTGAAACAAGTACTGCGAAGCAACAATCACAAACTCCCACGAATGCGTCACAGAAGCCGCCCCAAGCCTCCTACAGTTGAGCGACAACCTGCCATCTTACCATACATCAAGGGCATCACTGACAAAATTGGCAATATCTTAAGACGAGCTTCAATTAAAACTTACTTCAAGCCGCACAAGAAGATTAGCCAATTTTTAAGACCGGTCAAGAGCAATATCCCCCTACAAGATGCAGGTGTTTACAAGCTTGATTGTGAATGCGGGTTATCATACATTGGGCAAACAAAGAGGAGCATCGGTATCCGGATAAAAGAACACATAGCTGACATGAAGAACAGACGCTCGACCAAGTCTGCAGTTTGTGAACATGCTCTGGACAAACCCAACCATTACATTCGATTTGATAATCCACAAATCCACGCTAGAGAGACCCGATTCATGCCAAGAATGTTACGCGAGGCTATTGATATCAAGAAACACCCAAATTTCAATAGAGAAGATGGTTGGCAAGTACCACCGGCTTGGGATCCAGTCATTAAATTAATTAAATCCCAAGGCCAACGCAATACTGCAAGACCCCTGGACACCGTGAGTGAATACTGCGTGCATAGGGAATGTTATGTTTAAAAAATCCAGACGGTAGTTCAAAAAAAAATTTCAGACGGTAGTCCAAATAATTTCTTAATAACTCAAGTGACAAATAAAATCAATTAGTCACCCCGTGACCACGTCCACTGCAAAGTGTTAGAAACGTCGGGATATAAATAATGTCAAATATACGCAATTTAAACCGTTCAAAGTTGTTTAATTGCTATGTATAGTAATCGCGAAAACCTAAGAAAATATTATACAATGCTTTTCATAGTATTGTATAGTAATCCAGATCAAACACAGACAAAGTCGAGAACGAGGCGTTAGTGTTCATATAATATAATATGTAAGTGCGAGTTCGTGCGCGTTTGCCGAGATGAATCGCCGGGATGCGCCTGCGCCGGGTCGCGCGAAGTTCATAGGTAAAGGAGACGGTATATAAGCACCCTACAGTGTCACCGAGCACACACTGTGTAGCCCGTATCTCTATCCAGACTGTGCCTTCCTCATCTGCCCTACATAACGTAATAATGGTGAGCTATATTGCTATTTGTAGATATTCTTGTTTGCTTTTTCTTTTTACAATTGTAATCTCCGCAAAAGTTGATATGTATAAAGCATTAATAACACAGTGGTGTTTATTAATAATTAGTGCAATATTAATATTATTATACAATTTTGTACTTAATGAATGCCGTTGAGTGAATGCGTACAATGATCCGGTACGCGAAAATATGAAAAAAGTGAAGTGATTTGTTAAAGTTGTTAACATTAGTTAACCAAAATAGCAGCTTTCAGAATTTTACAAAATAGTCAATATGCAAAAGAATTATTAGTATTTATTATATTACGATTTCAAAAGAGTTGACTCCTATATACTCCATGATATATAAAAAAAATGTTATATAAATTACCTAAAGTTCTCAAAGGACAGCGCAATGACATTCTATACAGGTATTGTCGTGTAGCGCTGGTGAGGGGAGTTGATCTAATTACATATATATATTTTCAATAAAATTTTCTGGGAATTGATTTCTTTATCAGATTGATTTTCGATTTGTTTATAATTAGAATTACTTCATTATGTATACAAACAAATTTGTTTCTAAGTCCCATTTAAATTTATAATTTAGAATAACGTATTATAATATCCTTAGAAGGAATAATTTTATATTCTTTGCATTATGAGGGGATTCATAATCCACCTGGCCTAGATTTGTTTTGGATATGCGGATTTCCTCACGATGTTTTCCATCACTATCTTCTCACTCCTATATGTTGTGATCTCTCATGATCGCCCCATCAGCGACATCCTCGACTGAGATGTTGCACTGCCGCATATCTTTAGTAATTACATCTATCCATCTGGTCCTAGGCCTCCCCTTTTGTCTTTGACCACCTACTGGATAGATGTCCTGTAGTATTTCATTCATCAACAAATAAATGATGACTGAAAAATTCATTCTCATACTAGGTGCTCCCACTAAAAATGTTTAACCCTAAAATGTTTAACCCCAATCAGCCCTTTGTGTTTCGCTTTCTACTGGAAATGAGCCTCCTCATGCACATTCTCTTGTGCATGAGGGATGTATGGCCTTAAAACACCACACTGGTCATGAGGAATGGTGAGTACACTCTTTTAGAGGTGATGTAGTTCCTTAGATCTCAGGGTTTTGTTATCCCTTAACGACTCTAATGAGAATAGATGGGTCGGTGCCATTCTAAAGCCAGTCAACAACACACGGCCAATTATTTTAGAATTAAAAATGCCCCGCGGTCAAAAATGTTTATTTTCACTGTATACCATTGAAAGTTCTGTAAAATCATGTAAAATTTTGAAATCCTCGTAATAAATAAGTAGTATAGTCATACCAATGGCGAACGAAGGCACCAATGGGCTTCAAGTATGTAATAAGTTTACTGAGGCGAATTAGTGACATCCATTCGCACGTGCCTATGGGGAAATCTGTGCAACCACTAACCTTTCAGCGTACAATCCAGTAGCACATACTTACGATAGATAATGAGCTATATCTATACTATAAAACACAACTATACTGAACTATAAATTTTATTTATTGTATTTAAGTTATTTTTTAAATCGGAGTACAGTCATAAATACATCAACCTGTACACAATCGATACCTTAATGCACTAGCAATGAGGGCTAGAGTCGATGGCGTTGAGTACATTGGCCTGTACATTAAAAATAACATACCGGAATTTCAAGAAATATTCATCAATATGTTTCTTGAGCTCTCAAATAACATATACAAGTAGATTACCTCTTACCACCATTCTACACATAAGAAGCGGGTAACCGCTAGGTAATTCATATTAACACAGTTGTGGAATAAATTTACTGTTTGTAGACGGTTATTTTGTGCTGACTAAGATTTTGTACATTTACTGAACAAAATCGGCCGGAATTATATACACCTTGTTAGTGGAGTGTTCTCGGAATGAACCTCAATGATGACGACTCTGATGAAGACTCTAAATCTGAACAGGTGTGATGTAGGGATGTGCTATAGAATTCTATCCTAGCCAACATCGAAAGCTGCAAACATTCTGTGCGAATTTGCAAGTCGCTATCAGAGTCATAGACAATTTAAGATAGATAAGTAAGATAGACAGATAGAAGTAATTATAGTATAGATAGATAGTGAAATTGTAACTTTTAAGGTACGATGGGGCTGACATACACAACAGTGTAAAAGCCCCTAAATAAAATAAAGAGAAAAAAAATTATATGCACCATAAGAATTACACAAAAAACATCTGCCATTATTAGTTACTCGTTTTGAAATCTTATCTGTTTCCATTCCATCCAATTCCATATTATTATCCCGTTAAGTTTTCCTTATCCAGTAGAAGCTGGGTAGGATGACACGGATTGCTTTACAGCCATGCCGGTTATGGCTTCCCTTATCAAATGTGGGAGTGTGGGAAGCGGAATGGCAGTATGATTTTATGTTATTCCCCATTTGTATTGGTTCTTTTTCCAAATTTCCAAAAGTAGGCATCGCGGATGTGTCAACCACGTCCATCTGACTAATGTCATCGGATATTGCAGTGTCTATAGGCGACAGCAGCCACTTTCGATTACCTTTATTTTATAAAAAAAACTTATCATATTAAAGTAACTGAAACATTTTTTGCCTTTTCCGCATTCACAGAGTGTGAATGTGAACAATCTATGTAAGGCAAGTCGAGGAAACCCTATTTCCCAGTCTATGCAAATATAATGTTTTACGACTATAATGCAGGAGGGCGAAAGTCGTCACGTGCAAGCGTGCACATGCGTTATGCACGGAAAAGAGAGATCCTTGTCGTATCACGGCTTCTTTTATCCACTGAGATTTTCCCTTTGGCCACGTCTCATCTTAACCACACGCGCAAATTTATTACTTTCTTCTAGAGTTGTTTCTTAAGAATCCATAAAACATAAGTCTACAACAATAGACTGTTGTAACTAAGAATATTCCGTTAAGAGTGTGTCGAAGGTGTTACATTGAAATAACAAGTAGGTTAGTGAGCTTTGTTACTTTGTGACGATAGTTGTCAAACATTAGATCTTTTGTAAGATTTGCTACTTCTTAATACGAGTAGATATATGTTCATTCGAGTAGAGTAGATATATAAGCAGAAGGCACAGTGAGCACGATTTCATATCAAGTAGATTTGGAATCTCATGCATAGGGCGTATTTTCCACAATATCAACAACGTTATCAAATCAATCGTTATCAACGACGTGATTTTCGTCATGAGCACGCGGTACTGTCCCAAAAACTTCCAAAAGGCCTTTTGGGAGTTCTCTACAAATGTAAGGAGTGTCAAAACATTATAAATAAATGAATTATTTTTCCAAATGAGAATAAATGTATTTCAGTATTTACGTTAATATTTTTGTAATAAAATAGATATCTAAAATGGAGTTAAAGCTATATTTTGTCTTTTCTCTGTGTCAGAAATAATAAAAGTGTTTCAAATAGAGCCCTTCCTCATGCTGTTAATTGACAAGTACTTGACTATTGCAATAATTTCATGTTGAACAGATATAACATAAGTGCATGATTAGCAATATCTATTGATGTTCATATAAAAGCTTATTGTTAAATGATTGAATAGATCTTGAATGTGTAGAAATGTTTACGTACTCTATAAGTAGTGGAATAATAATTTGATGTTCCTGTATATTTATTTGATGTTCCTGTATATTTATTTGATGTTCCTGTATATTTATTTGATGTTCCTGTATATTTATTTGATGTTCCTGTATATTTATTTGATGTTCCTGTATATTTATTTGATGTTCCTGTATATTTATTTGATGTTCCTGTATATTTATTTGATGTTCCTGTATATTTATTTGATGTTCCTGTATATTTATTTGCCTAGTTTAAAGATCTCCAGATATTGTACTAGTTCAGCTTGTTATTTGTATCCTCATTTGTAGCCCATTTCGTTCCATATGTCTGTGTTATTTTTATCCAACAATATATACTCTCTCTCAATATATACTATGAGTCTCCACATTTCTGGCTATAGGTAGAGACCTATCAATCTCTGCCAAAGCTCACCACCATATACAATTAAGGCTCTTCTCATTCAGCCATTTTCTGACCGAAAGGCGGAATGTTCATACAAAGATTCGTCTACCCCGCGTCTACCACTAACTTTTAAAGTTTGACTTTTTATCGAACATTTCCATATGCATTCCATTTCCAGAACATATATGTTGCAGGATACATGATTGTTGTACATATTTTATCATAATCATTGTTATGTAATAAAGGTATTAAAAAACGTTACCGCTAATAATAAGTAAATGTGGTTTCAACATATGACACCCATAAGCATTTCATTGTTAGCAACGAAAGCGCTCGTACATCTATTTACTTCCGGCACCGAGTGCATTTCCGCGTGCACGAGAAGTATGCACAATAGGTACAGTTTTACTTTATGCTGTGGTAGATTTTTGAATATAGTTCTGCAAATGAACTGTGACAATCATTTTAATTAGAAGAATCGAAATACTTTCTTTTTCCCGTTCTGTAACTAATGTAAAACTGAAACATGCAAGAAAGAAATCCATTTGCCTATCTGTATTTTATCTAATAGTGATCTCATGTTATCTAATTGGCCGTATGGAGTCGGCTGGCTTTAAAATAACAACACCACATCTTCCCGTGGAAAACACATTTTAAAAAAGTGGACTCAACAACTCTCTTGACCAGCGTGGCGTTTTACGGCCATACATCTCTCATTCACAAGACAATGTGCATGATGAGACCCGTGTCCTGCGTGGACGAAAAAGATTAGTTACGGTTATTTTATCTAATGGTAACTTTATGAATCTTTTTGCCGTTTACATATTGACCTAAATTCAATTACGACAGTATTATCTTAGTATATTTTGGGTTAAATAGAGCCTTAACCTAAAGGTAAGATGGTAAAGAATACCGGTTTTTATACATTCATGTGCCTATATACATAAAATTAAAAGTATAAAGGTACAAGTGTTTACTTTTACTTTAAGGTACTTTACAATTTATTTTATTTTTATTATTTAATGTATTTTATCAAAATCCCTTTGTATTTATTTTGTCCTCTTTGTTCATGAAATATTCCGTGGAATTGCGTAAATATTGCGTTCAATTAGAGCCCATATAATTTATAAAGTAGTATAAGTATAGCATTTTCTCACTGCAAAAGTTAATAGAATATTTTACTAATGCATTGGCATTGATAAAAAGCTACTTACCTAAGGAAGAATACGGTAAAAAATCTGGATCATATGTATATATCCATCAACAATACTGTGCCTGCGTGATGAATTATGGCCTGAAATTCCCTAGTGCATTACTAGAAGAGGCCTGTGCCCCGCGGTGGAACGTTAGAGGCCGATACAGACACTTACTTATTTTATAAAATGATACAGCATAATATGAAAGTAAATAGTCATTGATTCTTATGAGAATCACATTATTAGTTCACTTTATTAATATTATATACATTACCTGGCTAAGTTATTGCATAAAGGGTGGAACACGCTAACATGATAACTTATCACAGTAAGGAAGTTGTAGCTGCATTGCTGTAATATATCATCTAGAAACGTGTATTTCGTGATCGTAGCTTCGTAACATGATAACAGCATACGATGGCTTAGGGCTATGCTTAGGGCTGAAGGTATATTTGTATATAAGGACCCTCACTGTAACTCTGGTTTAAGGTGTTTACGAATATGTTAAGATTTATTTTTATATACCTTGGTACCTAGTGTTAGGTTGATATTAGGTGTCATCAACAACAGTTTTGCATATAATTTGTTTGCGTACTAAATTAATCTCTTACAGATAGCTTGATTTTTTAGTATTACTTTCTTTTATTTATTCAGAAAGTGTGTAATTACCTACAACTGTATTTACAACAAATTGCCTATATGAGTTATATAATAAAGTTAATAGTGTCATAGAGAGAAATACCTACACAAAGAACATACTTATTACATTTGAGGGATCATGATTAAGTGTTTAATTTGCTAGTCGCAGTTTTAGCAGTAGAGTATATACACTGTGCATATACACTACTATAGGAAGATGTTGATGCGTTCATCTTCGTCGTGCAAATCATTGAATGCAGAACTACCTCTAAATAAAAAGTTATTGTTACACATAGCATTCTTACAAGTGTGAACATTCGAAATTTAAAATATTATGCAAAAATAAAATAATATAAACTAACGCCGTTAGCTGCCACCTGTAATGATAATTTTTGTTGCTTACAATTTTGCTATGAACATATTATCAGGCGTATTATATAAATGTGAATAAAATATGTATGTGCAGCTGCTATAGTATGCTATGCTATGTAAAATTTTTACATACAACATTTGTTTCAGATCTCCATAATCCTGTTCTCATTGGTTGCATTGACACTAGCAGCACAAGGACAAAATCCGAATGAACCCATTCCTATTATTCGTCAAGAATCCGACGGACCGAACGTCGACGGAACTTATAAATGGCTGTAAGCTACATTCCTATTTGCAATGATTGCCGTATTTTTATTTATTTTGTATAATTAAACAAAAAAGATATGTAAGAGTAAAATAGCTTCAGATGTAGGTAATACGAGACTCTAGCAACTTCTATATGCATTTATGTTTACTATACATATTATCATATTTACAATGTTTATGTATTTTCTATTACATACCTTCATATAAAGTTTAATCTGTACTGAGATGAAGCTGACTATCAACCATCACTGATTCAGTATAGAATTGGCCAATCGAGCGTTCGAACAAAAACAAACTCCCTTGCAGTATACCATACTATACCATCTGCATGTGTCTCTCATCTGCTGGATGTATGCCAATCCTACATAGCGCCATTCCGCTCTTCTCATCCAGCTACTACCAGCGACTTTCTTTAAGTCGTCAGTCCAGCTGGCCGGAGGGCGTCCCGCGCTATGTACCTGGTCTCCATTCGAGACCTAACCACTGTCAGTTTAGCTTGCTTTGCAATTATAACGTCAACTTATTGAATAGGTTTTAAAATGGCGCCAAACGCAAATCTACGTTGTAGCAAAGCTTTTTTTCTTGTGAAAACACGACTTCACATTTCAGATATGAAACGGGTAACGAGATTAATGCCGAAGAGTCTGGATACGTCAAGAACTTCGGGAAAGGTGAGCCTGATGAAGTGCAGGTAGCTGAGGGAAAATTCAGCTATAAGGCACCCGATGGCACTCTCATTGCTCTCACGTATATAGCGGACGAGAACGGGTTTCAACCACAGGTAATTACAGAACGTACTTCTATTTGAATTTGGTATGATAATTAGCTATGTATTGATGTGATGTAGAGAATGCAAAGAATGTACCTAACTTGTACAATAATACTTGTGAAACACGCAACCAATATGCTAATTGAGCTTACATATGTATTTATACGAAACTATATTAATTAATTGTGGATGAGGTTTCCCACAGTACCTATATATTTTGTGACATAGTTTAAATTGATGTGAAATTAACACTATGTAATTGTAGATGTAGGTACACCTTAGACACCTATATATTTGCGATGCCCAGTAAAATAATACGACATGTACTGCGCCCCTAAGTATGAACTAAGTATAATATAATAAGTAAAACACCTGTGGAGCCTAAGTATGTGAAAATTCGAGAAGGAAACCTCAACGTATCCATTTGGATAGCTACATAATAATTTATGATTGACATAAATTAAAGTAGTTTTGCATATTAAAAATACGCATACATCGCAGACGAGAGTGTCTGCAAAGAACTTTGTTTTGTTATACATAGTTATATCGTTTTCTTTATCACCAGAGCTGAATAAAATTTCGTACATAAACAACCCTTGTGAACAACGTTCAAAGGTTTTTTGCAAATTAGCCGGAAAACTGTTTCGATGTGATAATTAAATATTGACGTTAGAGTGGACATAAAAGATATTGAGATTCCAAATTCAGTTACTATTTTCCACTTTGTCAACGTGTTTTAATGTTTTTGTTCTTTCAACAAGTTTTTGTATTCTCTGTAACTTGTAAAATTCTCTGTATGTTTGTTAAGTTCTCATGTTCCTAAAGTATACGGTAAAATCCGGCTTCGTTGAAGAAATAATTTTAACTTTTAATTAATCTTTTTAACTGACTATACCTGCCAAATGTGGTAGGTATAGTGTATTTATATTTAGTATATTTTGTCAGTTTACAGTTTTCCAACTATTTTACCTGAGTCTTATTTATACACTTTAAAAATTAAAATTTATTTTATGAAATTCAATTCACGAGTTTGTCAACCATGTTGAATATTGACCCATGCCTAATAATTTAACCAGCATTTGTAAAGCAATTTCTTACTTGAAGATAAATAAACTCGTACTATTAAAGGATACAGACGCAACGGCCATTGGGCAATATCCAATAAAACGAAATATACGTGCATCATAACATCTGCTAAAATGTAAGATGTACAATCCCACAAACTTATCTCTGCGTGTGATTGGTGGCGCTTCTGTCAGTTTTGGGCAACAAACAATAATTTTACACAATATATTGAGGTTGTACTAAATAAATTTATTTGGGTTTATTCATATACAAATACTAAAATTTAAATAATACCCAAATTTAAATTTCATATTTATTTTTTAACCCACAAGAATAATCCACAGACTACAACAAAGGTTGACCTAAATATATAGATTATAGAGCATATTGAATTATTCTTATGGTTTTAGATCAATATTTTATCTTATTTACAAAACAAAAAAGCGTTCAATTTTATATCCAAGCTGATAAGCTGCCATTACTGTCACATTTCACCGCACGCAACCATAGTTTGCGATACTGGGCTTCATCGCGGACGCTTACGGTCCTTGACATGTATCTGTTTGGAATCACAATGAATTATTGAAACGAGCAGATGCCCCGCGACCCCTATACTCATTCAAGCTTTGTCACATACAATTAAGTTACGTAAATATCGATGTACTTATTTATTAAAGATTTAAGACAAGATTCATAAGAAAAGCTTGTAAATTTCAATCGATTTTATATATCAAAAAAATTGTTAAACTTGTTATGACTAATTTAGCCTAAACTCAACCTCGAATAAAATATCATTTTAAATCTAGGCATTGCGTAGGTAATCGGCATTGACCTGGAAACTAAACAATTGTATATATGAAAAAATTATTTATTTTAAACAAAAATACCACAAGTACGTTAAAGTATAAAGTTCTAAGATGATACATTTGATTTACTATTTCGTCAAATTGATGCAATTGGGAACCTGTTTCTTATATCATAATTTTCATAACGACGGACGTGGGATCGCCGGATATTTTGTATCAATGAAATCATATCGTCTGAAGTCCTACTATGCAATACTCATTTAGAATGTCGATAAATAATCACTTGTGTTAATATGCGTTGACAATTCTCTTATCAGCAACCTGTACATAGATTGATGAATCACTTTCCTATTATTAGGCATATTAGACAATTTCAGTTATATAATTGTTATATAAGTTTTTTACACGTGCCTTCATAGTTTGTTTTTGGGCAGTGTCGAAACTTGTTATTACAATACTGCAATATGCATACATCCAAGTTATCCTTACAAGGAAAATAATGTTTATGCTTGGCAAAACAAAACTTTTTAAAAGTTAAGTTTGAAGGCTTCTTAACAATGTGGTGATCAGTGCCACCAAAACTATTATAGCTGTATAAAATTCGCATAAACTGCCCCTAAAAGTTATAAATCTGATAAACAAGAGGGAGCGGCCTCAGCACTGTGAATTACTCGAAAAGCCGCTTTTTAGGCTATTTACACACATGTTCGGTTTCGATCTCCTTGTGGTGACCGAAAACTTATTTTCTACATTAATTTGAATTTTCTGTCAACACCAATTTACACTTCCCGGCCGAAAGTAATACACATCGGCCTTATAAAGAGACTATCGGCTAGCTTCGGTGAAAAACCGAAGCTAGCCGATAGTCTCGAAGCGTCGTCTCTGTCGTGAGTCAGTCAGTCAGCGATGTATCGATACACGACAGAGACGACTACAAAACCGAGGCTAGCTAATCATAGTCGATGTGTATTACTTTCGGCCGGGATGTGTACGAGATTTCGATCGAATTAAAACGATCCATTTTTTGGTTCGACTAGGTCAGTCGAACGTCGCATCCACGTGTCGTTCAATTGTGTAGTCGAAAATGAAATCATAATCAATTGATGGAGGCCGAAAGAGTAGTCGGTAGATAGGTAGGTAGGATAGAATTGAGGAAATAATAATGCCCTTTAATACCTTTTAATAGTGTTAGAACTGTCTTACGTGCTATTTTCTAATATCGGCATGATTGTGTCAATTTCTATATATTATTTACTAGCTTTTGCCCACGGTTTCAATATAATGCAGAATGCCAAGAAGGATAATGCAAAATTTCAGGTCGATTCGTCATCCGTTGATGCTTATAAGCATTTCAAACAATCAGATAATGTTTTATTTTTATATATTAGTTAGCAATTTTATTTATTAGGTCATTTTATTTATTAGTACAGATGATTTTAAGTCAAAACTTGAATCTTAAACCTACTAAATTGGTACACAGTTTATGCAAAGTAACGTATACTAAAGTAGCGAAACAAATAAACACTAATGTCATTGCACAATAATATTGACTCATGCCTTGCACCCAAACGAGTATCAATACACTCCTTAAACGATAAAAACATTGCACAATATAATTGATAATTTGGGGAGCCTCTTAAGCTATCGACGTATTTTGGGATTTCAATATAAGCAATGTAATAACAACACAGTGCAATTAAATGCGTAGTCAAATGAGTAGTATTTTATAAAAACAAGTAGCTGTTATTTCGTCTAGTTAATCAAGCGGGTCTGCAGACGACATTAAGTCTGAATCATCATTGCGTAAGTGGTAGGGAGATGAGGCAGACGGGGTGAGGTTCAGTTAGCCAACCGCGTGTGTGCAAATGTCGCTGCAAAATATCAAACACCGACCCATGACCCGCTGCGGTAATGGGAAGTGTTACTAGTTGCCGACATTGATCTCGCACTGATATCGCAGTATATTTACATAGATAATTTAATGGTGTATTTGTATGAGTATCTTATGGTGAGAATAAATTTAGCTCTATATTTATAAAATGCTTTTTTTTGTCCGTCCTTGCCTATGTTTGCTTATAACTTGTATTCTACTGGACGGATATTGATGCTGTTTTCAGTGTTATGTAGGTTATTTCTTACGACATCCACGGGGAGAGATGGGGTGATGCTATTCTATAGCCGGCTGGCACGTCACGGCCCTATACAAGTGTAGGAACCCACCGGTCGAAGCCAACTAGATTGCCAGCCAACTAGATCGATATCTAGTTAGTTATGACGTCTTACGTTGTCGTATTCTTTACGTCTGCCATTATTATTTTTTCTCTTATTTTTCGTTTTACCATGCGTATATTCAAGTGTTTAGTTTTTAATGTTTTTTTTATATATCGTTATCTGTTTTTGTAAATCTTGCCTTCCACATAAAATAGAAAGTGTTGTACCTGAGTGTGGACTTTTACTCTGAGGAGGCTCGAGTGTGCACACGAAATCAATAACCACAGTACCTTACGAGATTAGTATGCTGATATTAATGTCAACATTTCGGTGATAATGTACGACTCGTCCTAATCAAAAATTGATTTATACTACTTTAGGCGACGATTATTTTGTCACTGCACAATATCCTTAGGCAAACTGGTAGCAGTTACATCAAACAGAATAGACGAATTAATTTGAATAATAAATTTATCACTTCTTGTCACCTTTGACAATAATGGGAATGGATTTAAAGTATGTATGTTTATTCATAAGTTGAGAAAGATCTTTAAAATTCGTAAAGTTCCTGCATTCGCAATAGGTGAAGTAAGTTATCGGGTATGCCATAGATGAACAACCCACTAGGATTTTTATTAATTTCTTAATTGTCATATTATATTACAATATTATATAAATTAATTATATTTTTATATTGCAAATTAATTTATTTAACTCGTCAAAATACACTTTTTCGCATACATAGCTCATAGAATTTTTTTTTTTTTTAATGTTGTAAGTTGTTGCGAATTTCCTTGTTTATTTTTGTATTCTAACAATAAACTAAAATTTTGTTGTTATAAATAATAGACCTGGCATGGCTTTCGAAATTTGCAATAATCTTAACTAATGAAAGTGTCTTAAGCAGGTCTTGTGATTTTCTTAGAGTATACTAATTATAACTACATATGTACGAGGAAGTAATAAAGATAGAAACTATGTCTAATGATAGTACATAGCTATAGTTAAGTCATGGACTTAAGTCCGTACTAACATAAATTATTAAATTATTAAGTATTGAAATCTGTGCAGCGTTTATTCTAAAAGGTTTTTACATAGATTTATTTATCCACAATAATTAAATTTAAATACTTAAAGGTTTTTATGATTTTTTATGCAAATCAGCCAAGTAGTTCAGATAATATTTTATTTTATTTAAATTTAACACAAGCAGCCACAATAAATTACACAATAAACAACACAACGACAGAATAGTGTCCACAAATTATTAGTCAGAAACACACTAAAACTATGCAATACAAAGGAGATGTTGAGAGTCGCTGCTTCAATTAATTTTATACAACATATTTTTATATTTGTCTAAAGTTAAATTGAATAAGTCTAGTTCACTATATTTAGAGTTATAAGATTTACAAGCTCGATGAACAAAAGCATTTTTTGAATATTTTTTTTGTATACGGGAATGGTGACATTTTTATTTCGAATGTCATGATTGGGACAACGGAAATTAATTTTCTCTAATAAATATGCACTGTCGACATAGACACTGTCGACACTGTCGAAATATGTATGACATGACATTGTACATCTCCTCCCATTTAATATGTATAGCTATATTGTTTTGTGTGTACAATAAAATAAGTAAGATTTGGAGAAGGTGATTAAACTTTACAATTACACGAAACTGCGGTCAAATGTTAGTTATTCCTAAAAGATTTAAACAGTCATATAAATATAATTAATTTTCATAATTTCCAGGGTGAGCACCTACCGACGCCGCCTCCAATCCCGCCAGCGATCCAGAAAGCTCTAGAATACTTGAAGACACTGCCTCCCTCAGCTACAGGTGCCTCCTCCAATATTCAGGCCCAGTACCAACCTTCTCCCTTCAAAGGTAAAGTGAGATATTAGTTGAAAACTTTTCATATTGAGGTCATTGCGGTCGACTATTGGATAGGGAAATTCCCCCACGTTTTAGAACACTAAAAAATGAGTACACTAAATTGCAAACCTTACAAGTAAACTGTAGGTAATATTGTTTATGTATCGTAATAATTAAGAAGACCCTAGAAATAGTACTTCTTCAAAACCTAATTAAGGGTTTTATGTTAATTGTCTACCATGTAGAAAGTAGTGATGAAATTGAACATAGTATGGCTAGATGAGAAGAGCAGATGATCATATGTTTATGTAAACCTCGAGAGAGGCTTATTTATATCCACCTACCTACACCATTTGGTAGAAAATGTCTATATCTCATTGACGACAAGTAGAAGTAGACAAGCAGCTGTATAATTTTAAAATTGTATAATGGCTATAATATATGACTGCTTGACTCAGTAAATGCTTTACTATTCTTCTTTCTAAAGTATTATAAAGTATGTTTAAAAAAAGTAAAGAGAAGATCAACGTTTTCCGCCATTTGTCTGAGGTTAAATATCTGTCGTTTATGTCCTAGCACACTCCATTATCTTCCATTTATTCTCTAAAATATGCTGTCAATTTCATTTGTTCTTGTCGAAAACGTGCTAACATAAAATTATGACTAAAACAACAATTCTTGAAAATCCGAGTTGAATAAGTTTTTCTTTGTTTTTGTTGTATTTCTAAAATTAACACGAGACATGCCAGTTTATTATAGAACGAAATCTAAAAATAGTTGTATTTTAAATGTTTCACCGAGACAATAGTGACGATGAACTGTTAGTTATGATAAGGTATTTACTGCATAAGATTTTTCTAGGTTTTTAAAAATAAAGCGGTTATTCTCTGAATGTATAGTCTGCCAGTGGCACAGTTAGGTGATCGGGAGGCGTAAATCCAATATAAGCTGCTGGGGGCCCTGGTACCAAAGAAATTTGACCCTTGAAACTAAACTATAATTTCTCATGTGAAAAGCTGCGGGATTGGCCCCCTGAGTTTTGGGTCTCCGGTGTATAGCATCACTTTGCTCTACTGAAGTCGGCTCCACAGATACGCGAAAGAAAAGGAATGTTGGTGTCGATAATTTCCCTCCCATTCACGCGATTCACACCTCATTGTCTGCTTGGAGAGAAGTTCTTTATAAACTCACCATGCTGGTATGGAGCATTCTTCAAGATATTTCACTTCACAATAGTAATTAATCTCCTTTCTTAATGTTTATTTATCACAATCTGTATACAAAAATGCGTCCAAGTAATTAATTTGTAATTATTTTTTTTTACTTAGTATGTGTACCCACAAAGTTGAAGATTCCGCAATCCACTTGTAAATCTGGTGGACTATATTTAAGAAAGAAATATAAAATCAAAATTGGCTCTCTGTACTTATAAGTTATAACTTGTTATAAGTCACGCTCGTAGGCTATGTCAAATATTTTGCTTAATGTAATAAATGCATTATATAAGGAATATTGGTTTAAATTTCCTATCCTGTATAAATTTTAATTTCCTGTTCCTATTTTATGAACCTTTAAGCATGCAGCTCTATGGAAAAAATATATTACAACGAATTGTGTGAAATAATAACATCACGGTGTGAATTAAATCGAACCCCGACCTGTATTACTGAATTTCTAACTCAAGTACGGACTTTTAATCGCTAGTTCAGTAGCAAAGGAAAACATCACGAGGAAAAGATCGTAGCCGACAACGAAAAAATTTGAGGTGGGTGTCAACAATTTGCATCTGTTTTGAAACCGAAACATGAGTCGAAATCCATCCTCGTCATTACAAGCCCGTATGTTCAGGACGTTATAGGTTGGTATATTATCGTAATTAATATAATACGAATAAAAATAATTTCCCATTTGAGATTTTCCCAGTAACACGTCAATCTGGAATTTCTTGAATTCCATTCAATCGTAGCCCGTAACGTTACAAGTACCATTAAAGAAAAATAAGTTTGATATCATTTTTGTAAAAAGTGATCAAAAGAATTTTCTTCTCTTTTAAATATAAATTCTATAGCTTGTCTTCCAAGTACCTGACTATTGCAAGTTGTCAAAAAGACTGTATTCTGATATCGATGTGCGACTGTTTCAATTGTCACAGTACTAAAAGATTACTAACGTTTGATTCAAATCCATTTGTAAGTTTGAAAAAAGCTTAACATCAAAAGGGAACGATTTCTTAAGAATTACTATAAGTTGACACAAATGAATTCATGAATGTTCTCATGTAATGATTGACGAGACGCTTAAATATTAAAATGAAATCAATATTCAAATTATCCATTAAGTGTAGAAATGATAAATAATACATGATGCAGATTTGCAAAAGAAATTAGCAAATGTCTGATATTATCCAATTTAGAATATTTTTTACAATTAAGAATATTTTAATAAATTTTCCTAACACCTCACGGTGCATGTCAGCAATCTTATCTAAAAATACTTTGTTTTGTGTTTCGATTACCATTTATATATAAAACTGATTAATGGTGTTGTAAATAGTAGGTTATCAAATATGAATTAAATTATCACCTACCACTACATAATTTTCAAATATAATTGTGATATTTGTGTCAAACCGCATTTCATATAGGTTGTCTCAGAAGAGCTATAATGGTCGGTTCACTGCATATATGAACAAGTTACTCACACTGTTACGCTTTTCTTATACAAACAATTAATAGTGTACTGTATGAATATAAATATAATTCATGAAAGAACATCTATTCCGAGATTAAGTAAATTTAGCATCATAAACTATGATCATTATACTATACGAGTATCTTGAAACATACATGAAAAGAGAGAGGGAGAAAGAGGATAATCGTTTACTCATTTATCTGTATAAATAATAATTATTATATATTGTATATTGGAGGCATGTTTATCTATTTATATGGATATTAAAAGTGTGTGTAAATGCGAAAACATATTATATGAGATTCATAATATTCACCATTTTTATTTTTATTTATTACAGACTTATTATTATTGTTAGAGATTATTTTAGTGACAAACGAATTGTTCGCTTAAACTAAATTATTTTGATTCCTTAACTTAATGTTTCATCAACATTCGTGTACCTATTTAAAGCTAATATTCAAAGTAACTATACAGATAAATAGATAAAACCTTGAGCTTCCATCTTTTGTACCAGGTCCTACTTTGTCTAAATAAAAAAAATATATAATACGTGTTCATGGAATTCTTCAGATACTGTACATACGGTTACACTATAATAATGTCAGGGATAACATTAAGGTAACACGAATGTTAGAAGTCATCAGTCATATTTATTGCTCATCGAATAATGATATTCAAAATAATACAGACGAACGATCAAAAACAATAACAAAGGTCATGACTGAACAAATATCAACCAAATCAGCATCGCAATCAAATCTTTTTAAAGTAAGTGGTATTAAATAAAATGTATTGTGTACTTCGCGATTGAAGGACGTTCTTTAAATATGCGGAACATCTTTATTTATATGTAAAATGGAACATAAGTACAAAGTAACATGTTGATTTAGTATATGAGTGTGTGTAAATGTTAAAGTGCATCCAGAATTAACAACAACTCAAACTGAGATGCTTAGTATGTAGAAAAAGTCAAGGAAAGTCAGCAATTAAGTATGCGAGCGAAAGAGTAAGAGAGTAAATTAAATGAGGTGTTAAGTGTTAGTGAGTTAGCACTACTACATAAATAATATTGTATTTAGGGAATCATATATTTTAGCATCTGTGCTGGTGCACTGTAGAATATTAATCTCTGGTTGTATAGTAGGAAATAAGTTTGTCTATGGTTCACGCTCTTTTCGTTTTGTGACTAAAATAAACAGAAGTGATTTAAGAAGAAAAATCAAGTTTTAACGTTTTCGCCAAGAATTCATTCTTCATTTCTACTGCAGAACATCCTGGACCGCTCTCCGCATCCAAAGAATATCTGCTCTCACATGAGGCGGTCGTATATTTGTATCGTGATATTTTTGGGAGATTTCGAAAAAATCTGCTCAAATGACTTCTCACGACCGCGACGTTCTAATTTTGGAAAATTTGCACTAATATCGACTAAGGGTGACCGGCTAAATTCAAAACGAGAATTAGTTTCAAACTTATATAATAAGTCAGTATATGGGATATAACAAAATTTGCATAAAAATTAGAGAGACAAGAATAGATAGTATAATATATAAGATATATAGGATAAAACAAAAATAGTTATTGATGACGCGTTATATATCCATAGGAAACCGATGGTCCATAGGAAAGGACCTGCGGGATGAGAAAATAAGAGAAAAGAGTAATGTGAGCGCGGTGCGAGGAGCGGTCCAATAAATGTTTGGGGGAAAAATACGAAAGTTGAATAATTATAGAAAATGGCAGCCGGCGAAGATGTGTTCACTCAGTTCTGTGACCACTTCACTGGGGTCGCGACTCTATTAATTGTCTTTATAAATGATTTGCACTGGGTTTTTGCGTGGTGCCGAGGACGGCTACCAAAAAGAACGCGCTACGAAATTAGGTTATGTTATGCGAATTTTCTCCCGGTGGCATTTGTCAGTTGTCATCGGTCATGGACTAATAGGGTCGCGTTCAATAATGTGGCCAAGTACGCACATGGCACGCACTCAAGTAAACCGTCACTAGTACGAAAGATAACGTACTGTTATATTTTCAGCAGGGCTCTTTATTGTAATGTGTTTATGATCATATTTACATTAATATATTGAATTGTTATCTTGAATTACAACATAATACTTTAATAGAATTTAACTTGATTTATTAAGTTGAAAGTTATGGTAGCTAAGTAGACCGATTTTAAAATCGCTGGTTGGATGAGGAGAGTTGGGTTCATCTTACTTATACAATATATGATAAAAATGAATGTTTCTTTGTGTGTCCCGTATGCGTTCCTATACCATTCATCCGATTGCGATGAAACTGTGGTGATGCTGTGTGCGCGCCCGCGGAGGTTTCTGAATTAGTACAACCATTTTACAATAGGTGGCGCGCGATAAATTGAAGACACGCGAACGAAGTCGCGGGCAACAGCTAATATTATTATAATTATTAACTAATTACTAATAATTTGCTAATTATTTAATTTACGAGTATCTTTAGAGGTGTCGCTACGGATATACGCACTTGTAGAGATGTTCTTTGTTTAAAAGAATACTTATTGTCACACAATTAAAGATCATTATCAAAGACATTAATTAAAAACATGTGTGCACTATTGTCGCAGTGATATGAGACCTTTGCACTTCCTCACATTTATCGGATATAACATTGTGTCGTGGTACTTGACGGTACTTTGTGTCTGGTTTGGCTCACCTTCGACATTTTTGATAGTTTTACCTCCCACGGACAAACAATTCCCATTACATTTTAAGTATGTATTAAATTTAAGTAAATAACTTTTGTGGTTTGTCTGGTAAGTGGAATACAAAACATTAGGATGGCAACCTATAAATGATAACGGTCATACTTATGGAATGATATGTTAAGTAATTTTATTTTTCACAAAAATAGATATGTTCTTTTTTATTGTTATTCTGTTCCATTTAAAGCGAATTGTTGACGCACGTCATTTTCTACGAAGGGGTAGTTTTTTCAAGAAATTGTGAATTAAACAAAATATATTTGATCAATTAACTTTTATATAGAACTATTGCTATTAAGCCACACTTAGTTAATTAGATAAAACATAAATTTGAATACTAGCATGTAAAATTTGAAAGGTGAATCCTTGAAAATTAAACTTTCATTTCACTTAGCTTTGTGAAATTTACAAAGAGACACAACTAGGTATAAAATCGTCTGCTTATGTGCTGATTTGGTCGTAAAATAATTTCATCAATGACTTAAAATAATTAAAAATATTTCCTTAAGAAACAATTTAACCACAAAACAGTAACTAACGGTTACCCGACAGTTCCAAAAACGTAAAATCTTAAACATTAAAGATTCAGAAACACTCGGTAACTAAGAATCTTCAAGAAGAATCGCTCATGAATATGAATCGGTTAGTGGAAGAAAACTGTCAATAAGCTCTAATTCTGCATAACATACATTCTAATTTTTTTTTAGTTCGAGTATGTTCACTATATTGATAAGTTTTTAAAAAAAATCCCTAATCTATTATAATTAAGTAGTGGTTGGACAAGAAAGGCAGAACTATGAGTGGAATTAGCGATAACGTACTCCTAATCGTACTACTGAAAGACAGACATAGGTTGATGGTATACTCGTAGCATGGTATCAATTCGGTGGTGACAGGAATCACCTGGCAATACCGTTTTCGAGCTGCATGCTCAGCATACATCTTTTTATTAATTGTTATTTATTCCATGGCATTAGTATACCTTTGTTAAGATAACATTATTAATTTAAGATGAGTTACTCAGCTGTAACACAGTTTACAGACTTTGACAGCACCACTAATCTTCAACCAGCAGGTGGGTACCATTTTTATACCAGCAGTCATTGATTTCATATTGTCAATGTGGCAAAATCCGAATCCATTCCTATATCTCCAAAGATAGGCAGCGCATCAGGGGGGGGGTGCCAACGTTTGTCATTATGGACTAATGTTGGAATGTATCACGGTTGTCTATGGGCTACAGTATCCACTTACCATCAGGTGGACTGTATGCTCTTATGCCGACTTCGCCCATAAAAAAAAGAGACCGGACGTCTAGGCGACACAGTGCGTTTGCAGGGAGTGTAGTTTATTTGCGTAACTGCATGTAGAATAAAATATATACTAAAAATTAACAATAAGTTATGAAAAAACACCTATTATAAAAACTGATGAAATACTCGTAGATGGTACTATTGATACTGAACAGCTTCAGTTTCAGCTTTTGCTTCATTTCAATGTCATGTTGTATAGGCTGATATTAAAAAGAACTACTAAATATATAAATATTAGTAAAATTCTAAAAAAAAAAAATCTTTATCACTAAAAGCCTGAGATTGTTATGACAAGAACAATTCGGTCTTTACCGATAACTAGCAAAATTATCGTGATTTATTGTAATGAGGCGGCATTGTGAGAGACTACGGATGATACAAACCTGCAAATCAGCAAATTAATCGTTGCCGCGGGCATGCAAACCTTTATGGATGATTGGCAATTTGAAACTTCACTGCTAGTATGTAAGTAATTGTGCATCCTAGAGTCACGGCTTGCCAGCTATGAGGTTAGTAATTAAAGGTTTGTATTCATTGTCTAGTGTCGGAACTGTCAAGGTGGTTGCACAAATTCAATTATTGGAGAAACAACGTTTTTACATTAACTGTTTGTAATAATATTAAGCAGTAAAAGTAGCACGACGAGCGAGACAACATTTTGTTAATATATTTTCTCTATCTACATATAATCTAACGATATAATATCTATCTATTTATAATATAATAAGTATATATTTATCTATAACCTCAACCTAGAGGAAAGCTACTTCTAAATTAGCGTGCTTTTCTAAAGCTATTCTTAAAGTAGATATTTGTAGTATAACTTAATTTGCACTGTCAGTCCGACTTTGTCTCGAATACTATATTTTATGCTGCTTGGTTTATAACAGTCGTAGTTTAACAGCGATATATAGATTTACTCGTAAACATACCAGAGAAATGTTTAATGTCATTGCATCAGCCTGTGTCTCTATTCTATTGGACATTAACTTCTACTAACCGTCACCATCACACATGATCGTCAGATCCTCATTCAAGTAAGTAAAGTATGACAGAGCTTTCACTCGTTCCACCCCTACCCATCTATCCCATGCTCCCCTAACATATCGAGTAGAAATATTAGAATAAAAAAAGATACTTATTCCATTATAATCCTAACTCCCGACCACTCCATCCCTCACAAGCAGGGCTATGTGGTGTAATGTTATGAGGAAGACTTCTCGTCCCATTTTACTTCTTGTACTCCTTTTTCCCAAATCCATTCCTAAATCTCCAAATCTAAACAGCACATCAGGGGGCGTGCCAACGTTTGTCATTCTGGACTGATGTTGGAATGTATCGCGGATGTCAATGGGTGCGACATTATCCACTTACTCATGGACTGTCTGTTCGCCAACCACTTTCATTTTATAAAAAAATAATTACCGGCGAGTTTCTTCAAGTTATTCGGTTCATAAATTAATTGATTTATAAGGTAAGCTCACTTAATCAACAACTGAACTTGATCACGCTATAAAAAAATTCAATAATCGTCGGCATGTCTGAACATATTGTTTACACATTTTGTAGGTTTTATTAACACGGCCTTAATTATAGCGCGACCAATTTACATATGTTTTAGTATCCATTTATTGCTTAAAATGTTCGGATACAGTGCGTGTCGCGCCTTATGAGTCAATAAATTATGAAATGATACGATTTCGTAGTGGTGGAGCCGTATACGAGCTTTAACATAAATTAAACCGCGTCATATTAATTACTTTATTAAGATGAGTGGACAAGAGTCGTTCGTCATTTTAACACTGTCCTTTGAGTCAGTGAACTAAGTAAGACGTCACTCACTGAGCAACGCAAGCTGAATGTATGAAATAGTTAATTAATAAATAATAAATTATAATAATTTATTTTTACAATCAAACATACAACATCTTCTTCTCTTGAAGGGTAGAGACAGAGGCAACTGCCACACAATGTTCTCGGGCAATATCTCTAGAGCGGCCGCTTCGTCTTCGCCCGCCCAGTGGAAACCACATAATTAATATATTATATAGTTAATATATGTAATTATTAACAATTTCATCGCCACATGGTCCGCCAGTGTGCCACGAAAATTCGAGGTCCCTGTTGGCTGTAGCCGTAAAGGAATCGTTACAATACATTAAAGGACAAAGGATAAAAGTCAAAGGTTATCTTTTTAATCATATTTATCTATTAGGCAGTGGGATGAATTCGCGGCCTTTATATAGTGAAAATAAAAAATCCTTTTTTGTATTACATAAATATTTATTGATCGGAATATTGTCCATTTAATTCGACTATCTGTCGTCATTTCTCTGGCAGAGCCATTATTCCATTGTTACAAAAATTTCGAGGTTTCTGAGCGAAAAACTGATTTAAATGGTTTATACAAGCTCCTCTTGAATGTAATTTTATTCCATTTAGAGAATTTTGTAAAGAGCAGAATAAATGATAATCCGAAGGTGCTATGTCTGGACTGTTTGGGGATGTATTAAAACTTCCCAGCCAAGGTCCATCAATTTTTGTTTAGTCATAAAAGATGTATGCGGTCCGGCATTGTCGTTATGGAAAACTACACCCTTTCTATTAAATAATTCTGGTCGTTTTTATTCAAGTGCTTGTTTCTGTTTTACTACAATTATTGCTAACAGTAGACATCAGAATTAATCATTTGGGCGTGTAGCAACAGCTCGTAATACACAATTCCTTTCCAGTCCCACTATACACATACTCATACATACACAAACACATATATGACTTTGTTCGGAGTGAGGACCTGGCTTTCGGACTATTTGTGATGGCTCACTTCGCTTAGACCAAAAACGTTTTCGAACATTGTTACCGTAGGTGATCCACTTCTTATCGCCTGTTACCAATCTTTTCAGAAATGGATCGATTTCATTTCGTTTTAGCAACATCTCCTGTCCTTTAACCTCTGTCCTTTAACCTTTTTTTCGTTAATCTTCGCCCCTAACCTATGTCTTTTAACCTTTGACCTCTGTTATTTAACTTGTGGCCTTTAACCTGTAACGTTTGTCATTTAGACTTTGTCCTTTAACCTTCGCCCATAACCTTTGTCATTTAACCTTCGACCTCAGTCCTATAACCACTGTCCTTTAACTTCTGTGCTTTGTTCTTTGACCTTTGTGATTTAACCTTTTACCTCTATTATTTAACTCGTGTCCTTTAACCTATAACGTTTATCATTTAGCCTTTGACCTTTAACCTCTGTCCGTTAACCTGTCCTTTAACCACTGTCATTTAAACTCTATCCTTCAACCTCTGTCCTTTAACCTCTGTCCTTAACCTTTGTCCTATAACCTTTGTCCAATAACCTTCGTCTTCAACCTCTGTCCTTTAATCTTTGCCTTTAACTTTTGTCCTTTAAGATTTGTCCAATAACCTCTGTCCCTTAATCTATGTCCTTTAACCTTTGTCTTTTAACATTTGTCCTTTAGCAGTTATCCTTTAACCCTCGTCCTTTAACTCTGGTCCTTGAACCCTCATCCTTTAACTCTTGTCCTTTGTCCTTTAGCCTTTATCCTGTAACCTTTGTTCTATCACCTTTGTACTTATACATTGTCCCTTTACCCCTTTAACACCTTTAACAGTCTCACCGCCACATGTCCCGCCAGCGAGCCACAAAAATTCGAGCATAGCTGGCCATCAATCATAATCATGAACTAAACCGACAGATCATGTGGTCGGCTGGTGTGTTCCGGTTAAAGGTGTTAATTCCGGTTAAAATCAACGTCAGGTTTTCATGTTTTGACTTGTCTAAAGATCACGCGGACACGCCATTAGTGTAATTAGGTCAGTTGCACGCCGGCCGCCCACGTAGCCTGCCGCTAAAAGACATTCGTGAGCTTTTGCTCTTGCGCTCGTAAAAAGTCGGACTCCGAAAGCGATCCAGTATATCAACCGCCCCCAGGTGCCGAAAGTAAATCGGAATCAACGAGTCAATCAACGTCTACTATTTCCGAAGATAATATTCCATTGCGCCAACTACAATCGGCCCAAACATCAAACTGGAATGCACCCGACGGATCACAGTAGAAACAGTTCCCACTAGATTTTCATCTAGGTATAAAAAACATTCCTACTGATTGTAACACAGAATTAGATGTTTTCCAATTATTTCTACACACGGAAACATCATTAATCTTATATAGTTCAAATAAGTAATTATTACTCAAATAAAACTAAGCTGCTGACTGTTTACAAGCCTCTTTACAAAAGGCATGAGACTCGGTAAATGGACAAATTATGATGAAGAAGAATTGTGGATTTTTTTGTAATTGTTGGTATATAAGAAACTGGCAATAATTAGTGACTATTGGAGCAAAAATATTTTATACAAAAATAAGGTTGCTCGCCAAATTATGAGCAAACACAGATTTGAACTGTTACTGGGATGCTGGCATTATTTATTTGGGTTCGACAAATATTGATCGGCTCATAAGAATAAGACGTTTAATGGAGTTACTGACATCGAAATTTCAAAACTTCAAACCCCAGGAGAATATATCACTATTGACGATACTATGGTGGCTTTTAGAGGACGTATAATTTTAGAAATATATACTATAATATATACAATATATACAATAAATATAATAAATTCCTGGAAAATGACATACATACGACATAAAACTCTTGACGCTATGTGACATTATATATACGTGGCGGTGAGAGTGTTAATTGTATAAGGGTTAGGGTTACAATAATATTTGCATTGTTCAATCTAACAGAGAAACGGCGGTCACTAATTATATTATTACTTTATTACACTAATGTGCCAATAAACTTTTATTTTATGTTAGATATAGGCTTCTCTGCACAATTTACGGCTTCTGGAATGTTTTTAATCGAACAGATATATATCTAGATGAGTGTAGAAGGTGTTACTGCAACAATACATAAGACAACGTAAAGCATATAACAAAAATACAATAAAAAAATAATGTATGATACATTTTAATCAATTAGAATCAATCTGAACAGCTAATTCGACTCAGCTTGGTGGTGCAGTTTTGGTAAAAAATAAACATAAGCTAACGGAAAATAAAGGAGACAATTCGTTAGTTATGTTGCAGCTCTTCTATATGGAGATCCAATGTATTGAGGTTATTAATGTATCTAAATGTATCGCAATTTGAAATAAATTGTAATCTGCAGCAGTATGGCCGATCTGACGTCTAATAAGCTTTAGAGTCATGCGTAAAATTATAATCTAATGGGGACGAGATTACAATTTAATATAATTAAGCACGTGATCAACTCATATTCATATATCTCGACATAATATTAATAATTCCCTTAATAACTGTCGACACCAGTCTAATGGTGTACTAATTAATAATCATTAATTTATTATTTAATAATAAATTACATTAGAATATTATATTACATCTCGCTGGTGTTATCAATAGGTTTATTAATCAACATGGAGTAAGCAATTTGTATAAATAATGCTATTATCTGAATATTAAACTAATAACTTTGAATGTTAAGTGCGATTGCCACACTTATATAGTTGGTTGATGATTTCGTACAATACAAATTTGTTAAATGTTAACATTTCAAAAATGATGAAGACCATTGAAATCATAACCTATTTGTTTATTATTTAATTATTATTAAAATTTGTTATCATGTCGGTGGCGCAGATTATTCCATTTGGTTCCCAGTAGTTCGTCTCCATATTTTTTTGCTCACACGATAATCTACCTCGCCCCCATTATTTTAAGTGTCATATGTCCGAATGTATTTTTGAATAAATGTACAATAATAGCTAAAATTATTTAATGGATCTGTTTAAGAAAAATAACTACCTACCCATAGTCCCATTACGTCAAGTGAACGCTCACGTCTCCCTCTTACCTTTATACCCGGACCAGGCCTTTAAATGAAGAGGCAGGAATGAACGTAATGATGTTATTTAAAGGCGTGACAGTTTGTGTTGCCATTACTATTATTGTTCGTTCCACAGACAAACAGGCAACAATAATAATATTAAAAAATACTTTCATCATTTACGTGCTAAATAACGAAAGCATACCTACATACTTGCTGTGTATAAAGGCTCGTTTACCAGCAAGTAAGTCGCTTTGGTTCTGAATATGCTTATGCTTATCATTGCAAGTGTGCATTTCAGAAAATTTAGGTTTCCAACTAGGACACTACATTCGGAATGCAAAACTGCTTACTGCACGTCAACTATACATACTGAATCTTCTTGTTCATCTCCATAGTACCTCTTCCTTTTGATCCTAGAGTGCAGTGTAACAAACGAAGAATCAATATTGTGTGCAACACAAAGCCATATAAAACTTATTTTATCCAGCGACAGCGATGTTTCCCTGTGTACCCTTCTTATACAATAAAATTAATGGACAGTTGCAGATTCATCACCTGACCGGATATCAAACTAAAAACGAAATCAATAACTTTCTGAACCATGATTACAATGACACCGAATCCTTATATACCAAAACGCTAAATTATTCTTAACAACCACTACTTAACATTTTTAGCATTTGTAACTCTTATTCACACACACACCCATACATCAACTCATACTCAATTACTTACATTTTTGGCTCTATGCAATTTTTTCTAAAATCGGATATTTAAAACCACACTCTCACATACCGAGATACTAACATAAAACACACACAACGTACATATTATACACAATAATTACCATCTGAATAAACAGTTTTCTTAAATATCTGTAACTTAGTACTAAGAATAGATCTAAGGGAAGGTGCTGACAGCTGTAAAACAGATTATTTTAGTATACATGTCAGCACACATTGTCCTTATGAATACCTACTTGCAAATTTGATGTTTTTGTAAACTACATTAGAAGTGACAATTACCGTATAGAAAATATGTAAATATCTTAAATAAATAAAATTATTATTATGTTATGATTTTGTTAGCATGCATCGCATGTATATGTATATTGATATGTATGTATTATAAGTAATTTATGTATACTGTACACTATCCTGTGATTAAAATATTTATTTCCTCTCTACCCAAAAGTCATCTGGCAGAGATCGCTAATTTTGTGCATTTCATATATTACAATATCTGTTACTGTCTTGTTTTGTTTTGGTATGCAATAAAGAGTTTTCTCTACAATCTGTCGCAGATGTCCATAAGCGACAGTATCCACTTACCATCGGGTGGACTCTCTGCTCGTCTGCCAAATTCTTTCTGAAAAAATATATTCTATGAATTCTTACTATAGAGGACAATCATGGTAGCGTTTAATTTATTTTGCCTACTGAATCCCTGGTCTTTGAGATGTTAGCAAGATAATGAAAGGATATAGAAGCACTCTAGGCTAGTATATAGGAAGGTGTGCAAAATCAGGTATTTATGTAAACAATGCATCCAACAGTGCATGCAGTGGGGAGACGGAGGTTAATGATATACTCGTAAGTATGATAACCGTGCAGATTCAACATTGAATGTGACTGTTCGTGCATCAGCTTGCCCAACAGTTCATCTTGTAGCGGATTGGTATGAAAGGAAATCATCCTTCCATACCAATCCGCTCTGGACCGCGTGGCGGATATGGACCAAAAATCCTCAATGATTGAAATGGGATACGTGTTCCATGCAAACTATTAAAGTTAACGTCAACATAGAAATGAAGATAATAAAAAATAGTAAAAATATAAAATAATGAATATATAAAAAATAAGAATGGACAAAATAGTTTGTGTAGTGTAGAAGCATTCGGCGTCTTGCTTATTTGTACGTACATAGGCAAGGAGAGATCCGCAAATTTGAATATTTACGTAGTTTTCTTTCTACATGTATTTGAAGCAGTGCATGAACGACTGTATTGGCGGCCCTCGGGCTCGATCTATTGGTTTGATATGAAGCTGTGTAATGTGTATTTCGCTGAAGGGATTTTAGGAAAATTTCAGTATTTTTTGCAGAGCTTTTATTATAAACTAAAACTGAAATATAAACTGATTTCAGTTTTAGTTTATAATAAGGGCTTTTATAAGGAGAAAGAACACAAAAAAACACACAAACAAAGGTGGTATCAATAGATAATTTGATAGAGATTATTCTTACTTACAGATATTTGTATTGTTATGTCAACTCTCGCTAAAAATTACATCATTGGGTAATTCTTTCTTCCTTTGGATGATGGGACTTGGGGACTGGAACGGGGAGGATACGACCGCTACAGGTTTTATTGGTTGTCAAACAATATTATTGCTTGCAATCTATTAACACATAACTTACATTCTTATGACCACAAAAAAAAATATTGTGAGAAAAACTCGACAAAGCGTGTTAAATAAATATACGAGAAAGGATATAAGTACACAAATTTTAACTGTGTGAATTTATTTCCTTTCATATGATCTATGTCATACTGGATCTATTTCTAGGTTTTTTCAATTGCATAAGATTTCGTAGCTTGGTATATACAGCCTAGGAGAGATAAATAAATATAAAACTGTATAACATAATGACATTATATTTCTAATCAACATTTGATTTTACTCTGACATTGAAGCTTGTGGGAGTATTATTAATATAGAAAATGCAATTACACACTTCAAAAAATAATTATAAGTTATAAGTTTATATAACTGTATTGCAGTTTTTTTTATAAAAAACAATATAATTTCTGTGTGATAATAGGATAGAAATTAAAAAAATTCTACACCCTTTGGTTAAATTAATATTATAGCTGAATTGGTAAAATATTATCGTATACTTATGCTTATAAATAAATATAAGTATGAGTACGAGTATGAATGTGAGTGTGAGTATGAGTGGGTCGATGGCATAAACAGAGTCGCAAACAAAACCTGGATACGACTATGAAACAGGCAAATTGAATAAAATAAAGGAGGCTTATACCCTGTAGTGAGATAAATAAAAAACAGCTAAGAACGATGTTAAATTATAGATTTTGTTTGCATCTATTCGAAGAAATTCTTAAGAAATCGTCTGTCATCACGAGTCTGGGTATTTCCTTTTACCTAATATTATTTAGTATTGATTACAAACATTGTACGATGTGACAAAAGTGGGACATGTGATGTACCTATTGTTTCACTAGTTACATAAAATAAGATTCACTGGCATTAAAGTTATTTCGGTTATTGTCACGTGTCTAATTATTTTTTTATTTATAAAGTTTTTGTAGTCTATCTGATGGCAAGCGGTTACTGTCGCACAGCGGTATATCTTCATATACAACATAAGTAACATAACATAAGTAACGTACATACCAACATAAGTAAAAAATGAGCACGTTGGCAGGTCTACAATTGCGCTGCTGAACTTTAAAGATGCAACGATTAGTATTTGGGAAAAAGGATTTAAATTAGGTAATACCATTGGTAATCACCCACTCCATCCCACTTCTCTTAACTATTGTAAAAGGGAAACGGACTTATTGGGACCAGATACATCTCATAGCATCTTTTCCATATTTCCTCACTCCATTATACTCGTATAAGGAAATGGGACAGGGTGTTATATAATTGGATGTTGTTAAAATTAGGATAAATATCTCATTAAATAAAGTAATTCGTTATTACCTAACTTGATGCATTACTTTATATTTTATCATACCATCAACCTATGTTGCTCCATTGCTGGCCGCCTAAGACTGTTCTATATATACGAGTATGTACATGTATTCACGCCAATATGTAAAAAATCGGGATTTTATTTATGTTTTTATTTTTAATTTTAATCCTTCACCAACTACAATATTATATTCAAATGTAATGACGTGAATTGATTTTGAAAACAGAATTGAAATTAAAAATTCAGTGGTGACATCTATATAAAAATTGATTTTTTACCGAATGCATATCTCAGATGCAGTAACAGCATTAGGCAATCGCTTGCGATTTAGCTAATGTTAGCGTAGGTTTACGTAGATATAATAAGTACGTCGAACATTGATCAACCCCCTTCGCACGATTACAAACTTTTCCGTTCGTAAAGCACTTATTACAGTGATTTTAAAGTTCATATTTATTGTTATATTTGCGATTAGCGCTACCTGGTCGCTTATCGGATAAGTTGATAATGAGTTGCAAAGCAGTCTTTAATTGTGCGAGCGCTCGATTGTATATGTACGAGTAGTCGAGATAAACTCTGACTGTCGTTCATATACTCGTCCGATGCCAGACAGTTAGCTTGAATAACATTCGTTAGTTTGAAGTATATTCGTGATAAATGTTAGTAAAATGAAGTAATATCTAATTGGAGTTTTGACAACTTAATTTAGAATGAAGGATATTACCTGCTTCATTTTCTAACAAATATTACACATAAGTAGAGCCCGCGACTTCGTGTGCATAGAAGTTAGAGGACTCGTATGTGTGGTGCGGTTGGTTAGCTTGATTCTCGTGGCAACTTTATAAAATAAAAGGTACCCTAAATTAACCTAGCACATACATTATAATTGTGCCAAGATTCATTAAAATCTCTTCAGTAGTTTTTGCGCGATGTGCATTCAGACAGACATTTGACATTTATTAGGAGGATAGTGCACGCTGCATTCCCACAGCCGATGGGCGCACTCGACTGGTCACGTTACCCCTTTCTCACAGAAGACTACCTTGAAATGTATTGCATTTCCTACTTTATCTTCTTTCCCCAATCTACATATGTATTTTGGTAGTGAGTGAGATATGCCAGAGTCTATTCCCATCCCATCCTATCCCTCCCCATTTTCCCAACCCTTTATTCCAATCCATTCCTTAATCTACAAAGGTGGGCAGCGCATCCGGGGGTGTGCCATCATTTGTCGTTCTGGACTGATGTTGGAGTGTATCGCATATGTCTATGGACGACAGTATCCACTTAGCATCAAGTAGACCGTATGCTCGTGTGCCTCCTTTTTTTCTATAAAAAAAGACACAAAAATTCCAAAAATTGTGTTTCGTGCTCTGTATCATTCGTACTCTACAATAAAGCGTCTTTGATTCCCATGGGAACTTTATAATTGATCTGGATAAAATGTATCCTATATGTTAACCCGGTACAATTTACAATAATGCCAAGTTTCATTAAAATCCGTCTAATCGTTTTTGCGTGATGCGAATTCGAATTCAGACAGACAGACAAAAAATCCAAAAATTGTTATTTTGGGCTCTGTATCATTCGTACTTTACACAGAAACGACTTTTTAAAAAAATGTTAAATGTACAGACACGGCTTTATAACGATTTTATTAAATGTATAGAACAAGGTAATCAATCGTTATCATAACCTACTACCTGTATCCAGATTCTAAGCGCACAAATAAATAAATGAAGGTATGTGTCATTAAATAATTCTTATTGACCAGTGAAGCGTGTCTTGACCCTATATTGACACTGACATAAAATAGAACATTTGTGACGTCATCTGAGCAAAGGGACGTTTGCGACCCATTTCGGACATAACTTTGGTTGAAATTCTAAATTAGAATTTCGTTGATTAAAAAAGATATGTATCTTTTTCTTAATTTTACTGAGGTCTACATATGGTAAAACTGAAAATAAGGTTCATTTTCTCAGATAATGTCACAATTGAAAGTCAAAGGTCAGTTTTCCCAGAACAGTTGTTCTAGATGTTAAGAAACTAGACTTCGAGCTTAAAAATACATGTCTTTTTATTATATTTATTACTGTATTAAAGTAATAAACCTTCCAACGCCATTAAAAATTATCCCTCGATCATAAGATTTCAATAACACTTACATAAATTGTTTTAATGATAAGTAATGTGTTACGGTACAGAGTCACGGGCGGGCGGTACGGCTCCTTTGAAGTATTATACTATACATCAGCACTACGTTGAACCAGAATATAAATTATAGCAAGTAAGGTTACTTTAAATAAATGCACGAAAAGTAAATCACGTCATACATACAGATACGATGGATACGAGGATTTGCACAAAGCAGACATCCAACAGACATCGTATATGTGTGCGCAACGCAAGCATTTATATCAAGTAACTATACCGTTTACTGGAGTGAACCTGCGCTATGTAGTTGTACTCCAATTTCACGAAGTGCGAGGTGCGCCTGCGCCACCTCGTATAAAAGCGGCTGCGATCGATCTGAAAAATCATTCCCGCCTCATACATCTACCGAAGATCATCAAAAACATTTTATTAACAAATCAAAATGAAATCGGTGAGTTGAGTAAACAATCAACAGTTTTATTTCGCGTATTGGCAATTTTCTGTTATGATTTTGATTGATATTTATTACATTATACTATAATATAATTTTTGATAATGACTAATCATTGCCATTCATTATAATTAATTATTAGTCACAACATCGGCAAAAATTAGACAAATGTACATGATTGATTATGAGCTTTAAAATTTTTAAAAATGCTACAAATTGATACTTATCATTAATAATTATGTGGATCAGTAAATAACATTAGTCAATTAATTAATAAATTGTTTTAGTACATAATAAACTATTAATTAACTTAAAAATACTTTTTCTAAGTAATTAATGCGAGAAAATTGATCACAACTAACAACGTTTACACTAACTTTTATAGCTGACTGATCGATATTTTTAATTGTTTTAATGAAAATATCACTGTTCCATACGCATTTTTTCTGAGCCAGTGAGCCAGTTACAACATTAAGGGCCTTTCTCACCATCTCCTGATACTTTATCAGAAGGTATCAGAAAGTCAGTTATAATTTATCGGAAAGTCGGTATCAGCTACATTTAATTGGTCGATAATTTATCTATCAGATTGTTAATAGTTACTTTATGATAAAGTATCACGGGGAGGTGAGAAAGGCCCTAAGTCTGAAATGTCTCTTTCCTACTGCCCGTTTCAGTAACACACTCCTTTTAGGCACGTTTCAGTCGTACAAATTAAGACCGATGCCTATGTGAATCCGCGTCGAGTGTGTCACTCCGTGCCCTGTCATTGTCCACACCCCATTCATACGCAGCTCTATCTTGACATAATAATATCCATATTATCAATCTATCACAAATCAAACAGGTTGTCTCAACCTGTCCCCACTAATTCATTCCCGTGTCCCGCCATTGCCTTCACACAATGCACTTGATTCTGCGATATGACTGTCTTTTGTATTATTGTTGAAACAAGGCGGTGTGATATGCTTTTCTCACGCGTATTAATTTTTGACTGCACTTTCAATTATGCGTTAAAACAATGTATTGTTTTTACCTCTATGTAACCTTCTTTTATTGTATTTCGTACTTAATTCTAACGTTATTTTTTCTCAATTTTATATTAATTACTAAGTTTTACTAAATTATGTTTTATGATATGTTGCAATAAGAAAAAAAAATACTCGCTAGTTTCACATCTTTGATATTAACTTTTTATGGTACATGGACATGAAGTTAAAATATTTTTATATAATTTACCAAAAAAAGTTACTTTCTTATGAAACTGCACATCATGTATCGAGGAACGGGCAAATGTGTTTTTGAATAACTTCTGGAGACATAAACACTACGTTTTTTTTTCATTTTGATATTCATTCGTAAAAAAAAATTCATTCATAAATTCGATGTTATGTAATTTCTCAGCCAAATATCGCAATATGGGTGGCATCTAATATGCATGTAACCCTTTTTTAACGTAATACAATGATAGTTTTAATTTTATCGGAGTTTAGAAGCAATTCGATACAATAAAGTTAACCAATGACATTTAAGTAATAAAACCAATTAGGATTTGACTAACAAATTAATAGCCAAAAAGAAAAATGGCTAAACTCATGACATATTAATTCAAAAAACCATGTTGTGGAATTCAATTATGATATTCAAGTCATCTCAATTAAGTGTCACAAAAACAGACAATTTCTTAACTTTGATAAGGTTTAGTAACCTTTTGAATTCGTATAGTCAGGAAAATGGTCATCTAAGTCATTGTGAAGTTCAATAGGCGTTACGACACCAAGACAGATAACTGCTCAACATTGATGTGTGGGCATAAAAATGTAAACGCCCGTGTCATTTTGCAACCTAGCATGAAATCGTGAAATGATATTCCATTTTGAAACAGAGGTCAATATATAAACTGAGCATTTTTATTGGGCCTGTTCTAAAGGTTAACGCCTAGTAATAAACTAAAAAACTCCTAATCTAATTGTAAATCATCAAATTTCATTCATGTGTCTTGAGAAACGATTTTTTATTTATTTCATCTCGTGGCAGCTCATAGGAAAATACATGAGATGATTTCGTTTATTTTAATGTAGATTTCATACTGTAATAACTAATTGTTATATGCGTTTTTACTATGTAGTTAAAGGTGTACCGATTTTCATATTTTCTTACCGTCACGTTTCTTCATTATCTTTCATCACTTATCTTCCTTTTTATTTTCGTCTCTCTTATTGTTCCTAGTTTCTCATTACTAATACTATCGCTAGTTCCTCATTTTAAGCGCTTACATATTTTGTATGATATTTAGATATTTTGTATGATCATGACTAAGTACCTCAATAATTCATTATAGTTTAAATCAAAAAGTTAGTAATGTGCTATAAATTTAATAGTTAAAGTACTTAATAGCCACCCCTATTTACATTCCAGTTCATCGTTTTCTCCGCTCTCGTAGCTGCGGCGCTTGCTGCCCCTCAATTCCAGCCCCAATACCAGTCACAAGGGCAGGTAATCCCCATCTTGAGGCAATCACAAGAGGTCAACTTCGATGGATCGTACCAATACAGGTAATTATCGTGCTTCATTGAGTTAGGATTTGCGATGTCTAAATACACAACATATGAACATTAGAAAAGAAAACTATATTAAATTAGAAAACTACATTCTTTATACTTTTATATTAGTATAGAGACCGGTGGACCTCCTAATGGTTTGATAACCGGCTATAACCCGAAGTTTAAAGAAGCCCAGTGTGCTTGTTAATTCTTGTAATATTTTTCATACTTACGTGTATACTTTATAACGAATTTGGTCTTGAAATTAATTACTGTTAAGTGCTTATTTCAATGAATTTAACTTACTAAAATAATGTTTTTTTTTATTGAAGATTTCATGATCGCATGATTTCAGCAACATCATATCTATCGAACTGTCTGGTTATCCATATGATGAAGTTATATTACTAATACACAAACGTTCCAAGATGCATAAACTACTACTGAGTGCGCTAAAATGTGCAAACTGCAAATTAAACTAACATGTGTTTCGAAGTAAACTTTCAAACTAAGCATATGACGTAAAACTATTCTTTCAAGAATAGTTCATTACGTTGCGAAATAAGGACTCGGTGTGAGATCATAAACGGGCATTCCTTCGGTGTCAAGTATATTAAATGTTGTGTTTGTGGGAGTCATCTGCGCAAGCGATCACGGCTATCACAGACAGGCCCTGCTTACGCAACAGATCGGCTCAGGTGTATCATATAAATACATGAATTTGTGATTCACCCGTGATCTCTTTCGACATTTTGAGATTTCGAATGTGTCCGGCAAATCAATATTCAAATGGGTCAAATTTGTAACAAATTTGTAGAAACTTTTCCTCAACTCTATCAAAGGCTTATTTCAATAATTTCCCCAGTAAGACAACTAATTAGGCAGTGATCATCAAAAATCAATTATGGTGACATTTTTATGATTACATATTATCTTTTTCTTGTTATGTGGGAAGCCACACGCAACGCTCATAGAAAATACATGCATTTCTTCTTTTATACATGTTTTACGCCTTTTCTAAATTCTCTTTATGTAAATATCGTAATCATTCTCGTTAATATCCACTGCTGGACACAGGCCTTCTGATACACTTTGCCTTGTGCATGAGAGATGTATGGACTTAAACATAAACGCCACGTTTAACAGATAGTGTAATCCTTTGTGGTAGCCGCGTTGTTATCACGTTTTACGACACCCACACGAAAAGATACGATAGTATGCTGTTTTACTAAAGCCGGCCGATATCACACCGTCGTTACACATTTATGTAAAAAAATATTCGCTGACACATAATGTCCCATTTAAAAAAGGTGACATTTGCCAAACGGTGTAAATCAAAACAAGATCGCTAAAACAAAAGATTCCCAGCTGCAATAGGTTTAGTGGAATTGACAATGCATCATGATTGCACGAGCCGAAAACGTTTGACGAAACCTCTCATTAGATTTGATCTTTGCGGGCATGTGGCGGCCCCGGGCCGCGATGTATAAGCCCTCGTTTGTTATAGTGAAGCCTCTGTTATCTCAAATTGTACCTGTACTCTATGATTTATGGGACATTTTGCTATCCACAAAGAGGGCGATTAATAACACATACTTCCTTGGTTCTTGCTAGAATGATTCTTCCTAGTAACCAAAGTAATTTTGTAACAAAGTTTTCAATAGGTATATAGTTCAACTTGATGATGAAAATACTTGATATCAACCTATAACGTCCCATTGCCAAGCGAGGTTTCCCCTAGTAAACCATAAACCACTATGCGCCATGTATCCATCAATGTGTAATGGGCCCCCATTACGGATTGATGATGGATACACATTCCATCTGAGAGCATATGTAGAAAATCTCAGCTGGGTGTCTATATTAAATTAATATATTTTTTTTTAATAAATGCCATACAGTTAGCGCAATTAAAGCTGGGCCGTTTTTCGATAGAAGTCTCTCCCATACCGGCTTCATATTCATGTTCAGACGGATATGAAATTAAATGTAGTATCATTAACTTACTTTTTTTTTCACATTAATGTTTTCATATTTGAATAATTAGAAAAACCGTTTCAGGCCGCAATTATCGTGTTCCGACCTCATTAATATGTTTTAATATTTTTTTATTCCGTTAGTTACTCATAACCATTTTATTTCTTCTTATAGTTATGAGACCGGCAATGGTATCGCGGCACAAGAGCAGGGCTATCTGAAGAATGCCGGCGTGAAAGACGCTGAGGCGCAGGTTGCCCAGGGCTCCTTCAGCTACACTTCGCCTGAAGGCATCCCCATTCAGATCACTTACGTCGCTGATGAGAACGGTAATTATATACTTGAATTAACGAAATATTCATGAGTAAACTCATTAATAAAATGCTGACCGACAATAATTATTTTTAACAATAATATCAGTATACCTGATAATTATAAAAGTGAGTATAACACAATTGATTTAATTTACATTAAAAGATAATTGGAGAATTGGATAAATGACCAATTTCCATTTTATCCACCTAACTCTTGCTGGCGACTTCACTCACGTGAAAATAGTCATACATTACTCCTCAATTTGTCTTTAGCTTTTCCTAAAATCATAAACTGCCATTTAGCTGCTTGTTCTAGTATAATGACTATAGACTACGTCTTCTTCTGAAACAATTCTGAACTGCATTTTATATTAACACGCTTCTTATAATCCGCAGTTTTTAATTCATAATAATAATAATAAGCATACAGACGGATAGAGCAGGAAGTACTATATATATGTAGGAAAGAAATGATATAATAAATAGTATAACTCCATACCATCAGCCTTTGTATCTCCACTGCTGTATATAAGCTGGACATAAACCTCCGCCACACAGTTGCATGATATAATTTAATAACTATTCTGAAATCAAGGTTTCATTATTCATATAGCACGCATCAAACAATGTGGTTAAATTTGATGAAAAATATTTGTTTAACTGTTACAATTTGTTACAGGTTTCCGTGCTGAGGGTGCTCACCTGCCTACTCCTCCCCCCATCCCAGAGGCAATCGCTCGCGCCCTCCAGTACATCCAGTCCCAACCCCAGCAGCAACAGACCTACCAACCACAGCCCTTCCGCGGTTGATTCACAATATAAATAAGGGACACTAGGAAACCATAATACAAATGTCAGATATGCGATTTACCCACATAGATGCATCGCTGATATGGCCAGTTAAAAAGAAATCGATGCCTAAAGTTTTGTATTCATTATATTAAAGCATCGACTGCTATTAGTAAGATTGTCATCTGGATAACTTTTTCTTTTAAAGCGCTCTATAGAAGTTGTGAAGAGCATCTGTTGAGAACAACTGGATACTCAGCTTTGTTAGGCTTGCAACTGTGTGTGTATGTTACATTGTGATCATTTGTAAGAAGTTTCACTACTGCATATTGTGATACCCCAACGACACAAGCATTACCGAACGATACTCCGATGTACTAGTGAAATGAACTGCCTTCGACTCTTAGTATAAGTACCTTTGGGATTTGTTACTGTGATGTATTTTTAATTTCAAGACATTTATTAGTATGTAAATACAAATTATACTTAATAGATATGTTTCTTTTTAATATTTTTAACCCTCTCAGTTTAAACTATCTCACTATCTCACTTTTAACTATCTCAGTTTTCAGTCATTTGAAATACTTAAATGAATAACGTTATGAATCCAATTTAACCAGAAGGACTCATTAATTCCGATCACCCTCTTTGCACGCATATCGCAGTTTTTTTTATATAGTGAAGTAGACGGACTGAATACTGAATATTATACGGACTGAATATTTACTCAGTGAATATTGACGGACATTGAAATGTTAATGAACGTCTTAAACGTTTGAAACGGTTTTCAATTTTTTTTTCTAAACTAGTGGGCGGACGAGCAAGCGGTCCCACGTGAAGAACCCCATATTGTAGCTTCATGGAAAGATCTCTTGAGGTAGTTCGTTCGACAGCAAACATTATAAAATTACTTCATTAAGTCATACAATTAAGTGTTGTTTTGCGAGCTTTAAATTACCATGCATTACGAAATAATAAAGTAACGCAACTTTCTTTGTTAATAAAAATATATAAGAAAATAAATGTATACTTAAATAATAAATAAACCATAATCATAAATAGATAAAAATAAATGATAAATAAACAACGCCACACTCCATGGCCCACACTAGGATTCCCTGCGTGGTAGGTCCAGAGACTTGCAAAGACGAACACACCACCCAGACTCGAACAAACCGACCGGGAATAGACCCCAGGATTAACGCAAAGCAAGGGGCCAATCGGTTATCAAATATACTAAAAGATTGAGGAAACATCTGCAATTAATTAAATATGCACATTTTAATGGTGGAAAACACAATAAAATACCAACCATAGTTTTCCGAGATCAGCACGAGTAAAACGAGAGATTTTGTGCTTTGTGTGATATACTAGGTGAAGAACCTAGGTGAAGCACGAAGACATATCCCTCTATATGCCTTCCTCGAGCCTCTTATGTGCCGCTTACATGAGTGTGTATGTCACACGCTAATTTGCGTATGCAACAAACGACAAATCCTTGAACATGACGCGGATTATAATGTATCCAGTCTGGTTATTCAGAGAATCCAGATATGGAAAAGTGATGGATTAGAATGATCGAATACTCACAATACCTATACCGATACGATATCTAACATCAAACAATACAGGATAATATTATAGGGCTTTGTCATCCCAACAATTTATGCCGCCACAGAATGACTAACCGCAAAAATTAAGCTTAGATTACACTTTTAGAGGAAGTGTTGAAACTAAGTCATAACGTGATAAAGAAAGAAAGAAAGAACATTAGTTTCACCACGTCACAGGACACTAAGGAATTAATCGACAGGACAAGGAAAGATAATAACAAAACAAAGAAGAGTGGGCAAAAATACATAGCATATATGGGAACTGGGCAAAAATGGGACAAGAGAGAAAAAAAAACGCTAGAAATTTATAAAAAAACTCAGAAACTAAATATTATCATACACCATCAGCCCGTCTCTCCACTGCTGGATATAAGCCTCTCCCATACTCCCATAAACATTTCATAAAAAATAAAAATCTCTCAACCGATTAAGTGTACATAAGCACATAATATAATACTTTGTAATAATACTCGGTATATTTTGTGTCGCTACGATGGTACATACGGTAAGGTGATCTCTGACGGTAGGTCTGGTTCACAAGTTCAAATTCGCTCAGCGGGCGATGGAAAGAGATGCTTGGAGTTTCTTTGCTGGACAAAATCTGGAACGAAGTAATTCGACAAAGATAGCTCAAAGAATCAGCAAGCTGAAGTGGCAGTGGGCAGGCCATATATATGCCGCAGGACGATATCCGATAGGGGAGACGAGTCCTTGTTGCTTCTTATTGCTGTGCTAAAAATGGATAATTCTACCATCTACAAAAAAATAGTTAGAGATGACTATCGAGAGTTGATAGCTCTCAGTCATATTTTCTGCGATTTTTTTTTATGTATCACTTAACAATCTCATTTTTAAACAAAACATTACATTAGTATTTACTTATTAGTTACAAGAAAACTTTTTCATTCTTATCTTATTATCTTATCTTCTCTTATTCTTATCTTATCTTATCGAGTCAGTTTTCTTCTTTCAATGGAATAAGTAGATATTTGTGAGATAGACAAGCATTACATGGAATTTTAATTTGCTTACTAAGATTCGAATACTCCAATTGTAATATCTCTAGTTATAGTTCAATTGTAATGTCTATTTGAGTTCTGACTACTTGTACCTTCCTCCACAACGAAACAATTCCTGATGGACGATGCACTTTAAATTACTCAATGTGTGGAATTATATTAAATTTAAACTATAACTATTAAATTTTTGAGAAATCACTAATTAATTTCAGAATAGACAGCCTGTTTGTCATCTCGTCTATAAAAAAAAAACAAGTGGTAATGGGACAAATTCCATATGCAGTGACGTGCTGTGTTTGCGATGCAATATAGCGAGATGATACGGAAGATGTTACGATTAGAATGCCTATAGAACTAGCACCCTTTTGAAGCAACCGATTCCATCAACAGAATGAAATTCTTTAAACTGTCTCTTGACCTCTATACAAATCAAATTACACTCTCTAAAAAACATTGCACATGCACACGAAATATTAAAAAGACAATTTCATGTTTTAAATAATGTGCTCATGTTAATCTTTTAAACTATCGATATACGTATATTTAGATCTAAAAAGACAAAGAGAGCCATCTGTGATCTAAAGCTTATAAGCTTATAACTTACGAGTATATATTCTATGACAGCCGACTCTCAAAATTTTATTATCAGTGTAGCTACTGGTTGGCACACCAAACCGCTAGATGGCATCTCAGTTAATATGTATATATACATATATCTAGTTTTTGTATATTTTTAAAGTAAAGGTTATTCGTAACTAAAACTTATTATACTAGGCATTGCTAACCAGGATAACAGTCTGCGCCTGCGTCTCAAGTTGCGGTAAGTGATTTTCTTTATACTCGTATAACAGTTTTTTGTAGAGAGCTTTTTTGTATAGAGCTTTTTTTATAATAAAATTCCTTGTTATAATCGACAAACCTAATTGTGTACTTTATAACTAAAAATATTATTTACGAAACTAAGTGACAACTTTCATTAAATGTGATCAATTATTTATTTACTAATACTAACTAATCAAATGGCACTATATATTATATATTGCATTATAAATTCATATGGACACTATTATAACATTCATTGTTTGTCGATCAGCGACATACATACAATATATATTTATGCTCAAACTAATTATTCAAAAAATTTTGAAACCGTTTTGTTATTTCAAATTTCAAATTATATAATTTTTTATTCATCATTTTATCATAAAACTTTTATAATGTATGCCATTAAGCGATAAGGGGCTTTTGCAATCGTGACGTATTGAACGTAGGACGGATTCAACTGCGCCACGTGTTTATAGTTCGTTGGGTCACCTGTCACCTTTCATAATAAGTTACGACACCCAATAAATCACATATAAACTGCCGCGCCGTTATAAATTACCTGTTGGACGTATTCGTTCTTAAAATTGTTCTTTCTTTATACTCATATGTATAAGCTTTTTAATGTATTAAGTGATGTTACAAATATTAGGTGACAGTATATGAGATTAGATAACAGTGATAGCGTAGTGGTATGTGACACTTATTAGTGAGACCGTGAATTCAAATCCTCAGCCTGTACCGCTGAGTCTTTACTTAACTACGGATATTTTTAAATATCGGTAGCTCACATGTTCCAAAATGTCCAATCCGCCTAGACCCGCGCGGTGAATTATGTCCCGAAACTCCCTAGTGATTTACTAGACGAGGCCTATATCCTGCAGTGTGTTAAAAAGTCATAAAAATATGCATTAAGTGAAGCAAGGCAAGCCGTCAAAGAGCTATGATTACTCTACTGGTCTTATTTATTGCGCATGGGGTCAATTTAGGACTTTTTAAGTACTCCAATAATTTTATCGCTATAATCAGAATCTATAGAAAATTGATTCTTATTACAACCATGTACATGACAATGTATCTCCTCTAAAGGGTCAATATATTATTCTAATCGTATTTACTACAACAAAATTATTAGAATTGGGAAATAGTTCTGAATTTAAGGTTAATTTCTCGGTTAAGGAATAGCTCCTTCGACGGCTTCGAGGTTTTTATCACCAGTTCTATGATATGATGCTTAATTAGCTATTCATTCAGCTATGATGCTTAATTTAGGTACATATTGTATAAATTTAGTAAGAACCGCCTTGTCGACCAGAAAAAATGATTCATATTTTAGAACAGTTTTTAACATATCATTATGATAATTACAGAGATGATGAAGTCAATAACATTGTTTATGGCTATTCTGATGGTAGTACATTCACTACCATTGGGTGATCCAAATGCAGAAATCCTTGAATACGAAAACACTAACGACGGAAAGGGAAATTACCGATTCAGGTAGCTATAATCCTAATAAATAATGAGTAATGTAAATACTATAATCTGTAGGATGCTAAAATGAAATATTTATTTATTTATAATTTGTCATGTTCATATATGTTATTTTTTTTTTAGTATTATCTAAGGGCTCTGCATAAAGTTCAAATTGCGAAATACCATATTACTTGAAATAAGTTCAAGGAAAGTCGGGAGGATTTTTGCGTTGTTTAAAAAAGTAACCAGGAAATTTGACCTAACCTGAACGAGCAGAATAGTTTCTGGGCAGGAAATCACTACTGGCGGTCGACGGGAATAAAATTATGATTTCGCCTTAACTGCCGCCGGTGGTGGCGGTTTTCATGGTAGCCATTGGGTACCATTCAAAGACTTAGATACGAGTAGAATTTTTTTTGTTGAATTTCGGACCTTATACAATGCTCTTAGCTAATGTTGGAATTATCTAGAATATTAACCGTAACATATACATTATAAATAAAAATATATACGGAATACCGACTTGCAAATGTATATTTCAGGTATAGGTCTTCAGATGGTATAACTCGTACTGAGACCGGCGAATTTGTAAACGGACACTCTAAGGTTACAGGAGAAGTTTATTACACTTCACCAGAAGGCAAACAGGTGAAATTATCCTACATAGCCGACGAAAATGGATACCACATCCAAACAGGCACAGTAAGTAAATTTTGCTACATTTTTATGCAGTGAGAAAGACGGTTTTTGTAATACTAAATAGTTTACCGTCGTCTATATATGTTATTAAATATATGTATATCAAAGTATATATAAACCGTAAAGGTCGAGACAATGTGAAAACAAAGGGCTACCACATGCCTTGAGGAACTACACCACCTCTAAAAGAGTCGTCTCGCTAACCGGTTTGTCCATACATCCCTCATGCTCGAGACAATGCAGCATGCACTCATGCAGCAGTGGACGAAAAAAAGAACCTGGTTACGGTTAAATAAATAAGAATTCAGTTATGTCCATAAATTTAATCTTTGTTTTTCCGTCAAACGACTCTTGCTTATATATCTTTATATTTGCGACCACAGAAGAGTTAAAAATTCGAGTTATTTTCAAATACAAGTTCCGTCGTGGAAGCAACGCAGCACAGACGGCACGCAATATCAACAATGTGTACGGACCAAACACCGCAAACGAACGCACTGTACGTTTTTGGATTGATCGTTTCCGTTGTGAAAATTTCGACCTCGAAAACAAGCCCCGTGGATGACAGAAAAGTTAAACCGATAATGACGAATTGAAAGCAATAGTGGAAGCAGATTCATTTCAAACCACGTCTGACTTAGCAGCAGCCTTCTGCGGAAGTGACAAAATGATATTGATTCATTTGTGTCAAATCGGGAAAGTGAAGAAGCTCGAAAAGTTGGTACCGAGCTTAACGAAAGTCAGCTGCAAACACGCTTCGAAGCCTGCCTTACTTTGCTGAAGGGACACAAAATTAACGAGATTCTGAATAGTGTTGTGATGAGAAATGTAAAAGTTCGTCACAATGGTTGAACCCAGGAGACACAGCCAAACAATGTCCCAAACGTAAACTGAATCAAAACCTCAAGATGACTGTATGGTGGTCCTGTGCCGGTATTATCTACTACAGGTTCTTGAGATCTGACACAACAATTAATGCAGATGTGTACTGTGAAGAACTGCAACCAATGATGGATAAGCTCGCTATCAAATAACCGAGTCTGGTCAGTCGCTCTAGTCCATTGCTTCTCCATGATAACAGTCGCCCACACACTGCATGTCAGACAGTCTCAAAGTTACAGGAGCTTCGATTGGAAACTCTCCGTCACCCACCGTACTCACCAGATCCTACGGATTTCCATTTTTTTCGGAATTTGGATAACTTTTTACAGGGGAAAAAATTCAACTCTGATGAGAAAGTGAAAAACGCCTACAGAGAATTCATCGATTCCCGTCCCCAAGAGTTCTATAGTAGAGGTATCAATCAACTTCGATTAAAATGGACAATACTTCGAGTAATTAAATATATAACTTTCATATAAAAAAAAACTATTTGATTTTTTCCATATAAAATGGTAATTTCATAGGTAAGGACCTAATAATATATGCGTTGCGTTTTATAGGCTTTCTTACCCAAAGTGTTCGTGCCGAACCCTATTACGCTTTTTAAGACCTTTAAAGTCCTTACTTGCATCGCCATCTGTATATTACCTTGAAACGTTGAATTTAAGTGTAATCTTGTAGAAATATTGATATTTCGATGTCATTGGATAACCAAGTTTTTTTACCCTTTTTATAAAAAAAGGATAAAAAAAACTTTAGTTTAATTTGTTTTTATGTAGTGACAATGTTTTGATTTTTTTCTAAGATGTATGCATATTGTAGTGCATATTGCCGTCTAATGATGGCTAAAAGAATTGCGTTTCGACAGCATGTTGGCTTACCCGCAGCCCTACGACGGGTAGGCCAACATGGCGTGAAGGGCCTCTAGCCATACAAACGTTTGATAAGTTCTTTTATATTTGAAACTAAAGGCTCATTTACACAAGGAGCGTTTCTCGAAGGCGTACAGAAGAGAAAATCAGTCAAGAACATGCATCGAGAATATTCGAATAGAATACGTCGAGTAGGAATAAAAGAATAATACCTTAATTATACGCGTTCACACCCGATTTACTATATAAAAAGAATGCTTGCCTGGTATAACTAACTGTTGTTGTTGTCATCATGTGATCACTGTTATCGTCGAGTTTTTATCACCATGTGAGTTGTTGCTAATGAGAATTGTATGAAGTTTGGCCGCATACGAGAATCGTTTATAATCGTCCGAACCGTTCGAGAAACTCTCCTTGTGTGAATGGGCCTTAAGAAGACGAAACTCTTGTCACGAGGGCATGAGTCTTACATGTTCAGTTTTTTGCTTTCAGACTGGCCTTGAACTCCCAGGATCTGTGATAGTATCAGCACCGTCACCGGCCGTATTAGCATCCTTATTGGGAGGATAATAAACAGCGAAAAAAATAGGGAAAAAGTGGGGAGGAGGCAAATATAATTACTGTAAATAGTAGTTCCTACATGTAAACATTTCTTTATTTTTTTTTACAACTGGTGTAAATTATAGTGTATCTAAAAGGTTAAACTTAATAAATGATTAATTTTTTTTCATGTTTATTAATACGAAACAACTAATATTTATATTAATGGGTGATTTTATAAGATAATTATTATTAAAAACATTTCAATATTTTCTCGGCTTTGTCCAACAAAAATAATGTATTTATCTATTCCTTTTGCACTATACTGTTCAGAAGCGGACGTAATACCTTCTAATACGTTCTTCAGCCGAGCGTTGGTTAAAAGGCGGTAGAAATTAAACAATGAGCTTAATTCATCTGAATATGGAATAATAATAAAATAGTAATATAATAAAATAATAAATTATCTTTTGTAAGGTTAAACAATGTGATTATGTATGAACATAAGTATGACTATTGATTTCCCACTTTACTCGTTCACTTGCCGCCGGCGAGCGAACTATCTTCGATTAAATGTCCGACTTTAATTAACAATGGATTCAACACACAATCACAGCTTTTTCATAATAAATAATTATGCGACAAAAACTGAAATATAGTATATATATATATATATATATATTTTAAATCAAAACTCTTTTAAATCTTCTTATTAACATCTTGAAATTCATATTTTACTTTATCGTAATTTTTGCGAAATTCTTTAGCATCTTAAAACTACATGAATGTGGGTTGGATCCATTCGGATTTAAGCTGGTAAAAATAAAGTAATACGAAATATTTACTTTGAAGTTTACACAGTACCGTGTAATATATTAAATCTAATCATGAAAATATTTCCCTTAAAAATAAACTTCTAATTTTGATAGACCAGGTACCTACATTTTTACTCGCAGAAATTTATACAATCCTGACCATAATTATATAATTATAGAAGCAATCATATAGACGGTTTCATGGTTTGCAAGCGTGCACTTCGATGTTAATAAGCAACGATTACAGGAGTAATTCTGTGCGAATTCTTCTTTTACCATCACGTCCTTATTTACTGGTACCGGTTTGTGGAACACGTTGATTGAACTTGAACAAGTTGCACAGTGAGCACTTGACATTGGCATCTCGAGTACAGCTTCAATTACTATGTTTCAATGATAAATAAAATATAAAGGTCTCTTTAGCACCCAGTTCATTCATAAAATTAGATACGAGTCCTATTATAAACATTTTCACTAATATCAAAGGGTTATTGCATATTACTATTTTTCGAAGTAACGATTTAGTGTCAGTTAGAAATCGAATTTCGTAAATTGATTACACAGATATTAACCCTGGAACGCTAGCGTACGTCAGACTGACGCATCGTGCGCGCGCCGATCGCTTCCCCTTCGGTCCCTTCCCTCCTGCACCTCTGTACCCCCACTCTATCTCTCAGCGACTCAGTTGCCTCGCAGCCGCCGCGGGAGAAACATCACAGCATAGGAAGCGTCGCGCTCTGTGAGGTTAGTTCTGCAACACTGTACGTCAAATTGACGCATCGCTAGTACAGCGAGCATATTTTCCTGGGAGTCATTTTGACGTACGCCAGTAACCCATGTATTTCTTATGGACTACTTTTATCTGTTCGCACGCTGTTGTTAACTGGTATGTTTACTTTTGTTTTAGTGCAATGGCGGCAAAAAAAATTTACACCGACCCTGACGAGATCTTGGCCCTGCTGAGTGACGTGGAAATCGAGTCAGAAGAGGAAGAGGACTGTACTGAAGTGGAAGAAAATGACTCTGACTCAGGCGACGATTCGGATTATATCCCCGTTGATCACAGAGAGCCCTCCAATGATGAACTGGTAATCGAAGATGATATTCGGCGCATCGAGAAGGAACTTAGACCTACTGCTGGAACATCCAAAAAATTACCAGCTAAGAGGCCTGCTCCAGCTAAGAGGCCTGCTCCAGCCAAGAGGCCTGATCCTGTAAAGAAAAAAACTACTTTGGTTAGGAAGTCCAAAGAAAGTTCATTGCCTGCTGAAGATGGCAATTACATTCTCGCAACCGACTCAACTGAGTTTGAAGCTAAAAACGGGGATAAGTGGAGCACAATTCCAAACAGTAATCCCTCTGATCCTACAAAAACATCAAAGAAAAACGTTATCCATATTCGTCCTGGCCCTGTTGGCGACGCAAAACAAGCTAACGAGCCAATTGAATGTTTTCGACTCTATTTTACCGAAAATATTATGGCTAAAATTTTGAAGCACACCAATGAAAAGATAGAAGAAACAGCAAAAAGGTACAAGCGTCAGGAGGGATCCTTGCAGCCCGTTACCATGGAAGAACTGGAAGCCCTCTTTGGAATACTGTACTTGGCTGCTGCTCTGAAATCCAACCACCTTACCGCGGAGATGTTGTTTCAGACTGAATTTTGTGGCTATAAATTTGTGGCAACCATGTCCCGGAGAAGATTTGAATTTTTAATTTCTTGTCTAAGATTCGACGACGGCAGTACTAGAGAAGAACGAAAATCTGAGACCAAGTTTGCGGCTATCAGCGAAATCTGGGAAATGCTGATCGAAAATTGTAAAACTAAGTACAAGCCCGGCAGTTACGTTACAATTGATGAGCAGTTACTTGCATTTCGGGGAAGGTGTCCTTTCAAAATGTACATACCCTCGAAGCCTTGTAAATATGGAATCAAGACTGTAATGATGTGTGATAATGCTAATAAGTATTTGATAGATGCTCTGCCGTACTGGGGTAAAGGGAGTATTCCAAAAGATGTTCCCGCGGGCGAATACTATGTCAAAACCCTTGTGGCATCCATAAAGGGTTCTAATCGAAACGTGACAATGGATAACTGGTTTACTAGTGTCCCTTTATTCTCAGATTTGTTGAAAGACTACAATCTTACCGCTATTGGCACGGTGAAAAAAAACAAATCAGAGTTGCCTAGCTCTTTTGTTGACGTAAAATTTAACAATAGGAGGATTGAAACAAGTTTTTTCCTTTTCAACCACGACATGACTGCCGTGTCATACAAACCAAAGAAAGATAAGGTAGTGTGTCTGTTGTCTACCATGCACGATGACAATGATCTTAGTAAAGAGGTAGGCCACAAACCCGAAATCGTGTTAGCCTACAATGAAACGAAAGGAGCTGTGGACACGTTTGACGAATTGTGCCGTGGTATTAATACTGGTAGGAAAACGCGTCGCTGGCCTATGTGTGTGATGTACAATATGCTGAACATTGCTGCGATCAATAGCTACGTTATTTACTTACATAACTTTTTCCGTAATCCTGTAAATGATGACGCGAAGCCTATGCCTAGACTACAGTTTATGATCAAACTTCATGAGCAAATGGCTCGCCCTTGGCAAAAATTTAGGTTGGATAATAATCCACGGTTTAGTAAAGAACTACAGCATCAAATACGGTCCGTTCTAGGAGAAAAAGATGTTGCAGAATGCGTAGCAGGTGAACAAACTGGCCCCCGAAAGTATTGCAGTCGTTGCCCTTCCCAAATAAGGCGCAGGACATCTGTTTATTGTTTTTCATGCTCAAAGCCAATATGCGGAGAGCACCAGAAAAAATTTTGCCTTGATTGTTAAAAATCTTGAACTACTCTAAGCCAATTCTTGTGTTACGCGGTTGATACGCCGCACTGTATTTTTTCTAATTCTAGAGATACTTTTGAAACTTTTTTGTACAAGTATTTTTATAAGAACTTTTTCGTCCAAAGGACCAAAGTACAAGCTCTGTTGAGCGCCATATTTCTCTGTGTTCTTAGGTAGTCTCCGGTGAGCGCCATTTTTCTCTGTGTTCTTAGGTTGTAAGTTTGATTTTCATTCAAAAGACACTGTACAGTACGAAAAATTCCTATTTGCACTAGTCTCAAGTTGATCTTATGTAAAGGTCCACCCTTTACTCTTTGTTTTTTTTTACGTGATTTGAATAAACTCTTTTAAAAATGATTATAGCTCGTTTTTATCGCAACTCACCCTATGCTCACACCGTTAACAATTAAAACTATCAAAGGAGTCAAATTGACGCATCGCTAGTAAAATGCGCCTATAAGATATCGCTAGCGTTCCAGGGTTAAATGCATGAATGAATCATTGTAAGATCCATTTTTTGAGAAGAGTTTCTGACTCAAACAATCAGAGGGGGAGAGTGCACGCTGCAATCCAACAGCCGCTGGGCGCACTCAACTGGGCACGGTACCCCTCTCTCACAGAAGACTGCCTTGAAATGTACTGCATTTATCTTATTTCCCTTTATCTTATTTCCCTAATGTACGTACGTGTTTCGGTAGTGAGTGAGATGTGCCAGAGCCCATTCCCATCCTGTCCCTCCCCATTTCCCCAACCCTTTTTCCAAATCCATTCCTTATTCTGCAAAGGTAGGCAGCGCATCTGGGGGAGTGCCAACGTTTGTCATTTTGGACTAATGTTGGAATGTATCACGGATGTCTATGGGCTACAATATCCACTTATCATCAGGTGTACTGTATGCTCGTCTGTAACCTTCGTCCATAAAAAAAAAAAAATCTTTCGCCTCGTGGTTGCAAGGGCACAGGTCTCCCTTTTGAGGCACGGGGAGATTCCGGGCCATAATCCAGTACAGAGGCTCAAAGCGGATAGACGAATGTTTCTTATAATTATTAATGTTCCCAAATTTTATTCAGGTGTTTATTTACAACTTTATTTGTATACTTAAATAAATCTACAACCTGTCAATGAAATCTTGATCCTGATATGTAACAAAAAAATTTATTATTTTAATACACAATGTTTCAAGAAAAACAGCCGAAAACTTATGTAATACATGAGTTATTAGTGCCATCGACGTGGACATGTCCTTGACGTCGCATTGTTATCTCAGGAATGAAGTCCAGACCTGATATTCATAAGGAACTGGATATAAAGTGTGGGCACATATCCCGTGATCTCAGTCCACATAGACGTCCACAAAAGAATAAACTTAACATAATGGTAAGTTAAAAATATTAAATTTACGCATCACTGAGAACTAATCTGCGATAAAATGACAACATATAAAGTATATATGACATCTTTTCTGCAAAAAGTGCTCTCTCTCTCTCTCTCTCTCTCTAAACAAAGAGTATAAATAGAACTTTAGAGTCGTTTCGAAAAAATAATAGAGTATTGAGAGTAATAAATAGTACCCAATATTTGCATTAAGTCCAATATTAATAATATAATCTGTTTAACTTGATAATAATAATGGAAATATTATTATCAAGAGTTTATTATTAATATTATTATCAACACTAACAAGAGTAATGTTCTGATATTGTTTTTATATAGGTAGTAAAATGGTGACAGGTACTGCGGCCCGTGTACGCTGCATACCAACATCAGTCAAAACTAATGAACTTTGATATGCTCGCAAATATACTACTTTTGAGATATTAGGAAATAGGATTCGGAAACGTATTGATAACGATAGGGAATAGGAAGTATAATGATATGAGGGGAGGAGGGGAAAAGGATTTAGATGGGACGGAAAATTAGACTCGGTCTACTCAATAAATAAAAATAAAAAATTACCCACGATTTTAATAATGTAAATGGTTTAAATACTGTAACCGAATTATTAGGACTAGATACAAATGTCGTTAGTTGTTAAAAGATCGAGGAATCTTAATACACCTACATATTTAGATAAATTGTTAGACTATATTTGTTTTGTGATATAAATAAATAAAAAATAACATCCTAAGCACAATGATATATTTTGTTGCGGTCTTCCGTAACTTATTATTGTAAAAATGCTCCTAATTTAAATTTAATATATGTAAAGTCTATATTTTTAAATCCGGAATTAAAATATTACTTAAAAACACTGCCGTCCGCACGGATATCATAATTATAATATTTAAATTTGTTGTTTACAATACGGGTTCTTATCACATTTACTTTTTAAAATGTATAGGAATTTAAAAGTCCGTTTAGCCGTTGGCCTTGACATATGACATGTGGTGTACAGGTAAAAGGTGTACGCGTCTGCCTCATCATAGCCTTTGCGGCTATTGTCAGTTTACCAGAGTGCCGTGGCCTTGGGAAGCAACCAAATAAATTCATATACAATAACAACGGACACGGCGCATATAGCTTCGAGTGAGTATGGGATAATGAATTTGAAAATATTCCTCGTTGTATCTAAGTTAACATTTATAACACGACCAAATGAAACAAATATCAAATTTGTCTACTAGATTAGACATGCTTAAAAAGTAGCTTGATTTCCCTTAGATTCGAAACATCAGACGGCACGTACCGTCGGGAAGATGGTGGTGTAGTCACCAGCGCTGCAGGCAACGGTCTCGTGGTCAGAGGAGAGTTTGGATATATCGACCCCCGTGGCAGGCACTACGCCGTGCGATACGTGGCAGATGCGAATGGTTATCAACCTCAGACCGATGAGGATACGAGGTTTAATGATAGGAGGATGTTTTAATATATTTTAGTTAATACATTTTGTATTTGGTTTTATTTCGAGTTTCTTGACGAGTGTTTTTTTACATGTGGATAATAGATACCGCACACATTTTGGATATGTAAAATTCACTGACAAAACTTTGATACGTATTTGTTTTTTTTTTTATGGACGAAGGTGGTAGACGAGCATACAGTCCACCTGATGGTAAGTGGATACTGTAGCCCATAGACATCCGTGATACATGCCAACATTAGTCCAAAATGACAAACGTTGGCACGCCCCCGGATGCGCTGCCTACCTTTGGACATAGAAATGCATTTGGAGAAAGGGTTGGGGAAATGGGGAGGGATAGGATGGGAATGGACTCTGGCACATCTCACTCACTACCGAAACACGTACGTGCATTAGGGAAATAAGATAAAGTGGGAAATGCAGTACATTTCAAGGTAGTCTTCTGTGAGAGAGGGGTAACGTGGCCAGTCGAGTGCGTCCAGCGGCTGTTGGATTGCAGCGTGCACTCTCCCCCTCATTGTATGAATAGATTAAGGCATCAGGCACACGGTGTCACTAGTCTCGGCAACAAGATGTCTGGCAGTGCGATTCCATCATATTATAAACACTTTAACGCGACTCCATTAAATTTATGAGTCCTTGGCTGCCTGATCACACAGACAAGGCCGAGGCCGTCGTGCTTGAGAACAGCGCTCGAGCGCTCGATTCCAAAGAAATCGTCGGTGGAGACAAACTTTCAGTGCAGCATGTTGGTGTGAATAAGACTCTCCAACAGCGCGATAACAATAATTTTGTCGGTCCGACATAGTGGGATCTCGCTCTGACTCACGTGCCTAGGTGCTAACATTTAACCTCTATTCTACACGCGGGTCTTCTATCGTATGTAGTTAAGCAGCTTAGAAACAAGAGAAAAGTAGTTGCTTAGTAGATCTGCAACTAAGTACATTCTATTATGACTGAATCTGTTCATACGACGCCAAAGTAGAAAAATACACGAGATATTGGGTCAATAATTCAAATTTCAAAAAATAACTAGATACTTTTAACAAGTTTACAATAGAACTTATGTACTCCCATAATGTGTATTTTGTATTGTGTAATTGTGTTTTTATTGATGATAGACATACCTACAATAAATATTAAATACTCGCGGCGATACTTAATTATTCATTCATCGTTTAAACATTGATTTTAGACATATCCTACCAACTCAGTTATATTTACAAAATCATTTAACTGACTAAAACAAAACTTAATATTTTCTTAAAATAAATACCACAATCAAGGATGAACACGATCGACGACAGATAGAAATCACGTACCATATGTTTAAAAATAGATATGATATTTTTTAAAGGAAATATAGAAGTGGATACACCTATTACAGACATTGTCAATAAAACCATATATAAATTTTTACATTAAATATTTTACATGCAGGTTTATGCACATTGCCTCATATCAAAATTACTTTTATAACCTGTATTTCTCAATAGGTCTTACCATCGTTTTAGACGCATTTGTATCGCAAAAGGTTATACATACACGCTTGGTATTGATAAAATGTTGAAAATTGCAGTTCACATTTCTACATACATTGTGAGTCTTATAATGTAATGAATTTCGCGACCGCAAGTAATTATAAACAAATTATAAGAAAACAATAATTTGTTAGTATTTATGTATAATTATAACCAGCTGTTGTCGTCTGCTGCGGGATATGGGCTTTCCCATGCCCATTGCCTCAAAACGCCACGTTAGCCAATCGGGATAGCGAATTCACTCTTTTAGAGGAGGTGTAGTTCCTGAGGCTTCGTTATCCCTTAGACGCCTTTTACAACACCCTCGGGAAGAATATATGTATATATAAATATCTATGTATAAAAACGACTTTCATCCAATACTTTCGGTGACTAATTCTTTAGCAGACATGAAACTAGGGTGTTAAAATCGAAAACAGAAATATTTATTTAAAACATTTCATAAAGTAAAATAATTTTCGACTCCGAGGCGCAAAATTATACATATTATATCATATTTGTAGAGGGAGAGTGCACGCTGAATTCTCACAACCGGTGGGCGCACTCGACTGGCCACGTTACCCTTCTCTCAGAGAAGACAACCTTGAGATGTACTGCATTTCCTACTTTATCGTATTTCCCCAATGAACGTACGTGCTTCGGTAGTGAGTGAAATATTCCGGAGCCCATTCCCATCCCATACTATTCCTCCCCATTTTCTCAACCCTTTCTCCCAATTCGTTCCTTAATCTGGAAGCTTACCTTTCCAGTACACCCGGGGGCGTGCCAAAGTTTGTCATTCTGGACTGATGTTGGCATGTATCAGGTGGACAGCATGCTCGGCTGCCGTCTTTATTCTATAAAAAAGTCATATTATAGTTTGGGTGAAAAGAAGAAAGATTTTTTCCACAAATGCTTTTTATCGATTCGTATATTTAGTTATAAGGGTTCAGTTTTTTGGAGCCACATCGAAAATAAAATTGATGACAATATTTTTAAATCATTCCTACACGTAAAACTTTCTCTTCTTCACACGAAAACATTGGATTTGAAAATAATCTAGATTTCTAGAACAATGTAATTGGCTCTATGTAAGGGTTATTAAATGTACGTTGAACTTTACAGATACGTAGATCATAGATAAATAAAGTGGTCTTCATTTTAGGTGCTCTGCAGTGTAATAGAACGAGGCTATGGCGCAATATATACTTAGTGAGTGTCGTCATTTATGATTCGTTAGGTTAGTAATTTGCAGGTCAAAGTTCATAAGGCGTTTTAATTCCAGCGAGGACGTGGAACTGAGAAGAATATTCCCGAGGGAGTTTCCACAAGATACGATCAGAAAAAGTGGCGTAGTGGATACAGAGGTAATAAATGATAAAAAAGAGGATTTCAAAGCAGATGAAATATTTGAACTGCAAGCCAATAAATAAATACTTATTTTTCGTGTTTTATAAATTGATAATCCAATGAATATTTGGAAATTGTTATATAGAGGAAAGTTCAAAAACCAATAGTGTCATTATCAACGAAAAATTTACCCACTGCCTACTGTGCAAAAGGTCCGAAGTTCGATTACGGTTAAAATAAGGTAGCCATATGATTCCAAAAAAATGTTTTTTTGGTCTATGTGTGATTCGTAATGTGTATATTGGCGTTGTTATAATACTAAACGCGTGGTCATAATACACAGATAGCAGGAAAGTGGTTTATACTCCGCGACAGACAGGATTAAACTTTAATTTAATTACAGTTGAAAAAATCGTCATGCATATATTCAGGCATCACTTAACTGTTCACTGAATACACTCTAACTCTATAAAACAACACGTTTCTAGACTGTCTGTGATGTAATTAAACTGTGGTGCTAATTCACCAATGTGTAACGGCGATCCACGACTGATTGTGTTATTTGATATAAATAGGATTTTTCACTCTAAATTTATGACAAACGTCAGCTCGTTATCTATAAAATATTGTTATCTATTGAAAAAGGTACAATGTAAATTAATTCTTGTTTACAATCATGATAATTCATAGTTTCATTAAAGCATTTAGGTCGTTTCAAGGAGTTGAAGAGTTACTTCAGACATCCCAAATCTAAACTAAATAGTCACTTCGAGGAATTAATATGCTATGAAAAAAACAATAAAAAGGTGAATAACATTTTTATTATTATATTTATACTATATATTTGTTCCGAATATTCAACATTTTTATTCAATAACGCAGATGTATTTCACTGAATAAAATATTGAGCATTTTTAATTCATACTTTTATTATATTTTGTAAAATAAATGTTATACGAGTGTATTAATTCACAATTCCTAAAGTTGTAAGTATATAGGGTAACTGTATGCCTTTCTGGAAAGCGACATTACAGAGTAAAATGTAATAAAATTGAGCAAGAACATTTATTTTATTTTTTTCATTTGCAAGTAACTATTCATATATTAACGGTATGGTAGCAGGGAATAGAAGAACTTGTTTTCTTTTTTATAGAAAGAAGGTGGCCAATGAGCCGACAGTGTCTCTTATAAAACTAACGTTATGCCCACTCTACTTGATTTGTCTCTGTGGTTCGGACATTATCAAGCACTCAGATTGTTATACTTTTTTTGGATATTAATTTAGTATCATATGTGTCAATATTGCCCAGAATAGAAACAATTAAAAAATAATTAATAATTACGAATGGGTTAAGAGTTGTCGAAATCAATTTAAAATTACCTAGAATACTAAATATCACATGCTTGATATTCGCGGCCTTACCGATTAGACGTTATCCTCTGCTAAAGTATAAGGTTTTTAGAAATATTTGAACATTGAAATTGGGATTTACATGACTACACTTTTAACTGTTATATAGACTGACAAGTTACAGACGTGATACTCACAATGTGTCATATATGTGATATAAGGAATTAAATAATTAACAACTGTTACCTAGACGAAATTTGCAAAAGGAGATTTAAAATTAATGTTTTTTTTTAACTAACAGGTGTGCACAGTGGATTTGAATCGCTATTCTCGTGCAGAGGATAATTACTTCATATCGTCAATGACGGAGAGCCACATCGACAGCCGCCGAGTTTACTGTCTATTGCTTCTGTGCTTCACTGAGGATGAACTTGACAGGGTGGTCGCGTCCTTCAAAAAATAATTCGTAAAGATTACATTTTGTATTGCAGTTATTTGTTTTATTCACTTGCTCTTTTAACACTCTAAAAGAACTTTTTAGAGACATTTAATATAGCAAATATACTTACAATACAGATAAAAAAATTCAGCGAACTATGGAGAGAACTATGATCGAGGTTTCCTGCCCAGATTAGATATGAAGCGAAGAGATTAGCCAAAGAACTAAGGTCACACATAGCTCATAGAGTTAGCATAGTGAAGTGGAAACGGACAAATCATATCTGGAGCAGGATCGATAACCGTTCGGATAGACGACTCCTCGAATGAATTTTACGTACCGGGAAGCGCAGTGTGGGACGCTCTCCGGCCAAGTGGACTGACCACTTGAAGTTCGCCGGTGGTGCTTGCATCAGAAGCATCGAAGATCGTATGTAGTGGCGAACCTTAGGAGAGGCCTATATGCAGCAGTGGAGAGACATAGGCTGATGGTATGGTATGGTACTATATCTGGTACTGTACTATTAGAGAATTGTTAGCGAGTCTAACACATTATATAGGAAATAGGATCGAAAAAAAAAATGTTATTATTAAAAAAACAATAAAATTGAATTCCTTTATATTCAGCCACCTTTATATTATTAATAATTGCTTTATATTAACATTCCAAGATCTCTCAGTGTTTTGGGATCCTTGGCGTCGAATTGGGAGCAAAGTCGAATTTCGGAGTCATCTGTAGAGCAAGACAAAACTTGCTAGTAAAAAGCTCGGTGTACTAGATATAGCAAAGCAGTAGGTACTTCTCTCGGGGACAAGGCTTGTCACTTTAGTTAGTTCGACCTTTAGTTAGTCTTTAGTTAATTAGTTAGTTAGACCTCAGTTAGTTCGCTCAAGTTATACCCCACATGGAGTACTGCTCACACATCTGGGTCGGTGCACTGAAGTACCAGGTGGACCCTTTTGATTCCATCCAACGACGCGCTATACGAATTGTCCCACACCCACAGGTTGTTTAGAATCGCTCAACATCCGTAGAAATGTTTGTTCAAAAATACACTTTATACCGCGAACCTGAAAGTTGTGAAATGAACTGCCTGCTGAAGTATTTCTGTTACGCTACGACACGGGGCTCTTCAAGAGAGCTGTAAACAGGATTCTGAAAGGTCCGCGCACCCGCAAGCCGCCTGGTGTTGCAGGTCCACGGGCAGCGGTGACTATGTATCATCATGTGGCGAGCCCGCTTGTCTGCAATCTATTCTATAAAAACAAAACTAAATGTTAATTATTTGTGTTCCTTTTTGTTATTTCTACTTTCCACTACTAGTTCGTGAGAAATGAAAAGTTCGTGATGAAATAAAAACTTATACATCCGTGTCAGTTTATTTGAGTACTCGACAATCGATGTTTGATTTTTTAATAACGATGACCTCTAATGAATTATTAGACATATCAAGGATTTAATAAAATCTATGTAAAACGTAATTAATTACGTTATTATGTATCTAAATTTCGTGGAGTAATTAATTCATTTTTTTTACATGAGGGTAAGTAAAAGTGAACGGGCGGGGTGGTGTCGACCGGCTCTTGAAAAGCACCATTAGCTCGCTCTTGAGATTTGAGATTTACGAGTTTTTCACACATATTTATCTATTTAAATGGGTCTCAACGTTTATGTTTTACCATATTTATTTTACACGATGTTTTCGTTGGGTTGCACCAACCATGGTCACAAGCTGACTGAAGAGGCGGGTAGGCCATGTCGCTCTGGATTCTCTTAGGTGCATAACGATTTCCTAAGGAACTCAAATATAGCCCATTTCCAACTGTATTAGATTTACTTCCTGAAAGTAAAAAAAAAGAAACAAAATTCAAACGTTCTGAATTTATGATAGCTCTTACTTATTAACAAAAGAACAAACTCAGGCTCTCTTTGACATTAGTATACATTTATGTAAGTAGTCTAAAAAATCACAAAGCAAATTTATTCCTTCATTATCACATTACAAGCATAATATCAAATAAATGACACATCGCTTAAAATTACTCCATGCATTTATCCAGTATTGTTCACGCCCAGACTATAGATATTGTCAATAGACTACAATTACATAACATAAACAGAAACTTTCGATGGCTCATCCAAAGATCTGATAGCGGCCGTGTTACATACAAGTCGATTCTTTCCCATGACAAATAAGGCATAGCTCATCGCTACACCCACCTACAAATCGCGCGGTGTTGTGAAGCAATAACACATTCTTGGCAATCCCAAAATGACAGACGCGGCACAAACAATAGTTAAGCTTAAATTTAGCAATTCTAAGCAGCCAACGACTGTGATACCTATCATTTCGTATCGCTAAACTAAAGATTAGAACGCAATCTAAACTTTTACCTGAATTATGTATTTGTCTCATCAGGGTGGATCGATAGAGCTATAACAATTGCCCATCCAAAACCGATCTGTAGGTATATGTAATATGTAAGTACCTAATAGGTTTCAACAATTTGAAATTAGCTCTTTACCATGATTGGTCTTGAAATATTAATAGCATTTTTATCATCGTTGAATTCGTTACATAACTTATGAAATGGATGTCATCAAGATTCGTGTTATATGTCATGTAACCTTGTACTAAATTTATAATAATATTTAAATTGTTAATTCTCTAAAAAATGTTTATACATTTGAATAGGTCTTTCCACACAACACAGATTCGGTAGTAGATACGAGTTGGTACCTAAAGTTCAGATTCACAGAAGCGTGAAACTACTTGACTTCCAATCCGCATTTCAATTGTAATGTGATGTCTTTATAATATTAGTATCATTCAAATAGATTTTCAGGAAAAGGTGTATTGTTTATTTACCTCATTTTTTTATAGACGTGATTCATTTTTTTTATTTTTTTTAGGATAATTGGAATTATTAATAAATTGGAAATTCGTAAATTGGAATAATTTACGAGCGAAAATCGCATCATTGTAACCTGTCTCCCGTGGATTCGCTATACGTGTCACCATCGGTCAATAATGACGTGGGCGCGCTCATAGATACGATGCATACTTTGGAAATTTAGGAGACTATTTAGAACAAGGTTTAGGAAGGACAGGAAATAGAGTGTGTAATGGGAAGAACAGATATTTCCGTTACTCTACGATATGGGGCGCACAGGATTCTGCAATATCGGCAGCGCACCCGCAAGTCCCCTGGTGTTGTAGGCGTCCATGGGTGGCGATGACCACTTACCATCATGTGGCTCGCCCGCTCGTCTGCCATCTATTTTATAAAAAAAAAAAACAGATTTCCGCATCCCCTTACATTTTCCATTCTTCCTGGGGGAATGAGTCGGGATGTAATACGCTTTAAAGATTATTTCTTGAGACACTTCTCTTCTTCCATTATACTCTTCACTCGATGTGATGGAAAATAGGCTCTAATATGTTTCACTCACTTCTGAAATATGTGCATTTTACAGCATTTAAATGTAACTTTCATGCGATGTTGTAACAATTAAATAAATTCCAATGCATTGAGTATAATACCTAAACGTATGAAGGAGCTTTACTAATTCTGCAGATTGACCTAAAAATGGCGGCACCTCTTATAAGGAAAGTCTATCGTGTCGGAGGTCAGCATCGCGTCTTCGGTTCAACACTCGGTGACGTAACGAGACCAGTTTGGGCCAACTGACACAAACACTGTTTACTTATAATATTTATTGAATTTTGTAACAAAAATGTAATAAGATTGTAATTGATTTTGTAAATGTAATATACGTGATCTAAGAAAATACTATCATACCAGAAACTAAATATCATACATATTATATAAAATATCATATTTGACATATGATAGGTCAATATGGATTAAGACGAGTAGGGTAGCAATAGAGGTTTTTATAACAGAATTTAAGGAGAAAGTAAGGAGTTTATAACAGAAGCAGGAGAGAAAGTAATTGAGGAGAAAGTAAACTTCTCCCCTTTTCATCTTTAGTGTTTTTTATTATATTTTTATTATTATTATTTATTACACGAAAATAATTACTAATACGTTACAAAATAACTCAAAACTAACATAAAATAAATATTATAAACTCAATAGGTGTTTATTCACACAAAATTATAAGGATTATATATTGAGCACAAATGTTCATTTTCACCTCTTATATTTAGGTTTTTATTTCTAAGTCTTTTAAAAGGTATTATTAAAGCCTATAAAGAAAGCAAACGCCTTCCCTTGCAACTGTCAAAGGGATTCTGATCATAATTAACCAAACTAATTCAAGACGATTGGTTGATCATGATATGCATTAAGTTGAGGTGATTTCTTAATGATGTTAACAGATTGTGCTTAATATGAATTTAAACTTATTAAAATAATGCACTTAAAGCAACCATCATAAACCAATTGAAAACATATTATTCAGCGCAAAATAAAAGACCTTGGCCTTTCTGCGTGATTACGAACTTTGCATTGCAGTTTATTAATTTATGACAAGCGTACTGAAATATGATCTTTTTCAATATGCAAATAAGAATAAATTTGGCGTGGCATTTACAAAACTCATCTTCGTAGAATCATCGTTGATTGAAAGCGGTAAAGGCCGAACTATGCCCGTACAGATGGATGTTCCCATAACCTTATAAGAATATTGTGATGTTCAACGCCGGATAGTTGAGTTTCCTTGATTTCATTACCAGAATCATTCGTTATTTATGTACGATGATCTTTAGAATGCAATTTGTAAAGAGCCTGGGTAATGGCAACCTCCTATAATACAATGAGATTTGTAATTGTGCTGGGAATTTTGCGAAAATTAGGTCTAAACTTATTGCACAGTACTAAATTTAAACCAAACTGACATAATGGATTCAACACTAAATTTAAGTACGCTAACAACTATGTTGTACTCGTACAAATCTACTAAAAACTTTAAAATTGTAACGGAATTAATCTATATCTAAGAAATTATACAATATATCACCGAAATAACGGAAAAAATGGAACACATCACATGCGCGTAGAATAAAAGATATACTAGAAATAAACAATAAATTATGAAAAAAATATCTTTCTACTTTCGCTATTAAACAACTTATTTTCATCTTTTGCATTATTTCAGTGATACATTGTATATAAAATTATTCAAGCTTTATCGTTTGTTCAATACTTATTCAATACTTACTTTGATTCGTGTGATATATTTATCACTTGTCTTCTGTACCTATCATAAAATAGTAAAAGGATTGAGTCTGTACATTAACTTTTTTTTTTAAATTCTGGGTCTCGTCTCTTTAGAAGCTACAGAACCCAAAACAGTAGTTTTATAAAAAAAACTGTCTATATGTTTGACTGTGTCTGTATATCTGTTTGTTTGAGCATCACGTAAAAACTACTGAACGAATTTTGATCGGGTTTTCACTAATGTATAGCTAAGTGTCCAGAAGGAAAATTGGAAGTTCATAAAAGGAAGTTCATGAAATCCATCATGTCGGTGCTTTTACAGGTGTTAAAAATCTTTTCACAACTGCTTAGTCCACACGAACGAAGCCGCAGGCAGAAGCTAAGTAATTCATAAGACATTTGAATTGGTCACTATCAATGGTGATAATTATTTGTTTCACGCAATTAATTATATTGTCCGTCCGGTAAATGTTTAATAACGATGTGTCCATTGTCCGCGCAGAAATGAAGATTATTACCTTTTGAAATTCCTATTAACATTGACATTTTGTACTCTACTTATTGCAAAACGTTGATGGGGTCAAGTCGTAGGTATGTTTGCAAACATATTGTATGTTCACACGTAAAGTACTTAACTATTCGTGTATATGAATAATTCTTCTTAGCTCAGTTTTATTTAGATTTAAAAAAAATAACTACATAATTATGGAAAAAGTCTGATTTAATACATTGATTACATGGTTTAAATATTGAATACTAAAGCGAATATTAATGACTAGCTAGTCAGCACAAACCCTTTGACAAATCTAGTCAAAAAGTAAGTTCGTATATACAACAATGTACTTTTTTAAATTACTGCAAAAAATCATTCTAATCAGGAAGTGTTGTGGAATTAATGAATTTCAGTAAAGACGTGTACCGACAAATTAATATAATACGTTGATTTATGTAACGAAGCGACAAGTATAACATCTTATTATAACTTACGGCAAAAGCCGACCGAGAGTTATTTGGCAATGGGGTAGTAGGTCAATAAACTTTCGTTCAACTTTAACTTTAATATATTAGTCATTAAGGTCCTATTATTTTATATTGCACAAAATGACACCAATTCAAGCATCAGCGCAATGAATTTTTGGACGATAATGAATTAAGAAAGTTCATAGCAGCCTCTCTGAATTATAATAGGAAAAATATATAAGAGTATCAATGTATCACGTAATCATTATATACACGCATAGACTCGACAGGAGTAGACGTCAAGCCTACAAAGAAAAAGAAATTAAAATGAAACTGGTTAGTGTATTATTTTAAATAGTACATAACGGGATTTCAATAACGTATGTTTTAGTGATAAGGAATAAAAATCAGTTTTTGTTTTAGTTTGTACTGCTAGTTTTAGCAGCCGTCGCGGCTTCTGCTCCTCTGAGCCCTAGTGACGTTCAGATCCTGCGTTACGAAAATGACAACGCTGGATTGGATTCATATAGCTTCTCGTATGTTTGTTTCGTTACATTATCTCATCAAATTGTTTGAAAATTTATGATAAATATAGTAAAAAATAACAACAGAATTGTACCCGTATATTCTAAACTACATTTGATCACTACCAGCTATGAAGTGAATAGGGGATTTTAATTCATTTTTTTGTTTCTCAGTATTGACTTCAAATTCTTTTAGTATCTCACTAAACATCAAATAAATCTCTCATACACACAAAAAATCATTAGTTTTCAATACACAGTGTTTAATGTTACATATTAAAATCACTACATCATTATTATTTTTTAGGTTGGAGCAGTCAGATGGGATTATAAGAGAGGAGAAAGGTCAGTTAAAGAATAAAGGATCGGAGAACGCAGCCATCGCCGTCGTTGGCAAGTACTCGTGGGTGGCTCCCGACGGCATCACGTACATAGTGACGTATACAGCAGATGAGAATGGTTTCCAGCCACAACTTGAGACGAAAGGTGGTCTAGTGACTAGTCCTCCACCTATCGCAGTCGGTGTTCCAGGCTCAGTCGTTGCCTCGCTGCTTGGTTAACTTGGACTACTTACTATGTGTATTATAAATAGTATGTTTAGAACATTTAGAACACTTCGCTGCGAAATTGCAAGAGTAGATGCCCATTTAGATTAGTATTTCATTTAGAATAAAATCAGTATCTACTATGACAGTTCCTATGAAAGGAACGAAAGTGGTTCACCGTTTCACAAAGGTTTCTTTACTATGTTCGGACATCAATTAAATATATGTGGTACTTGTGCATTTCACAAGTAACGAATGTGGACGAGAAGAGCATAAGATCGTGAATGTTAGCAAGTCTTGAGAGACGCCTGTATCCAGCAGCGAAGAGACATTAGTATTTTCCAATGACCATCAAACTAAAGCATGCGTGGCAGTCTTGTAGGGCTATTCGTATTGATTTAGATTTTCGCCATCGTCCCATCGATTTTGCCAATATTGGTTAGTCTGTATGGTTAGTTGATTGTATTAGAACATAATATTAGCCTATCCGTTTCTCTGCAGAACACAAAATGTCTTGTAACCACAAAGGGGTTTTCTGCCAACAATAAAGTATTGTATGAGACAACTAAACAAGGAAGAAACATATGTAAAAAATTTTTTTTATATTCATTAGATAATTACATAAAGTATTTCAGGTGGGTAGTTTAGTTGTAATGATACTACTGTGTTAGTGGCGTCATTAACGCAGTAGTGTGGTACTTTTCTAACTTGTGACTTCTAAGCTTTATATAACTTAGTCATTTTTTTTAATATGTTAGATTTTATTTCACAGACTGATTTCTCGTATTATATGTTATATTTCAATTATGTAATTATCTAAAAAAAGTCGAATACCTTATTCTCTACGTGGGCCTGTTGCAGTTTTAGGGCAGTCCTATTCCTATTCATGTAATTTCATAATCAATATTGGCAAAGAGGCTATTGTACTTGTATATATTTTTTGTTAAATTTTTATTTAACTAAAAAGTGAGTTTTATTTTTGTAAATAGTTTCATCTGAACTGTATGTAATATAAGGTAGATTGTAATATAAAATTTAATAATAGTGATAATATCACGTGTTTTATTGAGAAAAAAATATGTTAAAAAACACATCTTGCTAAAAGGTTTGACATTTAATATCTCACATACGAAATATGCTATTGAATCATACAGAAAATATATATATATATCTACCTACGTAATTAAAAACCTAGAGCTAATAATAATTTATATAAATGATATAATACTATGTGTACAAATGTACAACCTATCTTGGACGTTTAGAATAATGAGTAGGCACACTTACGATACCATTCTACAGCGTCTCACCGCAGGGCACATGCCATTACGAGTAGTAAATCATTAAGGGAGTTCGGACTATATCCATTCGGGCGCTCTGCGGTTTGATGGATACACATGATCTAGATTTTTTTGAATTTTCTATCATGCGTATTTCCTCGGGATGCTTTCCCTCGCCTAATGATAAATTTGAAAATCCGTTCTTAACTAGAAACTCTGTGATATGAAACGCTTTCACGAATAAGAATAGATAGATCGAGAATAGATACCTCTAGGCTATCACCGTTCTTTTTTTGACCATTAATTTAACTACTTGGCCGGCTACACACTACCACATGTCGGCCGGCTTTTGAATAGCACCAATTTTGAATTAACGTTCAAACCAGACCTCATAACGTGGGTTTTATGAAAGGCGACTAAGAGATAACAAAGCCGCTACTACAAGCCCTGAGGAACTACACCTCCTCTAAAAGGAGGACGGAGAGACGTTGCATCTCTCTGTGTGTTCTACCGCCTGTACAATGGGGAATGCTCTGAAGAATTGTTCAATATAATTCCCACCTCGGGTTTCTACAACCGCACCTCCCGTCACAGAAGTGCGGTCCATCCGCATTTCCTAGATACGGAGGTGTCGCGTACTGTTCGGTCCAAAAATTATTTTATATCGCGAACCCGTAGGCTGTGGAACGAACTGCCTCAAGAGGTCTTCCCATTAAACTACGACATGGGGTTCTTCAAGAAAGCTGTGAATAGGATTTTGCAAGGTCGGCGGCGCGCTCGCATACCCCCTGGTGTTGCAGGTGTCCATGGGTGGCGGTAACACTTACCATCACCTGAGACCGCTTGCTCGTCCGCCCTCTTCCCTATAAAAAAAAAGGGGGACTCGCCAACCCGCACAGCCAGCGTCGCGTTTTAAGGCCACACATACCTCATGAGACTAACTATATAAGATAGTGAATCAATGGCGGACCGCACCTACTGATTATGGTTAACTCTTGTCGCGATATACATTTACCAAAAACTGATTGGGGGCGATGAAGGAAGAGTATACAAAAAGACACTTTTGAAAAATCTTGTCTGTATATCTCTTCGAACACGGTAATCTCCAAAACTACGGAACGGATTTTCATGGGGTTTCCACAGGTTAATTAAGCTTAGCTTGTTTCATCGAAATCGGCGGACGGGAAGAAAATAAAGTTTTATAAATCATTCCACGCGTACGATGTCGCGGCCACAACTAGTACCGAATATGATTAATGTATCGAGTCTTGGGGCTACATTTGAACACATTTACGTTGCTGTGTTTTGTTTCTATAACATTTAAGTGTATTCTTCTAATTTTGAGTGAAGTGGTTCGCCTTCACCGAAACTTTAACACTATGACATTATGAATCTCATTATAAACATTGGACAAACTAGTATAATGTTATCAACTTCGCTCGTCACTATAACTTAGAATAAGTTTTTTTTTTGTAACAAGACTTAAACCACGGTTTATAAATATTAATACCACAAATTCCTACCATGAATTCCTAGATACGTTTCTAGGAATTCAAGTCAAAAAATATATATTGAGTGCTGGTCTTTAAACAACCAAACAGTTTAACGCATTTATATTATAGTGTTATAGATTACTCACCTGTTATAAAAGACGATATTCAAATTCACGTTCAGTCCATCGGAGGATCACGCCCAATCACATACTTCAAAATGAAACTGGTTTGTATTAAATTTGTGCTTTTTTAATTATGTGATTGCGTTCAGAACATAGTTTGTTTGAGAAGAAAAGCATGAAATGTGGACTTATACGAGTATATCGGATATTTTTATCGTGAGAAATGTTTGAAGATAAATTCCTAACTACTATTTAAGGATAATTTTCTTTGTTTAGGATATTAACATTGATCTATTTCTCGTGTAAAAATATTTAATGCGGTGTTAGTTTTTTTTTTTTTCAATTTTAGTATTAAATCTTAAATTTAATATCAAATTTAAATAACAGCTGACCTGTTTTTACGTGTAACATCACTTTTTGAGACCCCCATTAAGGGATATTGGAAATGGAAACCTTTCCGCAAGTCCTGGAAATTTATTGGACTCGTTCAAAAATCGCGACGCCTAGGTAAATTAATATAATTTTTAACATGACATCACTGGTCATTTTCAGGTACTTGCATTCTGCCTAGTTGCAGTAGCAGCTGCGGCCCCTCCCCGGGTGAGATACCCTTCCGGCGACGCTCAGATCCTCCGATATGACAACGACAACCTTGGACTTGGAAACTACAGATACGCGTAAGAAACTTTGTTAAATTACAATAAGTATCAAAAATATCGTCATTTAGCTGTATCGGTAGTGGACCTACACAATATCCGGCTCTAAATGCAAACATTTACGTACATAAAGTTGGTATGTCGTTTCAGGGCCACGTTCATAGTTCTTTATTATGTAAGCTATGAATGTAAGCTGTATTTAGTGCGAAAAGGTTTATTTACTATTATGGCCCATGCTATTTAATATCGCTGGGTACTTGTATTGCACTTATTTGTAAAGAGTATTGCAACTTCTTTCCTGGGCATGCAAATATTTGCAGTGTTTAAAGAAATCAATTAAAAAAAATCTGTTTGGACTTCGATACCTATATACCTTTATCTAACTTAAAACATTTTGAATAAAGGATTCCTATTGTGGAACATTTAGTGAGATGCTATGATTAATTATATTTAATCGAAAATGTAATTATTAATGCAAGTAATATGTAATACAAATAAATGGGTATTATTGGATTTGTTTAATAATTAAACAATTACTAAACTTGACCATGACAATTTACTAAGTAAATGACATTGAATATTATTGGTCATAGTTTACGCAATGTGAACTGAGAAACCAATCATAGGTATTTAAAATAAACGAAGTCTTAACGAAAAGTTAATTATAATATTTATAACATTTTTGTGCAAATTAATTCAATTGAATTGTTGCGTAAAATTTAATTCATTTTATCACTGTAAGATTAAATATGACTAGCTTACATTGTAAAATGTCAGAATATGCCCCATTTACAGTTTCGATTGGGTATATCAAAGGTCATCAAAACCATGACATCCGTTTGCGGTTATGATCATCAGAAATCTAAAAGCATAGTGAATGGAAAACCCCACCTATAAAATCGACTAGGAGGCGCTGACTCCCTCGCCATCCATTTTTTACTGTATTTAGGCTGCTAAAACTTGTTTGTGTCGATCTACTTGTATAATTTTCTATGCGGTTAACCACAAAACAGTATCGGGAATACTTAAGCATATGTTGGCAGCGTTCTACATACTCGTATATATGTAGGCACTTATTATAAGATTATCAAAATATTTATTATTTACAGTTTCGAGCAATCCGATGGCACCAAGCAAGAGCAGCAGGGCGAGCTCAGGAACGAGGGCCGTGAAGATGAGTCCCTTGCCGTGCGGGGCACCTTCTCCTGGGTCGGTCCCGATGGCGTAACCTACGTAGTGACGTACATTGCTGACGAGAACGGCTACCAGCCTGAGATCGAGCAAGGACCTGGTGGCGGTGTACCCCCTGCGGTCGTTGCCTCTCTACTCGGTTAAAAAATTAATACAAAGAATTTTCTGTCTAGTCGATGTTTCGAGTAAGCTGTTTATTGTACAAAATTACGTATATGTTATTTTATTAAGTAATACAGTTATCTAAATTTTTAACTTGTTTCTATTCACATACTAATGATAATCCTCTTAGACATTATTAACATGTTTTAATTGTGAAAGACAAGATTCGTTTTACACTAAAGTATATAATTTTTTAATAAAGTTTGAGGATCAATTCCAAGGACATCTTCTAACAAGCGGCTAGTAAAGACATTATTTAGTAGTCGCTGTTGTTCCTTTCAAGGCAAACTGCCCCTCAGACGACCTGCAGATCTTTTTGTAACGTTAATAACCTTGGACTTGGTCAAGAGACGGTGCGTAAAAATTTATTTTTACCATAAAATACAAATTAATCCATGGAACAGAATGGCGTAGTTCACTCTAACATTACTCGGACAAATAGAACGATTCTTTCGTCTTTATAAATCGACAACAAGATTAATTAATTCATTATTAAGATTAAGTTTCTTGTAATTTATTAATTCATCAGTGTCCCACCTGCCTTGGCATCGTAGAGGATATTATTATGTACTATGTTGTTGGCATGATATCAGGTTGATTAATTAAATGAGAAATGTCGGAATGTGAACTCTAAATTAAAGACACCCAGCCCAAGCTAACGAATAAAATCTAGTCTAACCATAAGAAGCTCTTGGCTTATTGATAATATTTATAATCTTATAGGCATAAGTACTCGTAATAATGTTAGTGCACAGAGTTAATAGGTGATGCACACAATAATAAATGATAAAATTAAGTGTGGAATTTTTATGCTTAATAATAATCACCTCAAAAGAGATCTACACACACAGACATGCTGTTTACACGACCAAGTAACCTTCTAAGGCTACAATCCTTTTATACCTGCCTAAATCCTTTTATACGCAGTTTCGTTACGCAGTACCGTTGAGAATTATTGAGTCTATGTGCATGAAGTCGGGGGCACAATTAGTAGAAAATTAACTAATTCGTGTTTGTTAACAAAGTATTCTTTAACAAGCTAAGGTATAGCAAGTATAGAAATAGTACCACGGTAATGGTAACCTACCATGCTAATACCATGGGAATAGTACCATGGTAGCCTACCATTATATTTCATCTCTACCGTGCTTTAGGAACTTTACCATGGATAGTCTAAAATCAAGAAAATACTGTAATACGGTGTAATCAATGAGACCTGAGATTTGCATCTGTGTGAATGCGTTGATATTACTGCATACATCTTAGATTTATCAAATGTCAACAAAGTTGGATGCAACAACTTGTACTAAAATATAAATGGTTTCATAATACTAAGAAGATTGCAATAAAAAATAAACATTTCTCCATTTATCAAAACAGATTACAATTACTATTGGAGGCTTTATAGTCCAATTTTGGGAGGGGGAGAGTGCACCTGCAATCCAATAGCCGCTGGGTCGCGTTCGACTGGCCACGTTACTCCTCTTTCAGAGAAGACTACCTTGAAATGTGCTGCATTTCCCACTTTACTATATTTCCCTAATGTACGTACGTGTTTCGGTAGTGAGTGAGATGTGCCAGAGCCCAGTCCCATCTTATCCCTCCCCATTTTCCCACCCCTTCCTCCAAATCCATTCCTATATCTCCAAAGGTAGGCAGTGCATCCGAGGGCGTGCCAACGTTTGTTATTCTGGACTAATGTTGGCATGTATCGCAGATGTATGTGGGCGACAGTGTCCATTTACCATCAGGTGGACTATATGCTCGTCTGCCGACTTCGTACATAACAAAAAAATCAAATTATACATCATACCATGCAAAAGGTCGGGTAGTTTTGATTCTTTGGTACGTTGTACGTACCGGGGCCCTATTTGAAAATCCAAGCTTTCGACCTCGGCAGATAACCGCGGGCACTGGCACCTCGAAAAAAGGAATCCGTTCTTTGTCATAAGTAGAATTTTTCGAAAATCTCTTAAACAGTGCGTCTGATATGTTTAAATAAATAAAGCCATCTTTCTTCTAGCAACTCAGCTTCGATACTGTGTTACAGAGTAATAACTGTTCATTCAAATAGTATACATTAGTTTTATATAAATGCATTTAAGTCCATACACAGAGATGAACACATTACCAAGACCCATATACACATTTTTCTTTAAACAAACGTTTAACATTTCTTTTGTTTAAAACAATTAATCCTTAAACAGAACATACAATTGTGTTTAAACAAGTATTTTCCGCCCGGGAGTGGAAGCCGATACCTATTGCATAGCAGGCTTGGACTTGATGATTTCCATCAGTCACTAAATGAATAAATGCTGAACATCAGTAAACAGTCTCTCACAATTACGTTCCAAAACATTACTCATAAAGTATGCTTGAAAAGGATGATTATCTGACGACTATTCCATCTATTATTTAATGAATATATTATAATAAAGATTAATGTCATCGGAGTGCATTATCGTCTTACCATCAATCAGCTCCATATTTACTAGAGTTGCTGCATTAATATCCGCCCAAAACTCATTATCGCACTAGTTTCAAAAAGTAACACTCATATGTTTTGTAACAATCCAAACCAAAGGTTAATACGCAATTGAATACAAAGTACACGAGAAACTCAACGAAATCTTAATTAATTGCTATCAATCAAGTATAACAGCAAGTAATTAAGTCCTAAATGTTTAATGTAATTAAAAAGCAAAGGTAATGCGTGTTATGAAAACTCCTTGATGTCCTAAAATGATCCGTGCCTTACCTTCGCGACGTCAAATACAAAAACATTGTAACGAGAGATGCGTCAACTAATAAGTGTGTTGCAATGTAATATACCGGCCGGTATAAAAGATCAGTAAAGTTACCTCAGTCAAACACATTCCAAGTTAAGACGATACGGTTTAAAGTTAGCTCGCATCTAATCATGAAACTGGTTAGTAACAGTGAAAAGTGATAGTGACTTAGTGATGTGGAACAGTGATGAATTGATTCTAATGGAGTGTTTGTGTTTTTTCAGTTGGTGGTTCTTACTTTAGTGGCTGCTGCGGCGTCGGCGCCCCAGAGGACGGAACGGCAAAGCCAGAACTATCAGGATGTTCAGCTCGTGCGCTTTGATAATGACAACGACGGTCTTGGCTCATACAGATATGCGTTAGTTCGTTTAATTATTCGATAACGTAAAAATTTACATGCTTAGGTTACGAAGAGGGAAAAGCATTATCACAATTTATTCCTGTAACAATGTTTTATATACAAAAACATATAATTACAAACGAAACCAGTTTTTCACGAATCCTTTTATTTACAGCTTCGAACAAAGCGACGGCACCAAGCGCGAAGAGCAGGGAGAGTTGAAAAACGCCGGTACTGACGACGAATCTATTGTTGTGAAAGGTTCCTACTCCTGGGTCGGTCCTGACGGAGTCACCTATATAGTCAACTACATCGCTGATGACAACGGCTTCCAGCCAACGATAGAACAGGGTCCTGGTGGTGGCGTGCCACCAGCGGTCGTCGCCTCTCTTCTCGGTTGATAACTTATAATCATTAGTACAATACTAGTCCAATTAAAATATCTTGCCAAATGATTTTTCGTTTTCTTACTTTTCGTTTTAGATCCCTATTGCATAGTGACTTTTTGATAAAATAATTAATATAAAACAAAGTTAAGGAGCAATGGCCATCGACATAACATTAGTCGAGAAAAATTTAGTTCACAGGGGGTTTGTACCCCCTGTGAACTAAATTTTTCACACATGATAATGTGCTGTTATCACATTTCGTAATGGATACGAACCTCTGCACTAAAACAGCATGCAAATAAGAAGGATATTATAGAGTATTCAAGAGACGACTATTCTACCGAAATTTCTCGTCGGTATAAACAAAGTTTTAGAAAGTTTTACTCATATACCTACCCATTTGTTTCACGTATTTTTCATATACTTACCGAAAATCCTATTTATGTGTATTTTTCATTTGTTTTTATTGCCAGCCTTTTAATAGATTACTTAACTTATAACAGGCCATATAATATATGGACGATACAAAATATTTTCTGTGCTAATATGCACAACGTCAACTTGGTGCCAAAAACTATGTATTTTAACTGTATACTAACATTGATAATAAGCGTGCACTTAATTAAAAAAAAACAACGCTATTATAATTTCTCCGGGTCATCTTCCTTTTATTGACATAATGTGTCGGTCAAATTAAGGAAAATAAATTTAAAAATTATTCCTGTATTTATTCCTCATTTTTATGAAAATTAATAATGAAACGGTAATTAATAAAAAAATATAAGATGTCGATTGATATTAACTTTGATAAGTTGTCTATTTAATACTTATTAGCATGAAACATTATAAACTTAATGAAAAGCCATCTTTCATCCGCTGAGGTATTGACTCTTGTTTAATAATGAAACGCTTACATTGCGATGAGAATTGTCGTTGATGACGTTTGACTGGTACAGATACATTAGGAAAACAATTGCCATCGGCTAAACCGGAATGACCCGAACGCATCATCCACGTCAATGCAATAAAGTATCCAATAAAATAATAAAGTATCTCGTAATAAAGTATGCAATTAGAGGTACGGTAATTCATAGACGTGGATGTCGCGTTCGCGTAATTCCGGATCAGCCGATGGCCAATGTTTTCGTAATGTATCTTGTCACGTTGGCCCAGTGGGAGAGCCAAACTATGGGGGTTCGACTTGTACTACAAGGAAAGAGGCAAAATTTGTTTCAATAGCTTGTATAATTAGTCAGTAAACCTAATACAAAAAGATAAATCACGATCAATTTATAAAAATTGTTCGGAAAGTCAAGTCTGTACAATAGTCTATTTCCAAATTCACGAAGCACCAAAAACTCACGTTATAGCTGCAGGAGTGGTGGGGCCTAGCAAGGCGCACACCCAGAGGTGATGAAAAGCGGCACTACCACCAACCGGAATCAGCGGTCAGACGGGCGATAGAGTTCAGGCGCAACAGGCGGCGTCCGCCAAGAGTATCAGCGCCCAAAGAGTGCCGGACCAGAGCTCCGGCGGCCGGCGAGAGTAACGGCCAGATCTCGTCTCCAGGACAGTTGAGACCCGGAACCGGCGTGTAACTTTTTTGAAAACGTTTTCCCCAGATCGCTCCCGAAACAAAAACTGGTCTGTCGTGCGCCTTAGATTTTCCTCTTTTTATTCGTCAGAATTTTAAATTTTGATTATCGAGTAGTCTTCCCCCAGTGCTATTATTTTATATTTGTATCACAGAATATATAAAAAATATACAGAGTATTTTAAAAAAAAAAGGTGAGCTATTGTAACAAATATTATATTTTCCCATTAACAATGTACAGATTTCCAAAAAAGCCCCGAGGAGTCTGCAAGGTGTTTATGGAAGTTCCAAAGAAAACACCTTGCTCAGGACAAAAGCTTTTAATTTTAAACATTCACCGCGGGTCATGTTTTGGCGGAGAATCTTAACACTAGATAGAGTGCACAACGCCCTCTATGGAGGTGTAAGCAAATCAATTCTTATTGGTGACTTAACAACAAGGAAACTGATACGTTTGCAATGTGACAATCTGTACTCGATTTTCTGTCGATTTAGTTGGTACTGTCACGAAAATTATCTTTAAATCTCCAAAGATAGGCTGCGTATCCGGGGACGTGGTAGCGTTTGTCATTCTGGACTAATGTTAGTAGGTTGGTATATATGTCACGTATGTCCACGGGCAACAGTATCCACCACCAGGTGAATTGTCTGCTCGTTTGCCGCCTTCTTACCATAAAGAAAATATGTATAAAGTAACCCCATTGTGGATTTAGTTAATACATAGATGTAGGTTTTGTTGGCAACCGTCAAGTAATTATAAACCTACGATTACACTCCTACGACACATGGACAAATGAATGTAAAGGATCAACGTAGTATCAATGTATGTATCAAGGATCAATGTATCTTTATTCATCTTTTAATTTATTGTTCACAGTTGTTTTTGAACAAAATGAAAAGAAAAGCTTGAGCTAAAAGGACAAGGATTGTGACCTACACTAATATTGTGGAAAATTAAAAGAGTTGTTTAAAGTAAAAGTTGTTTACATTTATAGTATAGTTCAGTGATTTTATAATTGTCTCGTATCTGCTAATGTTTTTGTTAGTATAAAATGACTATGATTGTTAAGAATGCACCCGGTTCGTTTGGTACCCAAAAATGCACTTTGTTGATAACGTTGTTTGTTTTGTTATTGTACTGTGTGAATGCACCCTGGCAAGTACTCCATTCAAAATAGCACTGAAGTGACGTATACGCCTTCGATAATTCTAGCCCCGCGCCTCATACATCACGAAGTGATGTTGGCGAACCAAACAACTACAGATATTGTCATAAAAGCAATAAAAAAAATGAGAAATACTGGATCAGCAACACGGTCAATAAGTAATAAATTGTATTAAAAAGGAGTACAACATGTCACCAAGGAGTACACCGAGAATAATGTCAAAATTAGCACAATTTTTAAGAGACGTGCCATTAGTTTTCCATTGTTACGAAATTTGTACACTGTTCAGAAACATAGACATAATGTTCTGAATACACTGTTTCTGATGTTCTTGATAGTTTTTGAAGAAATTTGTTGATTTTACTTATAATAAATTTATTTAACGTGAGAATTAATTTTTGTATTATTTCAATTCATATTATTAACCAGTTACATATTTTATGAAGCGATGGTGTTGATGTCTTATATTCTTTTAATCTGGTTGTTTGTATTATGTAGAAAAAATATACCATATTTAGACATAAATTTGACCTTAGAATAAATAAAACATAATTGCCTTTAATTTGTCAGCCTTGATAATCTTGTCGGTTAAGCATGCACGTTATTTATGTTATCGTAAATATCATGTTATTCATATTTATGTCCTCTTCTGGTGCGGTAATAAACACGAAAATCGCAAATTATTCGGATTGTATTAGTTTGCCAGTGCCAAAAATGTTTCCTTTAGTGCTAATGTTTTTCTTGAGCGTTAACCTAGCCAGTACTTCAAATATTCAAGATCGAATCATCGAAAGTGATAATACGCCTTGGAACGGTAAAAGATATTACTTCAAGTGAGTATCTTCAAGTATTTCTTTAAAACATATCGTTGTAACATTTTTTGGAACACTTAATTTAAACTTTGGAACACGTAAAGCATTTATAACTTTATGGATAATAAAACTTTATGGATAATAAATCTTGATCAGAGACGTTCAATGGGTCTTTAAGTGAAATGGAAATTTAAATTGTAATAATTTATAAATTATCATTATATGAATTATAACATCTATGTTTGCTAATGACTTGGTTACAGAGCCCGATGACAATTAAACAAAAATTGCGAAAGTAATTTTACTAGTTAGGTATGTTAACTGTGTATAAAAATAGATAATCTATGAGCAAGTAGGTAAACCTTTATATCTAAGTAAATTTGTATACAATAATTATTCAGCAGGATGAACTGTGGTTCAGCGCTGTTTATTCTGAAAAATGTATGGTTCGAAAAATAGCAATCGTTTCGTTTAGTTATGTTTACTTGCTTAATTTACAATATGATTTCGTTCTGTATAATCGTTTACAATGTTTCAATATGATCGGTTTATAATTTCTATAAATTAACTAAACGCGAATATATCCGTGCTTTACAGATACAGAACTGAAAATGGACTATATAGAGAAGAAAGCGGAGAATTAAAGGTCAACGAAGATGGAGCAGCTTATATTGACGTACGTGGAAAGTATGCAGTTCCCATGGGAAATACTATCAAGATTATCGTATACCGGGCCAATGACAAGGGTTACTCTATTGAGCGACCATCTGCAGCTCCAATGAAAGTAAGAATAAGAGAATATTACCAAATTATCCACGAATTCATTTCTTTAAATGTGCTTGTGAAAATAATTGTGTCGATATAATACCACAAAATTGTTAGACAAGTTGCGAGAATTAAAAGTCCATTTTACTGCTGTAATTATTTGTATACAATTGTTCTAGGACAGAAGCCAATAGGTATATAATTTATTTTCATTAAAGTAAAATCGATTACCATATTTAATTTAAATTAAATATGCTATTTCTTAGGTATTTGTGATAATAATACAGAATTAGATGTTTCATTCTTTAATATCTTTTATTCTTTTTATATACACATGTAGGCAGAAGAATGATGCAAAATACTTACGGTCAAGTCCAGATCCACCAAGAATTTCATTGAAGTGCCTGTTTTATTATATTACCTACCTATCTATCCACATCAAGAGTATTAGGTACCGACGCTACAGGCGTTACATTATTCATAAATAATTAATCAGCCCGAGTTTACGGCTTTGCCTTTTCCAATATTTGATGGAATTATTTCAATCTTCAAAAAGTCCGTTTACAAATTGAGATGATAAAATACCTTCCAAACAATTTTATATAATGATAATAGTTTTTAGCGATTAGTGAAACTTAACTTGTAAAGATAACTTATTTATTAAAATTTAAATCTCTGTTATACCACGCCCGCTGTCTGAAAAAAAAAAGACGTTTCAATACAAAAGACACGCTCGCGCCCACTTTACCGTGTTTTTGTGCCCTAGTTAATTTTATTATTAAGCTCATTATTTTGCATCAAATTGTTTACACACGACATTTAAAAACAAATGCTTTATAATTACATTAATTGGTAATTACCACAATCAATAATATAATTTAATTTCAGCAACTGAAACAAATGGATGTGGAGCAAATTACGGCCAAGAAACCACTTTTCATCAAGAGAATCTTATCGCAGCAAGTAGTTGCATCATTATTGGGATAGCTAAATATTATAGATACTAAGTACTGCAAAAAGTGCTTGCTTAAGTCAATGTATGTCTGAACTAACTTAATATATTATTACATTCAAAGGAGTCTCATTTTTGGATTGTAAACCACTCAAGACTTTCATTTCACTCATCTAGCTTTTATCGGCAATTTTATAAGTTAAAATTTATATAATTATCCGATTTAACAGAAGATAAAATGGACTTAAATTTGTATAGACTTTGAATTTTGACTCCTTAAAGCGAAGGACGACCTCGCACAGATAAAATACAATTTTTATTTCATCTTGAAGTACAACGTGATGTAATTGTTGTTCTTTGTTGATAATTTATTATTATTATTACACTAAGACATAGCAACGTTACGAGTGTATCGATAGCCAGGGCTCCTCAGAAAATACGGGATTAGCGAATGCTACCGAATCGAATTGTCATTTCTCGCTAAAAATGTATTTTCTTTATATAACTTTACATAGCCTATTTTGTAAAACATCGACCGTAAAATCACGAATATTATATGCATGATAATACAAATTAAATCAAGGGGTATAAATTGTACATGAGAAAAAGGTATTTCAATTTTCTTTTCCACCATTTATATTTTCCAAGTCATAGTGTGAGACACGGTACGCAATATTGAAGAAAGGTAAGTTTGAACATTAATAATTGATATATGTACTTACAATAATTCAAATGTATTAAAATAATTTTCGGATTACACTTACACTGTACTTACAATAATTTTCAGATTACAATAATAATAATTCAAATGGCCTTGTGATGTAGCTAGCTTTAGAATAGCACTACCACATCTCTTGCCGGGGATGTCGTAAAAGGCGACTAAGGTTTAAAGAAGCGGCTATCACAAGCCCTGGAGAACTGCACCACCTCCAAAAGGCGGACTCGCCAACCCGATTAGCCAGCGTGGCTTTTTAAATAACTCCCGTCCCTCATGCACGACACAATGTGCATGAGAAGGCTCGTGTTCAATATAATGGTACGTTTGTATTATAATGTTGACGATTGATGAACAAAATTTTGTTCATCAGCCGTCAACCTATTGTAACATTTTCTTGCCTTACTACACTTACGTTGTACTTTTTATTCGTGGATGTCGTCAATGTTGACACCTGCTATGTTTTTAAATAATTATGTTAAGAATTTATAGGTGGTTAAATTACTACAATATTCAGGTTTAAACAAGAGTGTATCAAAGCTCACGATATCAATCCTAGGGGAATCAATTAAATTAACGTACTCGTATATCATCTGTAACGGTCTAAGTTCGAACTACGGCCCGTACCACTGAATTTCTACTTACGTATAGATTTTTCAGTTATCACCAGTCGGTCAGTGAAGGAAATCATCACGATGAAATGAATGAGTACGGAAATTAAAAAATAATCTGTGGTATGTGTAATATTCACCAAACGCACTAACGCATTGCGTATTACTACACAAATATCCCCTCGTGATTGGAAGGAAAGGTCTATGTCACACAGCAGGACGTTACAGAGAGATATATATAGACTCAATAAAGAGGTACTTACTTCCATAGAAAATATACCCCATAATATAATAATTACTAATTCATTTTTTAAACATTAATATTATATTTTTAACTTTACATGAAGATCTGCCTCCTGTATTGTCCAATATGGATTGTCTTAAGCTGTTCAAGGTAAATATTTTTTTTTATTTAAAACATTCCTTGTTACATATATTTTATGTTTATTCAAGTTTCCATTATTTCCAGATATTAACAGCGATAATGTTTGTATGCAGTCAATATGTACAAACAGTTCTATGTGTACAGCAAGAAGTTTTACCCGTAGAGTGTAAAGACGTTGAAAACCTACAACATCTGAACACTACAGGAAATACAATTACCAATGATACAGATATTGCAGTAAGTTTATTTCTAGAAATATATTTTTATACAGCGTGCCCAACCAATAGTGGCCAACCATGTAACTGACGATTTCTTTTTAAAAAAAATCTTATACAGACCCACCTTTGTTATATACACAGATTTTATTATATTAGTATGTACAGATATTGTTTCGAGAAGAGTTGCATGAACTGTTAATAAGTAGATTAATAGATCGATCCCTTTTGCAGGATAATGATTCCACAGAGAGTGTACCGCCCGCTGTCTTAGCTACACTTCTGGGGGGTGGATAAAATAACTGTATACTTTATTACATCGATTGTAATATAAATATAAAAACTATATTACGGGTTCTCTATTTGTATATTAAAAAATAATATCCCCAAAACACCTATGTTCACAATAAACTGTAAAACTTCACAATACCATTCCAGCAAAAACTGGTAGGTAGCGCTTCAATTTCTTTTTTTAATAATTGAACGACAATGCTGATATTATACAAAACTTATACTATTTAAAAGAAATATAAGATAGACTTATAGAAAACACTTCAGTATATTTCTGGAAACTTCATTGGTCACATAGTATGTTTCCATAGCGGCGGAAGTGAATGATTTAAATACGTTTTGACAGTGACAAAAGAGCAAATCGATGATAGTCAATTAAAGGAGGATTAGGTTAACGTTCTCTGATGACCACGAAGAAAAGGGTGTCCTGCAAAACGGTTGGTGATGACATTCGTAGTAGTTTAAATATTTATGTATATCAAAAAGTCCAGTTTTTGATATACATAAATATTTCTAAATTTATAATGTTTATGGTCTACAAACCGAATTATGTATACATTTTGAATTTATAAACTCACTTTGATTAAACGTTGACTTTGTAACTTTTTTCTCGTTCATTTAATTATATTTACTTACTATCTAGGCTGTATCTTCAGTATTCTTATTACTTAGCTATATATATGTGGGACGTTACTTTAACCATTAAAATAATCTCTATGTTGTGTTCATTATTAAGTTTTTAGCTAGAAGTTCTCCTAAATAAGTAATAATTAAATATATTTTCTTTCAACCTTTAAATAAGAGAAGAGTCCCTGCGCGGCGCGACGTGGCGTCGAACGCCGCACAGGAGAGATGCTAATTGTCGTATTTCTTCTTAAGGGAAATACATTACAATAATGTTGTACATAACACAAAGTTGCGAAGAAAGTTCCAGTTTAAGACATTATTATAGTCTGTACCAAGAAACTACAATATTGTGTCTATTTTTACTGTATACCGCTATATACAGTAAAAATATACGCTACTAGCGACTCGCTCTAGCTTCGCTTCGGTTTATGTGTTTTTCTTTCAATATTTTTTCAAAATTTCAAAATAAAATATAGTCTGTGTCCACCCTGAAGGCCATTCTAAATAATAATTGAAGAATTTTTGAAATCGGTTCAGTATTTCCAGAGATTACCTCCTACATCCAAACTTACAAACTTTACCTCTTTATAATATTAGTATAGATATGAGTATCCGCTATATTACACACTATATATAATACACAAACAAACCTCGTTTTCCTTTAGTCTCGTACGTACGTACATACATATACACAGTCATTAGTTTTTGTAATTCAAAATAATTCCATGAAATAAAGTCATTAGTCATTACCGATAAACAAAAAATAAGAACAATATCTACGTTTCAACAATCGTATAGTTTCTAGGTAATAGGTACCACATATCAAATGAACAGCAACCAGGTATGACGTATCCTGTGTGGAAATAATTGTATGTTACTGGTTAAATCTAAATTTTAACTAAGATTTATAAATAGTTCAGTGTATTTATTATTAACATTGATAATGCCGAAGTAATCACTGATGCAAATATGGACTATTCTACATTGTTTAAGGTAGGTGTACTATTTTATTTTTAAAGCTATGTAAATAGGCATATTATTTTATGTTTATTATATGTTAAACTATGTGTATACCGATAAGTACTTATAACTTGAGCCATAAATAATTTTCAGGCAATGACAGCATTAATGCTGTGTCAATATATGGATGACGTATTTAGTATGTCTCAAAAGGATTTAGTAACAGAATATTTCAATCAAGCACCAAAGAAGCTTTCTACAGAAATTCGGCGAATTATAAAACCATTTCGTAATCTCCAGTTTGGCTTGCAAAGGTATGTAAATAAATATTTAGGAATTATATTTATTCGTCGAACACATAATGTTCAAATCACAAAATGTTTATTTAATACGCAAATTACTCCATACGCATATTGTCCAATTACGCTAAATATTCAGCACGTAAATTGCTTGCGAGTATTATGATGAAACGTGATTATGAGTTGAACATTATGCGTATTGAATATTATGCGGGAGAAATATTTTGCGTAGGTAAATGAATATTTTTTTTTTCCAGTTTGTTTCCGTCCCAACATATATTAAATCCCTCAAATGAGGAAAATTTCTATAATCACTTTAAAGACAGAGAATCCGTTGTCACACTCTCGTCATATAAAATACACGAAGAACAAAGGGATGCCGGAAATTCAAAAAAATATCTAAACACAGAAATAAATACAAGAGATGGATTTGCTATAACTACAGGGTATAACAGTTTTGAAATGGGCGATTGGCCAGAAACAGTAAGTTTATTTATTAAATAGTAAGTAGTAATAAGGTTATTGTTATTACTACTCATATTCCTGGCCGAACCAAGACATGATTCAGTTCAATCCAACAGCCGCTGGGCGCGCTCGACTGGCTACGTTACCCCTCTCACAGAAGACTACCTCGGATTGTACTGCATTTCCCACTATCCTATTCCCCAATGTAGGTACGTATTTCGGCAGTGAGTGAGATATGCCAGAGTGCATTCCCATCCCATTATATCCTATCCCTCCCCATTTTTTCAACCCTTTCTTCAAATCCATTCCTTAATCTGCAAAGATAGGCAGCATATCCGGAGGCGTGCCAACATTATTCACTCTGGACTGATGTTGGCATGTATCGCGGATGTCTATAGACGACAGTATCCACTTACCATCAGGTGGACTGTATGCCCGTCTGCCGCCTTTTTTCTATAAAAAAAGGACTGTATGCTCGTCTGCCGCGTTCTTTCTATATAAAAAATTGAATAGTTTTTCCGAAACCTCCCAAAGGCTCCAAATGGCCTTCCCTTTTATCTTACACTAGCGACCCGCCCTCGCTTCGCTTCCGTTTATAAGTTTTCTTTTTTTACATTTTTTTTTCTAAAATTTCAAAATAAAATATAGCCTATATTTGACACGGATAATGTAGCTTCTTATTTGTGAAAGAATTTTTGAAATCGGTTCAGTAGTTCCAGAGATTACCCCCAACATACCAACAAACACACAATTTTACCTCTTTATTATATTAGTATAGATGACTTCCTGATTCATGATCATTCATGAAATGATTAACGAATTCATGATCTTCCTGGTATAGTATTTAATATTATTTAGTATAGTAGCCAAAATTCGCGTCTGAACCTGAATTGATAAAATTAAGTGAATTAAATTAATTTATTTCTTTTTCAGCCTTCTACTCCCACTAACGTAAACGACAAAAATGTAAATGATTTAGGAAATGATGGCTCTGATGGGTCTATTGAAGTAACCCATGTTGAAACGACAGAAAGTAACGAATCTGTAAGTAATAATAATAAATATTCTACTAGCTTCTGCCTAGCGGCTTCGGCTACTTGGAAACCGATTTCATTCGAAAAATCGTCAAATCTGCTTGCGTGATATTACGAGTATAAGCCTCATATTATATTTTCAAAACAATTGTACTGATTTTAATACAAGAATATTCTTAAACCTTCGAGATAAAATTAGGGCTGCTACCCCTCCAAGTTTGATCCGGAGTCAACGGGTTTGAAGGATGCTTGTCCGGACAACGGGTTAACATCATAAATCTCCGGCCGACGCGACGCGACTGTGATGTCGAGCGTTGAAAAATAAGAAGTACCAATGATTTTCAAACTGGCTCTATTAAACATCAATACTTAGAAATTCTTTTAAAGATTATTGTTCTGACAAATGCAAAGGTATAATTTTAAGAGTCGCTATACCTATCAAAGACGCTAAAAGTTTATCTTGTATTAATTATTATTATTCATAATTTCATATTATCTCATTGAGAATATGAATATGTTATATAACTTAAAATAAGTGAAACTTTTAATTTAAAATTTACTACTAAATTTCCTGTTTCCTTTTATTGCCCCATTTTTTTTTGATCTCAGGGTTTTTGGGTATTTCGAAGGTGGCAGCCCTAGATACAATGCACAACAGTGAACACAGCATCAAGTTGATTAGTTTTCCAATTTATAGTGAATTTATATCTATAACATTTATAGTGTATGTCGAGTTATTAATTTTTACCTGCCATGCACTGATATTTTATATTTGTTATTTCGACTTTGTTCTCTTGGAATTAGGATCAAAAACTATCCCACTTGTTAATCAATCCTACGAACCGCACGCACCTTAAATGTAGCGATGTTGAAAAGTTTTTAATTAACAAACAAACCAACTTCATGTACAATCTTTTTTGCAGACAACAAACAATAATGACATCTTTGACCGAATCGGAGTTCCGCCTGAAGTTTTAGCATCTTTAGTTGGATAAAAATATTAAAAAACAAGTTGCGGGTTGTTTCTAAACTACAAACATACTGCAGTAGGATAAGCTTGGGGCGTTCTGCAGCACCATTTACCAACCGAGCGAGGTGAGGTATGGTCTCGCTTCGCTCATCAAGTCCACCGTCCACCATGTTTACCGAGCACATACGACTTAACAAATCAACAAATCAGAAACTTGCACTCGGGTCGCAGCGGTTGTTATAGGACTTAGTCTAACAATCGTAGGCGATGGCTCATACCGAATCGAAACATTTTTTATTCTATAACAAACCGTTAGTGTCGCGCTTTGATTACATACTGATCACGACGTGTGAGTTTTAAATCGCATAGATGATGGCTTGAATCGAACCATGACAATGTATTGTATGACAAACAAATAGATTTGCTTTTGTTGAGCACATATTTAATGATTGATTTACAAAATGATTGATTACAATGATTGATTGATTTATCTTTAAAAAATTTTGAACTTTGTCCTTTGTCCCTAATTACCGCGGGCTTTGCGCTTTGTTACCATATAACATCTTGGATATTTATATACGAGTACCTGTATACTTATAATTATAATTCTACTGTCGTCATGTGAACTTTTGTAATTTATTATATACGAGAATTAAAATAAAGAATTACCTATTCAACAACAATGTTTCATTCATTTTTGAACTGAAGGACGATGTCAGCCTGTAATGTCCCACTGCTGGGCACAGGCCGCTGGAAACGAATATGGCGTTATGTTTTAAATTCAAAATGGATAATCCAATATGACTGGCCATTACGAAATAAATCGTTAAAAATGTACGAATGAATGAGAAATTCTTATTAAAATTTGTAATTGTTAGTTTTCTACAATAATTAAATATAATTACAATAAACCAGCTATCCAAAATAGTTCTTCCTATTCAATTCTTACTTTCTAAATTCTTTCTATTCTTCTTTGACTGGGGCAGCATTTGGAAAAATGCGTCGGCTCTACTCGTCGCCTATACCACGATGCGTAAAGATGAAAGTCTTCAATCGGTATATGTTGCATGTTGCCCAAGGTGCCGAAATGTGGCCTTTAATCGTTACAGGCCTATCGAGGCCTGATCCATAAGTTCAAAGTCATTCAACGAGCGAGCTATGGGTCTCGATAGCTCGTTGAACATGCTCCGAGTTTCATTGCGGAACACGATCCGAAACGAAGACATTCGTCAAAGAACTAAAGTCACCGTCATAGCTGGTAAAATTGGCATGTTGAAGTGACGATGGGCAAGCCCATCCGTGACCGATGAGTTACACGAATCCTCGAATGGACACCACGTACCGAGAAGTGCAGTGTGGGACGTGGGGGAGGGGCCTATATCGAGCAGTGAAGAGACAGTGTATGATGGTATGTATGAATAACATTTACACGGATACTCGTCACAACCAAAAGTTCCCATAACTTGCTATGGCTTTGAAGCGGCACAGCTCCTTCGCTCCGCTACGGTTGTTCCAAATGGAACGCAGATCATCCTTTATCTCACTCCTTATCCTTTATCCATTCAAAACAAATCTTCATTTTATTTTTGGTGCCTATCTTTATTTGGAAAATAAGTAAAACACTAAAATATTATTTAAAAAAATATCCCTCTGAATTTACCTACTTTGAGGTCCTAGTATAATCTGCTTGGTGATACAGCAAAGAATAATTTATGTAAACAATTACAAACGTTTATTTATGATTAAAAATAATGTTTAATTCTAGAATTTTAGTTTTTGTGTCGTTAAGTGGGTATTATTAAGTAAGTATTAATTTAATATTGCAAATAAAATTACTCGGGGCATTTTAAAGTACACATTTCAATCTTCTAAAAACCTACCTGTAAAATTTTAATAAATGTTTAAACCAGTATAGCTGGGTAATAGGCGATTGAAGTTCATCGTAAGTAACAAAACGAATAATTAATATTTCCAATATTTATAAGTGTTTATATCTCTAAACATTTTTTTAGGTCGCGCGTGTTTTAATATATCATTTCAAGTGTGAAATATCAAAGTCTCAAATCACAGTTTTGAAAATTGTAGAAATGACAGATTAACCGAATTTATTAAAAAAAATCCTTGTGGTTTATATAACTTTATATAGACATTTAATAGTTTTATATACGTACTCTTTTTCATTTCAAAATTTAGGGAATCGTTAGCGGAAGTATTCTTCTTTTATGCCGATTATGGTTTGTTCGATTTCATTAATTACTTAATTTTGTATAGTGCGAGCACGGCCACACGCTCTACGGGCGCTGTAAGAACTTGCCGCAGGACCATATTTTTCTGCCTTAAACAGAAAAATATAACTCTACACTCTACAAATCTGTTTTTACAAAAAAAAAAAATATTTTTTATGTGAAATATCCCGTATGTTAGAACGGCATCATTACTTTTTATAAAAAAAAATTGAAGAGCTATAGTGGTATTTTACAATTTTATATTAAATATAAAAAGGAAGCGTATACTTTATGGTAGTAAACTTTTTATGGTAGATATGTTTAAAACATGCTCATAAAAATCGGGAATAAAATTAAAAGCATCGGAATTTATGATAATTAAATATCTAACTTAACTATTAAGAATAATTACCTACCCTGCATTAGAGTAAAAAATATTGCAATTTGCGAGATTAGAATAATTGCGAGATTAGATGAACAAACCTTTATTCATTTTAAACTCCTTTCAGAATCATTACGGCAAAGTAACTTGTTTATGCGTACATTTTCCAACACATATATACATTTATACGCCTATATACAGGCGTATAAATCCTCTCAATTATCGATTATTCGAAAATTTTCGATACAGCTACTACCGTCGATTGTTTTCAAGTTATCAGTCCACCTGATCAAATTTCGTCCCATATTTTCTGTAGGGTTAGGTACGTAACTGAAACTTATTCCCTAGAACGTAATTTCACCCAATAATCTACCTATATTCATACGAATGTCTCTTTGCACTAAGCTCCAGGTTCAACACTTGACATATTAGAATAGAGACCCAATTGTGAATACTGAAAAATTACCAATACATCACAAATAACTTGAATCACAAATAATTTAATTTATAAATCATAGCATGCATATTATTATTACGGATGTCTTTCATCTTTAGGTACGTATTTGATTTAAACAAATATTCGATTATATCTGAGGTCATATTCTACAACATTTGTCTATAATATGAACCGCCTTGATGACCTAATATTATTTATTATAATTTAAAAACACAATAATATATACTCAATATTATCGATAAAATTGTAATAGACTAAATATAAAGTCTATATAGTACATATATTATAATAATATGTTATCGATAAAATTGTCTTAAACAATTGAAACAAAACAGTTTAAACAAAACAATTCGTTTATATTGATAAAATTCGATATAAACCCATGTGAACCTAATATGGTTTATACGGTAAATTACTTTACAGTTTAATAACATTTATATAGTTCATTTTATATAGTACCTACATTTATTTAGGTACCTTATCTCTATAAGTTAATTATTTTGCATCACTTATATATATCATATAATAAGAAAATAGTAACCAATTTTGGGGACAAACACTTTAGAACCTGATGATAGATGATAAATAAACATAATAGAATGTACGAGTATGTACGGAACAGTACGAATATAGATGATGTCAGGTAAAATACAGGTAGAATGGGTTGTGTTAGTAATTCTACGTAAGTAAAATTCTCTTAGTCATCAGTTTATCACGACTAACAGATATGTTATAATCTAGGCAGTATTACCTCGTATTTACAAAGTTACTGTGAAAGTACAAAGTACATTTTCACCTTTTTATTCACCTACCTAATACCTAGCAATACAAGAATACTCCTATTGAGAATAAATAGTCGAGAAAATAGATATTTATTCTCGACTCTTATTCGTGAGGTCGTGAATTCAAATCCTCGGCTTGTACCTTGTAATGTACTGAGTTCCAACTTAAGTATGGATTTTATAAAAAATAGTCTTAGCTGAGTTCAGCGGTGAATGAAATGGGAGAGGGTGGAACGACTGGGGGCACCAGACTGAAAAATTATCCTCTATCATAGATGAGTGCCGTGAAATGTAGGAACTATACGTACATACTCGTACGTGTTACGTAAGTGAATAAGATATGCTAGGGCCCATTTGCCATCCAATCCCGTGGGCGTGTTGTCTGAATTTTCAACGATCCCACTTTCATAAGCGGTCAGACACTGAATGTAAGGTATGTTTTCATTGCTATGAGTAAACCTTTATAATAAGCTTCTTTTTCACGGGCGCTAAACATACGCGCTTTGCTTAGGTAGTGTACCTAATCGCTTTTAAAGCGCTATGTTATTGACGCTTCGTTAAAGCACAATTCGCTAATAGTCAAAACGCTTCTATCGTGAACATTTAAGTAACGAGCCTGCATCTTGGACGCGCCCCTGCGAAAGTAGCCTTAAGGTGGGTACTTTATTACATTCAGATAGTCGATTTATTACACTGCTCCGATAACGGTATAATAAACTACCTTATTTTCGTTCAACTTTTGTATAAATACATAAGTTCTGAACCGAGATTTGGGATAGTCGTATACCACAATTATCTGTGTCGTTAATGTTGTATGTACATTTATTGAACCGATTTAAAAAAATACACTAATTTATCCTATTGCCTTTAGTGGCTTTTAGTAAGTATGTAAATGTGGAGTCTTGCAACTACTGTGTGAAAAACACAATTGGGATAAAAAAAAATTAAAGATATAAACAAAATAAATTAAAATTTAATTACTTTATTTTATAAATGCATTTTTTATTAACAAGTATTATTATTTGGTATGTAGTGTTTGATTTATTGGTATGTAGTACGTATATAAATATATGTATTACATATTTATGTTCAGTGATTGTGTACTATCTACTCAATGGTCTTGGGTTCGTATAAATCTCTTCCCGCTCAATGATTGTCTGGACCTATTATTACAACATGCGACTAATACACCCTATCGCATTTTTACATATTTTTAATCAAACTATAATACGCTTAATATATCAAATTCCAAATAAAGACTATGTTTAGACCGATAGATGTCATTTATGTCATTGTCAGTGCGTAATTTAAACCGATTCAAGGGTATAAATTAACAACATAACATTCGCAAGTGTTAATATCACGCTAAATTCAATGCACGCACCGGCCGTTATAACCAGCCAAGATCTAAGGCTGACGACATTCGCATCGGATAACTAGGGAAACACATCTGCTTAGCATAATCTTTATAAAGCATATATCTTGCAAGAACACGCGGCATCAATAATATTCATTGGATTTAAGGAAATAACAATGGTACCGAATTAAATTTATATAAATTACTAACATTGCTTATAAATTTATATAAATCACTGGGCTGTGATTGCTTGAAGACTGATATTAATAATATTAAAATTAATTATATTTGACGTGCTACTGCGGGACCCAGGCCATAATCGCTTTCAACCATAACAATTTTGTTTTCTAATAATAATAATATTATAGAACAAAATATGTTCTTAAACTGTTTGTTACTAAAATAGGTAGTTACTAGTTTTGTCATTGTTTTACATTTAATTAACATGTTACTACAACATTGTTATTCCGATGCGTGCGAACTTCCGGAATTGTTGCATACCTTTTTTTTTATTTGGCAATAGCAATAATGCGTACGCAAACTGATTATAAATTATTCACAAATGATTTTCTAACCGCAGGTATTACTGTATTATCAATCCTTTGTCGATCTCACTATTCTAATCTTAACTATTTATAAACTTAAGTTTATAAATGGATTTAAACGGACTCTGGTTTCGTTTATTAGTTCGTTCGTTACATAGTTCGTTCGATTGTTTGATACCATTGTTGATACTATTACAATAAATCAACGAATTACTGTCAAAGGATTACGTGTATTTTGTGAGATGAGTTAACTCACATGATAATTTTTATTCCATTGAATGCAATCGAAACAGCGGACAACAGCAGACTAGGTACATAAGTTTTATGACATTTATGTCTTCATAGAAGTCAAAGAGAATGTGGTTTCTAAGAAGCCGGCTAAATAGTTCAATTTGAAACAATATAGGTATTGTTTGTCACATTGTAAAAGGACTGTAGTTGTCATGGTCGGCGATCCGTGACGTTAAATCCTCTGTCCATTCAAGTGTCGATCTCTAATGGTCACTAGAATTAGCTCAGTTTCAGCGCAGGCGGAGCTCGACGCACGCATTTACCCGGCCTCATGTGTTCACAGTACAAACACTCCAATATATAAGGAGAATCTTGCGAAACCGTTAGCACATTCGGACTACAGCCTGTCCAGGAAGTCACCTGTTTTTGTCAAGATGCTGTTTTCACTGGTAATGTGTTTTGTGTTTAAGTAAACGAATATACAAAAAGTGAACATTTATATGATTAATATCTTATTCATTAGTGTTTTATTGGGAATTCATGTAATGTGTGTTTGTCATGTAATGTGCATTTTCTGTATGTCAAATATTAAATGTTGCAACTCACAGTTGATGCAATAGTTAATGGTTAATAACACGAAGCGCGAATGTCGCCTGGCTGTTAAATATTGGCCTTTGCTTCAACTCTGCCCTCGCATTTGTTACTTATTAACAATTCAATAATATAACCGTGTTCTACAGAAATCCACATATTTAGAATTTAGTTACACTAAATTCCATGAGAAATGACAGAAACTAAAAAAAATCAAATGCTTTATATTCTGGACATAAATAAAAACTTAACAGTAAAATATTGTCAATTAACGAGCTTTAATGCCAATACAATTTGAATTTTAGTCGTAAGTGCACAATTTAGGAGCTGGAACCTACATTTTAGACAACGTACGCGTATGTTGGAATGAACATTCGAATACATCCAGCTCATCCCTTTCATAACATTTTTATATAATTAATAATATCGACATCTGAAAGAAAGGTTTCTGAAAAGTTAAGTATATTTCGGACCTGAAGTTTGTATTTAAGACGTATGCCTCTCTCGGACATATATGGTAAACAAAGAGGCAATTTTTTTGTATATTTTTAGATAAGAAATCGATAGTAATATTATGATATTATATAGTAAACTAAAATAACCATTTTTAGTTGTTATCGGTGTAAATACACACATTTATAAATAGAAAAACACCATATTTGAACCTTAAAAATAAGTATAGGAAACGGAACATTTGTATGTAATCCATACATATCTAATGTAAATGTAGAAGTACTAATAATGATACTAATTTTGCTTTTCGTGATTTACAATACTCATTTCATTACACATATGTCAACAAAAATACATGTTAAAACTAATTGGACGGCAGGAATCAAATATTTGTTTATTTATTTTATTATTCAATAAAAAATTATAATATTTAAAGCGACTCTGCTGTCATCGATAATGTTCGAGTATGATACTAAAACCGAACACTTCCGCTTTAAATAATATTCTTCTAAATATTCCTTTTTGCATACATTTGAACTAAAAAATTACATGATTATTTAAATTTTATCTGAATTTTATATAAATTTATTCTGAATATGTAATATCATTATATCATCGCTCGTCTGTCACCTTCTTTCAATATAGAAAAAATGACAAAGATATCAATGAGACCGTCAAAGTAAAGTTGAAGGTCATCGATTTATTTTATTTATTTCATATATCTAGACTGGATTTTTGCTAAAAACAGCAATAAATTAACAAGACTACACGCCTATCTTCCTTTTTGACTAGTTAGTTCAGATTCCTACTAACACACATCATTTAATCGTCAGCGATTTCCTGTTTCAAACGTATTTTTTATTTAGTTCCATTAGCGATGTGATATCGAATTCGGAGTACTTTCTACATTCGAATTGTACATGCGAATTATTGTAGCCTTAACGATTATAAACAAGTTAAACAAGTCTACATTAAAGTAACTTCTGACCGTGACTTTGTCAACGATCCTAATTTTTTAACATGTATTAGATGTACTGTTGTTTAACGGTTATTAATTAGGAGAAATGATTTTAACCAAGCTATAAATATTAGTTTCGATATCGAGGAATTAATAGTACCTACAAACGTCATAATTAGACTGTTTGATAAGAACACTCACTACTTGAATAACTTTCGAAGTTCGAATTATGGGTCTAGTAGGTAAACATCTTAACGTGAGGAAACCAGCATGCTCGAGATTTAATTTTTTTTTAGCATGTGTATTCGCCAATCCGCACTAGGCCCGCGGGGTACATTATGGCCTGATATGCCCCAGTGATTTACTAGAAGAGCCCTGTGCATTACAGGACACATTTAAAAGGCTTACATCGAAACCGTCTTCCTAATTTAATGTACCAAAATCTATTAAGTTATTTTTCTATTAACGGTTTAAAGAGTGTATTTTGATATAGAGTTAAGAACAACCAATTATTAATTATTAACAATTCGGAATTTCACAAAATTCTATAAATTAACTTTGGTTTCGATTGGACTTAGAACATTCGTAGTTCTCTGGTCTGTCTTAAAGTCCAAGTTAGGTGGACGGCGGGCCACTTATTACAAAGTGGAACGTGTACCGACCTCACTACTATGTAATCCATAAAAGAATAATGTTCATTGTGTGTAAAATTACAGGTTGTTGTGACTTCGCTATTGGTAACACTATTCGCCAGCCCCATCATCGACAGTGAGCCCAAACCGCAGATAGTGCGATACGAGATGGATACACATAACATGCCCAACTCATACAAATTCTAGTAAGTGTCTATCAATGTATTTATAATATTAATATAGACGTAGCTCGTCTATTAATATAGACGTTGCTCGTCTATTAATTTTATATTGTAAATAAATATTAAACAAAAATATTTAAAAAGTTGTCAATGCTTCGTAAAATTAGAGTTATTGAACACTGACGCTGACTTACTTCTTATTTTTAAAAATAGAATTAATTAAATGAGCAGCACAAAAATAATGAATGAGCAGCAAATCGATGGAAGCAACTTTAAAGGTGGATTAGGTTTAAGTTCTTCTATGTCCTCCTCATTCGATGAAAATCTCTGGCCACCTAACCATTCTTTCAAATTTGGAAACAAACGAATATCGCAAGGGCCCAATAGTATGAGATGTATGCTTGTCGTCGATCATATACTTGGCAGATGCGGTAAATATGCACGAGTCATATACATTAAAACCGCTCAGCCTGCGTCTTAGAATCACAACCAATTTGTTAACACATGTATGTTAAATAAGGAGATACCCGGATGAAATTTTACGCATGACTCACCTTTCATTCAACATTACTTACTTAACATTGTCCAAAAGGGTAATATCTCGTTCTATCATAATAACGTAGAAACCCACTTGCGTACGTAGTGAATTTTTATAAAGTCTGAAGACAATGGCTCATCGTTCTTTTGACAGGATTATAATTTGTGTTAATAATCTAGAAATAGTCTGTTATTAAACATACATAATAAAGTGATGTCATAATAAACATTAATTTATACGTAAATTGCTATTAACTGAGCGCATATATATTTATAGTTGTATTAAGTTTTTATGTATAGGTTTTTACGTATACATTCAATTGCAATCTCATCCACTGTTTTGTTATTAACTTCAAGGTTAATTGAGTCCATATAATTGCAGATTATATGTGTACAAAATATGGATCCTTATTACTAGATATGGGTACCTATTCTTTACATTAAATAAGTAACCATAATATGTCCTTTGTGGTCCACTGCTGGGTATGAATCTCCTCTTGGACATTATCTTGTGCTTGAGAGATAGATGTATGGCCTTATAATGCCTTATAATGTAAAGCAGGTTGGAAGGGGCTACTATTTTTGAGGTGGTGTAGTTCCTCACGGCTTTTGGTAGAGAGGTTTAGGCTTTGTTAAGCCTTAGTCGCTTTTTACGACACCCATGAAAAGTGATGTGGTGGTAATATTCTAAAGCCGGTCGTCACCTCGGGGCGAATTCATGTTGTATTCTTCATATTATTATAATATATACCTACTAATTATTTGCTATCATTATTAAGATATTTAATGAAGATCGTCAATGCAAGTCAGATATTTGAAACCAACTTAATAGGGATATTGACGACTTAGTGAAACTGGCAAATAAGGAAATTGGCGAATTCAGAAACTGTCTAATGAGTAAACTGGTGAATTAGTGAAATTGACGAGTAAGGAAACTGACCAGTGATACGCTAACTCATTTATACAATAAAAAATACGTTGTGGTTAGTAGTGATTTGGCCCAAACGACTGATAAGTTAAACATTTCTTTTAAATATATTATACGTGAGAATTAACAAATAAAACTTATATCTAACATCACTATAGAAACAAGAGTAGGTGGAGCGTAGAGTTCAATGATCTAACTAAACGAAAAGTACCTGCAGTCGGACTTCATAGTTTGCCGACATAAATATTTGCGGAACAAACACTGAGGAATGTCATGTCTATGTAAATCGGCCTTTATATTGTCCTTACGTGTTCGTGTTTGTAACCTAATTATCCGAATACGTGACGTGTTGTGCGATATCCATTGTTGTTGTTTTTGGCGAAAGTAAACATTTTAAAACGGGATTTCCGTGACAAATCCGTTGTTGGCTATATGCCACAAGGATATAATCGAAGGTGTCTCGTAGCAGAAACAGTTCTCACCGTAGGTGCCTACCATAGGCACCGTACCATAGGAAGTTTGCATATAAATAATCTCATTAAAGTGCGCCTTACATATTATGATTGCCATATTGAAATTGTATAAAGATTTCTACATAGCAAAGCCCCAAACTGATTGACGTATCTAAAGTCAGCTTTTGCTTGGACGCCCATACCAGGCTACTCAGAAAATTTTGCGACAAAGTTTTTATCTATGGAACGCTGGCTGGTTTTGATGTCAATTAACAATATCACTATCTATAACATAAAATCAAAACATTCCAAATTCAAATATCCTTCCAATTTTTTTTACGATCTGATTCAAAAAATCGTGTTTCATTAGAAAAATACTATTCGATGGGAACATTTCCACTACAATAGACTGACTACAAATGGCGTTTGTATACAAATGTGCTTCTAAGGCAACTGTGTATCGTTGGTACAATGAATTTAAGTGTGGTGGACGAAGTTTGGCTGACGAAGAAAAAAGTGGTCGCCATTTAACGACTGTTACGATAAAAAACGTGGTGGCAGTGAAAAATTTAATTTGTAAAAACAGGCGAATTACATACGAGGAGATTCAGGTGATACTGCAGATTGGATCGGGGAGTGTGCATGAAATCTACGAGTCAGGGGGGTAGTATCGCGTTTGGTGCATATCAAAGTGAAAAAAGTAAACGCTGGAATAGCAAGTTTGTTCACTATAACTGGCTACCTGATATCTATACCTTTGTTTTTACTGCAGTGAGTTACTACTGTCCAAACACAGGTCTCCGCCGACTGCTGCTGCACACCGACAACCCGCCCACTCACTCAGCGCTTAAAACAAAAGATTTTTTAGACCGTACACCGGTTAAAGTTTTAAGCCATCCTCCTTACAGTCCCGACTTGGCACCTTGTGACATTTTCTTATTTCCCAAAATTAATACCAACTAAAAGAGAAGCAGTATTCATCGCCGGAAGACACACTGGCTACGTTCGAAGGGGCTGTGAAAGAAGTACCTGAGGAAAAGTAAAAAAAATAGTTTCAAAATTGGTTCATACACATGAAACTTTAAATTTTGCATAGATGCAAGTGGAGAGTAGTTACTTTGAAAAAAAGTAATAAAAAAAAAGGAAACTGTGTATTTTTCCTATTTCATAAAACTTTCTGAGTTCCCCGCGTATGTAATAATTTTATAGTTGACAGAGTCAAGGCATCAGTAAACGCCGTCAAGAGACTACTAATCATACAGGAATGGAATAAGAGTCAATTAACAAAGTAGACACGGAAAAGCAATATGTAGTTTGCGGATTTTTTGTACTTCCTATTTGGAATAGTTAACAAGTAAAATTATCACTTGACATAATCAGACACAATACATCATCCGACAATGACGGTGTAAAAAGTAGAATACACTTCGATGTAGGGTCCACAAAAACACGGCATGTGTTACGCCTCTTTTAAGTTGAACGCCCGTTTTCGGGTCGAATACCCTTATAAAGGCCGTTACTTAATAATGTCCCGCATGTGGTACTAAATATAAGATTTTATTATTTCTCATTAAACATTGACATTATTCATTTTAGTTTGATTATACGTTATACTCGTATATGCAGATGAATTAAGCTCACTGTTTAATTTCTACTGCACCCTCTTTCATTTTTCATATTTAACCGACATTCAAATTCAATGCCGGCATTAAATCCGCCTCTGTACAATATTGTACCAAAAGAGTAAATAAATTGACCAAAAGGAACTTACTAATGAAAGTTGGTAGTCATTCCAACAAACTACATTCAATATATAAAGGGAAAGACAGACATTGCATTACGAGTATATGCACGTAATAAAGAGGAAATGTTTATTTTCTCTATAAGTACCTACCTACTCGTATTCCATGTTTCTGTTATTATTTTATGAGGCTGTGTAAAATAAATCGTCGTAACTATTTGTTGCAAGAATTACATCTAAATTATTATAAAAGTGTAACAACGAGACAATAAATTCAGTTCTTATAACTTATGTTTATTTAAATTATTACTTATTTGAGAAAGATTTAAATAATAAAATGGTGTTTAAAAAATATTAAATAAACTAGAAAAATATTCAAACGGATATAAGTAACTCTATAATGACGTAATACAGTAGGTAATCTTTTATTTAAAACGCAATAGTATTTAACGATCCATGCATGAAATATTAGCTGCATTTACAGGTTATAGATATTTGTACACATACGTGATAAAAATAATCACTTTAAGTTATAAAATCGTAATTACAAAACATCTTAAACATTGTCATTTCAATATATATATATATTACTTACTCGTATATATAACGTGTCACCGAAATAACGTAGAACGTGAAACACGTCAAATAATTATAATTTAAAATATACATATAAAACCGATCTAGCGAAAAATAAAAAGGATTTTATGGAATAAATAAAAGGTTACAAAACATGTAGAATTTTGTTGATTCTTCTAGTACGTTCGTAGCGGTCATTACTCAGTATAGGAGGCCTAATGTGAGCTCTTCTTCTCTTCACAATTATTTTACGCCATGAAATAATTTGCCCTTCAATTTCGTATTATGAACGCACTACAAATAAGCCGGTACACAGACACGTGACCCATTGCAATTCACTAAAATTATACTTTGATTCACATCATATCTGAAAATGATTATCTAATAATAATTTCAGTTACGACACAAGCGACGGCTCTTCCCGGACCGAGCAAGGAGCCATCCTCAACCCGGGTACCAACGACGCAGCCCTCGATGTCTTCGGCACAGTACGATACTACGACAACAAGGGGCAGCTGTACGAAATGTCGTACAAAGCCGGCAAGAGAGGATACAGAACTATTATTAAGAAAATATGATAATGATACAAGCGAATTATCTCCGTTCTAATAGAAATTGTCAAAAGAGTGAACAAACTTCTATTGAGAATTATTACTCGATGTTTAAAGGCATCTATAATTAAATCAATTAATAATAAATAATTAAATTAAATGTCAAAAAGCGATCCATAGAATTGGGCTCAATTTGAGCATGAAACATTAATGAAAAAGAACTTTAGTGGACGTTTAATATTAGATCAATTCGACCAATTAATTAGACCAATATTCGAAAACAAAGAAATAGGTTCTTCTTCTTCTTTAACCTTCTTTGCCTGGTGTAGGATTCCTTCAATTTTATCCACTTATTCTTATTTTGGACAGAATTTTGGGCACTTATTCTTATGATTCCAGTTGCTGCCCTCCACTCTTTTGATATCGTCCTTCCATCTCATCTGCGGTCTCCCTATGGGTGCGTCTTTTCTTGTCCCATGGCCTCCAGTCTGTAACTTTTCTGCACCACGAGAGTTAATTACCCAAAGTAATGGGTATATGTTATAAATGGGTGAATCACGATTTTTATTTATATTCTATAGACGGTATTTGAGTCCAGTTACATTAACCGTGGTCACGACAAAACTTAACGGCGAGAATCAACGACGTCACGACGAGACCACAGTCATGAAACTGGGCTGAAATATCGACTGTATAAAATTAATAAAAATCAAAAGTAATCCGTTTGTTTACATAACATATATTAAAAACGTAAAATCTTATAAAGAAACGCGTTATTAAAAAAAAATCGTTACCTTTTTTGGCAAAATCTATTAGAATAGAAACAGATTATATTATTGTATGCTTGAAAACAGAAGACTGGAAAGTATTTATTTAAATTTTGTGATGCATGAATTAGAATGATGTAGTTAGAAATAATATTTTTAAATTTAAACTAAGTGTTTCAATTTAGTATTTAATTTATTTTTTCTAACTTAAATTGTAATTTTAATTTTATGTAACTTTATTTAGTAATGAACATAATACTGAAAACGTAGCGTGTGTCGCTCTCCGGCCAAGTGGACTAACGACTTGAAGAAAGTCGTCGGTTGTGGCTGGATGAGAAGAACAGTAAACCGTGTGTTGTGGCGAGCCTTAGGAGGCCCATATTCAGCAGTGAACAGACACTGGTGACTAGGTAAATTTTGAGATATAAAAATTTTAAATATTCAGATAATTCGTGTTACAACGCAATTTTTTATTAACCCTGTTCAAAATACTCTCCATTAGTTTCTATACAGCGATTCATTCGTATAAACCAAGATTTAAAGCACTGGCGATACTCTTCTTTAGCGAGATCCTCAACAGCTGCCATAAAAGTATTCCGAGCGTACTCATGATTGTCGAAATAATGCCACGGAGGCCAAGCTTCACTTTTGGAAAGAGAAAGAAGTCGCATGGAGCTAAATCAAGTCTTTAAGGAGGGTGGCTCAATTCTTGGATTTCTGTGGTCTTTAAAAACTTTTGGGTGAGTTTTGCTTTGTGAGATGATGCAAGAAAAGCCCTCTGAAACCTGTTTTAGGATGTTTTTGATTTAACAAATCGAATACAATTGGTAAACCCACTTCACTGTACCATTGGGCATTAACAGTTTTTTGAGCGTCTAAAGAAATTGTCGCTAAATAGTCACCTGCAGATAAGAATGTTGCCACCATTTTTTTGCCCACACTGAGCCCATGTTTGACATTCCTGGGAGGCTCTTCGTCTGGAAACACCCAAACCGTTGATTGCCACTTAGTTAGTGAGTCATACTGATAGATCCAACTCTCATTTCCAGTTATAATGTTAAATATATTCCTTCCGTCTCCATTTTCGAATTTTACAATGATTTCCCTGCACCATGTCATGCAAGCATGTTTTTGTTCAGTAGTCAGTGAATGAGGAACCCAATGCCAACAAAGCTTCTTGACTTGAAGCTGTTGGTGTAAAATTTCATGAATGACCGGCGATAAAATCTTAAGAGTCTCCTCTATCTGTTTGTAAGTAGTATTGGGGTTTTAGTGCAACATTTTCTTTACCCCCTCGATGTTTTCATTCGTTATAGAAGTCGTAGGACGGCCACTTCTCTTATCATGTTCCAAGGAAAATTTCCCCTATTTAAATTGAGACAACCATCTAAAAATTGTTACACGTCGGTGCGGCGTCCCCAAAAGCTGATACTAATCTACATTTACACTCACTTACATTTAAATCAACTTTAAAATCATATAACATCGTTGCACGAAAATATTCTCGTTCGAATTCCAGTGGTTGCAAAGAAAAGCGCGCAAAAGGTAATAAAAGAATGAATTACACATTCAAATAAATGATGTTTTAAAAACGATACAGCGTATATGAGTTCTCTTTCTGAAATTTGAGTATCTCAAAATTTACCTAGTCACCCTATGTATTCAATATATATGTAGATAGACAGATAGAAACAATTTATTGTACACCAAAACACCCCAAAGGAATACACCAACTTCGCGGCATTATTAATTCGTTTTTAATATAGTTGGCCATATTACACCGTGGGCCATATTTGCCGCAGGTAATTATAATTGATAATTGATTGAATGAAACTTTTTCTTAAGTCTTTTAATTGTCAAATCATGTATTCAAACAATTAAAAATATTAAACAAACGCTTATACCTAGACACCAGTTTGCCCAGAACAAACTGTCCTTGGCGACAGAAAGCTTGTATGGAGTGTATACATTTCGCGATTGAGTCAACATGCACTTGGGTTCTTTCATCACTTATATCATGTTATCACCTTTACATGGACACTGAATTTGCACTTTGTCAATCGATGTGATGTTAACAAACAAAAACTGTATTTAAGATGAAGACAGGGGTTTGTAATTCATTGTAACAGGTATTCATCTGCGGTAACAATTCATCATCATGTTTGCTTTGGTAAGTCCTTAACTATTTTTTTAATTCGTAATATAAAACAAGATAGCAAAAACCACAAGGGTGTAGGTAGAAATTTACATCCATACATCATCCGCGGAACTACATTTGTGCATTATATGCATGAATTTAGTTGTGTAATATATTCAGAATGTAATATTTTCTTAGGTTTTCGCGATTACTATACATAGCAATTAAACAACTTTGAACGGTTTAAATCGCGTATATTTGACATTATTTATATCCCGACGTTTCGAACACTTTACAGTGGACGTGGTCACGGGGTGACTAATTGATTTTATTTGTCACTTGAGTTATTAAGAAATTATTTGGACTACCGTCTGAAATTTTTTGAACTACCGTCTGGATTTTTTAATCATAACATTCCCTATGCACGCAGTATTCACTCACGGTGTCTAGAGGTCTTGCAGTATTGCGTTGGCCTTGGGATTTAATTAATTTAATGACTGGATCCCAAGCCGGTGGTACTTGCCAACCATCTTCTCTATTGAAATTTGGGTGTTTCTTGATTTCAATAGCCTCGCGTAACATTCTTGGCATGAATCGGGTCTCTCTAGCGAGGATTTGTGGATTATCAAATCGAATGTAATGGTTGGGTTTGTCCAGAGCATGTTCACAAACTGCAGACTTGGTCGAGCGTCTGTTCTTCATGTCAGCTATGTGTTCTTTTATCCGGATACCGATGCTCCTCTTTGTTTGCCCAATGTATGATAACCCGCATTCACAATCAAGCTTGTAAACACCTGCATCTTGTAGGGGGATATTGCTCTTGACCGGTCTTAAAAATTGGCTAATCTTCTTGTGCGGCTTGAAGTAAGTTTTAATTGAAGCTCGTCTTAAGATATTGCCAATTTTGTCAGTGATGCCCTTGATGTATGGTAAGATGGCAGGTTGTCGCTCAACTGTAGGAGGCTTGGGGCGGCTTCTGTGACGCATTCGTGGGAGTTTGTGATTGTTGCTTCGCAGTACTTGTTTCACATGCAGAAGCTCTTCCTCGAGGTGGTCAGTGTCACAGATGCCGTGTGCTCTCTGTAACAAAGATTTGCCTACGGTAGCCAACTGACATGGATGGTGATGGGAGTTACCATTGAGTTACCATAAAATCAATTAGTCACCCCGTGACCACGTCCACTGCAAAGTGTTCGAAACGTCGGGATATAAATAATGTCAAATATACGCGATTTAAACCGTTCAAAGTTGTTTAATTGCTATATTCAGAATGTATTTATTAAAAATATAAATTGTATAAAAATGATTAGAATCAATCCAACTTTGAACACATATGGTGAAAAACATAAAACTGATATGATGATTTATTTAGTGAAATATTCATTTATATTTGAAATTGAAATATAAGTTACTCGTAATTATAATTTTCTCTTTTCACTTTTTCAGAGATTGTTCATCCTCAGTGCGTCAGTAGCAGTGTTGTTTGCTCAAGAGACGACGAGGAAACCTACCGCCGAAATTATTACAGAAAGCAGCTACGTTAGAGAAAATGGATACAATTTTGAGTAATTATTCGTCATTATACTTTTGATGATTTTATCCGCGGCTCCGTTTACTAAAAAATAATTTTACACTAAAGAGGATCTATCAACAAAGATGAAATAAGTTACTCATATACTTAAGTAAATATTTATAGAACCTAACTTAGTGTGTCTCAATGAAAACTAAATTTGAGCTAAACTAAGTTTTGAGCTATTTATCATCGACAGGACAATGGATAAATTGTATAGCTATTATTTTGATTAATTTGAATCCTCTGACCAGACAAAAAGTAGGCAATAAGTAGTAACTGGTAATTTTCAGAAATTTTCCAAATGTTGAAAATTTTTTTGAGCATAATATTCCAACGTTTGCAAATTTTTCATCCAATTTACAGAATACTTTTCTTAATACTTTCAACGTTTGAAAGAAATTTCCTAAATTTACCCATTCCTAGCAATACGTGCGACCGCTTGCTCGTCCGCCCACTTGTCTATAAAAAAAAAATAATAACACACCTTGTTAATAACCTAGGTTCAAAACAAGTGACGGAATATCGCGCAAAGAAGAAGCAGAATTGATCACAATCGGTGACCACCAGGGCATCGGTGTGAGAGGCTCCTACTCTTATACAGCTCCTGACGGTCAGGAGTATTTGGTCACATTCACCGCGGACGATAAGGGCTACAAGCCGGAGATACGCGCTGTGCCTAAAGGAAGCCAATAAAAAATAAAGAAAATTTTTATGTGTTTTCTTATAATAAAGTAATATCTAATAATAAATAAAAACCACACATAGTAAGAGAAGCCCTATAGGATTCCTGTGTGTTCAGAAACACTCAAAGATAAATAAATCTAAGAAGGATAATTTTGTCTGTCTGTAGATTTACAATTGTCAACAATGTCATTATATTATGCACAATATAATTGAATCGTGCCTTGCACCCAAACGAATTTCAATACATACATCAATCAAAGACATTGCAAAATCCGCAAAATTGCCCAATATAATTGTTAGTCTAGCGGGCTCTAAGGAACTTTCGTTCAATCATAAATCCCTCCTTGATGTTTTCTTGAATGTGAAAATCGAATCCGGAATCAGGAATCGAATATTTGGTCAAATATTTTATATGGATACATAACTGACTCAGGTACTTACATTACTAACTGAGCTAAGGAGTCCTGAAAACTATACAATTAGTATCGCGTTGGGTCGCATAATTCAATGATGACAAATACGCAGAGAAACGCTTAGGCAACATCTATAATATTTTGAGATACAAGAACGCCTCAGTTAGAAGCGGTTTACGGTGTTTTCAACGTCGCGATCACTTAGTGATTAATACTTCAATTCAATACGTTTGTACGCCAATACTTACATTGGTTATCTGAATGCATGGCGTTGGTACCTAGGCCTTAAGAAATACATATATCTAGCAGTTGAGAAACACAGGTTGATGGTGTGATATGGTATATGTATTTATTGATTTTTAATCATTTAATTTAAAGAAATTCGGAGCATATGATAAAGGTTTCTCGTGATAAAACACATAAGGTTTTTTTTAAAGAAGAGATAATAGACGAGCGGAAAGACGGTAAGTGATCACCGTTACCCATAGACACTTGACCAGACTCTTATCTGAGAGATTTTGGATTTATTCCTCAGCCTTTATTACAATTTTTTTACTTAAAGTCGATTTTTGCAGTTAATACTAGGCTCGGCGGTGAAAAAAAACATCGTGTGGAAATTAATACACGTGCCCGTTAATAAATAAAAAATGCACATACCTGATAAATGAGCATTGAGCATTATAATTATGGCTGAAATCGCCAAATAGCCAAAGCGAGGCTTGTGCACTGCAGTATAAACTGGTGTTGACTATTGTGTTTCTCATGTTTTCTCCTTGTAAAATACATTGGTGAGTAGGTGTTGCAAAGAAATCACTACATTTTACTACTTATGATTATAATTGTGAAATACAATATAAACTTACATTTTATGCATTTATCGCACTGTCTTGTGATTACATAATACCTACTGCTTACCACCAGCTGTTATCTCCTTCTTCATTTCACTTTAAACTATTTTTTCTCACTACACCACTGCACAACAATGGAGGACCTCGGGAAGGCCATGAAAACAATGGTTAAGCAGCTCAATACACTGATAGCCAGCGGACTTCCAGCAAGAACTCCAGAAGACCATCGTTCCATCTAGTTCCACTTCACCTGCATCGTCCGTGCTGGAATCTGAGTTCCCTGCATTCAAAAAGTTTATACTGTCAACCGTAAGTAATCTAGAGCAGTAGATTGAACAATTCTGTATTCATGAGATAACATAACACAATAAAATAGAAAAGAAATATTCTTTTTTTTTTATAGACTAGTGGGCGGACGAGCAAGCGGTCTTACGTGATGGTAATTCTTGAAGGACTATCGAGTTGTATCGAGTTGTACCGCGTTGTATCGAGTTGTATCGAGTTTTTACTACATGTTAAAGATTTGCTTGAAATTTATGCAGAGTTGCCAGATGCGATTTCTTAAGTTTTTTCTCCAAATTTATTTTCTTTTTTCCCCAATATGTGACCTTTTTGAAAAAAAAAATCCCCAAATTATTTTTGTTTGCGAAATAAAAGCCAATTTATTTTTTTCAATCATCCCTTTCGGTATCCAATACAAGACATGGCCTCCTCATGCACATTGTCTTGTACATAAGGGACATACCTATCGGATATATTTAGATCCTTACCTATGAAATTGCCATTTTATATGGAAAAATAATTTCAAATATTTTTTATATAAAAATTTTATAGTTAATTTATCGAAGTAATGTCCAATATTATCGATGCACTTTTGCCATTGTAATGGAAGTTGATTGATGCCTCTGCTATAGAACTCCTGGGGATAGGATTCAATTAATTCTTTGAAGGCGTTTTGCAGTGTCTCATCGGAGTTGAATTTTTTCCCCATTAAATTATTCAATTTTCAATTATTCAAATTCCGAATAAACACACATCACACACATTACACAGTACACATCTACATTAATTGTTGTGCCGGATCTCAAGAAGCTGAAGTGGATAATACCGGCACAGAACCACAATAGAGTCACCATAAGCTTCTTTTGACTCAGTTTACGTTTGGGACATTATTTGGCTGTCTCCTGGGTTCAACCATTGTGACTAACGTTTACGATTATCAGAATCCACTTCTCATCACAAATGACAATACTAATTAGCATCCCGATATATAATTTTTGTGCCTGTTCAGTAAAGGAAGGCAAGCTTCGATGCGTGTTTGCGTGACATTCATTTAGCTCATACGGTACCCATTTTCCGAGCTCCTCCAATTTTCCTATTTGACGCAAATGGATCAATTTCATTACGTCATTTACGCCGCAGGCTTCTGCTTACTCAGACGTGGTTTGAGATGAATCTGCATCCACTATTGCTTTCAATTCGTCAGTATACAATTATTATTAATCATTATTATTTAAAAAATGTCTACGTCTCTGTAGACATGTTTGGGGACTCTAGCCGCATTTAAAAAAAAGATTTTTGTTGTAGTGGGAGCTAATTGGTTTATGTTTAAACTAATTAGGTCCCAATAAGGTCTTAACTTTAAAACTGTTGTTATATTTATAGTAAATACACGTATTCCTTCAAGGTGCATTTTTTTATGTACTCATGTGAATGTAATAGTTAATTATGATCTTTTGAATGGCATACTACATTCACTTAATATATATTCTACATACTACGGCAATTGATTGGTTCTATAGCTACTCGCATGGACGCCGATAACGTATACAAATTGACGACAAATTTTCGTCATTTTTTTGTATACAGACGACCTACAAATATATAATCAAACTCCAATTGAGAGTATTTCCCTGGCTGTATCTATTACAAATGCGGATCTGGCAATCATTACAGAATAGAGTAACTGCTTTGGGTTAACAGTTAATCCTACTAAAACACTAGTCATTATTATCGGTAGTCAGAGAATGATCTCCAAGATTGACTAGGAGAATCTTCCGCCTGTTGTTTTCAGTGGTGTGCAGGTTCTGTATGGTAAAGGAATTTGGGTTTACTTTTAGATAGCTTCATGTCACAAATAGCGGAGATTAGCATATTATTAGGAACCTGCAGCCGCAGACACCCGTCTGCAGCTGCAGGTTCCTAATAAACGGCTACGTAACTTTCTTCCGCAGGTCACCAGGGTAACATTGGCGCAAAGTTTACTCCGAACCTGTAGGGAACTATATGGAGACGTATGCTATCTGGATTTTACAGAATAACAACTTAATGAATTTGAAGGCCTTCAAAACTTCCTTATACGGTTCATATTTGAATTGCACAAATATGACCATAAATTCTAATTTCATCAACAGCTCAAGTGGCTTACAGTTCGTCGCCGTCGAGTTTCGCTTTCACAGTCTCCACTTCAGCATACTTTTCAATCCATTGACACCTGGATACTTAAAGCAACGTTTTCACTATATCTCCTGTCATCCTTTTAACCTTCGTTCTTCAGAAAATCTTCTCCTTCAAATTCCTACCCACTCTTATATTTTTTATTCACGATCTATAATTGTGAAAGCGCTCAAACATTAAATAGTTTTAAGCGCCAAGTCAAGGAGCGCTCAGTAATGGATCTGACTCAGTAATTTCCTCATACCATATCTCTCTTCCAGTACTTGTATATCTACGTTGTTCTGTACTTACTTTGTTTACGTTCTATTTTTTCCTTTCATTTCCAAAATTATGTAAGTATGTATGTTTCTGTGTTTGTATGTATGTATTTATGTATTGTGTTCATCTTAAGTAAGTGTAGGTATATGTATAAAATATTATTATTACTAAGTTATATTATGTTGATTTGATATTATGTAAACTTGCACCGTCTACCTATTTTGATATTGTTATCTGTTTTCTCCTTACCACCAAAAGGTTGCCTGGAAGAGATCGCTTTGGCGATAAGGCGATGTACTTTTCGTGTTACTTACTGAAATTGTCTTTTTGCAACATGTATTGGTGTACAATAAACAGTTTATCTATCTATAAAAATACACTTTAAAATTTATTTCAAATAGAATGAATCCCGAAAATGTAACAACCAAACTGTGATCAATAAATCCTTTAACAATCTTGTTATCTTCGACACAGTTTTGTCTTTTAAAATAAGAATTATTTTAGTTAGAAACGGCACAAAAGTTAGACCATAATAAATGAAACCCATCAATCACTATCTGAATTAAAATTATCTACACATCAGGATGCGGCTCACTTTATTGTTTAGAGTTCTGAAAAACTAATAATTTGTAAATGTAGGTAATGGTATTATAATTATGTACCTTATTATCAGTAATATACTTTAGTTTTTGTGGCGCTACAACACTTTTTGAATTGAATTATCTCTTGATTTGAATAAGATGGAGGCCATTGAGAAGTAAAAACTCAATGAGCCGTAGAATAGTAGAAAATATATTAAACAATATGAAGATAGCACGTAATGTAATAATTCTCTGTTTCTTTTGAACCTTCAATTACTGTATAATATTTATCTCTGCAGTTATTTATGTAGAAGAAGTTTACTGGCTGTGTATCAGTAATTCAAGAGTCAATCTTGTGAATTATGTCAAGTCTTATTTTTAGTAACCATGTTTTTGTTAATTAGTAGTCGATTTTTTTCAAACTAATTAGATAAAATTGTATGAGAATATTGAAGTAAATTATAATAAACGAGATTACATATCAATCTGTCCTTTATTTCAATTTCCGAAACATTTGCCAAATTAGGACAAGGTACCAAAAAAATTTTATTGCACGAGTACTTATACATAACTTATCATTAAGTGTCATTAGACAATGCAGACTTTATAACACTCGATAGTTGTATTCATCTTCCAAGAATCGCATTGATGTGCTCTCTTTCATACAGTTTCATTCAAATAACTAGCCTTTATATCCAGTAAAATATCTCTTTGCGTCGAGTTTTCTGGTTCTTCAAAGTAGAAATCGTTGTAGCTATTATACTATATTCTTTCACTGTCAAAATAAACAAACTACCGATAGTTATAATATCTGCGAAGTATGGCATATCTAAAATATTTGGTATTAGCAACAAACAGATCATTACATCAATAAATCGTATCAAAATAGATTTAACGCGTTATCTTAAGACTGTGCAGGTTTCTGCTGGTCATCCCCAAGATGCTCAGTAGGCTGGTACCCATTTTTGTCGGCAACAAAGGAGACAGCGATTTGCTTGCCATCGGGAGCGATGTACTTGTAGCTGCCCTTCACTAGTAGACCTTGCTGATCAGTATCGTTTTTATATTCACCCTGCTCTTGTCTTGATGTACCATCGCTGGTTTCGAATCTAAAATTTTAAGAAAAACGTAAATCAAATTAATAACGTAACTTTTGTATATTCAAAATAGAGCATTACAGCAAGCTGGTATCTTGTTAATTTCTTCGTGAGGTTATCGCCGTACTCTAATCTTGCAAATACGTAGGCACCTCCTACTTGTTCAAATAAAGGTGCACCCCCGCATCGTTGTTAGCAAAAATGTTTCTCAACGTAGATGTGGTAATTTTTTTTTTAAAGTTTGTGTGTATTATATTTTTAGGTCGCCTATCCGCAGACCTCAGGCTTGACTGTGTCTACCAAAGATCTGTCATTTTATCTATAAGGTTTCTACATTTACGAACTGTAGGAACTCTATAAATTATAAGAAAAAAATAATTAGATAAATGAACAAAAAAAATGTAGTTGCGTCATTACGTGGTCAACTAAATGTGCCTAATGAAGTTATTTTGAACAAATCCTGATAAATAATTAAATATTCATTAAATCCCTATAAAATTGCTCAGCGTTAGAACCTTTGAAAAATTGTATTACAAGAAGCATAAAATAGTAATCAAAATATCGGACGAAGGTATGAGTATTCAATCTCAATTGAATCACAATATGCCTATAAGTTAAGCGTTGCCATTTAAATCACAAAGTGAACAAATAAAATCCTAGTGGCAAACCACAAGCGATCGTAAATAGCTTATCCTGCAACTGTTATTGTAATGACCTGTCGAAATGTATTTACCATTTGCCAATGTCGATAATGTGCATATGAATAAATCACGAGTATATAAAACGAATATATAGTTACGTAGATTATGCAATATATTCATAAATAATAAGTGGTATATACTAAAATTGTAGAAGATAATAATTATTATCATCGATATACGATTATGGCTCGTACTTGGGATAATAAGGGTTCATTAACATTTCTATGAAAACACATAATTATGGTCGTCCGATGTCGGCCGCCACCACTGCACTGTGGATGTCGTAAAAGTGGACTAAAGGATAACAAATCGGCCACAACAAGCCCTGGGAAACTACACCGCCTCTAAAAGAGTGGACTCGCCTTGGCTAGCGTGGCGTGTTAAGGTCATACCACCTCTCGTGCAAAAGTCAATGTATATGAGACATGTCCACTAGTGGACCATTAAGAGCTGGCTACGGTATACATAATTTTGTCGCAGACACAAAGGAGGTAGATAGACATGCCGCCCACATGGTGGTAAATGATTTCCGCTGTCCATAAACACCTGCAACACCAGAGTGGATTCGGGTGTGCAACGATTTTATGATCCTATTCATAGCTTACTTGAAGAATCCCATATCGTACCCCAACGAAAAGTCCTTATAGAGTAAGCTCGGACAGCAACCTATGGGTTCGCGCTTTAAAATTTCATGAATAATAGTATTCATATTAGTTATATGGTAGAACTAACATTGACAAATTAAGATATTTATAAATACTCTTATGTCAATAGGATGAATTAATTTACTTTTTACCGAATATCAGATCGAAAGCAAATCTTATGTTTTTCACAATTTTTCATTAACTATACTTTTTAGTATTAATAACAAGCGATTTAAATCTTTGATCATAATACAACTAAAATTATATATTTATATATCTACAAGAATTTATCTATTTATTTTAAAAACTGAGACTTATTAGTATATTTGTATTACTTACTCAAAATTATATCCATTAATCTCGACGTCAGAGTCCTGCTTGAGGATTTGTACCGGCTGCTGCCCCTGCGCCTGCTCCTTTGGCTGGGGTTGTTGCTGGGGTAACGCGCACACTAGCGCCAAAGCAGCAAGGGCGAACAATGTCTGAAATAATTATAATATCACTTATTTTGTTTAATATTGTGTTTATTTTATTATGGGTATATATATGTACTTGTCCCACTGCAGGGACAGGCCTCCGATATCACTCCAATGTTTTGGGCCTTAATTCAGCACGCGGGCGAGAAATATAATGTTTATCGAAGTTAATTTGTATCGAGATTCTAACAGATTATCTCTCTAGAAAGAAATTCTTCGTCACAATTTAGTTGACCCTGTCGGAAAATCGCCACCACTTAAATGTCAATTACTCAATGCCGTCTTCTCCACTTAACAACTTTGATGCCGTCTAGTCACGACCGATAACTTCGCGACATAAAACTTTTTCGTAAAAATCTTCCTTACAGTTGGCTGCACATCCATAACTCTGATGTTACACTTTCTTAATTAGACATCACAGTACCATATACAAGTTTAACACTGGATTTAAACACATACACTGCAGATCCTTGCTTATCAAGTTCTTAACAAGAAATATCACTGGTTAGATGTTACAGTTTCTTAAACATAGACTTCACAGTGCCATACACAGGTTTAACACTGGGTTTGAACACAGGCACTGCAGATCCTTGCATATCAAGTTCTTAACAAGAAATATTGCAATTAACAATAATTTCACTAATAAATAGAAATTACTAAATCACTTTCAGGTAAAACCACTTACAATTTTCATCATTTTGAAGGTATAAAAATTTGAAGATGTTATTTGATGGACGAATCCCGAACGTCTATGCTCTGTACTGACAATTTGAGCTATAAATATGCTGCTTTGTTTGACAATACTATGTTTCGAAGTTTCATTGGCAATATGAGGTGTTAATCACAATAATGCAAACAGTTTATTTGAGGTGATCCACGAAAATGTTACAGGGATTTGTCAATTGCGTAAATTGTTTGCCGGCGTGCCAGACGTGCATCACTTAACCTACATTGTACACGGTTTTCTTTTCGTGTATTTTTTGAATAAATTTAGTAATATAAATGAGTACTTCTTTTAAAATAAATGTAGAAAAATATAGAAGAATGTACTGATTAATTAATCTCATCTTACTCATGTTAATCCTAATCATTACAAAATCGCAGAGACTCAAAATATCCCTCTGAATATAATATTCACTTTTTGGTTCCCGGAGAATTTCTGTGTTCGTGAACGAAACACACAAGGACTAAGGAAACTTCACAATAAAAATATGGTGAAGTATTACGACACTATCACAATAGGTCCCCGATTCTATTGCCGGTCGGATATTCATAAATTTAAACACAAAATATGTTTATTCGGTTCTGGATGGCGTGTTCACTGTATCTTGTGTGTGTCTCTGGACCCACGACACAAAGAATCCTAATGAGGGCCATTGAAGATGACGACATTTATTTATTTAAAATAATTTGAAACATTACGAGTACATATTTGTTGCAGTAAACAGAGTAACTTTAATCGACATACATTTTTAATGAAGTTATAGCCAATATAGCCAATCTTAAAATCGATTCAATAGTCAAGAAGATTACCTTTAACAAACATAGCACTAATAATATTAAAAAATAACCTAGACACGTGGAAGTAAATGCAGTCAATATACAATATCTATATATTATATATAGTCAATATAGTAAAATCCTCTGAGGAAGGACTATTTAATTTACACAAACATAACACATGTATGTCATACGAACTTCATGCATTATTGATACAGACACTGGCATAAATCTGAAAGAAGAGAAAATATTGTCTATACACAAATAACGCAATAATAATAATATCAGCCTGTAACATCCTAATGCAAGGCACAGGCTTCCCCTAACAAACCACTAAGAGGTTTCCGTCCATAATCCTCAACACAAGCAGGTAGGTGGATAGGTAGGTGTCGCTTCAGATTTGTTTGTAATCTCAAGCACGCAGGTTTCCTCAAGATGATTCCTTCACCGTCGAACATGCCATGCTGTGACATATCACACCATTCAGCCTATGTCTCCACTGCTGGAGATAGCCTCCCCCGACGGTTATCACAACACATGATCTACCGTTCTTCAAATTCAGCCACCACAAGGCGAACTTCTTCAACTCGTCCAGAACTCATCAACTTCTTCATTATAGATTTCGTCAAGCTTTCCAAGCAATCGAAAATCTTAAGCATCAGATTTAATTGCCAATAAATCAAACAATAATAATTATAATGTCTGTAAATCCAAATAAAGAAAAAGATCGTGTGTGGCGTCGGTCCTTAGGAGAGGCCTATATACAGCAGGGGAGAGACACAGGCTAATGGTATGTATGGTATGGTATCCAAATAAAATAACAAAGTTTGATTAACTATTAAACCAAAAAACGCCTAATACACATTTTTTACAATAATCAAACAAAAACTCAACTTCACTTCTCGAGTTCCCCCCAAAAAGTCCAATGAAATAGTTCACCATTTAAACGGTAAATGGGAACCTACCAACTATTACAGTGAGACTACCATCCTATCTCATTCCTATCATGTTACTGACCCTGTATTTCTCATCCTTCCCAATCATTAATTCAAAATTTGTTTTAATTTCCTGTTTAAGGAGTATCCACAAATGTTTATGACAAATGCGACAAAGCAATGTTGCCTACCTTTGCAGTGGACGTCAACATTCGTCGTTTTTGACTAACATTGGCATTTGGTATGTACCACAGAGCGACAATAAAACCGTCCAAACGTGCCGAACGTCGAGTAGAAATAAAAGTTAAACAAAAACCTTTAATTTACGCGTTCAGCGTTATTATAAAAAGCGACCATTAGTTATCATTAATTTGACTGTCAGCTGGTAAGTGAAAATATTGTTTTTTTTTCTTTAATGTTAAATTTATTATATGAAGCTCAGTTACTTATTCTATAAGTAACTTTTAAGAAAAGCTCAAGAAAGCTTTAAATAAGGTATCTTTTGCAGTAAACCCGTATTAAGCGCACTGTTAGAAAACAGACGAAATAAAAATACCACAGTGGAATTAAGTCATATTTATTGAACCATCTTTCCTCATCTTATTTATCGCTCTGTTTTCTACATATTTTCTTCTTTTGTATACAACCATTTATAACAATTATTATTCGTAACAATGAATCCAATTTATACCTTTATTGACTATATGTTTTTTTTTATTTAATGCTTTGTTTTTCTATTTTAAAACGCTTCATCCAGCTGTCACTCGAAAGTAGCGCCATCTGGTAGCGTTTCTTAACACTCGTAGAAAATTGTTTTTATTGAACAGCTTTTTCTGTGTAAGTGTACACGTTTCGTATTTAGGTACGTGCATAATATAGGTACATGTATTTAGTTAAATGTTATGTAACGAAGCTTGTGGTTACCCACAATAAATACGGTATATGTCACTGTAAGTAGTATTTCAATAAACTGTACTTGTGTGCATATTGAACAAGATACATTTATTCTGTAACTTCTGCAACCAAAATTATTAACTACCACCTATTGAATTTAATAATTTTCCAGTTTATTTATATCTCAATTAGTTAGCACAAACATAATTGTTTTATTATTATTTTTTAATATAATTTAATGTCACATACCTTAATTTCTTAACGCTCGGAAGTCATTTTATTGTTAAGATTTTTACAACTGCCAAGACACCAAAAGTAAAAATATTGTTCTAAATACAGAAGGCACCTAGAAAAACATTAAATGTGACGTTATTAGACAAAGAGACCTTATTGTTGGTATTGACTTATTGATCTTGGTTAAGATTTTTTTTATAGAACAGGTGGCAGGCTGAGATCTTGGTGGCTCCTGTAATTTAAAAAAGAATGTTTTTTTAAATATTGTGCCTAAATTGAAACACGCTCTCACAGCTGTTTTTAAGATAAATCATCTTTTCTATTTTACTAAAAGTAAGTAGGTACCTAATCTGTTTTTATTTATCAGTGAACCTAAAACCGAGCATTTTTTTTATCAGCATGACAAAAACAAAATACAAAATTAACGCAAAGCACAAAATGAGTTTTAATAAAGTGTGAATTATTAATAACTCATGGAAAAATGTTAATTTTGCATCTCAGACCGCAACGCCCGACACCACGTGCCATTCAACATCGGGCCATTATAATCCATACATCCATTCATTATAATTGTAATCTATCGGGTTCGAAATCATAATACAGAATTACCTATTTACAATATGATGAAACACTTATATTAATTGTTAATACTATTACAACCTATAATTACGCATAATACCTACACTTAACGTAATCTAACAAACTGCAATCAAGTATTATAGAATAACTTAGCCAAACATCCAAAACAACTAATGCAAATTTAAAATCAAGCTCATCACAAGTTATTTTTATATGTACCTATCGAAAGGTCAAAGACGTTCGCCTAGATCTTTTGGTGATATACTGTTAAGTGTAGTTAGAATTAACTACTTAAATACTTTGTACCAATAGGTACTCGTATCGTGAATGTGTTGTCATATAGTAATAAGTAATCAGTGAAGGATAAAGTGAATATTAAATAACCAGTATTAACCAGATAGCAAGAAAATAAAGTAGACATATTCTAGCGAATGGATCATAAACTTAATAATATTCAGAAAATAATTCATAATCGCCAATTAACTAACACTGTTAAAATCAATACTACACGAAAGGCCGAAGAACCGAGTTGACAGGAAGTGAACAAAAACCACTTACAGAATTCTTGAATTCCGTCAGATAGAGGAATTGATCAGAAATTCCTCCTGACGCTCTATACCTACCTATATAACATTGATTGAATTAATCTGACATATGCGACCCGATTTCATTATATTTTATGTATAATATATAATTTTAAATTTCAAGGAGCGACTAAATCGCGACGTATTCTTTTTTATATTTCAGCGATGAACTGTTGTCATCATTGATTTATATTATAATAGTATTTCTATGACTCTCACCCAATAGCTTCAACTCTCTACTTAATCTATTAAGAACTTTATCGTTAGTAAATATAATTCATGCATTATAAATTATATTCACACAATGCTACTTAACTAAAGACACTTGGCATTTTTATACATATGGGTATTTTTGTTGCTAACTGTATATCCCATATGATATAAAAGGTACAGGTAACTTGATCTAAGAATTTGACCCATTCATTTAAGTACATACAAATCTCTCATTCATATTCTTGAAATGTAATAACGTTTAAGATTTAAATATGTAATAGAATTCATTTAAATACTATACTCGCAAATGCCAAATTAAATTTGAATTTATTGATGACTTACATTATAAAAAGATTATAAAGAAAACATCTCTATTACATCTGTATCTCTATCTCTATGTCTGTATAATCACTTTAAAATCGATGCTAGAAGTAGACAAAATAATTAAAACAACATTGTTAATGTATCTTTATTTGAAAGCTAAACAATAAAAAGGAGATATGAAAACTAAATAAATGACTGAACGTTGGTAACAGTAAAAATAAAACAGAAAGGAAACAATAAAAATGACAAATGAAAATATTTACAATTACACCTGCGGCAATATAAACAGCAACTTCCTAACGCGTTCATCATCGAAATATGAAATGTCGAGACGTAATAATTATTTTTCGGCTAGGTGTAAAGCTTCTTCGCCTTGGCATTACAACAATCAACATTTATAGGACTAATGTAATTGATATTTTAGTAAATTCACGTTATCCGATGAATTTAACCTTCAAATGTCAAGTTTAACGATCAAAACAAATCTCCAATTAAAAACAGATTACTCAAAACGTAAACGAAAAAAGTTAGAATAATCACAAGTTTAATCTACAATTAATCTAAAGATGAGATAACAAAACACACTGTGTTTATATCGATCCTAACGATACTATACTTAGGAAACACAAAGAAATATATTCATTTGTGTATTTTTACTTAGTTTCTTCATATAAACAAATATTTACATCCATACAGAACATACAAATTGGTAAGTAACTTAATTGCCGCTACGATTGTTGTTCCTACATCTATTATCTAAAGCGCAACGCCTTTCTATCTATGTATATCTTTGCATTAAATCTCGGGATCCGAAAATTTTTTTTATTTGGTTTATGTGGCAGTCACAAGTTGAGCTATCGTTCACTTTGATAGTCACGGACTAATGTCACCAATACCTAAACATAATTACTAGTGATGCACCATTTCGCTTTATCACTTTAGTATTATTGATGATAATAATACTTTAGGTGTTTAGGAATCGTGCAAATGAAAATATTTCATAAGTACATAAAAAGTTATAATGTGTCATGGACGCCCCAGAAAGGGGAGAAGTGACAAAGAAACAGAGATAGAAACGACACACGAGATACGAGATTTAATGACAAGAACGGCACGCACCTCCCACGATTCGATACTTACGTATATCTAACAGTAAGGTTTGGATGGTCATTAGTGGTGAAGGGTTCTCAAAGATTCATCAAATGGTTTTGTGTTGAACGACGTCAATGCTGGTACTATACGACATCAATCTTCCCAGATATGTTTCAATAGTACTCAATAGTATTTAATTAAAAAGTGTCACAATTTTTAACTGTACAATATCAATACCTTTATTGTCTATGCAATAAATGTATTATATTGATATTCATAGGGTATTACTGCCTATTTTATCATCCGAGACGGATACAATACAATAATAGTACCTATATTTGTCATATTCCAACATGTGTATTCTTTAATTAATAGGTACTATATATTATCGACATGTAAACAAACAGATAATTCTTTATAAATGTTAATGTTAAAGTTCGAAAGTCTCTTATTAAGAAATAAAAATAATTCAATAACGTCAGGAAGAATTAGTAAGAAAATGCCGACAACATGGCGGGAGGTCGCGCTAAATATATTTTAATATAAACTATGTTGTAAAAAAAGAGCATCACTACGTTTTTTGGTTTAAAATACATAATAATCGATTATACATTTAAAACAATGAACCGTGATTTATGTAATGCAAATATGAGAGCATCGTTGTAATAACGCGCATTGAAAAATAAAACTAATGGGTTCCAAATTCAAAATTTTATTGAATTATCACTGTTCGAAATGAAAAGTTTTAGGAAAAGGTGGGAATTCAAGTTGTTTTCTTTTTCAGTTTAATTTATTTTAATGTTGAATTTTAGTTTTTGACGAATAACAACGCCTATATTTGAATTAAATTAACTAATCCGACCCCTGATAAATGACTGATCATAAAGTTATTGCCGCTAAAGTTAATGCACTCATGGAATATGGGTGAAGTCAACGTTGTACGGCTCGATCCCTGGGAACAAAATCCAGGGTGTGAAGTGTGCTACAACGATATCAGGACATTGGATGCAATAAAAGAAGGGCAGGTTCTGAAAGAAAAAAATGAACGGGGACGATCGGTTTCTTCTAACGAGCTCCCTCAGGATTGGACGACTTAATAACGTAAGAACGACTTACGTTGATCTTAAAAATCAACCTTTTGAAGCAACAGGGATTGCCGTGAGCAAGTGGACCGTAAGAAGGAGACTGAAAGAGGCTCATCTGAATAGTCTAAGATTAGCCCTAAATTATCTCGTGAACACCTTGCAGTTCGATTAAGGTTTTCAGGAAATGTTGTTCCATAAATAAATGAAGTTTGGAACAAGATATTGTTTACAGATCAAGCTAGGATAATTTTAAATTGTGAAGACAAAAGGCGTAGGGTTCTCAGAAGACCAGATGAAAGATATGCAGATGTTTGTTTTGACGAGATGGTTCTAATGGCGGTGGTTCAATAAAGTTCTTGGCGGCCCTAACTTTGACGGCTCGTATCGATATTATTTTTATAGAAAATTCCACGCTAACGGCAGTTCGGTGTCTCACAGAGATCTTAGAAGAACATGTAATACCAGCAATGACAGTAATGGAAGACACATACATTTTAATGGACTATAACGCATAACCTCATCGAGCTCAAGTGGTAGACGCATATATGGAAGAAGATGGAATTCATTGTTTGGACCGGCCAATGAGGAGTGCCGACCTAAATCTCATAGAACATATTCAAGACACTCTAAAAGGGCGCATAAGACAATACCATCTAACTCCTATAAATATCAGAGAGCTTAAAATATTTATAGCCGAAGAACAAGATAAAATTCCACAAGAACTTATATGGAACGTAATAAACAGTATGCCGAACAGACTACGAAAGACTATTCTACGAGTAGCTAGGGGAGGTGATACCCATTATTATTAGAGTTTGCTTTTAGATTTACATTTTTCTCTTCCTATTTGTAATCATCAGTTTCTAGTACATTTCAATTAAGTATTATAAAACCACTAATATTTTTACTGTTTAGTCCTTTTTACAATGTTTCTCAATCATCATTAAATGAAATTGTAAAAAAATATCGAAAATATAGCAGAGAGCTATAACTGCAAATATTATAACTAGGGACCGTGGCTTCTTGCTGAGAGCAACCAAGTGACCCGTTTTTTTTGCAACATAGTTTAAATTATCCTAACAATTACTCGTAAGAAACAAAAACTCCAATAAAACTTTATATATCTTATTAAAATACATATTTATAAATATATTTATACTTCATATAAATTTTAATTAATTTTGTTTATTATAATTTAAATTGAGAGAAATATTAACAACTCTATTTCTGACAGTTGAGTCCATTCATTGTCATTAATGGACTCCACAGAGAGTAGAATAATTTAAAGTATACGCAAAAAGCACCAATACGAAACCAAAGTTTATTAAAGAATAAAGAATATGCAATTCAGGTATTACGGGCTCATTCTTTTAGTGAGTATAAACACAACATGTACACGCAACATAATATATTTGTAATGTTTGAATGTCTCAAAAATGTACGCAACGCACAACCAATACAACGATGTACATTACGTACGAGTATAATTACGTATATGTAATGTAGAAACACCAAAGGGATTTACCTATACCTACGGACCTATAACTTTACCTATGAACTTTAATTTTAACTGGATAATATGCAGATTTTATGTACCAACTGTAAACAACAATTTATTTTACAGGGGCTAATTGTTAGTCACATCCGTAGGAGTTAAAAGTGAAGTAATTAAGCACCCTAATGTATTAACTAATCGAGCGTTCGCACAAATAAAAAACTCCTTTGCAGATCACTATCAATTTATTCAATAAACGTTTAAGTAGTGACAACCGCAAATATAACATTGTAGAATAAATTTGCTGCAAAGAATAAATGAACTTTTAAATCACCCATGGATTACAAACCCAAAAAGTTTGTAATCGTATGAACGCTCAATTGACCAATTATCTAAGGTGTTTAACATTATATATACTACGATAATAATATATTAGAAGACAACCTATCAATATTGTATTTGTTTTCTCTATTGTCATTAACTAGATAAAGTCAGCTTTAACGTTTTTCACAGTATACCGTTAACACGTACAATTGTATCGTGGCTGTTGTGTAACCAATTATAGGTGCAAATTAATTTAATATACGTATAAATGAATGCCATTTGTTTTATTCGTGATTCATGACTAGATCTACTAAGATAACAATAACTTTATAAAGAACTGTAATATTTTGATAGTGGTTTTGTATCAGACAACGCAATAAGAACTATACAGTAGATATTCGTTTTAACGTGATGCTAATACTCGTGGCCCAGAGACTATGTTCGCTTTTATAGATATGTATTATAATTAGGTAATTATAATACATATCTATAATTTAACAGGAAATATTTTAACTAGGTAGTTAAAATATTTCCTGTCTTAAAAAGTACACAGCCGATGCGTGAATTCTCTTAATGCGACTCACATCCTTACGACTCCTACGATTTTGAAATTATTCATTTACTGTGAGTGAATATTAAATATTTTTACTTATCATCAATTTGAAGCCTGCTTGATTTTTTTTACAGTAGATATATTAATTTACTTACAGCATTTGTAAACATAGACTCAAATATATGGAATTATTATAATGATCATTAAAATGAAAGGGGATTATTAAGGTCTAACGGGAGCCATCCTTCAAGTTTCCTTTAAGAGTTTCTAACTATTAAGAGGTTACCGTGTTATTATTTATGGTTCTGCACTTTCGACATATGCTAAAAGGTAAACAAGCCCTTACAATATTAAGTAAAAGAGAAACAATGGGAAAATAATTTGAGTGTTAGGAAATATTGCCTATAGCGAATCTCGGACGCTTCGTACAGTAGTAACCTTCGTAGTTCTAAGAAAATACCTTTATGTAAATATTTGAACTTTTAAACAGTTATTTATCGGTACTATAGGTACTTATGTTTTGCAGTAACTGTAAAAGCTGTCTGTCATTGTCTTACTATTAGACCAGATCAGTTTCGACTCTTTAAGTCTAGAGTTGTTTCGAAAACGGATAAAATTCTATACTGTACCTAAAGTATGGAGACTTTTGAATGATTTGTAGCATCCGTCCGTCCGAACTAAAAGAGTTCCTTATAAATACCATATAATGATACATATATATACATATAATACCAAAATATTATAATACAGACATAAAACCATATAATGGCGAACCTAAACCATAGAACAGAGAACCTAGAGAGCCCCGAGAGGGGAAGGGTGCACGCTGCAATCCCACAGCCGCAGGGTGAACTCGACTGATCATGTTACTCCTCTCTTACAGAAGACTAACGTAAAATGTACTACATTACCCAATTTATCAAATTCCCCAAAGTACTTACGTTTCTGTAGTGAGTAAGATATGCCAAAGCCTATTCTCATCCCGTCCTCTCCCACTTCGTTTTACCACCAGATGGACTGTATGCTCGTCTGCCACCTTATTTCTATAATAAAAACCCTACATTCACATTTACCGCGCTTTATATAACTTAACAGTTTACAAAACTCCTATTGTATATACGGCCCAAAACCACTCGTCATTACTTAGAGAGGACTGTGCTCCGCATTAGGACATAATATTAGACTAATACAGATAGACAGATAGTTACAACACTAGTAAATAAAATAAGACCGTTGTCAGACCGAGCGGGTAACAAACCATTTGTTTGCTACTACCTATTACACAAATTCTTTTCCTATTCGTAAACAGATGACAAAGCTTGCAACGTGTGTCATCATGACAACGACATGAAGCTTTCAAACGACGTTATTGTGTTTTCACTCACGTAGCATTACCTAACATGTCTGCACATTTAATCTTTCTGCCCATTAATATGATTTAAGGTTAATTAAATTATCTAGGGCATTTTGTTTATATCCAATCAATTGGATGTTTTCTCGTGGTCCTACTAAGTTGTCCTACTAGTAAGACCACGAGGAACACTTATTTCTCGTGGTCCTATTCGTTTCTTACTACCTCCGGTATGTATGTTGATAAGGTCGTAAAATTACATTTTATTAAATTGTGATACATTAAACTGGTAACCGTACCCAAGTAAATTTTCCTATGGTTTCCTTAGCAAAAGTTGTTTAAAATCAAGGGAACAATCACCTGTTTAATTTATTATAGCTCATAACGGCAGATTTATTTTTGTTAAAGTGAATAATAATGTATTTTTTGTATCAGATAATTAAAATTAGACTTTGTAGAAACATTGCCATTTGAATCTACAGGGAGTGACCATATGTAACAGTAGGACCACGAGAAATAAGTGTCACTCGTGGTCCTGCTAGTAAGACAACTTATTAAGACTGCGATAAAACAAGCGATCAATTTCGTTGCCTTGCACAATATGAAAATAAGACAGGTGGACGACCTAACTGACTAGAAGTGACTACGGTTGCTGGCTGGTTACACTATGGCCAATGCGAATACGCTGATTCTATTCACAGTTATCCCAAAGAAGATAGCTTAGTTGAAAATTTTGAAGGGGCAATTAATTCCCCAACCTGCGAGTCCGCATTCAATACGCTTTCAAATGTATTGATTTCAATCTATAGCTAATCATATTGCCATGTTTCGATGTAAGGCTCATAGTATAAGTAAATAATCACGTATTTCATCAATTATTATTTGTTTGCAATTATATAAGGCCTTTATTTTTACAAAAAACGTAGTATAGATCATTTAAATTGAGTAAGTAATAATTGTGTTTATTTATTTAAAAAACTTAATCCTACACTTAATGTCTGAAGTCATTCTCTACCAGCCAACCTTTGGGATGAACAGATAGGCACGTATCGAGACACAGGGAGACATCTTCCTATTTGTCACCTATTTCGTTAATAAGGTTTGTACAGATTTTTTTGTTATATCAGGTTTGTCCTTGACCTTTTTTTAAATTTATTTCCCAAATTTAATTTAAAATAAAACAATTGAGAAACCAAGAGTGATGAAATAAATAAGCAGATGCCGAGTTTGCCGATGACAAGGAGGTGTAAAACTTCAAATGAGTCTTTTATATCTACCGAAGTTACACATCTCATTCATTGTTAATGACGTTGCACAATGTAATAAAATATTCATATGTCAATAGTTATGTAATTCCTAATAACTGAGTGTTTTGTACAATATGAAATTAATTGAAATCTAAAGTTGACAAAAAATGTTGAGGTCTCTTGAACCACTCACTGAGGCGTGCGTCCCCGTGTCGACCCATCCTCGCATGATGTCAGCCATCTGCAAGTGCTGCACCTCGGAAATATATAAAATGAACGATCATACACTAGTTACTCATTCGTTAGTTTGTGCTCAACACGAATACCAACATGTTCAGATACGTGAGTCGCTAATATTTTTTAAATAGCCATTATAATCGAAGGTCAAACGCAATTTTGTGTTTAATTTCTCAAAATTATAATTACAGTTTGCGACTGTTGCAAAAGTGTGTCGTGTCTCTGTGTGACGCTTGGTAAACTGTAGTTGCGTTGTTTATATTTACAAAAACAATGGTTGAAGGTGTCTCATTAACTGACACAATCAGTGAAAACTTCTTTGTGGCATGTTTAGTTATTAAGTAATTGTTTATCTCCCACGCAAGTGCTTACAATATATTTTTGGAGTCAATTCCAAAATAATTATTTCAAAAAGTATTCAAATTATATCTCTGATTATGTGTAATTATATGTACAATTAAATTAACCGAAATGCCTTGTAAACAGAGACTTACGCGGTTGCGTTCCGATGCGGCATTTTGTACATGCTGCCCAAAAGTTACCGGCGCACACGTCTCTGTGAAATTTTGCAAAAAATCGTAGAACTTAATGATCACTCACAAATAAAGCATCTGCAAAATGTTTGGAGGCAGCCTTGTGGGGGTGCCGTAGGTGGGAACAGTAATTGCTGTTCCATCTCATATAAGGCACACACACACATATACATATATAAAGATAATATATATTATATATAAGGCATCTATCTTATATAACCTGAGAAGCCCAGCTTATTATTTAACTACTACTTATCTACGCTAAACTCTAAACCTTAACATGGGCGAACCGCGAACAAGCGGTTAAAAACAATATTTGTAAATAGGTACCGACAGCCACTGTTGCTTAAACATAATTAAAACTAACATGTCACTAAGTAGTTGTATATCTACATAAACTATACATAAAGCTTGACTGAGTAGGTCACTAGATAGCTTGACTCCCTTCGTCTTTGAAGACCTACCTAACTGACCCACCAGTGGGCCTCGAAGAGAACTCTTCGGTTAGTTACTCCATGCGAGGGATTATTACTTTTATGACAAGCAAACGATTGAGCTGCAATAAGTACACATGTTAACAAAATTTAGTAATTAGTCATCCAATGTACAAGAAATGTATAAACGTATTTTATTAATTGTTGATTAATTTTATTTATCAGGTGACTGTCCTTTGCCTGGTAGCTGCACTATGCGCAGGCGCACCTCAGGCGCAACAAAATCCGCAAGACGTTCAAATTCTCCGGTTCGACAGCGACGTTCAGCCCGATGGTTACAGTTTCGCGTAAGATATCACTGGAATATTTGTTGTGAAGCCTCTCCATGGCTTTTCTATATACGAATTTAAAATGTTACATACTACTCCGTAAATATTTTTACCTTTTATTATTATCCTTAGCATATTTAACCGTCACCGAAACGTATTTAAGTAATGCCACTCGTATAATATTCAATAGTCCCACACTTTTATATCAACCTTCAAACTTATGGGTTAGCACATCATACCATACCATCGATTTGTGTCACTCTAATACTGAGTATAGATCTCTTCTGAGGCGCGCCATAATACATAACCTTTTGATTTTCTCAGGTTAAATCCCTTCAGAATAAATTCCTCTAAAACGACATTGCCGAATATTTTACTTCAAATGCCTTAAATACTTTAATTTGTTTATTATTTTTTGTGACGATAATTAATAGTATTCAATGAAAAAATATTTATTTCTTAAAATAGCTACTGGATTGCAATAACTACGGTACAATAATTCCAATAACTCTTACAGGTACGAAACCAGTGACGGCACCTCAAGACAAGAGGAGGGCAAGATCGATAACCCTCAATCTGAAGATGCTGCCCTGACTGTTACTGGCCAGTACTCATACGTGGCCCCTGATGGCAAACACTACACTGTCACCTTCACCGCCGGACCCAATGGCTTCCAACCCAAAACCTCCCTTGGACAGAGAAAGTAATTTAGAATTAAGGACGCTATTGTAAATACTATTGAGTCTTAGAAAAACATCCTAACGAAAAAGGAAGATTTTTTTAACTGAATTTATTTTAGGCTACCTTCAGATGAGAGTTAAAAGCGCATTCAGTCTTTTCGTCCCCACGAGCGTGTACGAGTTCTAGAAAAATTAGACAATTTTACTTTTCAAATGTTAGCGCTGTTACCGCGCGCTAATACTGCTTACACGTGTATCATCTGAATGTAGCTTTACAGAATAATATATAAATTCTATTTCAACTTATACTTACGATGTCTTTGCTAGGCTTAATAATACCATACATCTAATAATATAATCACTCTTGTACAAAATTGTTATTACTAAAGCTGGATAACATTTACTGGATACTGCGATCTCAGTCAAATTGTGCTAACATGGGCATACATAAGGAGGATCACTGGAATCTAAATTTTGTGCCATATAATAATTTTTCAATTTTTTACCTTGTGCTAGATACGTGATTACAAATATATGTTTTTTTCAATTGTTTGTCTTTATTTTCATATTTTTTAATGCGTCAGTGATTAATTATTAGCTGCCAAAAGTAGACAAAAAATTAATCTATTTAATGGATAATGTGTGTTTATATCAATCTTTTATTAGAAGTCACGATAAATCAATAAGGAAAGAGTTTTTTTCATCTAATACTTTAAAAATATAGTTTCCTCATAATATTTAAAAAAAAAATGTTGGTCATCCTATTATTAGGTAAAGTTATTTTTGTTTACCATCAGATGGATAACAAAGACAGTCGTTATAATTATAGGCAAGGATAACATGTATATACATAGTAAATATAGGAAATAACAAAACATGAACTTTAACCTAATCGCAATTAATAGTAAATTGTTTTAATGTAAAAAATATCTAATTCACTTTTTGCCCGAATGAAATAAATATGAGTACTCTAATAAGTACTCACACTAATGATAAAGCGATTAAACAGTTACCTCGTATGATTGTTTAGGCACAGATAGTATATGAAAATATATTTTCCGAAGATGTAAAATGAGTGAACAAGTCTCATACGTGTATCTCTGTGCTAATAGACATAACATATTTTAAATATTGTACGGGCGACAGCGTCAGAAACTGGCTTCATACAAAATCATATATTAGTTTAATTTCAAGTTTTTTGTTGTCATTGACGTGTGTACAATCATCAACGTCAGCTTTAGAATTTTCGGGAACATGGAACAATACAATTGCAACATTTACATTATACAATTGTATACTTTTAAATACCGCATGAAGGTATGCAAACTTCATAGAGTGTAAAAGGATTTATGTCGTAATGAACAATAAAGATGTTAACAGCAATTAAGTGTGCACAATGTGTCGCTGCACCCACAGGGCAACCATTAAAAACCATTCACACTTACATCTTAGAAAATTCACAGAATATATCATAATGTTACACAGAAACAGTACAGAAACTTTAGTAATGCAACTCACGATACACGCACTCACGACATGAGGGTAGCACATAAAGAATATTTATTAAGTAATACGACTAATGTAAATATCTATCCTTATTTCTCTGGTTCAAAGGGCGCGATGTGCTACATAAAAAGCTATACTTGAAACTCTTAGAAGGGTACTTATAAAACCTATAATGTAAAACACTTCTGTCGTAAAACACGTGCACCTAGACTGCAATTGATCAATGTCGACCAGTCGATATTAATCGCCTCAAACTCACAATCAATGCCCCTGGACGGTCAACGAGTTCACAAATCGATTGATCATCGATCGACTATCGACGTCATCGATCTACGTCGATCGACCGCAGATGTCGCATCGCAGATCGATTATATGTTTTCCTTAAAGATTTCCTCTACTCTGTGTTATCTGTATCGTGACAGTGTTCAATGCATGTTTCGTAAACCATCTAAATGCCAGCGCACGCATGTCGCTAAGGTTCATAATATCTATAAAATATATGCATTCATGCAATGTATAGGTATTTCTGGGGTTACACAAATTAATGTATATTAGTAATCAGCTGTAACCTCTACACATAAGAGTCCGTCTGTGTACTAGCAAATACATAAACAGAAAATGATAGGTGTCGTTTTTTTTTAATTCTTCCACTATGATAATGTATTAACCAACTAGTTAACAACCTTATATTTTCTTGTTAGCTATCGTCTTTAAATGTAAACGTAAACACGCGACACTGATTTTTTCCCATTTACATTTAGTTTTATCAGCGCAACATTTACGTAACACCCAGGGGGCATATAAAGTCAGTTAGCAGGTCAATTTACAGCTGTAAACTACCGTGTTTTAGATTGTATTATAACTAAAAAATAACTGAGCGACTTCCATTTGATTTGTCTTTGCTAAAGAGTTTTGAAATTGAAATTTGAAACTTACCAAATAACGCCATTCTACAAAGATCGCTTGTATTGTCTTCATAATACGAAATTACAAAGAAGTCCATTTAGCGGCGTAAAATAGCTAGTAAATCTCTTAACAGACCCGCGATTTTATGAAAATGGACGTCAACACGACAATTTTTTAGTTAGAGAATTGAAGTGCTACAATACATATTAAATTAAACTTATATCGATAGAACATTTATTACGAATCTACCTCAAAGGAAAAAGGAGTTTAAGGGAGGAGGTGACTTTTAATCATTAGTGGACCTATATTTCTGCCACGCACACCAATAGGTGTAATATTCAAAAATACTTCTATTGTAATACTCAAAAAACACTATATACGACTATATAAATGTACGTGTACAATTCCCGATGATATATATGGTTCATTGTAAATGAACAAGAGATGATTGGTTGTGATCGGGATTATTTGGTTAAGTAGGTAGATAAATCCTCATGATTATAACTGAATAGGCCTTCTTTGGCGGCGAATAAAGGAAAGTGCTCTACAAAATCGAAAATAACAGAGCGTTTCTTTATCATTTTATATATAATATCATCCAGTGCTGTATAAGATGATGATTATAAACGCAAAACGCAAAACTTACTTATAGTGGCATAAATTTACATAATATTTTAACATCCTTGTTTCTAACGGATGAGTACGCATCGAGTATTATCCGTGTTTTATAAATTATGCAATGCCCAAGTACATTATAGGTGGGTACATTATATACTTAATAGCTAGCACACTGAATACAGGCAACCCGCTGACTTGGTTATGTGTTTTATGAATGACACAATAAAGGTCGTAATTCACTGTACGGAGTGCAAAGTAGAAAATTTTATCTGTATTATGGACGTTCCGTCGTCGAGTGTTTGAGAACCTTCGTTATGTCAGATTTATTTAAAAGTTACAAAACTTGTGACGAAACGCTAACCTTCTGTACATAAAACGTCGAACGGGTCACAGGTAACATGTAACAAAAGACAATTTTCAATGTCTTCATATAAAATGAAGTCTAAATGTTGCAAATAATATTATGCAGAATATTTCATAATAAAGTCCAGAGTGTATGCACTAGAATATGTTTTCTTTCTTTATTATCAGTAAATAATAATATGCAATAAATATAATAGTAAAATAACAATATGTAATGATGTCATGTTTTTTCTTTAAAATAGAGCAGGCAATCCAAGTTATGAAAAACCTCGTAGAAAAATTTTTACCCTCAGGGGTTGCGTATCACGTAACGATCTGTAGTCGACTTTTGTCATTAGCATGGCATAGCATTAGATACAGCTTTATATACAGGCGACATCTAGTGATAAAATGTAACATAAAAAAATGCACAAATCAAAAAGTCACAAAGTCTAGCGCAACAACGAAGTGCAACTTTATGACAACTGTATCAATGTAAATAGTACCTATCCCAATGCATTATATCCTTATATATATTATATCCTATCCAACTCTGGATACCTTCTAACTGTATAGCTTTTTTTTATATTAATGGTTATATTAATTTTTATTTAATGACGGTCGAGTGGCCCATATAAGGGGTATTAACAGCTTTCTTGAAGAACCCCATGTGGTAGCATAAGGGGAAGACCTCGCGAGGCAGTTCGTTCCATAGCTTACGGGATCTCGGCAAAATATGATTTTTAGACCGTACAATGCGCAACACCTCCGTATCAAGGAAATACAGATGCACCTCATTTCTATGACAGGCGGTGCGGTTGTAGAAAGCTGAGTCATATCGAACAGTTCTTCGGAGCATTCCCCGTTATACAGGCGGTAGAACACGCAGAGTAACGCAACCTCTACGCGGGCGCGGCGCGGGAAAGTAGCGCTTTGTGCCATACCTGGTCGAAGGCTTTAGCGATGCCTAGACTGATAGCCAGAGCCTCGCCTCTACTCTCGATAACATCAGCCCAACGGTGTGTAAAGTACGCTAAAACCTCACCAGCCGAACCATTATGACGAAACCCATATTGACGGTCGCTAATCAGCTGGTGATCTTATAGGTAAGCAAGGAGCTGTGTATTTATAACACGCTCCATCACCTTGGAGAGGAGGAGCGTAATCGCTCAGTAGCTGGCCGTAGTTGTAATTAGCCAGGTTGGTACGGTCATCCTTTTTAAGTAAAGAATGACCGTGAGCCACCTTCCATGCTAACGGGAAGCGTTTCGTAGACTATGAAAGCCTAAAGAGTCGCGTAACTACCGGAGACAACTCAGGAGCGCAAGCTTACAGCACCACTGCGGGAATACTATGTGGTCCACTCGACTTTCGGACATCGAGATATGCAAGAACTCGCCGGACTTCACGTTGGGTGAAACAAATTTCTGGCATAGAGCTTTCACACCGCGTGATTGTCCACGGTAAAGTTTGAGACAAAGAGATAGTCTAGGAGGTCGGCCTTCTAAAGAAAAAGTTAAAACTAAACTTCACAAGCCTTTTAAAGGACCCGATGGTTCACAGGCCCACAAGGCGAAAGCGCCTTGTAGGCCAGTGAACCATCGGATTTCCGTAGCTATAGCAGGGACGACCGACAAAAGTTACTTTCAACAGCCTTGGCGAGTCACCAGAAAGCTCGACTTCCAGGAGCATTCAGCTTGCTAATCGATCACTAATTCTACTGATGTGCTCATTTCTTGCCAAGGCAGTAATCCTCTTGCTGAAGCTCGAGGCAGCGTTGCCTCGAGTAGATGTCAGACTCTGTAGATGTCCGGCCGCGTCGTCAGCAGGAGGTCCAGCAAAGAACCCTCATTGTCGGGTATCCTCGTGGGTGAGGACACCAGTTGCGAAAACCCCTAAGCCAAGGCCAAGTTATTGTAAGCTCTCCCCGCTCGGTCGGCACTCTTCATGATGAGCGTTGAAATAGCCGAGGAATATCACCTCCGCGGAGGGAAAATGTTCGAACACTCTATCAGTCGTCATTTGCAAACGTTCAAAAAAGCGTATCGTCTCCGTATCACCGCTATGGAACTTGTACATGATAGTGTAGACTCTGGTGGAACCGCCGTAGTTAATACGCGTCCATAGAATTGACAGGTCCCTAATAGTCTTCAAAATAGTTGAGGCGGTGGCAACAGATGTTGGCCGCCATATGATAGACCCAATTAAAAGCCGGCTAAAATGACTACCTTGCACATTTTTAGGGACTGTATTTAGGGTCGTATTGCTACGTTATCGCTGAATTTTGGTTGATCGAGGTATTTTAAAAAGGAGCATTATTGAAATTATAAAACAATTATTTTCTTACTTTGTACTTTCACTTAACTTAATTTGGTTGTTGAGGTAGAAGTTTATGGGAAGTTTATGTAAGGTAGAAGTAAAAGTGTAGAAGTTTAAACATTATCATACCATACCATAACTCCTTATTTATATGCTGGATTTGGCTTTTCTCATTCCATTCCGTTCCAGGGAATGGAAAAAATATTTGGCCATCCTGTGAGTACACAAATAAAACATTTATAGGAGTTTTCAATAGTATAAGACGAACTGACAGAATTAGGATTTGGAAAAGTATTGGAAAGGTTGAAGAATATGGAATTTAATGTGCTGTGAGGATGTAGTATCGGTCTTCCCGTAGCATAATATAAATCTACTCATTATGTACAACTGTTTGGTAATACGATTAATTTATTTTCTACACTATAGACTATTGTTGGCAATACACGTGGAGAATATAATTTGCTAGTACTATTTTAAAGGCGCTATGTTAAACATGATGTTCTAGGTAGTCACAAAGGTTTTCTATACTCTAGGGTTTCCTATACTATGGATAAAAACTAGAACAAAAATGATTTAAACAATATTTATCGTATACGCCAATAATAAATTGATAAGTCAAATTCAACTCTTTTTCAATTCCTCAGCTTAAAATTCCAAATGGTTTGATTTTACATTGAATGCTGAGATATTTATTTAATAATTTTCAGCGAAGATATTGACTATTAAAGAATATTACCTATTCTTTTATGTACTAAATCTTAGTTATCTAAAACTACTTATTTAAAATTGTGTGTTGTCAAGTTATCAATTTAGTCCTGACGTACCTACACGGATTTAATCTCGAACGCTTTCATTTAGCGATACACACTTATTGATCCAAATGTTATCAACCTATATGTATACATATAAAAAGAGATCTCCTGATTCACTGATTGACTAACGAACTCATCGACGCTGAACCGAAACCCCTGAGCTGAACTATTGAACTATTTTTTCACAGTTATTTATTGAAACTTGCGGGCGAAGTCGCGGGCAAAAAGCTAGTTTATGATAAAATTAATGGACTATTATAATCATGCTTAAATCTAAATGTGTACCTAAACAGCTTTTGTAACACGATTGTAAGGGTCGTAGCGTATATTTATAAAAAATACTTAGGAGATTTTTAACTCAAAATTACTTTTAACGAAATTATAAACATCAGAGAATCTAGTGAGATGTACAACATAAATTGCAAAGCAGCTAAAAGGCGACACTTGTTACTTTACCTCACAGGAGTATTATTTTGTATTAGCTGTAATACCTAATATAGCTGTATACCTGTAGCTGTATACCTTTTCAATTGGCGAGTTTGAGAAACAGACTGTTACCTGATCGTATACATGTGGCTATCGTATCCCATTTACAGCACGATTTCTATAGCGTTTGCAATAACCATCTAAAAATATTACCTACTCGTAAATTCAATAACCTTTCAATGCATACCTACTCTCCGATTCTGAGGTATAATAAGAAATAACGCCTGACAGTATAATAGAGCAAGTTATCTAAGGTTAATTTATATATAGACATGGTGTAGTAAAATTTAAGGCGTGTAATTTTGTAAATCTCATATACTCTTAAAAATATTTAGGTTATAAAGTTATAACTTATCGGGTTAAATATTAAAGAAATCGTGACATATACGTTAACTGGTGCAATTCAGAACAAATAGTGTGATTTTGCCAAGAAGAAGAAATAGAAGTTTGCCAGTACTGACTAAATGAGAAGAGCGAACACCGTGTGTGGCTTCAAAGTGGATAAAAAATCCAAAGCAACAAGTTTTGGAATTCTTATATGTCGGTCCGTCTATCTGTCTGTCTGAACGCGCACCACGCAATAACCACTGAAGGAATTTTAATAAACTGGCAAAGTTATAACTTACGTGCCGGAATAACATTTAGGGTGGCATTTACGCAAATCAATTATAAAGTTCCCACGGGAATCAAGCTAACCACAGATACTCTAATGTCTACGCGTACGAAGTCGCGGCTACTACTAATACGAGTATAATAATTTATTTATTTATATACTTTATTTATTATAAAAATAGTTACAAAAGAAAATACATACAAAAGGTTCGTTATCCCCTTAGGAGACTTCTACCAGCAAACCTGCGAGAGCGATAAGTGAGCAAGGAAATTGATACTCGTGATCCAAAAAGATTAGCACATTACTCATACTACTCACGAGTAATGTGCCATAGGTGCCCATGGGTGGCGGTGACCATTTACCATCATGCGGCCCGCCCGATCGTCCATAAAAAAATGTTTATTCGTACTTTACTGATATCGACTAAGCTGTGAATATGGCTTATGAAACTTAATTTTATTTTAGTTCAAATAGAAAAATGCCATCTGGACGCTAACAGATAATTTTTTATTGTAGAGTTTCAGACTTTGATCTGTTTAATAATTGATATCATAATGACAGTTACAGAACAACCTGTATCTACCTACACCTAATTTATACGAGCAGACATCGCAAACACAGTAAATCATCCAGCAATATTAAAATACAATAGGCCTTATCATTAAATGATGATAATTATGTGTAAACGTGAACAAGTGTCATCACATCAATCGTGACCGACTTCTGTTCCTGAATTGCAACAATGCACGTTCTATTGAAGTTAATAAATAAAATACAGATGTGTAGGCTTAAAAATGTAATTATAATTGGATAATTTATAATTAATGAACATTTTAAATTAATTTATTAATACGTTAATTTGGGCGCTTTAGTGTAATGAACATTGTAAATTAATCTTTAGAAGAGCACCACCCACGCCATCTCTTCCTGTGGGAGTGGTAAAAAGTCACTACGAGATAATAACCGAAATACCAATTGGACCCATTTGACTCCATCCAACGACGTGCTGTTCGTATTGTCAACGATCCCACTCTCACGGGCAGTTTAGAACCCCTCAGCGTTCGGAGGGACGTTGCATCTCTCTGTGTGTTCTACCGCCTGTACAATGGGGAATGCTCTGAAGAATTGTTCAATATAATTCCCACCTCGGGTTTCTACAACCGTACCTCCCGTCACAGAAGTGCGGTCCATCCGCATTTCCTAGATACGGAGGTGTCGCGTACTGTTCGGTAGAAAAATTATTTTATATCGCGAACCCGTAGGCTGTGGAACGAACTGCCTCAAGAGGTCTTCCCATTAAACTACGACATGGAGTTCTTCAAGAAAGCTGTGAATAGGAATTTGCAAGATCGGCGGCGCGCCTGCATACCCCCTGGTGTTGCAGGTGTCCATGGGCGGCGGTAACACTTACCATCACGTGAGACCGCTTGCTCGTCCGACCTCTTCTCTATAAAAAAAAAAACCCCCAATACAACAAGCCCTGAGAACTACACCACCTCTAAAAGAGTAGACTCGCCAACCCCCTTTGCCAGCATAGCGTTTTATGGTTATACATCACTCATGTTCAGCAGTTGAATATTTCTTAAGACTCCAAAATTACATTTGGATATCAGTTTAAAACGTTCCACTTGCAGGACAATTAGCAGCGATGAGGGGTTTTGGGTTATCCCCTCATGATTGATTGGGCAGTCCTTGTATCTACCACGCGGACAATTTACGCTGACATGTAACTGCCATTTGCAGTCTATAAACATTCTTCAAGTTAAGTTTTAAATAAAATTTGAAATTGTTCAAAATTATGCCGCGAGAATGTTTTAGAAGATAAATCCGTTTTTGTGTGAGACACGATACTTTAATTTTGGGTCGTCAAAGAAGAACATTTTAATTTGGAATATTTTATTATTTTCTTATGAATAGTCTAATGCTATTAAAATCAGCCAGTGTTCTATAGTCAAAAACTGCCCTTGTAATCATGAGGACATTTTGGTTATGGACTAACATCCAATGGTGATTGTCGAATATTAAACACGTTCCAGTTTTTTTTTCTATTTCCCCGCCACGCTAATTTCCTCACTACGTTGTCCTTCAGCCTCGGAATTAGAAATTAATGAAAAATCCATACTTACTTAAATAAAAATTCATTGTTACGAGCCGGATTCGAACTCACGACCTCACGACTGTGAGTCCAGTGTGGCTTACAACAACGATTTAGTCTAGGTTGATTTAGTGTTTCTTATTGGATACAGAAACAAATCGCTGAATATAATGAATAAATATGCGTTAAATTATGAGCAATAAATATATTTCAGTTGATTAATTAATGAAAACATATGATTGGATAAATGGACCGCTTTTTGTCTGTAACTCTAATGTTTTACGATTATTATCATTTCTAGGTAGGTATACGGTATATAGACCTGCTTATTATACACCTAAACATGTAGTCGTATATGTCATTGGACGTAAATAGTTGCAGCCTAAAACAATGTATAGCATGTTCACGTTTGTATTTATGTACGCAAGGTTGCACAAATCGTATAAATTCCGATAAACACATGACCTCACCAAACAAAGCCTCATTCGGACGTTCAGACCTTTTAAATCGTAAGCAGCAGTATACGTTTTCATTTTATTTATGTAATGTCATTAACATTTAAAGGTAAATGACGAGATATTGACGATAACGCGGAAGAAAGAAGAGCATAACATAATTAGATAAATTATATTTACAAATAAAATATACTTTGTGAAATGACAAACAGCCTCCAGCACATTTATCATAAACCTCGTAGCCTTGATTGGCACTGATAATTGTTAAATAAATATTAGGCACTCAGTGTTGACCTTTGTCAATTAGTAAGAGTATATAGTGTTGGGTTCGACCGTCAAGAGCAACCGACGTCTTTGGTTTGATACAAATAAGGCTGCCCAAACTACTTAAAATATCGTTTTTATTTGTGTTTCAACTACGTATGAAATACTCGTGTACTATGTACATAAACACTAACGATCTTATTCGGGGTAGTGCGGTATAAATATGTAGGTAAACTATATCACCTATTGTTGACCCTAATGCTTTTAAAGAAAGATGCGCGTTGAACTCTTTTGTACATAAGATATTATTCTTGATATATTTTTTTAATATTTTCAGCATATTTTATTTTATGACACAAGTATCAATACCGGAAGATAGGTGAGTACATATATACATATTAATGTCTAATAAAGTTGACAAAACAATCTGAATCGGTCTCGAGATGTTGATAACATCAAAAGATAAAATAATTGTTTGCAAACTATACAAAAATCATAATTTCAATATTAAATACAATTTCTGAATCTTATTAACATTGAAAATAAAAATTTAAATAATGTTCACCTTTAAATATTCATGGAGATTCAAACAAAAATTTAGTAAGCCAATCTTAGCTTATTAATTTTATTGAGAGCTATAATATTTTGATAAGTTGTAAATAATACTATAAATACTTCATTAAAAGGCAGAAATAACATATTTGTTTATTTGATTATAATTTAATTTTGTCTGTCGCTGCGTCCGTCTTATTTTTATTAAACTTACGCCTTAATCATTAGAAAGTGAAACCAACAATCTTCGAAGATAGTTGACAAATATTCGTATGTAAGCTTGCAGTATACTCATACGTGGTTCTAATTGTGTTCAGGATAAACGGAGATCATACAATAAACTATTGTTGGTTTTACTCAAATATCTCAATAGGTCATACTAATGAACTATTTATTTTTTATAGTAAAAAGGCGGCAGACGGGCATACAGTCCACCTGATGGTAAGTAGATAGACGTAGATAGTCGTCCATAGACATCTGCGATACATGCCAACATCAGTTCAGTATGGCAAACGTTGGTACACCCCCGGTAGCGCTACCTACCTTTGCAGATTAAGGAATGGATTGGGAGAATGGGTTGGGAACATGGTGAGGGATAAGTTAGGATGAGAATGGGCTCTGGCCTATTTTACTCACTACCTAAATACGTATATACATTGGGGAATACGATATAATGGGAAATATAGTACATTTCACGGTAGTCTTCTATGAGAGAGAGGTAACGTGGTAAGTTGAGTGCGCTCAGCGATTGTGAGAATGCAACGTGCACTCTCCCCCTATTAAACCATCAATAAACTAACTAGTAATACAGTTACTATGCCTACTTTTCGATATTTTTCTACTCACAAACAACCTTTATGTACCAACAAAGAAACGGTTATATGAAAATATAGCAGGAACATGAATATGGATCGATAGTGCAATTTATTTCCGCAAGGATTTGTGATGTGCACGCAAGGAATAGATAAGAAGCGTACTCAACTATAGATTAACAAATTAACGAAGACTAGACATTTATACTTCACCGTTAATACCGTTACCGTCACCAGCCCCCTTTAACATCCATTGTTGGATATGGATGTCATGCACATTGACTTGAGTGTGAGAAATGTATGACCTTAAAATGCCACCTGGGTAAATCAATTGGCTAGTTTGGCTTTTAGAGGAGGTCGTCAGTGCTTGTGGTAGGGGCTTGGTTATTCTTTAATCGCCTTTTACAACACCATAAAGTCTTACATAATTAATTTAAAAAACAAAAATAAACTAAAAAGCCCACTGTACAAAACGTCGAGATATTCAGTACTTACGCCGACGCAAAGCTAAACTAAATAACAAGCGAATCATAATGTAAATTTCCTCGTAATGGGTGCAACAAAATATTTTTAAAATTCCAGTTGCAATACAGAAATATTTAGCTAAATGAGTGATACTAGAGTAAGTTTAAAAATTAAAGAAAATAAATCAAATAAATAGTAAAGATACAGTCAAGCCATGGAGTCTGCTTATGATTCTGACTTAAATATAATGTTACGTATTTTTATGTAAAATTATCAAATTTGTAAGTTTTGTATTCAGCAAATTTGTATTGAAATAATTGGAAAAATATTTGCGATGATACGTGAAATTTTTATGTCAATGAAATCGGAATCATAAACAGTATCGTGGTTTCAGGTTTTGGGAAAGGTTCGGACACGTCCGATATTACATGATAACGCAAAACCGGAAACATGTCAACTAATTTAAAATATTTAAAAGCATCCTAGTCAAAAATTAAATTATATTAGGGAATATATCATAAGTTAAAAACGTATAAAGTTTTGTTGTGCTATCTAAAACGTTCATAACGCTCATTACTCAGTATAGAGTAATGACCGGACGCATATGCGGCGCAGTGCGGGCGGCTCGCGTAGGATGCAACTGCGCGTAGAATAAAAGATATATTAGAAATAATCAATAAGGACAAAATAAACCTATTGTAAAATCTAGTAGAATCGAACGTAGAATATTCTCGATACTGAAAAATCTATTTTTTTTGCGTTATCAGCTTTTGCGTCATTTCAGTGACCCATTGTAAATTAGATACATTAAATTATAAATATAGTTTATAACTAAGATTTAATAAATACTTTTCACAATCATTTATGAATACATATCTGAAGCATGACCTCTCTGCAGAGTATAATCATCTTTGTGAGCGTATTAATAAATTACGCGGTTCAAAGAATCGGCACAGTCTCGTGTGATCTGTTGCGCAACAGGCTGCCGGCGACCGATAACCGGCGCCATACAACACTCTTACACAAAGGTATTATTAATTGTAAATTTTTACTTGAAATAAGAAGTTTGAAAACAATAGAAAATATTGTAAAAGTTAGTTGTGCCAACAAACAATTGATCTATTGTAAAACAATATCAGAAATTACTTACGTATCTCAAAAGTATGTATTGTACGTACAATACGTACTTTTTAATTATTATTTTTTGCAAAATGTCGTTTTATTCTATCAGATTGCATTACAGAGAGAAAATCAGAAGTTTACTTTAAAAAAAGGTTCAGGAAATGTATTTTGTTAAACAATTAACAATAAGTATTAATAATAAGGTTAACAATTGTAGGAGTACTCGTAATTGTAGGAGTACTCGTAATTATAGGAGTACTCGCAATTGTAGGAGTACTCGTAATTGACACAAAACGTCACATAATACATAACTGAAACGAAAATTAGCAAATATGATGAAACATTTTAAGACAATTGCAGTATAATCATTACAAAGAATTCGATTTTGAAAACTTCACATTAATTAATTTACGACTGTATTTGGAAAAACATTTGCAATTATTGTGAAAAACAAGAGAATTAAACGATTATTATGAATTAAATCAAATAAAAATATAACTAAGACGCATAATTTATAACAAGAATTTTGACAACCTTTATAATATCTGACGTTTATTTCTTTACTTTTATTCTTTTATTTCTTCGGATAGTCCCATATTACCAAATAATATCAAGACACTCAGAAAGTTTTGGCGGGAACTCAAAAAAGTGAAGTAAAGTTTATTTTTGATTATGATTAATTGTGTACTGTACGGATTGTTGCTTAATAGTGATAGTTTATTAAACTTTAAAAGTGTTTTATGTGCGTAATGTTTGTGATAATCAAACAAAAACATAGGACTGTGTTTTTCGTGTGCTTCCAAGGAGTCCACTTTTGTCCTCAGTAAACCTACTACCACTTTATACTGAGGGACTCCTAATTTACTTCGACGGGACTGGACATTGACAGGATACGTCTTACTTTTGAAATTGTTTACGAAGAAAACTTGAAACTGACAGAATGTGCTAATTGTACCATTGCTATGTATGAAAAGAAAAAAAAAGGTTTGCACCAAAGAGTTTTTGCCTATGGAACACTGGTTAATTTTAATATCATTAAATATTATGACAATCCGTAAAAAAACCATTCCACATACAATTTTCCCTCCTTGTGTTCTTTGACAAGTTCAGTTAAAGTATCGCTTCGCACTCAAAAATGAATCTTCAACGGGAACATTATCACGTCATGATGAATTCAAATGTTTTTAATACCCAAAAAATGGCATTACAACAAGACGTGTCCTTCTGAGGCGTGTACAGTATAATGAATTCAAACTATCAACTAAATCTGACTAACGAACAAAAGGAGCGGTCGTCCTTTTTATGAATTTAATTCTAGAAAATAGACAAATTATATATGAAAAGATCAACAATTATCGCAGATTAGACCGAGTAGTGTTCATAAAATATTACTTGAACAATATTTTATGAGTTTCATAAAAATTCAGAGGATAGTTGCCGCACAATCTCGCCCAGGCTCAAAATTAAGTTCGTGATGAAAAGTGTTGTGACATTGATTAATGATTATGATGACACATTGATGATTTTGATGATCATGAGATGATTTACGACATCGTCATAGGTGACGAGTCTTGGATCTACATTGGATCCGAAAATTAAACAACGATCCAGTTTTAAAGTAAACCAGCGTCTAAAGTAAATCAAAGTGAAATGAGTGAGAAGCGGTAGTAACAATACAGTCGCAAGTTTATTCATATTGACTGGTTATATTTTGTCTGTAGCGGTACAAAATCGGAGGCCCATTAAGGCAGATTGGTACGCTCTCCACAGTGAGCGACAAGCGACAAAAACCCCATGTTTTTGTCGCTTGTCGCCCAATGCTGCTACTGCTGCACGATACACTAACGCGCCCGTACACTCTGCGCTTAAGACAAAAGACTTTTTGGCAGTTCCCCGGTCATCTTTTAGGCCATCTATTCTACAGTCCCGAATTCATCCTGTGTGACTATATTCTGTTCTTTAAATTAAGCAGTTTTCGTCGCTGGATACATGCAGCAGCTTTGTTTGAAGAAACAGTAAAAAATTTGCGTGATGAGGACTGGAAAAAGTCTAAACGGTTGAACCAAAATTAGTTTAATCAGATGAAATGCATAGAGGCTGGAGAAATACTTTCGTAATATGCATTATGCAAATTTCGTAATAATAAAACTAACCCATAAAACTTGCTTATTTGAGACGAAAAATTTTCTATGTATTTCGTTTCTAAGTACATATCGTTATTTTTTTATATATGGAACATATGGCAGACGAGCGGATGAGCCATATGATAGTAAGTGGTCACCGCCGCCATGAACAACTGCAACACCAGGGTGCGCGTGCGCACCGACCTTGCATAATCCTATTCACAGCCCTCCTGTAGAGCCCCATATCGTAGCGTAATGGAAATGGAATCGAAAGCATAATGGAACCTCAGCCCGTAGTTCATTCCACAACTTTCGGGTTCGCGGTATAAAGTGTCTTTATTATTTACATACTTTATTGTACACACAAATGATATAAATAGTTACAAACGAAAATACAAATGGTGTGCTTATCCCCATACAATAGGAGAATCCCCATACAAGTGTACATTGATACAATCCCCTTACAATCTACAATTGTCAATTTACATATGACTATAGTTAGTAGGAATATAAAATAATTTTTTCCGGCCTTAATAGATTTAAGATGGCTATTTTGAGGCCTTAACATGCCTTTAAATAGCCTGGCATGTGCTCTAGATACAACTGAGGTCTATTAATTATTAGTTCATGGGGGGTTTAAGCCATAAGTTTAGCGTACAGCGTAAGTTGATATGCAAAGCGGAAACACTTATTTTTCTTTTATAATATAAACAAATATTAGTGAAATTTATAATATGAAAAAAAACCCTTAAATGACACTAAGTTTAAAGTTTATTTTTTAGTTCTAGTGTAAATCATTATGATCAGTTTACGGCTTATTAACATATGTATCTACAAAATATGTAATAAAAATTTTAAACAATATAAAAAAATGTGCAAACACGATTTTATTAATTAATTATTATAATTCAATTAAATATGCTAATGTTTCACTTTTATAGCTTCGACACGTAATATTAACTCGTCTCATTAAAACCAACGAGACATCTTTATGCTCTTTAATGTAGGTAAATATTTGTATTTCATTCGCTAATTTGATCTTTATCGATGATCGATTAACACTTCTACTAAATTATGTGTAATTTTCATACCTACTAATTTACTCTTATCAACCCACAATGAATTATTAGTAGCGCAGTCCGTGGTTTGGACTTTTCTGGTAATTACAGACCTAGGACAGTTGGTCGTTTTCGAAATGTAATGATTAAATATTACAGAATCGTTATTGATCGCTTACATCTATAAATTTTGCAGAGACTTTTTAATTAAATTAGTAGTCAATAGCTAAAACATAAGAACAATAAAGTTTAATTTTCTATTAGACTTATTGCGAAATTGGAGTTGAGGTTATTCTAATCTTACTCAAATATTAGATATTATGGTCAGATATTATGGAAACTATCCTTACTTTAACAAATATGCCGTTAAAATAACAAGAATTTCATCTTTACTTTGAGAATACTCGCGCATTGCATTTTATTTTCCAAACTTTCACTTTTAAATTGATTTTCTAAAAAAGTACACAAAGTACAATCATGTTAATAATGTACCTATGCATGTATGCATCCTTAAATATGTCCCAAGGATTAGTGTAAAAATTGTTAAAATAAATTAATAAATTATCGACCCGTTTAATATGTGTAGGTATTTAAACAATAAATTAAATGAGACAATCAATTGTATTTTTTATTGAATTTATACGCAAACACGGAGGTAAAGTATCAAGTTACAATAAACTTTTGAATTTAATAAAAATGAAACATAAAATTTAATAAAATTCATATTATGTATTTTTATGCATAGATATGAATAATAAATTGATTAAATTTAAAACAAGATGTTTTAAAAAAATCATCCCACGTGTGAGAAGTATTTACCGATTCTATCATTAAAGAGTTTACATATTATAAAAAAAAGATTGTTAAATGGACTGGCAGGTGTTTAGATAGTAAATCATTGCTAAATAGTAATAGTAAATCATCGTGTGTAAAGTAATAGAAACATTTTAACAAAAAGATCTCGTACACTCTAAGCGTGAAGGTTCACGCGCGTCTTCACAAAGTTCAAACGAGCATTATATAAAGGATTTTTTTATAGATGTATGCTTTTACACCAACAATACATACCTCTGGTATACATACCAGATATATCAATCTATTGGATCAATGGCCTATTTTTGTACACTTTCAATATTTTGTCTTTTATTAATTCATTATAGTCGTTTCATAAATTGCAAAGAAAGATTTATTGGTTTGACAAATTTATATGCAATAAGTAGAATATAGTAATACTATATAAACTAGTAAATATATTACATATTATACGAAATAAAAAATACCAATAAAAATTCAATAAGGCCAGTTAAAACAATCACGTTTGTTATATAAAAACAATGGATGCATACGAACAGTAAATAATGAAATATGTTTACATAACTAATTGATATTTGTATTGACAATGGAGGTAAAAAAGATATTTTCAAAAAGAAACACGCTCATTACTCTGCTTTTTTACCAAAATAAATGATCACAGACCTATTACTATACTTTGAACATATCGTTAAGTCAAGTGAAGAAATCAATTATCATTGATAATCCAAATCAAAAGGATATACTATTACAAAAATTACAATTAAAAAAGGATATATCTTAACCTATACATAATTGACATACCCTTTAATAAAAAGTGTACGTCAACATTGTCGAACAAATAAATATTTGGTTTTATAAAATTCTAAACTATTTTTATTCAAACTCCAACTTCTAAAGTATTTTTTATTCTAATTGCGTATAAGCAAATCTCAACTTGTCTATGGTTCATAAATTTACTTAGCATGCATTCCAACTGTGCGTCCATTAATTTTAATGGACATCAATTATTTCGGTACGGACGGTGTTTAGGTTGGTCAATATTCCTATTATTAGTCTTAGAAGCCCGGTTTACCTAATAAAACTTATACCAATAGTATGAAATAGTTTATACGATACTACTGGAATAGTTTATCGATGTCGGTCTTTAACGTCGGTGTCGAAACGTAAATTCTAATAACATTTGTTTTGATCCACAAGTTAAATTCTTTACGTGATAAAATTCGAAACTAAAGATAGATCTAGCTTACAGAATTAATAAATTATAGTGGCAATAGTTAGGTGATATAAGCAGCAAGACTGACAAAAAAAATAATGGAGAGATATATGGTATATGTGTGTCTTTCTACTGCTGCCTCCCCAAAGCTTTCCGATTTTCACACACGATTTCACCATACACGATTTTCGGCTTTCCGTGTACATTGATAATAACACAAAATTAGGTAGGTATAAAAATCATAAACTTGATAACCTAATAAAACTGGTGACTGAGTATAATATAAACTGAACAATATAAATACTTGAAAATACATTTATACTGTAATACACATGTTTCAAATGTCATTTAAATTCAAATGTCATCAATATAAATATTCTCATTTTTTACATTTATTAACAACAAGCTAATCAGTCCGATTTTTCAATAAATAGCATATAATTATAATCCGATATTAACGTTCATAAGAGGGTAATCGTTTGCATACAATTTAATTCGTTAAGATTTTAGGAACAAGACATTTAAAACTGAGTAAGAAATCTGAAGGCGTTTCTAACTTTGAGTACATAAGTCAACCAAAATTTTTAATATTAAATCAACACTCAAAGGATTCTAGTAGCAATTCTATGTAGATAAAAGATAAAAAAAAATATCACTCTATAATAAAGTGAAATAACAAATTGCATATGTATGTATATTTTATTAGTCCTTTGACCGAAACAATAAATGGATGAGACGTTTGAATACCTTTAAGAGACAATTTTGTCCTTACATATTAATCAATAATAATCATACACTTATATAAATTATATCGAATGTAGTAAAATTTATATGTTAATAAATATATCGTAAAATATCGTTGTTAATAACACGAAGGCTTTGAATAATAATGCCGATAAACTTCTATTTAAATAAATGCGGCAGACAAACACAACGTGTCATGGCAAATATTTAATTTAAATTTTGAGAATAATCATTAATTTCTCAATACTGCATACCTATTAACATTCCGGATATTTTATAAAAAACAAAAACAAGTACCTAATATTTACAAAATATTCAATACTTTCTTTCTTTTATCTATTCATAGACAAGAAGTTGGTCGCCTTTAGAATAGCAAACTCAAACTCAAAATATTTATTACTACGTACAGAATGAGGTCTCAATTATAAAAAGGAACACCTAAACGTATGAGCCGGGGGGCAGCAATCATAGGGGTGACATGAAAGACCGAGGTTAACTAAATTTATCGTCAAAATATTCTTTTAAAATGTAATAACTTTTTTCTACTAGTAATTTGGTTATTTTTTTTATAAATAGTTTGTATGTTTTTCTATTTTTAAGTTTTAGGGCAGTTTATTGTATATTTTATCGACATTGCAAGTGGGCCCGATCGGAGCACCATCGTGCGTGTCGTAAAAGTCGCCTTAGGGATAACAAAGCCCTGAGGAACTGCACCACCTCTTAAAGAGTGGACTCGCCAACCCGCTTGACTAGTGTATGTGTTTTAAGGCCATTACATCTCTCATGCAGAAGACAACGACGAAGCCCGTGTCCAGCAGTGAACGATAGAGAGGCTGTTGACGGTGAGGACACATGATTTATTTATATAAACTTTATTTAATTGTCGAGTCGTATTACAGATAGCAAGTTATTCTGATCTATAGATAACCATTTATAAAAGTACACACTCATAATTGTATAAATAGATTAGACTTGTTAAAAATAAATAAACCTTTTCTTTTTTTAGGCTAAAATATTTTATTATTAAAATTTATTTTAATCGAAAACAAAAAACAATAAATACTGTAAAGTTTATTCATAATAATATCGCGCTGTATCTAATTTTATGAAAATTAGATTATTTCTCATTATCGGGTATCAAGTAAGTGTTCAAAGCATAGTTTTGCCATAAACTTCGTTATAAAAATAATTCAATACTAATGAGCTATCAATGTTATTAGTTAAATATGTATATTCCGAGTTAAAAAGCGTCGCTTTTTCTTACTATATCTCACAATTACATGTAATTATATCGTTTTTATTGATTTATTTCAAATTCATTGTACAAGTGGCGAACGTAATCAAATAGCAGACTTAATGCCTCACGACATTCTCTACCCGTCGACCATACAGAAAATAGAACAGGGGTACAGTTTCAGTTGTATTATCTTCCAAATATTATAAAAGCTTGTTTTTGGTAAGATCAAGACATAAGCCTTGTTTAAATGAACCTTTATATACCTACCAATAAAGTTTGAGGTTCGCGAGAGGTGTCGAAAGATCGTGACACTGTCTTTAAATTTAATAAATATTATGTACATACTTATTTTAAAAACACGATTTGGCGACATCTCGCAATCCAAGTAGGCTCAATCAATTACAATATTGTACCCACCAACCATCCTCTAAAAAAATTGTCCTAACATTACATCACTAGTTTTTTGCGTGCCCTTGTACAAATCGATAGAAAAACATACTAAGAGGCGTGCAAATTGTATTTCGGCATTACGGAAGGCATATTTTAGTATTACTTGAGTCGACGGCATTCTTGGAATACTATGAATGCTTCAAATTTTATTCTAAACTTCAGATGAAATTGGTAAATAATTTATTGACACTCGCAGCGATATTTTTAAGTTGTAGTAAAACAATTATAAAGTGACTCACAACATGTTGCTCCCCGGGTTCGCCACCAAATAAGATCTTTCCTATTTGTAATCCAACTACTACATGCACGGCATGAAATTTTCTTTAAATAATCAGTTCAGATAGACTAGAGGTTCCACAAACTAATTTGACTTATTGCCCTCAACAAAGGATAAACAGAATGATAATTAGAAGTGATACCCAAGTTGATAGTGAGAGAAATAAAGTAACTTTTATTTCACAGAAGAAGTCTGATCGATTTTTTTAAATTCTCTTGTCTTGTCTTCTAATCTTCTATATTATGTATTTCTATTGTATCCATTCAACTACCACCAATTTTATTAGCGCTCTTTGTTGTTGCTAGCGCGCCCTAGAGTGCTGTATAGACCACTTTAGGAGGGACTGAAATGGACGGTCGAGTATAACTCTAAAATTGTATGTAATTATATATTTTTACGATTTCAGATGCAGTCCTTAAGAAGATTATTTATAATAATGACTATTATAACGTGCTGCCTTCAAGCGCAAGGAGCAGACAAATACACAGATGAAAACAGACCTTACGAATTTGGTTTTGAAATTGAAGGAGAACAACATAGGCACGAGAAGAAAGGTATGCTTTAAATGATATTATTAAAATAAGTATTTTATTAATAATTTATCTATTAAACCGGTCTTAACGGATTCACTTTCTTGTATTTTATCCGAGGTATCGCGTTACACCAACCGTGGTCACGAACTGACAACCATGACAATCAGTTCGTGACCATGGTTGGTGTAACCCAGCAGAAACGTTGAGTAAAAATAAGTAAACATAGGTGTTAAGACCCGTTTAATAGATGAAAAACGTATGTGTAGGTACGTGTGAAAAGCGCAAATATATCTCAAAAGTACTCTCAAATAATTATTAATTAGCAATTAACGAGACAATTGTGTGGAAAATGAGAGACGAGATAAAATCATTCATAATATCTATTTGAACATAATAATAAGTATTCGTTGCCATTTCTTCACTAGTTTTGAACGACCAGTTTTAGGCCACACATTAGTACGACATGACAAAGTATTTTATTGTAGACAAGTACGACGTCGCATTTATTTATTTTATTTATTCATAGATTTCATAGCACAATATCGTACAAAAGGCGAACTTAATGGTTTATGGCATACTCTACTGGCCAACCTTTCCATCAGAGAGATTCAATAAGAAGGTGTGAAAAAAAACTCAAATGAGATGGTATTGTTAAATACATATAAAATACACAAATATACTGTATTATTATTATTTGTATTATACTGAATTATTGTATGGGTAGTAAAGAAATTGAAAAAAATATGTCTACATTTTAATAGTGAAGAAGACATGATAAGTCGGATTTTTTATTCGATTCGGGGTTATGACATGTACAACTGTCAAACAGAGTGAAATTTGTACTGAGATGACACTTTATTGACAGTTCTACATGTCATATCCCTGACTCGAATAAAAAATACGACTATAGACGTAGGCAAAACACACTCCTCGTTATAATGTTACTCATTCTTCCGATTCGGAACTATTGTATTCGTGCTGGTCGATGTTCGTCTTGATAACTGCAACGCCTCACAGTGGGTCGCGGCGTTGTACCATAAACCTCTCCAAGTTCCTCCTCTACCTCCGAGCATTCTATTGTGTGATCAGCCTTAGTTATTATAATTATCTGCCATTAAAGTCCGTAAATTTAATTAAATAATCACCATTCACCGGATCGAAGGAAAATTTATAGGAGACAAGTCGACGCCAGCTGAGTATCGTTGAGTTGCTAACCGGTCACGTTATCGAGTTATATTAACATTTATAAGACATAAATGTTTAGAGTGCATAATAAATGTTTTGTCTCTGAACACGTCTAAATAACGAGAACGTCGTTTTGCAAATTTTCGTACCAATATTATCGACTTAATGATAGAAATTGATAAAATTATAATAAATCTTCCTACTTTTCATATTATTTATAACATATAACTAAATAAGTCATGTACCTAAAGTTTTCCCTTTTGTTTTTTTTTAATGTTAAATATTTACTCTAATAAATAAAATTATTTTTTCCGTTAAATATGTGTAAATGACTATCGAATAATCACTTAAATGTCGATAAATAAACATTTGATTGCATTCACTTTTAAAGATAAATCATCTTTTCCTTAACATTCATTCATATATTCGATCACTTATATCGTTATTAAATGCAGTATTTATTATATTTCAGATGAAAATGGAATTATCATGGGAGAGTTCGGCTTCATCACGGCTGACGGTGTATACCACGTTACAGTGTATGCTACTGACCAAAACGGAAACTTTAAGATATTGTCAATGAAGAATATTCGAGTCAAACCATGTAAGTAAATTAGTAACCATGTGAAAAATATCTCCCGACAACTGATTATCCAAAATTGATCATACTTTATACTTTCGGAAGGTTTAGTATAAATCGTTTCAGTTTATTAAAAAAATCCTTCGTAAAAACCAGAATCACACTTTTTTTTTATTTTTCGTATCTGTTTATTCGAGATTCAAACAGATACTACTAAATGGATTTTATTGGATCCTTTACATAACAATATCTAAGTTTCGGAAAAGGTTGATACTTTCTATAAAAAATTGAATATTTTTTATAGAAAGTAAGAAGCAGATGAGCCTAGTCCACCTAGTAGTAAGTAGATACTGTCGCCCATTGACATCCGCGATACATGCCAACATCAATATAGAATGACAAACATTGGTTTGTCATTCTATATTGCCCTGCCCGGTCGCCCTGCCTACTTTCGGAGATTTAGGAATAAGTTTGGAGAAAAGATTGGGAAAATTGGGATGAATAGTATGCGATGGGATGCGACGGGATGGCAATGGGCTCTGGTATATCTCATTCACTACCAATTCACTCACTAATAATAATTTATATGGGCGAATCCTTGGATGCAAAATAATACCAGATAAATTATTTAGATATTTCGTCTACTATGTTTTCAGATCCAAGTGGTCCCGAAAGGAAAGGACATTCGCTACCGTTACCACCAACACAAAATACTCCACAAGCACATGGACCTACACCACAGCCACAGAAGCCAATATCTATAGAACCACCAGCAAAATCGTGTTCACATTGCAGCATTCCCACATCTTCTACACAAGCACCGCAGCTAACAGACTCGGCAGTAGTGTCACAGGACCGCAATCCTCCATACGGAGGCAATGGTCCTCAATACAACCAACCTGGAGCACCACCAAATTATCCAAATCCAGGTGCTGGGCCAAATTATCCACAACCAGGTATCAGCGGTCCGAATAATCAACAGAATTATCCCAATAGAGATGCTGTACCAAACTACTCACAACAAGGCGGTTCAGACTACAATCAGCAAGGTAGCCCCGATTATAATCAGCAGGGTGGTTCAGCTTATAATCAGCAAGGTAGCCCAGGTTACAATCAGCAAGGTGGCCCAGCTTACAATCAACAAGGTGGCCCATCTTACAATCAGCAAGGTGACCCAGCTTACAATCAACAAGGTGGTTCAGATGGTGCACAATATCCAGAACAGGCTCCTCCTGGTTCAGGGGATCGTAATCCGAAACAGTTTAATCCTCCACAAGGGTTCGGTGGACCTGATGCAGGGCAGCAATATGGAGGAGCCGATGGATTTGGAGCACCACAAGGAAGCACTGGTCCGAATAAACCCACACTCATTTCAGCTCAAATGCAAATCGTCGATAAGAATACCGACATCCACCAAAGAGGACCTGGTGAAAGAGAAGGATTACCAAACGGTTTGACCAAAGACGATATGACGCGACTTCTGTACACGTTTAACTACACAGTGGGATTCCATGGCCACCATGAAGAAGGTTACGTTAACGGAGCCAAAGTGGGCTATTATTACGTTACTGGTAGGAATGGAGTCAGAACAAGAGTAGATTACGTTGCTGATGAAAAAGGATTCCGGCCTAAGATTACTCAAGAAGTACTTGATTTGCTGTCGGACGACGTGCCGAAGCCAGAAACTGAAAAAGATGAAAAATATGGCTTGAAAGGATACGAATTTAAATGGCTTTATTATCCAGAGAACCCAAAGAGACGATAGATAAAAGACCCCATACACTGTTCTATGTCCATTGCCTATTTTGATCTAGTTATAAATGGTACCTAATAAATAATTATAATTAGTAAATAAGTTTTCAAAAGAGTATTACCTATAGATACCTATAATTTTTAAACAATTTTAGTACAAAATGTTAATACATTTACAAATATATCACTGCCTTATTATAAGCTGCCATTATAAATATCTGAATGATTAACTATAATTGCCTACTTTTGTATTTAAAATAATGACAAAGTTGTTTAATAAATGAATTTCTCCTTTTTTCTGTGTATGATTATATTTTTTCGTAATTATTAATTATTCTGTTAACTCTGTAACATACGAGTAAGAACCCTAGATAAATATTAATGACATATTTTTTACGCTGTAGAACAGGGAAACTCAAACGATCGAGCTTATACGGTCGCGATAGTTCTACATTTCATACAATGTGGATTGCATTACCGTAACCGTAACCAGTCCACTGCTGAACATAGCACCTTGTCTTGTGCATGAGAGATGAATGTAAGGATGAATGTATGTATATATGTGATGTGGAAACGCCACGCTTGCCAAACTGGTTGGAGAGTCCATTCTTTTAAAGGTTGTGTAGTTCCTTAGCGCTTCGAACCGTCTTATCACATATTAATATTTACACAGGTACCATTAATAGTTACACTTATCACAACTACCATGGGACTATTTGTATACTCGTATGTATAATAAATGCCCTTTATAACAAGTTACCTTTTTCCTGCCTAGTCTAGTCGATCGCTTGCCGCTTAAATTTTTTGCTGTAGGTCTTTGTGAGCACCAGTGCTGTAGAATGTCATGAAATTCTTTGTGTCGTAAAGACAAATAATTTATTTATAGATGCTTATATGTGATGTTATCTGAAGAAAAGGGACCTTATTGTATGGATTTGATACTCTGATTAAGATTTTCTAACTTCAAATTTTTATCTTTTAAGATTCTGTTTATTAGAAACATGCTCTGATTTATAAGATAATGTTATTTTTATAGATTTTACTACATTATTTCTTTTCTCGGATTATGTCACAGAATTCATTTTATAATTGATTTTGTGATTCCATTATAAACATTTTTTCATATTTATTCTGTCACAATAGTCAGAATACTATAAATATACCAAATAATTCAATTACAGGTGATTCATTAATAAGCCAAAGTGTGTATGCAAAAAACTAAGCTTCGATAAAGCCTTTATCTATTTTTAAGTACAAAAGCTATCACAAGATGGCGTGAAAAGTTCAATGGGAGAGTAGACGCCATCTATCGATAAATTAGTACAAAGTCAACTATTAAATCACAACCTCGATGAAGTAAAAACTTATAAGCTGAGTAGTATTCAAGTTATACAAATGATACAGAGATGGCATGATTACGGAATACGCGACTTAAAATATTAAATAAACTATGAATAATAATATCTCGGGTGTAGTGAGAGTATATAAAAAAAATAAAGCTTGAATGTTTGGAGTGGTTTAAATGTGCTGTGCTATAATAACTCACTCGCCATAAAATGGCAATGATACATTTTTTATAGAAAAATACATTAATTATTTTCCCAAATGAACTATTGAGCTCATCGACGCCAAATATCAATCAAAGATAATGAACGTTGGCATATCCACAGACGTATTCATTCGGAGATTGGATATCCCTATTGGAGAAGAATGGGAATATCATTATTATTTTTTTTTTATAGAGAAGAGGGCGGACGAGCAAGCGGTCTCACGTGATGGTAAGTGTTACCGCCGCCCATGGACACTTGCAACACCAGGGGGTATCAAAACCCCATCAAACCCATACTACCCCATTCCACTTCGTTTATTCCATTGGTTGAGGGAAAGGGAACGGGACGGCATGAAACTGAATAGAACCCATACCATCCCATTCCGTGTCCACTGGGTGAGGGAAACGTGATGGAATGGGACAGAAATAGAAGAGAACAGTGCTCTGATAACTAACAATTATGGCTCATTTACGGTAGGAGAGATTTTCGAACGCAGGTTTCTCGAACATCGGTCAAAAGCTAGTATAAACAACTGTTATCACTATCTGATCACTGTTATCCCTGTTATCATCATGTGAACAGTTGTAGGCGAGAATTGTAAGTAGGTTTTTTTTTATTTTTATATATAGTAATAGTGCAATAGTGCAATTAGCACATTCTGCCAGTGTCAAGTTTTTTTCACAATGAACAAGTTCATAGTCTAAAACGTAAATATTATGTCAATGTCCAGTTCTGTCGAAGTAAGTCAGGAGTCACTCAGTGAAGTGATAGTATGTTTACTGAGGACAGAAGAGGACTCCATGGAAGTACACAAAAAACGCACATTCGATTAACATTACGCACAAAAAACACTTTGAAGTATAATAAACTATCACTATTAAATCACAAAATACACAATCTTTATAATAATTAAACAAAACTCGTGTTCCCGCCAAAAAGTCTGTATGAAGTTTGGTCGCATACGAGAATCGTATACAATATTCTCGTCCGAACCTTTCGAGAAACACTCCTTGAACTAATGACTGTAATGAGATATTACTCTGTTCTTAGGCTGTTTTGTGAGAGTAGGAAAAATTAAAAAATAGCGGTATTACCCTTCCCCAAGTAAATTTACTCTAGCAAGGGTGATGCAGCATGACTTGCATTCTTGTTTATCAAACTCAAAAACTTCACCAATAACTTTATATTGACATTTATTAAATTACTAGCTTTTATAAATATCCGTTTGTTACGAACAACACCAACAACGACACCACAAGTGGTGTCATTGAGAGCAGCATTGAACCACACCATTGCACTCTGGTGGTGTAGTTGGGAATGTAAATTCCCAAAGACATCGTCAATGGTGGTTGGTGTCTCATAAGTGGCACTTCTTATGATTTCCATGCCGTTACGCAGCAGAAAGACTACAAGAGGTTTGTCATCCTAGTAATCCTTGAGTTCGCGGTAGACAACACCTCGGTAGCCTGCAACAGGCCCCTCCCAAGATAAAAACCCGGTAGGCATTTTGAAGACGATAGAACTCACATAGAAAGGCAACATTACAGGTGCTGGGACGCTAGAGACTATAGGTTCCAGACCGCCTGTAATTATGTGATCGTCGACTATCCATCCGCACAGAACGTCGTTTGACGAGTTCCCGAGAAATCTTGGTATCAAGCTGATATCTTGGTGCACCAGCCAAGTATGTACACATCCTGGCCGAAAGTAATACACATCGACTATGGTCGGCTAGCTTCGGTTTTTTAGTCCGTCGTCTCTGTCGTAACGGCACACGACAGAGACGACGTTCTACAAAACCAAAGCTAGCCGATAGTCTCTTTCTAAAGGCCGAAGTGTATTATATTATGTGTGTGTACTCGTATTCGTAAAGATATCTGTGCCTGAATTATACGTATAGAAATGGATGTACCTAAATATCTTTTTTGTTATTATTAGAATTAAATGTTCCAACATTATTATTATAGTTATCTTTTTGGACTAATTTTATTCATGCTTCTGTTCATAGTCGACAAACAGTTAAGACCTAAGAAGAACCATCAAATTTCCTTGTAGAAATAGATCCTAATGAGATATAGCGCGTATAGTTTCAAGAATTAGAAACCAGATATGTACCACTCCCCTTATAAAGAAATCGAAAGTAATATCTAATGAAAACGAGGCACTACTCTGGACTTTAATTAACACTTCATCAGAATCCAAAGCAGCGTACACAAATTGTGAAACTTAGGCCGTTGACTTGGCTGTTGAGAAGTTACTACATTGATAGCATTTATTGCGACTGTAATGAACTGAGTTGCTTCTATACAAGTATTAGGAAAAGTATTACAGTACCAATACTAGAAGAGCTGAATTATGAACTCTAAAAATTACAACGTCTGTTTGTTTAGACTTATCTCAAGAAACACTCGTTTATTTTGTTTCGTGTCATTGTCCAAGTTATTTATTTGAAAAAGTCAATAAATTTACACTATAAAGGTTTTTATTTATAGCAGATTTTGTAAAATAATGTTTTTTTATGGGAAAAAAGGCGGCAGACGAACATATAGTCCACCTGATGGTAAGTCGATACTGTCGTCCATAGACATCCGCGATACACGCCAACATCAGCCCAGAATGACAAATATTGGCACACCCCCGGGTGTGCCGCCCACCTTTGCAGATTAAGAAATGGATTGGGAGAAAGGGTTGGGAAAATGGGAAGGGATAGGGTGGGATGGGAATGGGCTCTGGCATATCGCACTCACTACCGAAACACGTACGTACATTGGGGAAATACGATAAAGTAGGAAATGCAGTACATTTCAAGGTAGTCTTTTGTGAGAGAGGGGTAACGTGGCCAGTCGAGTGCGCCCAGCGGCTGTGGGAATGCAGCGTGTACTCTCCCCCTACAATTTATTTTTTTAAATTAAATTATAATTATTTAAAATTAAGTCCTCCTAATGAATCAAGTACCTACATCCAAAATTATGTATTAAGCATATGTATCCAGGATTTATGTACATCCACATTTAAATTCAATTTTTTGGATCAAGCTCGTATTATAATATCATACTCGCATGCCTCTGTGTTGAACTTGTATGCACCTGTTAAAGTATTACATGCGGTATTTTGAATTTATAAGTTTTTCACTTTGTATTTTTTCGTGTATATGCTGTTAGTGTATCTTACAAATAAATAAATAAATAATGGTTTGTGGACATTATTATAAACCATTTAAACCGAAAATATCTAACTTATCATGGAATGATCCTTATATCATTCTAAAAGGTGTAAGTTTTTCAAGATGAAAGATTTTACAAAATTCTGTGATTGTCTTAGATTACCTACTCAAATTACTCCAAGATTACTCAAATTCTCTCTATAATAATGTTAAAGTATATACCTATTTTAACAACAGTATATATTTACTGAGAGGACATCAAGTAGGCGGTTAAGAGTTTTTTTTGTAAACGAGAGTATCAGGACAGCAATAAGTGATGAAATGATATTGATTTTTAACATTTGAACTTGAACAAAAACTAGCTGAAAATTTTCGAAAGACTAATTTTAGTTGGTTACTTTTCGACACCCGGCCTTCAAATCACCGGAAGAGTCGTGTCGTGACCCGTCATAATTACAATAAACTTCTTAATAAAGTGTTGCATAATATTCGCATGAATGAACCGAGTGCAATCTGCGCGGCCACTATCTCCTCGTGATCACAGTACAGTCAATAACGAGTAAGATAACTCTCTGCAGTCGCACGAGGTGAACATTTCGCCCACTGACGCAGGGTCTGCGCTCTATCAGGTTCAGACGATATGGCCAAGATCCCAGCAACGCTATATCGCAACACGAAATACAAGTACCCGCCTGTGTTGCACGTTTCGTGCAGTTCCCAAAGTTAAGTTACTGGTCATATCTCATTCTGGCGCAGTTTTGGCGGGAACTCAGTCAGAGCAGTGCCGGCGCGTGCGCACCACGCGTCCGTTATTCAAACTAAGCCGATGAAATCGCGAACGCGACGTTTTGTCTTCTAGTCTTTTGTCAAATTTTAGATGGAAGTATTGAGGACACACCTCATTTCCTTTGTCCAGACAGTCATTAACATGGTGTGAATATGCTTTGTCCCAACATAAAGGAAGTGTTAGTTCTACTTTCGTAAATTTCAGACAAAACGTTCTCGTGAAAAGTAAATTTTGAGACCTTTGGGTCTAGTAAAAATATAGTGACATTTTTCCCTAGGATTCTAAATCGGAAATAATTTTAAGTAAGTATGAATTAAATTTACAGGAATGTAAATATAGAACAGAATAACTTTTCGAATAACGTTTTAACAATATGGGAGTGCCATAATAGCTAACAGTTTTTTACTAATTCTTAGATTTATATCTAATTTATTCACTGCATACATTGACATTTCGAGAAAAAATAAACGCTATTAATTTTAATATCCAAGGCATTATTAGTTTGATATCTACGTAACACGCATTCAACTAACCTATTAACCCCTGACCATCCTTAACACCTAACCTTGCGCCTTCAAGAAAATACGCAACTACTCTACAACAATTTAGATTTTTAATGATTTAATAGAGATAATAATAATGCATCTGAAGACAACATCTAATGGTCGTTTATGTCGGCTGTTATATAGTGTCTTGTTTTTATTACAATTTATTTTATTATTTGTCGTATACATTGATGATGCTTGTATAAATATTAAATTAATAATACCACAAAGCTTGTATCTCTTAACAAATTAATTTTGTTCCAACAAAATTTTAGTGGATTTAAAATTCATACGTAAATCATGTAATCATCGCAGCTATTGATTTTCAATAAATTGTAGAATTATACTCCCGTTATGTATTCTAATTTGATACCTGTCGATTGTACTGTACAAAATTCCGTAATTGTAATATATTTATACTTATAATAAATAATAAGGGTAAAAACATAAGAAATGATGATTACCTGCTTTGAGGTAATCGGAGCTTGATAATTGGAAGAATATCCCTAATATATATTCTTTAATTTAGCCAACGTCTTATCAGCCAAGGATCTCATCCGCCTAGTTTCTATGAACGAGTCCGTACGTTTTAATCAAATTTTATTCTTGAAACAAACTTATTTAACTACAATCGGCGTCGACTACCTGATAACCTACAGCATATAATTCGATTTTTGTATATGTCAAAAACTTGTGAAGAGAAATTTATAAAAAAATAATAAGAATAAAATTAAAGAAGTTATAGAAAATAAAAAGAGGGGCTTTCGTTGAGCGGTGAGAAACAGTTATTTACCAAAAAATATACTGATCACTTTGTAATAACTAGTACAAATACTTATAAAGAAATCCCTAAAAGTTACTTAAAAATATGAACCAATTTAATAGAGTTTTACAATTGAAACGGTATAAGAAAAAATATTTGAGTTATTTTTTACGTTTCAGGATACTTTATAAAGACATATTATCTATTTATTTTTCCTGGTATTAGTATAGTAGGTTTCTAGAGCAATGTTTCTAAAAACGTAAATGTTTAGTACCTCTGCCAATAATCTGTTTGTGATATAAATGTGATGATTAATCATCGGCTATTCCAATGAGATTAAGCAACATAAATAAATGCCAGCTGTGTACAAAAATAACTTTATGATTTGTTTATTATACTTTTTCTGTCAAATATAAACTTCCAGCCCTATATCCCATTAACCCTATACCATACCGTTCCGCATCCCACCCTATCGTATTCCTTGTCATCCCGTTCCATCCAATTCCATCCATTTCTTTCGTCCCATAATTCAATCCCACCTCATTCCTTCGAATAGCGTGTGTAATGTAACTTGAGATAAGAGTAACACCTGGTCTCATATTAAGTACCCATAACGGTGTTCGCGTGTATATAAATTCCAGCAGGAACTTATACTATTTTGAAATAAAAAAATCTATTCAGCGTTTTAAAAAAAATGTTAAGCCAGATCATATACTATTATATTACCTAGTATGTTTGATTAAATTCATTCAGTTGTTTTTAGTTGGCGACTGATGTCGTACACCCAGAATTGATGATGATTTACTCGGATGTGAGCTACATATAAACTATACAAGAGCTATATTACAAGGTTATTCCTCATAGTCTGTCATTTTTGCGTGATGCGCATACAGACAGAAAAATTCAAAATTTATTATTCTGATCTGTAACATTAGTAGATATTTACATTGCAACGACATTCTTAAAAAAATATTTCAATTACATTTCAATATTTCAACTTCATAATAAACACCATAACGTTCAAGTCATCCTAAGTTAACACTTGCAAGTTGCGTGTCTAGCGACCCGACGCCTTCAGAAATCGCGTGACACATGAAGCAACACTTGACCGACTTAAATGAGCAAAAAATGAATAGCATTTAATTGAGCGCATCGCTAAAGGCTTACTACAGACTTACTATCATCGCTTCCTCCACATCAACGACAATTAATATCAATACCCGGTGTTCTGAATCTTCATTACACCACAAGCCATGAATGATTCAGGGCCATATTTATGAAGAGATGATGCTCGTCCCCGGTTCAGGACTTGGATTGTAGACAGACTGTTATAATTTTTAACATTGTACATTCTGCTCATGATTTTAAGTTAACCAATCAAGTGCCCGACCTTTGACCTTTTATTATTGTTTATTGTTTGATTTTCTGCGTGTATACCGAAGACATATACATATTGATATGTTGTGCTTGTATCAGCCTTTAATGTACCACTGTAGGCACGCGCCTCCCCTAGTAAATCCCGGGGATATATCATGTACGTGTTACCTTAATAAGTAATAGTGGTTTGTATGAAATAAGTGCTGAATTTAAGTCTTAGAATAAAAGTTGTCAGAAAAGAAATTCAATGTTAAGAGGGTGCTGGTGTTTTTTTATTTAACCCTTAAAATTTGTAAATATAGATCTGGTAAAAACTCAAAGATATTAAAAAGATTAAGATTTAAAAAAAAAAAAATTTTTCATGTCCATGAACACATAATCGTGTACGGAATCCATGGGTTTCATGCTGGGAAAAAGGTTCGGTTACATCCTGTATAGAAAATGCCTAGAAAATGTTATATCAATTTATTTTTATATAGAAATTGAATTGATTTTACATGAAATAAAATTTCTGTTGAGTACAGATAGATTTATTCATAGCATTACATCAATGACGAAATCTCAGAAATATTCGAGGCAAAGGAATACAATTCTAAGTGCTGTATTCGTTTAATATATAGGTAGGTATATACAATCAACTCCCTTTATAGGCTGCAGATAAAATATATGGATACTTTACTGTTATATTAATTAAGGTTATATGAATAGTATACCCATTATATTGGTATCAATGTAATCCTTGGTTACACAAGCTACATATTTGTAATAGTTGTAGAATAACTATTTACTCCTTGGTATTATGTATTATTCTTATTATTTTGCTAAATCATTTAACATATAATGATCCAGTTAAAATGGCAGTACCTATAAACTCTTAAACTATTTTGCTCCGTTTTATAAGGTACAATTAATTGAGCGACTTCTGCTTGGGTTAATTTTCTTTGGTAAATAGTTATAAAATCCAGTATATCCAGTGTCATAAGAATAGTAAATAAGTTATTTATTCTTATGCCAGTGTAATAGCATTTCACAAAGATCGTCTGTAATGATGTCAATTACGAAATTAATATTAACGAAATTCCAGGACAATTCATTTCACGGCGTAAAGTGACTGGCAATAAGAGCTTGTAATACGCCTCCTTGTTGTTTTCCTTAGACTGTAATCGGCTTTATGTGAAATACTCGCTCAAAGTTACCGCGTTCTTTATTTCACGTCCGTTCGGAAGTAACCTTTTCCTATTCATTAATAGTTTACACGTAAGAATAAAAATTCAAAATTAAATGACATAGGTACATATACGTATATAAGTATTTTAATTTGTGGAAGTTATATGGGGAGAGGAGTAAGGGTTGTAAGGAGTTGTATGGAGTCGCTTAGAAGACACCTAAAAGAAAAAACTTGGACGAAATTAAAAAATAGTCTTTATTGCTAACTAGGCTTAAAGAAATTTTCTAGTGATAATCCTAACGAAATCAATTGAATATAATCTAAGGGGATTATAAAAACGTTTTAGTAAACCTATCAAATTTCTTTATTCGGACGGGATAATGAAACCACCGCCTAAATTAATTAAGAATTTAGCTCTAGTTACCCTTTATAGTTAATGGAATGTCCTAAATCCGATAGTATATCCTGCATATTATTTCTTACAAACATAGAAATCTTTTTCTTTTCATAATACTCGTGATATATTGAATCTTTAAATATGGACAGCAGTTCAGATTATTATGGATAAAAATACTTAATTATACCTACATAAAACATAGCTTTGGTCATTTTTGTAAATAAAATCGCATAAATTAACGAGTTGAATGAACGCATCGGTTTTAAAAGGCGAAACGAGATCACCTTATTAGTTATACGAACTTCTGCTCACTACCTAAAATAAACTACAAATTGAACTAAATTTTGTACAAGACCTTGCTCATGTATTTTCATTTTTGTTTGCCATATTATATTGATTTAATTAAGGAATATTAAATAACTTTATGAAATAATAACAAAACATTTTTGACATGATTTTATGATATATCTATTCCCAATTTTTATTTGAGGTTCAATTCAATTCACTTTCTCTGTTCTAATTTTCAATCACATTTAATCCAGAGCGATCTTTTGTAGTTAAATTCTATAATTTCTCTTGCATACTGGTATTTGCTAACTTCACTTTAGCTTTCTCATCAAAGAAAATGTTAAAAAAATCATATCAGCCCTTATTCGTCCACTGCTGGACACGAGCATAAGCCTCTTTTTCATCACTGGACTGAGCCTGACTGTAGTCTTGAGTTTTGATTTACATCTCTGATTCGATGGTAGTGTGAGGATGTTATTTATGGCATACCTACTATTCCGGGGATGTCATCTGACCAACACGCCGTTGGTTCACCGTTATTGGATTTAAGCCATTATAATAACTTATAATGTCGCACTGCAGGAAACAAGTCTTCCACTGCAATGACGAGGGGTTTTACCTTGATATCAATAATTTTTACTCAATAGGTTGAAGTCAACTCATGTTGGCTCAAATTCGCTTAGAATTTTAATGGTGTTCCCATGAGAAAAACTTTTTGGAGGAATGCTCTCCAATTATTTGTGCGTGTGTTTACTGAGCTACCTTGAGAAGAAACTAGGATCTTCGGAATGTGAATATTTATTTAACCAACGTACAGTACAACGTTTGTAGCGTTGGGAAAAAGCTTGATAAAATTACATACATTAAAATTAAAACATTGTAAATGAATATTGTAGGAACTTTCTTCTAGTCTAGTGACAATGTGTATGTAAAACTAAATTGTTGACAGGACATATCAAAAATAACAAAAGTAAAACTTATAAAAAGAACACTCTTAAAAACAATTAAATAAATCAAATTAGGAGCTCGACCAAAGAGGTCGGCTCTCGACGCCACATCACCCCCCTACGCAGAAGGAAAACCCCTCGAAGGACTAAGGATATACGTTAAAAAATTTTACTATAAATCCAAAATGTCCCTAATCGTACCTTTCTACCGGATTTAGTTACTGTAGGAGCGGGCAAGGGCGAAGGCGAAGCGATGGCGGCAATTCAGCCATCAGAACATGAAAACGGCGGACGACGAACGGTGTCGTCCCTCAACCATACATGCGATGCCGTCGCTAAGTAATTGACGGACGCGTATGACGCGAAGCAGAAACTGGACACAATGCATCCAAATGGCTTCTTGAATCGGTAACAAAATCTACTACATAACTAGGGTTCCTCAAAATATCTGGAGCTGAAATTCTCCGGGTAAACGAAGTGATTCGTCATATAGAACCTCGGCAGAAAAAGAAAGCTTTAATGTCACCTTACTACACAAGATCGCGAGCGTTTATGACAATCAGCATTAACGATAGGCCACATAAACCTCTCAGTCACCAAACGAACGGAAGCTCGCGCGCCAGGGTGGCTGAGATTATGACATTGTTAAAAACGCAGCTCGACGAAAAAAAGGACGAACTCGACTAGTTGGTGTATCACCATAGTCACATTCGTGCCAGGAATAAAACATCCTCTAACTTCAATGAAGAATTAACTCGAGCATGCGCCAACTCCTCTTCAAGGAAAATTGCCTCTACACGAGAAAGGAACCTGCAACAACATTGTCAACAACTTTAATATGAACTATGTCCCTAGTAAATTGACTAATGAATGAAAGTTGATTTGATTGAGCCGGACTTGCTTGGTAGTATGCTTCAGCTCCTGAATTGCAAATGAGGGCGCGTAATGGTGGAAAAATTCTGTAGCGACGCAGCGTACTGTGAAACTGGAAAAGCTACAACCTTAACGCTAGGTTGGGTAGCAGGCTGGAGTTCCGCGAGGGATGACAGACCTGTCTTCCCGTCACGAAGTCTCCCTATCAGCTTAAACGCCGCTCGACGAAAAAGAGCTGTAAGAAAAGGACGAACTCGACCAGTTGGTATATCACCATGGTCACATTCGTGCCAATAATATGTACTAGACTCAATGTCGGCTACAACGAAATTCCACTTAAAATCGCGTTTCAAACCCAGATTCAAATTTAATGCAACTAAATAAAAAATTTTAATTTTTGAAACATTAGCTGCTACTAAATCGTTAAGATAATGAGTGATGGAGTTCGGCGGTTCGCCATTGCCCTGCCGCCTGGCACTTCTGCGAATTCAGCCTAGCTTTCGCTCATAATTACGCGTGGTGGTGTGGCACCGTAAAAACATCTAATAAAAAAAAAATCTTAATTAATGTCTTGTAAAAAAAAAAACAAAAGTTTTATGTAAAAAAGTAAATGACAAAACACAATCACACACCAAAAGAAAGAAAAAGTATATTGTTATTAATTATGAATCCATGTGAAAATGCGGCTAAATCTTCATCCGGATGATTCTTGCAATAATTTGCAGTCACGAAATGTATTTAAATTCGATACCTTGGTAGAGCGCTAGAGAATAAAAAAGAATTCCCAAATATTCCGTAGTAGTGATCCTTCCAATTCCTCTCAACTGCTCACATCCTTCACGAGTCACCAATTTGGAGGAAGCTCTCCAGTTAGAGGAAGCTCTCCTGTCGGAGGAAGCTCTCAATTAGGAGGAAGCTCTCCTGCTGCTCATCATCACGTCGGGGTCACCAATTTTGAGGAAGCTCTCCAGTTAGAGGAAGCTCTCAATTAGGAGGAAGCTCACCTGCTGCTCATCATCACGTCGGGGTCACCAATTTGGAGGAAGCTCTCCAGTTAGAGGAAGCTCTCCTGTCGGAGGAAGCTCTCAATTAGGAGGAAGCTCTCCTGCTGCTCATCATCACGTCGGGGTCACCAATTTGGAGGAATGCTCTCCAATTATTTGTGCGTGTGTTTACTGAGCTACCTTGAGAAGAAACTAGGATCTTCGGAATGTGAATATTTATTTAACCAACGTACAGTACAACGTTTGTAGCGTTGGGAAAAAGCTTGATAAAATTACATACATTAAAATTAAAACATTGTAAATGAATATTGTAGGAACTTTCTTCTAGTCTAGTGACAATGTGTATGTAAAACTAAATTGTTGACAGGACATATCAAAAATAACAAAAGTAAAACTTATAAAAAGAACACTCTTAAAAACAATTAAATAAATCAAATTAGGAGCTCGACCAAAGAGGTCGGCTCTCGACGCCACATCTTGTAGCGGTTGTAATAACAAATATACGAATATGAGACCAGATATTTTAACGAGTTCGTTAACCTTTAGTTCGTTAGTTGACATTAGCCCATTTTTCTAAACAATTATTCTAATAATATTCTTCGTTTATGATTTTAAAGGACGGATGTTTTCAAATGTTTTCTGGCTGCTTTCTTAGTAAAGAGTGTCATATGGAATACTTAGTAATGAGTGTCATGTGGAATACTTAGTAAAGAGTGTCATGTGGAATACTTAGTAAAGAGTGTCATGTGGAATACTTAGTAAAGAGTGTCATGTGGAATACTTAGTAATGAGTGTCATGTGGAATACTTAGTAATGAGTGTCATGTGGAATACTTAGTAAAGAGTGTCATGTGGAATACTTAGTAAAGAGTGTCATGTGGAATACTTAGTAAAGAGTGTCATGTGGAATACTTAGTAATGAGTGTCATGTGGAATACTTAGTAATGAGTGTCATGTGGAATACTTAGTAAAGAGTGTCATGTGGAATACTTAGTAAAGAGTGTCATGTGGAATACTTAGTAAAGAGTGTCATGTGGAATACTTAGTAAAGGATCTATCTTCAAATGATTCTAGTGACATGATTTATTGGGTGATAAGGTACATTAAGATGTCTACTAAAAAGTCAGGCGACACATCTAGGGACGTGCCAATTCTGTGATTCTTCCATCCATGGAGGACATGGAGCACGACAGAATTCAATAACTACCAGATGACCTAACAGATGACAGATGTCTAACTCTAAACTAAGACGCCCCAAAGAAATAATTTATAGTCGGTATTGTACCCCCAATAATACAAATTAATATACATCTGAATTAATTTATGAATGGATTGAATGGAATGAGACTGACCTGTTTTGGTCAGATGGAATGGGATATGATGGAAATGTGATAGAAAAACAATTAATGCGATCGAATTTGCAGGCCTAGATAGTTTGTAACATATGGTTACCTATTTGTATTAAGAACAAAATCTTGACTTTTTACCTTTTACAGATGATTTATTGTGACAGCAAATAACAATCTAATCTCGTTTATAAAACTAGAAATACCAAGTTATTCTGAAGACGATCATGTTAATACATATCTTTTATTTTCTGTCTACGGCTATAGGTCAGTTGCCAATTACGTAATTTGAAAACATATTAAATTACGTAGTTCTTTGAGTAACAGAAAACAAAAACAATAAAAATGCATATTACTGAAGACCTAAAGAATGGTTACATCATCAAAAACTACCCATTACCCTATTTAACCTACCTACGTAGTTACTCGCTGCAGATTAAAAATAATTATTATTTTTCTTATTTCAACCTGTGTTTTACTCTGTATTTCACTTCTAGATTTTTTGTCTGTCTGATCGCGCTTCACGGAAAAACCACTGGACAGAATTTAATGAAACTCGGCGTGGTTATAGCTTGTGACCTGAGTTAACATATTATCTCGATTCATTATAGGGTTCCCACGAGAATCACTAAAGTTCATGGAACGAATTCACACTAGTTACGAATAAACTTATACTGTAGTCGGTATCTTGTATATAGGATGTTTAATATAATTAAAGAAGCCATGAAAAAAACTTAATCCAAATTTCGCTCATATACATTCACTACTGAATATACGCCTTACAAGTAACCACCGCATAAATCGTATAAACCTACGAACCTACGTATAAATCCTAACTAAATAAATCTGATATTATTATAAAATAATCCTTATATTATTAAACCAATTACAAATAAACTCGTAACAAAATGATAATTGCAGTGTACTCTACGAATGATATAGAGCCCAAAACAAGTATTTTTAGTCTGTTTATCTGTCTGTCTGTCTGATCGCGCAAAATCTACTCGATGGGGTTTGGGGTTCTCTGAATCTGGTTAATTTCAATCCTATTCAAGATAAAAGTTCATCTCTAAAAAGCCCCTTATGTCGTAGCGCCTCGCTTTCGGAGCATGTCCTTTAAGATCTCGGAGAGAATTGGGATTCTTGGTGTCGACATTTCCAAGAGAATCAAATTTAGGAGTCATCTGGAAAACAAGTCCAAAATGGCCTCCAGAAAGTTCGATGTGCTGCACGACGCAAAGCGGTACTTCACCTCAACGTCTGACGCTCTACAAAGTTCAAATCCAAGCCGATATGGAGTACTGCTCACACCTAAGTGCAGGTGCACCGAAGTATCAATTGTATCTTCGTGACTTCATCCAACGATGCGCTGTTCGGATTGTCGACGATCCCACTCTCACAGGCGGTTTGTGTCCACAGAGAGGTTGCGTCCCTCTGCGTATTCTACCGTCTGTATAACGGAAAATGCTCCGAAGAACTGTTTGATATGACTCCTACCTCGGGTTTTGCAACCGCATCGCCCGCCATAGAAGTGCGGTGCATCCGCATTTCCATGATACGGAAGGTGTTGCGCACTGTACAGTCTAAATATCGCTTTTTGCCAAGAACCCGTAGGCTGTGGAACGAACTGCCTCATGAGGTTTTCTCCTTATGCTATGATATACTGTTCTTCAAGAAAGCTGTGAATAGGATTCTGCAAGGCCGGCAGAGCACCCGCATACCCCATCCCCCGTTTTGCAGGTGTCTATGGGCGGCTATAACCACTTACCATCACGTGGACCGCTTGCCCGTCTGCCATTAATATAAAAAAAATTACATTTTAATGTAACTTCGTATAGCTTACGTGCCGGGTTAACATTTAGGGTACAGTTTATCCAGATCGATTATAGTTCCCACGGGAATCACAAGTTTACTCGAACCAAATCGCAGGCACCGATAGTTAAAAATATAATTACAAACCGGCTTACAATTAGTCACTGCATATTTTATAAATCCCAAATATTACAAAATAATCATACTTTCTGCGTAAATATAATAGAAGATTTTATAATCTGTTTCTAGATGATAAGTATCTTATGTAGTGTACTGTAGAAACCGCAGCTACCGCATGTCTCACAACAACTATCAAATAACTCATCCGCATTTCTTGCACGACTAGACACATTTTATCCATTTCTTTATTGATTCGTAAATAAAGAAATATTTTTCATGATATTATGTTGAAGTTACACTGGATTAAACAATAATAGACACAAAATGTGTTAAAATAATATGATCAACATTTGTTTCATACTTTTGGGACTATACAACATGTCCTCAGGGCAATTAGGCATTACGTACTAAGTATATGTCTCTTGGCCATACATACGAGTATAATAAAATCGTAACAGAATCGTGTCTGTACATGAAATATAAAAAATAATCATTGCAATATACTCTACGAACGATACAGAGCCCAAAACAATCATTTTCAGAATGTTTGTCTGTCTGTCTGTCTGAACGCTCATGACGCAAAATTTACAGGACGGATTTTAATGAAACTTGGGTTAGTTATAGCTTATATGCCGGGTTAACATTTAGGATACTTTTTATCCAGATCTATTATATAATTCCCACGGGAATCACAAGTTTACGCGAACCAAGTCGCACGCACCGCTAGTATACAATAAAGTTCAAATAAATAATATAAAAAATAATGATGACAGTGAGATTTCCCTTGTTTTAGTAAAATATGTTTAGAGGATTTTTTGTGTTTTAAAACTTTGCGAGCTATATTCAACGACAGGTATTTCTAAGTATAGACGTCGAAACATATTTTTTGGGATTTCTTGAAAAGTTTACACCGTCATAATCTTGGATCTATTGAACCGATTTGGCTCATCTTCGAATTTAACCAAGATCCAAACTATTGTTCTGCCAAAGGAGAATGCCCATTTGTAGCTCCCTAATTTTACGATGAAGTACAGTGGAGTAACTATAATATAAATTCGAAAATATTTTAAGAGAATCTGTAAGAATGATTTACGCAATGTGGTTGTGAGTATACATTTTTTTTTTCAAACTTTCACATAAATCCTTCCGGTTTTGTGTGTGATTTATTTCATCCTCCACGGAATTGGTTTATGGACTTAGGTCCATTTGCAGCCTTACCAATTCCGTAGTTGACATAATTGTTGACATAGTTGACGTATGTTTACATATATTTTATAGAATAAATTATTGGTGCAACGAAACAATTTTGAGGGTATTATACAATTATTGTTAGACTGTTTTACGATATACCCAGAAGACAACAAACAAATAAACCTACGCCGCTTAATTATAAATAATAATTTTGTTGGTAATTGTAATTGTCAGGCAATAGTCAAAAATATAGTACTGTCTTGATTTTTACTACAGATTATAAAGTCTTTTACGAAGGAGTATAGTAGGATAACCATAATTTAAATTCGAATCACTAATTTTAAAGGAATCTCTAGCAAAAATTTACGCCATTTGGTTATAGGGATAATATTTCATTAATTATGTTAGTGATTGTATTGACACAGATTATGAACACATATGACCTTGACTTTAAAGTAGCATTTATGAATGTTATTTGACAGTATTGTACTCGTATTTTGCCACTCCCATTATTTCTTTGCGGTCAAACTATCTCTTAGGTTTAGAGACCAAATATGGAGTCTTGAATGTACTGCATTGTCCCCTTTATCGTATTTCCCCAATGTACGTACATGTTTCGGTAGCGAGTGAGATATGCCAGAGCCCATTCCCATCCCATCCTATCCTTCCCCATTTTCCCAACCCTTGCTCCCAATCCATTCCTTAATCTGCAAAGGTGGGCAGCGCATCCGGGGGCGTGCATACGTTTATCTTCTGGACTGATGTTGGCATGTATTGCAAATGTCTATGGACGACAGTATCCACTCAGCTGGAATGTATGCTCATCTGCCGCCTTTTTCTATAAAAAAAAGTCACTCTAGACTTGGCATGGGCAAATTTTTTCAGTGGCGGTCTGAATTGAAAATTGAAAATTTATGGCCGGCCAAAATAAATCAATAAAACAATATTACTAAGCAGAGATTCGTTCCTTCCGCTGGTTTGCCCATAGGCTCGTGGCTACACATTTTTTGCTCCTGGCTGAGCGCTTTCTGCGCTCGTCCTAAATTGTACATGTCCGGTAACTCTTGAAAGGCCATTAAGGCATAAGGGTCATAAGAATTTAACCATTACGAAAAAAAAAACAATATAGGTATTGGTAACGATTGCTGATGAGATCAAATCAAAAAATCAAAATTGTATGCCGAGCTACAAATTACAAGTCCAGTGGTCCACTGGGTTTATCTATTGTGTCATAGGGAGTCATATGTTCCATAAATAGAACAATGAAAATTCATTATACCTTTTAAATATCTAACACTTTTACAATGAAGACAAGTATGCATTGAACGCAATGAAAAGTGATATATGTATATACGCAACTGTTATATAAAAGTATGTTTTGGTTTGACAGTTTGTCAGTAGCTGATTTTATATAGGAATCTGATTTCTGCCCGTCGATCATGATCACTCATACACTTCGACGTCAATACGAAATGCCTATTTGATATGCAGGGAGCGAATGCGTTTTCACTATCGTTCAATGTCCCATTGTATACACTTTCTATAAATGAACTTCGGCATAACAAATTGAATTTAATTACGTATTTCCAATTGTGTAATTACACAGTCTGTGATTGTGTTACCTTGATGTTATGGTTTGCTAAAAGTTTACATCGGTCTTAAGAGAATTCAAATAAGAGAAACAAACTGTACAAAAATATAATATATATATATATATATATATACTCGTATTATAACCATATATTACAATACATAGAAAATTTTCCAGGCATTACAAAAGCCTGGAAAATTGAATTCAGTCCATGATTTTGAATTAAATAACAAGAAAATTACTGTATTTATTTCAGATTTGCCAAGTTTTTCTTGTATTTATTTTTATGGACGAAGGCGGCAGATGAGCATATAGTCCACCTGATGGTAAGTGGATACTGTCGCCAATAGACATCCGCGATACATGCCAACATTATTCCACAATGACAAACGTTGGCATGCCTCCGGATGCGCTTCCTACCTTTGGAGATATAGGAATGGATTTGAAGAAAGGGTTGGGAAAATGGGGAGGGATAGGATGGGAATGGGTTTTGGCACATCTGTCTCACTACCGAAACATGTACGTACATTAGGAAAATAAGATAAATTGGGAAATGCAGTACATTTCAAGGGAGTCTTCTATGAGAGAGGGGTGGCCAGTCGGACGCGCCCAGTAGCTGTTGGATTGCACCGTGCACTCTCCCCCTCAAGAATTGATTTGCTAAATTGATATTTTTACATTAAAATACCTAACAATGCATGTTAATTAACTACTAATTGAGCAGATACCACGATTTCAGGCTTCGGGAAAGATTTGGTTACATTCTGTATATAAACAGGTGGAGTATCTGTTTATATACAATTAAGCAAGTACCTAATGATTCTCAAAAGTTTTTTTTCATCCGTTAAAACCGAACAATTTAGTCCTTAGGTAATAATCTGATTACTTTGACAAGAACAATTAAGGACTGACATATTCGACTTCTTTCGTAAGAAGATGAGGGTAAGCATTTACTTTCTGATAAGTGAATAAATTGACAAACCGAAAAATCACTTAATTTCCAACCTTAATAGATTTCCTTCCTAAAATATAAGTTCAAAATCGATTTTGACAAGTTGTTGAATGAAATGTTAGTTGTACTTGCGAAATAAATCTTTAAAGTAGTAATGCTCATATAAAGTAGGTACGCTCAATGTCACTAAATTGTACACCGGTAACGTATGCGCAAGTGGCGCATTGGACTCCCGCGCATAACCTTGTCATAACTAGAGCACACAACAATAACAAAATTGCTTGTTGGTATGACATGACACGTGGTTGCTGCTACAATATACTGTATTCATACAGGACAGTTCCTTTTACGTAATAAAAGCTAGAAACGGGAAGAGCCCGTTTTAAAAAAAATAACAAATGAAACGATTAACAATATAAATTTAATTGACTTGACAACCCTCATGAACCATTTTTTTTCGAACTTCATTATATTTATCACTAGTTTACAATAAAATCTCGAAGACATATCTAAAATAAAATGATTTAATCAAAATGTTTCCTTTAGCAATTCCCCAAACAAATACTCTACATATAATTATCTTAAATTTATATTTTTATTATTTATTAAAGATAGAATGATAATAATGAAGTACCTATTCACAAAATAATTTGATTTTTTTTCTCTTTACAGGGTCAACCCTTAAGTTTGTGATGAAAAATGTTTAAGCAAGAACTACTACTGCTGGTAAGTGATGAAACGTTATGAAAGATTATACATAAATATTACCTATAGAGTATATCAACACGGGGAATAATCTTATAGTTATTAATTAAAATATAATTAATATTACATACTAAGACTTGGATTTTGAGAGCAATCGCAAGCCCGATTTACCAAACGAAAGAAATTGAGATGTAACGGTATCACAATCAAAGGATGTGATAAAACTCTAATAGAGTCATAGTTAATTATATTAAGGAAGGTTCGTTGTGTAAAATATGTGTGTTAAAAGAAAATACGCAAATTAAAATCACAAAACTAGTTATATTATTGAAATTAATCTTTTGTAAACACGTACCTACCTACTCATATCTACACATGTCTCCGTAAGTCGCCTCTACAACATTTTAACTAATATAAACTGACCTTACTACGTATCGTATACTTATTGCATACGTAATATAAGTATATGTACTCGATATTTTATTGCATATTCTAATTAGATTTTCAATTTGATTCCTTATTAAAGTGCAATAATCCAAACAACGATTAAAATTTTATTGCGTATTGACTTCCTAGTTCCTATTCATAAATTCACATGCGTGATGTAACTTTGGCAACATGAATTTCACTTTTTTCTGTTTAGTCATTATTCAGTTCGCCTGTTTATACGAAGTTTATGCGGTAATATTCACAGGATATTGACATACATTGTATTGTGTAAGACATGTTAATTCTAGTTACATGATATGACCTATCTTATTTTTTACAGCGATTTAACAAAGGTGTTGTGTGTATTATTGATGAGGTATATATTATTTTTGGCTGTATAATCGTATTATGATTTTTTTTAAATAATTTTCTTTAGTTTTCATAGTTTTTAATCGTCGAATCAGCTACTATGGGATCAATATACCATATTCATTTAAAGTGTCTTATTATCCATAACTGCGAGTCCTAATTTTTTTTAATCATTAATTGTATTGATGCGGATTTCGGATGAGTCATAATGTATAATTAAAAAGGCCAAAGGCTTTACTCAAGTATCACGATTATTGAATACGGAGCAAAAAATATCAGATGCCAGTTTAGTCATACTTAATAGTTAATTTTATTTACACCTACTATATCAAACTTGTATTATATTCATATATATTTCAGGGAAAATCACCTATATGCAATACGATTCCAACAGCTAACCGTCGCAGCGCAAGTGTAAAAATTGACAACGACCCATTATATGATCCATACATACCACGGGAAAAAGCAGCGTTCTACAGCTGTTCTTCTCTAGAATGCGAGCCACTCATACTTTACTCGATCACACAACTAACGTCTCCAAGGCTAAAACTAAAAACATGTTTCATCCAATCCAAATATGAATGCGAAACATTCAGATACAATTACTTGAAGAACATCGACAAATTACAGTTCTTATCGAAGAATATTCGTAATAAAAGTTTTTACTTGGTTGATTGCTTAGTTTACACAGACGGTGGGCGAGTATGTCATAAGAAGGACGACGTTGATTCATACGTCAAATTGGTTAACGCTGGGTCTATAGCGAGGCCGAACGAGCCTAACGTTCTATCACAAGACGAGTTTATTTGCGAAGAGTCTCCAGACAAACAAGTGAACTGTGATCTGAATCCATTCATCCCTTCGAACGACGGACTCATATACAGGAGCTCCGTTAAAATAATAGGAGATGTGTTTCTCAAAAGTGGAAATAATGTTGCAAATTTAAAACATAACTGTAATGATTCTTGGTGTGGATACAGTGGTATCATATCGCTTCCGCCATCGCCAGAGCCCCCGTTACCTCCAAAGAAATCGCCTTCACGAAGGTCAGACACTGCGCGGTACCCCCCGGACCCGGCCGAAGGAAAAGTGTACCGCTGTTTTTATGCTAACAAGCAACAGATTTGTAAGGTATTTAATGATGAGATCCAGTTATTACACAGTGGAGGACCTCGCATTCGTTTCGGTTGAACATATAATAAACAATGCAATAAACCTTAAATCCTTAAATCTGTTTCCCGCATACATAACTTTCACAATTAGGTACTTGTACATATATTCATGTCTAATTGTAACAGTGAGGTGAGATCAGTACGAATGGAATATTTACAGGATTTAGGATTGAATAGTGAAATTCGATTAGTTAATAATCGATACATTGATTTTTAAGGACTGCAAAAGTAGTAACGAGCGTATAACGAGAATGGCTGTAAATACCATCGTATTTACTATATGTACTCTCAGCAGTCGTCTTGTAGTTCAGGATATGTTGCTACTGTACGACAATAGGCGTATTCTACTGCTACTGTATTCTTGATTGTCCTGCTTTGATGAGTGAGTTGGATTTAAATGTGCCTAGTCGCACTTGCCTATTTCATGTGCCCCCTCATCGCACTAAATCTGCACAAAACAGTGTAATCACCTGATACGCTCACGTATACAACAGTCAATTTAAAGAAATTGATGTGTTTTTAGGAAGCATGCAATCATTTAGATCACGCATCATTAGGAGCATATCTGAATGAATGGAAAGGTCACATGCATCACAATCCTACATAGTTCTGTACAGTAAACTCATCTGATGCCAAGACCTTCTTCTTCCTGAGGCTACATGAGTTGTTGAGCTTACAGGACACACACAAACGCGCACACACATACACACACACTCCTCCACGCAACAAACACACAAAAGCAAACATATGCACTTACTTATATTTATGTTTCGATATTTTTTATATTTTGTTATTACTGTGAAATCTGTAATTGGCTATACCACTAGTCTTATTACCTAAATGAAATTTATACTTCAGACAAAGCTGTAGATTTATGTATATGTAAATAAATAAATAACACGTACACCTGTATGTCGCAAAACCAGCTCCGATCTGATATATCAAAAAAGGGCGGATAAAATTGAGCACAGATAGTGTTTTACAAATGTCTTATATTAACAAGATTAAGAGAACGCAGTATCTGGCTAATTCAATGAACTTTGGAACTACACCACAATCACAGAACCAACTACACGCAACCGCAGTAGTTGCTTGTAAACTGGGAATTAGAATGAAAATCTGTAATCAATTTAGACTGCAGATTCTGTATTGGGTGGTCCGTTTCACATACCGACTGTGAATAGTTATTCTGTTCAACAGTTGAGAATGGTTGAATTATCTGTTGTGTAGTTCTAAAGTGCGAATGAGCTAAACTTTATTATACTTAAGTAATATACTATTTTTGTACCTTCATTCATTATTATTATTGATACTGCAAGTTATTATAACCCGAGGCAAAACTATCACTACAAACTCTTACCTAACATCGTGGTATAAATTTTAGTTAATTCGGTTTTGTGCACGTAACCGCGGCAATATAAATAATATTAAACACGACTAAATAAGAAACCTATAGTTTATCGACATGGTTTATGTTAACATTCTAATTTGTTAGGTTTACAATTATTCTTATTTTTAACACGGAACAAGCGTAATATAATAATATACCTATTATATTTATGTTTTAATAATAATGGGATAAAGTGTTATTAAACGTTATCTAGTCGTTATTCATGTCTAACGTCAAGATATCCCCACCACATAATTTTATGTATATGCACTGCATTGTAAACGACCAATAGAATAAATAACCTAGTTCGCATTAAAAATATTATTATGACTTTTAAGTCAATATAATATACAGATTTTTTTATAAAGTAACTGTAAAATTTATAGCGCGACATACAGCAAACTAACCACCACCACTAACCCCTAACCGTTGAGTACGTGCAAATCATACAACAGACAAAATTTTCTTATCTACCTAATTAATCTTACCGCCAAGGAGAATACATATATATGAACCCAAACACCAATTAGTGGGTACAAATATTTGCTATAACACAACCCAATTAGACCCACCTGTTAAACAATAGCATGACAAGAACGCCTTGCACCGATTACTGAGGTAGCTCGGAAGTCCGTAGACGAACGACGGCGAACAATACACATTCTTGTCGAATTGTTAGCAGTCTGGGAGCGTGTTACGCGACTACCCGCATACAGACCTGTAGATTAACATCAAGCTACGCACTGACGTGGATCACACAATAAAATTCATATAAACGGAGAAAATACGAAATTATTAAAAAGTTTTACAACCTTTCAACGTTCTTAATTAAAAATATCGAATAGAAATCAAACTTTTACATGATTTGTATATTTTTTAATAAAAAAGTATAGATATGTAACTCATGCATATATTTAAATAGGTATTTAAGTTTAATTTAAATAGATATTTCAAGATGATGGATCAGTTTCTGCAAAAAGTAATGATAATCTATTATTAAAATAATAAATAGTCGCATTTATTATAAATAGTCGCATTACTGAGTTCCCAGTATCTACTCCCAGTTGCCGTATAACGAGTTATCTACAAAACAAACATTAATCAGGATAAATGGTTTGAACAGAATGTTTTTACATAATGCGTTAGAACAAACAATAGCTATGGCAACATGTAATAATTAAATTCTTAAATATTTCTTAAATTGTCTTAGTGGACTATCTAATAAATTGTTGACAACATTTAGCTACCAGTTTTTTCGTCATATTAGTAATACATTTCCACAGGACTACCAATTTGAGCAACAAATCAATTGCGTAAAATTAAACGTGTGCGATTAGTTTTCGATAACTGCGAGTACATGAGTCATCATATAAATAGAAACGTTGATTAACTGCGCAGAGAGAAGTAGGACGATGTAATTCGGATGGAGGTGGCGTAGGCGAAAACCCAAAAATTAGCAAAAACATATCCATATATGTTACAATGTAAATAAACATGACGTGACTGCGTATGAGACTTTGCATTTTAATGTGCGTGTTTACAAACACTGAATTAGATATATGAACAATATTTAAATTTATAAAAGCAACACTCAAATATTATGTGAGTAACGGGACGCCAGATATTGAAATTTTAGTGAAATTTTAAATAATTAACATATTTTTTATTACTTCATCTTAAAAGGCAAGATGTTAGAACGTTTATAGATATAATTTTGAATTTTAGAATTAGAATTTAGAATTTTAGTATTAGAATTTAGAATTTTTAGATAGAATTTTGAAACAATGAAATTTTCACTCAGAAAATCTTAACCAAAGTCAATAAGGCCATACCGACAAGGTTCCTCTAGTTAAATAACGTCACATTAAGAAGATTTTAATTACGCATCATTTACGATTACATATCCCAGTGCCTTGTCGACGCGTGTTCTAAATACTGACCTGCTATGCGTTCATACTCATATTTTTTAATAATTATTTATTATTACTCAATGGCCTACAATAGAATTTCCTGTATCGTGGGTCCAGAAAGACATACAAAGACGATAACTCCACCGAGATTCGAACAAATATTTGTCCCTAAACAAATGAATGTCTAACCGGGAATCGAACCCGGTGCAGAAGAAGCCAGGGGCATTAAAGACTGGGCAAATAGGTCGTCAATTATAACTTTGCACGCTTTAATACAAACGTTTATGACGTAAATCAACTCAGACTATAAAAAAGAAGGTAAACTACTTTAGTTACGTACGCACCGCACCCTATAGCGCAGCCACTACCAACCAAACTTACTGACTGTAGTCGCGAATAGAGTTGCGTAAACAGAATAAACGAATGAAACAATGTAAGTACAAGTTTAAAGATTTCAATTTTAGGCGACTGGTGTTTACATCTTATAAAAAAATTAAATAAAATATGTAGGTAAGACTTTGATTGAGCAGTGATCCGGATCCCTAATCGATCAGTGACCGCCTTTTACTTCAAGTACGATTATCTCGGATAAAACAAAGAGCTAATGTGGAGCAAGTTATCCAGCAACTTACTGATGCTTGCGTAACCCGATCGTGTAACCTAGGGTTGTCACTTACCGCATTTGACAACAATAATTATTTTACTACCTGATTTAAATGGAAAAGATATCTGAATATCTGAACTACTATTAGTAGAGAGAAAGGCATAAAAGCTGACTAGTAATAACTCTACAGGTCTAACCTTGACTTAAGTGATATGTGTTCGCCAACATATTACCCGAGGATTAAAAATTAAAAACGTATGCAGAATCTCCCCCATCCTTATTAAATTCACGTTGTCAATTACAACCTTCTTCAATTTTAGAGAGAAGTACAGACCTTACACAAGACAGTAAGTAAGTACAGGCCTAGGCTGTAATTACTATTTTCAGATGTATTTTCACGATGATTCTTCAATGTGAAAAGCGTCTCCATAATATTAAAATTGATTAAAAACCGACTGACAGGTTATTGAATTGTTTAAGCTTGAAAATACCTACACGCTTGAAAATACCTAATACATAGTTTAAACACGCTTTTTATGCATTACGTGTTAATTTTTTTGCAATAATTTCAGTTACAGCGTTGTATCTATGAAAATATTTGGCTATTATTTAATTAGAGTTGCAATAAAACAAAACAGCTTTACGTAAATTAGTTTATTATTGTCTGCTAACTCAATATATTAGTAATCACTTGCTAATTTAATTATTTGCATCGAGACCGATGAAAATATAGAATGTGCGTTATATAGACAGTAAAACCATATATTATTATATAGCATGTTGTTATTATTATCTTAGATGTTGTAATAACAACATCTAAGATAATAATAAGCAAGAATAGTACTTTCATCTGAGGAAGGCGGGTTACTCTTAGTAGTGGTTGTGCTCGTACATGTATAGTCCCGGAACGAGTTGAATGCGCGCCGAAGGAATGTGACCGTTTTATGTAACTTGTTTTTAGTGTTGTACTACAATGATCTTAGTGAAAGATAGGTATATCGATATTGGTAAAAGTCAATATTTTTAATTTAAATATCGTGGTCAAAAATAAAAAAACACACGACTATGTAATTGTAAAAAACATCACTTATTTTTTGCTATTTTTATTTACTTTCATTATTTATTTATTTATTATTTATCACACATTAGATAATATAGTAAATAGGTATACATAATTTTTAGTTTTGAAAAATAAAGTTACTCAAAAACAAAAAGAAATAAAATACAAAAATTACTAATTGAGAGAAATATAAAAAAAACAATATTATAACAACAAAAATCTACTACGTATTACATTATTAATAATAACAATAAATAACTTAAAAGTACTAAAAAACACAAAGTATTGTTTTGAATGAATATTAGTCACTACAATCATCACTTGTAACACTTGATGCAGACAAGTCAGAATCAGGTTTGGTCGCTCATTTTAACAAGTAAGTATAGTAAAAAACTACCCAATACGTGTTATATCGATGACGCAAGAGAAACAATAGAAAGCGAGCAAGCGCCTCACTTAACTAGCCGGCACAAGTGCGACGAGGCGGCTGGGATGGGGGTGTGCTCGTGTCCACGGAGTCGAAAATTCAAGTGAGCGTTCCCAAGTTTACGTTTCTCAAGTTTTCTCAATTATACTATTGTATTGAATCTAATATTATTGAAACAGAGTTACCAACCCTACCGATTACTTCGAATCGAGGCGCGACCCGCCAAGCCACACTCTCACGCTGACCATTAGGATACACCCACTAATTTAATACGAAACCAGTATCCATGGGTATCTGCAAGACTGACCCAGTTGCAAAATCACGATATTTATGTGAACTTGTTTGTTTATAACCGTATTGGGGGAATTTTGTTCTTTTTTGCCAAATATTTCGCGTCTTGAGCAAACGCTTACATAAAACTATAGAAATAGAAATATGATTTATCGCTTGTAACCATCTAAAAGTGAACTGTAATATCATAATACGTAGTACCTACTGAGAGTTGTAATTACATTTCCTATTATCACTGTCATGAAAACGCGTAATGAAATTCGGCGCACAAAAACTAGAGCATCCGGAGTAAAACGTCAGAGTTACAAATAGACAATGAGAGACAATTCTCATGGCCACTTCAATTCTCTAGATAAAATCCATTAATGAACAAGCAAACTGTTGACTTTGTATCAATTAAACTAAGTAAAAATAATTGACAGTCTAAAAATGAAAGTAGAAATTATACCTACGCAACTCAAAGCTGAAACCATCGAATGAATTTCGCAATGAATGTTATCAACGTAAACACAAATTCCCACGTAATTAAGATAAAAATATTTTCAAAATTACAGTAGTCCATGGTTGGTGAGTCAATTAATTCGATGTCAATGTTCGTATATTTAAATATTAATCGGGCAAATATTCAGGTAATGAATATTCGGAATTACGAGTAAAATGCACGTCTCTACTTATTAAAATGCAATGTCCGTATAATATACACATGCTTACATAAATATTGAAATTAGTCTGCAATAACTATCAACAGTGATAGATAAGTGTTAGATAAAAATGGTTTTGGTTACATTAAGTATTGTACCTACTCTCTATTTATTCACAATTCGAGAACTGTCGGATAAGTCAATGTAAAATTCACTGGTACCTTCTTAATATAAGAAATGTAAAAGGAGGATTTTTGTTCTTAATTACTAATAATTAGTGAGTATAAAAAATAATCAATATTCTTAAATGAAATGGATATTAGGGTATATACACTCAACTCACATTGGTGTGGTCTAGTGTTGAAATGATCAGCATGTTCTTGAAATTGAAATCCCTCTAGTGATTTACTAGGGCAGGTCTGTGCCCTGCAATGGAGCGTTATGGGCTAACATTCTCAAATGACCATGCTGTTCGAACTGCAAACAAATATTAATTTAAAATATTAAGTCTAAACTTGCACTTGAAACTTGCTTGAAACTGACTTGTCGTCCCTATATCAATTGAAAGCGATGACCGTCGCAATTCGGTCAAGGTCGCGCGATCAGCGCCGCGTTAATTCTCAATATACGGCCTCAAGCTACTAGCTTAAGCGGAAGTGTCATATCAAGAAATGGTGGTATATCTTAATGACATTAGAAAGGTTACAGATTAATATTAAAGATGATTAATGACGGTCCAAATGTCGGCCTTTTATGAAGTAACACATATTTTTTAAATATTTATGTTCAATAATAACAGGAAAATAACGTGGTCTGAATACGAATATATGCAACCTCATAAATTTCCTTAATAATAACTAAACAACCTTGCATTGTGATCATTTGTGGTGACACAGAATGTGGTGGTGACGATGTGGTGTCGCTTACTGGAATCGACTAATATTATTCATTCCAATATTTTGTTGACGATTGTAAATAATATATGGATAAAGTAAGAGCAGGGCATGTTATTTATTGGTTTTTGAACATTCAGAAAATTACATTTTCTTTGTATATTATACAGTACAAATCATTAGTATTCCGAAATTAATTAAATATCGTCTTTAATTAATATGTGAATACACATATCAAGTTATATTTAACAGAAGCTCAATAAATATGCTACATAATAATTAATTTGATGGACGCATTTGATGAAGTATACATAGTAAGTAGTGTGAACCTAAACTGAATACATATAAAAAAACGTTTTTTCTATAAAAAATAAACATAAAAAATAATATTATTAGAGATTTGAAAAATAAAAAAAAATATCGCTTTTATATTTATATTACTTTTTTATGACCGACCGATTGGCGCAGTTGATAGTGACTCTGCTTGCTGTTTGCTGCGGGTTCGACTCCCGGTCGGATATACACTTGTTTAAAAAAAATACCTATGTTCGGGTCTGGGTTTGTTTTGTATGTGTCTCTGGACCCACGACACAGGGCATCCTAGTGTGAGCCATTGAGTGTGGCGTTATTTATTTATTTATGTGTGGTACACATTTAGGAATTAAATATAACTACTTCATAAATTTTGCCTTATAAATTACTCCAATATCTTTGAATTAAGGTACTAAGTCAATGGACAGAAAAGACGAGACATGCTGGAACAATGAATTTTAAAATAATATTCTATTGTAACTTACACCATACGTGCACACGAAACGCACCAAGCCACTGCTGATGTTTGGACAAGTTAGGGACTTAGAAAGAATGCTGACGAGGCCACCCACATGACTTCCACTTGCATCATGTTATTATTGCTATTATAAGTTGTTTGCGATCTATTGTTATATCATGCTATTAACATTAACAATTAAGTATGATATGAGCTAGTAGTATGGCATTTATTATTCTTGTATAGGTTAATTTGAATTTTGCATAAAAAGGCGTGCTGATTGATTCGACTTTATACGGCACAAAGTTATTAGGACAGAAAACAGCATTTTTTTGCAATAGAAGACAAATATGCCAAGGCTCGTAGGTGTGCCCATGCATCTAATGAGCGAGGAGATCACGCGACATCTCCTAGGTGCGTGACGTGACAACCGTCATTGTAAAATTAGGCTTTACATTATAGTAATCTTTTTAATAAACGAGCCATAATACCTTTGTATAGCCCTATGAAACTTTCAGCATTATTATTGCTGTTCTGTATTCTGTTGAGGGCAACTATTGCTCGCATCCGTAGAAGTTACTTATCTGCATCCTACCACGTATCCTCCGGGTGGTATTAATTGGGTAAGAAAATAACTCAAAACCGAATATCGAGTAACGACAACCTGACACCATGGCTTTAGAGGGCGGCTACCACAAGCAGTGAAACCTAAACGATCCTAAAAAGTGTGGGCTTCACCATCTCTCATTGGCCAGCGTGGCATTTAAGATTAAAGGCCTTACAAGGATACAAGCGCTACTCTTTACATGCTGATATTGATTGATTTATATTCTGTGGCATTTAGTCGTATTCTTGCTAACAAATTGGACAACATTTCATACATAATACGTATATAATTATTCATTACATTATCTTAAAATAATATAAATCACCTATCTACTAATGAAGTATCATCAAATATCGTTTAGTATTCTCGAGTTATAAATATTGATAGATAAAAAAAAATATGACCAAAAATATAAGGTTTCTCATGTCAACAGTCGTAAAATATCGAACACAAAAGGCTCTCAGATGCCTAACCAAGCATCGCATACGACTACAATAGAATATTCATACAAGGTCTACGCCAAAAGTACCCACGTTTAATCAAAACGAACATGGCAGTTGCAATTTACTTGCGCCCACAAATTGAAGCTCTGACAAAGGAGACCTTATATGACACACGATGAATAAGAAACAAACTACACTATTAAAAGGTCCAGCGCATGCAGGAAAAAAATCACATAGTAATAATCCTAATTTGGCAAGTACAAAAATCTTTGGAATTGACATTTAACAATACAGATTTAATTAAAAAATATATATTTAAAAATTGGATAACATATCAATGTTAACCTATAATGTTTATTAGTCAGAATTTTTATCTACAATTTTACATCATATTTGCATTGAGAAATTTTATTGTAGATATGTACGACGAGCATTATTGTATGTACGACGAGCATTATTGTATGTATGACGAGTATTATTACTGTATGTATGATGAGTATTATTATTGCATGTATGACGAGTATTATTATTGTATGTATGACAAGTATTATTATTGTATGTATGACGAGTATTATTATTGTATGTATGACGAGTATTATTATTGTATGTATGACGAGTATTATTATTGTATATATGACGAGTATTATTCAACACAATAATCTGGAATTGTTCGTCTACTAACTATCCCACCTTATTTATAAGTAGTCTAGGTTATGTACTTTCTATGACACTTTTTACGGACACATTGTATAAAAATATGCTATTTGAAAATAACAATAGTTGAAGCAAACTTTGAATATTTCACAATAAATACAATATCAACATAATACAATGAAACATAATAGATCATTAATTACCGGCCATCCTGGGCGGTATGTAATCCGCCCACAATGAGCATCTGTTTAATGAAAACAATAAAAACCATAATAACAGACAGTGTAATCGACTCTATTGATATCATTTCATAATATTCATTTCGAGGATCTCTTGTTCCAGTGCGCAATCATTGTATCTATTACTAACAAACTAAACAGACCTCACGGTGTTATGAAATTTTTCTCCGTAAATTTTACAATGTTATCAGTGGTACGACCGTGTCGGAGGTTACAGGCTAACAATACAATTATTCTTATAACCGTAGTCAGAAAATTCACCCATCTGTACCATTCAAGGTTTTATTCGCAAGTATGTTTCAATGTCACAAACTAAACTAATGATTAAAGTATACATTATAGCAATCATTGTCAGCCTGTCCATATCCGTGTTAACCTCGGAAGAGTTCCTCTTTCCTTCAAAATATTAATACACACATACAAAATTACTAGCACCAAAAAACCTGTTTTACATGTATAAAGACATTTATACATTTGGGCCTCTGCGTTAAATTACTATTATACCGTAGATTCTCAATCTTAGTGGGCTACCGCAAACAAAAACATACTCAATGCCTCTTTAAACTACATTGTTTAAGTGAGTGAAGTGTAAAGTTGCTAATAAAAATGTGCACCCTTTCTGTCACTCTCTTGAATCAGTTCGAACTCTTTTATTGGGGTGGTATTTCCGCCGCTCAAAACCTCCTTATTAACTGTAATCGGTTACTAGAGCTAAATAGACTTCTAAAAATCATAACTACCATATATTATCAAAATGACATTCGGTTAGCGTTTCTTGACACAAATACAGTGACTTCTAACGTTTTATTTTTCAGATTTACGCTTGGAATCATTGCCATCGATATCAATGCGATGTACTCGAATTATAACAATGACAATTCCGAGAAAAAAAAATGTAGATAAAATACATACTACAGAATATCCATCTTGTTTTGACAAAAACGTGACCAAATGACCGCATTAATTTCGTTGACCGTGTGACTCACTCTACCAATCTGCACACACCTTTACATCATTTGATTTATTGATATGGTGCGAAAGATAAATAAATTATAAAGAGTACCTAGTGCACAGCCTATATTTATAAGTGATGAGTGCCCATTACTAGAAGAAGAGCTTGAGTAATAATTCCTCACGCTAACCCAACCAGATAGACCAGCAATTAGAATAAGTAACATTAATACTTTCACAGTTCCCATATACGCAAAAAAAGTATTAAAACTTTTCTTAAAATTGCATGTCAGCATTAAGAACACCTAATCTGGATATCAACTATCTTACGATACGTGGTCATTACTGGTCATATCATTGCCGTGAACGCATAATATCAATAATTAAAAGACCCGAATGTGGTTCATGGGAGGGGCTGTGAACGTGTTGCAATATAAAAAGGCACGCAAAACTGTCAAATTATAATTATTTTTATACCTAAACATGGACGCTTTCATCTTATGATTTAGTACATTATTACATATACTTAGAGGTACTATTAACTATTCAGTGAATTTACACATTGAGGAATACTACCGAATACACAATATTGCGATAAAAACTTTGCTGAACTATGAAAAGACGTTTGCATGCGTGTAATCAGCACAATTAATTATAAGTCGTATTTAAATCTGTACCTAATAAACATATGATATAAATGTATCTAAATGTTTATAGAAATTTGTTATATTTATAATTACTGTTCATGTTAAGTTTTAAATGATATCTTAAAATGAAATACTTTTGTTTTCTTTAGATAAATATATAATCAAAACAATTTCAATGAAATATCATTAAGCATTTTTTATAATGGGATATTTTTGCTGTGAACCTAAACCTGAACAAAACGATCTCGATAAACCGCCCTAGCAAAATTCAATCATTGAGCTTATAATATAACAAAAGCTATATAAATGCTCATGACCTGTAACACAGTACGAGTAAGTAACCTGTGCTTCTATTGCTCAATGAAAACAATTCGTATCATTTGTCATTTCGCCTGGAGTTTATGGCTTTATATATTACTCCATCAAGCGGTTTGATTTATTGGCCAACTCGCATTACACTCTCTCGGGACTGTTGCTAAATGGCAACATTAAATAATGTGGTAATTGGAGCAATCAGGAACATTAAATTGCGAGATCATAGTCGTGGTTTACATGAACATATGTTCATGTAAACCGCGGCTATTGCAATCGTATACTTATTTACTAACTTTACTAAATAATTAACCACAACAAGCCCTTTTACCCTCCAGTGATGGATATGGACCTCATTGCCTTGTGCATGAGGAGTGTATTATACCCTTAAAACGCCTACCCGCTTAGGGTTGGCGGGTCCACTCTTTCAGAAGTGGTGTAGTTCAGGGCTTGTTGGTTACGGCTTTGTTATCCCTTAGTCGCCTTTTACGAAACCCAGTGAAAGAGATGAATATTTTAAAGAAATAATGTAAAGCCGGTCGGCACTTCACCGATGACTTTATTAAATGAATGATATTTATTAAACATCGTTCAGTAGCTCATACCGAACTAAGGACACAAAGATGTCGCTGACCCTTGGACACAGGCAAACACAAATAGCAAATATTCCTGAAAACAAATATATTCACAACTGACATCCGAACCTGAGATTTTTTATACGAAAGCACTTACTGTATCAATTGAGTAAAAGTAGGTGGTATAATGATTTTAGTTTGTTTAACTTTATCTCGACATAATGAACCGGTTTCAGGTGCACAATCACTTCAGCTAATCAAACTGCTAAATGCCAAGCACTTTCATTCGTCATTCACTTTTTATTCCTTAAGATACGAGTCTAGGCAGGTCACGATGGATTACGTAATTCAACGACAACGTTTAACTGAGTTTTTGTAGTGGACACGACTCTCCCCGACTGCGTGGGTGAAAGTGGCACCTTCCTTCGCATGCCCTTACACGGCCCGATTCAGTAACTTGATTCACACGATACATTTTAAAAATATATACTAGTATATCTAAAGTGTAGTAAAATTACAATGCACAAATCCAAGGTTTAAATCAACGAGACATAATAATTTACGTTAAAAACATCAATATTAATCATGTTTATTTTTTTTGCTGAACTTAGAGATTTCCAATAAACTGTGAAGGCATTGTGACACTCTAGACTTTAGAGTGTTATAACTACTATTTGACTAATTGTCAAATACTCTGACACGTATAAATAATAGTAGTACAGTAGTGACTGCATAGGATATTATGGGGTTATTTTGCTTTCTTTGCGGACAGTAGTCATTATTTTGAATTTAAAAAAAATGGTTGAATATTAATGAAGTTAGTTTACAGTAGCCCCTTAGAATGAATGATGCAGGTTATTTCGATAAAGTGAATAGATCATATAAACTCAGATAAACCTATGTATCGGAATTTTCTCGAACATACTCGTAGATATGTAACGTAACTAGAAAAGCTAGTTGAGCCTGTCAAATTGTATTGGTCGTTAAAAATCCATCTCCGCATATTTGGTATAGTCGCAACCATCGTACATGGTATAAAATGTTACGGCCAATACGCCGACATGTATTGGTATAGTAGTACATTGCTTTGGGAAGTTGTTTGATAGAGACTAATTCAGTGTATAATCTATTCGCTACGTATATGTAAAATACAACGTCTAATATGTCTGTTTGCTTACGCTAATATCAACTGATCCGATAGTGCTCCGATTTTTATTATTCTAGAGAGTTCTAGAAAGAGAGAGAGTCCGCTGATGGGTACAGACCTACCGTAGTACACGAGCAAGTTTCGGGGTATAATTCATCACGCACGTCCAATGCGGTTTGGATACACATTATGACATTACACATCCCATGCGGGTTTCCTCACGATGTTTGCCTTCACTACTAAAGAAATAATCATTTAATAATTCGAGCTTAAGTAGAAACCCAATGATACGGGCCGACGCGGCGTAAGGATCGAACTCAACCTCACGAATGAGAGTTGCGAATAGATATCCCTAGGCGATCATTGTGTAAAGATGATATTTCAACAAATTTTGGAAATTTCAAATTATAAATAGGTACTAAAATTTGGTGTTTCTCATGAGGGGAGATGAGCAAAATTTTTTTTTCTGGGTGAAATTAGGTTTTAAGCAGGCGAGGTCGTAGGTAGTTTTTTAGTATAATAAAAAAGTGGTGTACAATAACGCTCACATTTTTGTTCAATCCAAGGGAATTGCAATCACCGATGTTAGATAACGTTGTTTTTGTTTCGTGCCGAATTACTTGAGGATTTCAATTAGAAAGTGCCTTATATTGGGCACATGCCGATGTGTCGCAGGTGATTAGGTAATACGGTTGTGTAACATCCAGTATGCTAATAATGTATTGGACTTCCGATTGGACATGTCAATTTGCCATGCGTATTCGTTTTGTTATTGAATGTTGATTAGCCGTTCACCACTAGTTTTTATTTATTTATTTTATAGAACAGCCTACAAAATATACAATGAAACAAGAGTAAATATTCAGCTAAGTACTATGCTACAACTAAATGTTGCCTTACTTACAGGCTGACACCGCAAAGAAAATGTGGAATGTTAACACTGTTGGGAATAAGTTTTTAATTTATAAATACAAACGGAAGACTGGTCGAAATGATGAGCACGCAAAACACTTTGCAGCACAGCGAACATTACTTACCATTTCAACATATTATATTTATATTATTCTATAGGAAACAAGAAATATAATATGAATATAAAAAAGATATTAATAGTTACTATCAGACTTCGTTTATATCGCAGTTTATGTCATTTTATATTGTTTTCTATCAAGTGTAACTGATTATTCAGTTATTTATACATATACTCATAGTGTATATCCAGTATTAAACCGTTGCGAGATATAGAACATTAAAAACTTAACACGTCAACTCCAGATCTTTCTCAATCTTTGCCTGCGACAGATGCGCGAATATCTTCTGGCCAATATGGACTTGTGGAGACTGTGCCATGAGGATCCTGGTGATCTGCAGATATGGCATCACAGACATAACTGGAGCTTTGAATTAGAATCCCTGAGCTTCGTCTGAACAATCCTGATTGCGTCTGCCCTCTAACTCGACGGGGGAGATAGGAAAAGAATAAAGATAAAATGGTAATATAATTAGAAATATATACCATACTATATCATCGGGCTATGTCTCTCCACTGCTAGATATAGCCTCTTCCAAGACTCGCCATCACACACGATCTTCGGCTTTTCAGATCCAGCCATCACCAGTGAACGTCTTCGACTCTATCTTTACTTATAGTGTGAAAATTAAATGAAAATCACCTCAATATAATAATTTTAGTGTTACTAATTCTAATAACAACTTTTATTCGAATATTCGTGTAATTCCAGTGATTGTTTATAAAGCACCTGATTTGTGTCATTTATAATTATAAATTTCAATCAGCAAAATAAATGAAATAGCACCTGCCAGTTGTTTTTTTATTCATAACTCTATGAAAATGTCAAGCAACCAAGTTCTTATTTGAAATGTATGTTCTTATTTGAAATGTATTTGAAATTAGCAAATTGGAACGAAATGAATTGTAAAAACTGTTTTGTATGAGCATAGCGGAGACCGGACACCGGTTACTTCTAGTTGACCCAAAAACGTCAAAATGTGTAACGAGCAAGGCTGTACACAACAATTCCTATGAAAGGCCTTACAATATCGTGCCTCGGCGTATAAAAGGTATTAAACTCTAAAATTATTTTGTCTGAACATATTATTTGTGAAAAAAAAATTGAGATTAAATACGGAAAGGCAAGTATGTAGAAGTAATTTTTATACAGAGGTACAAATATGTGAGTAATAATAAACATACGTATTTTTGTATTAAGAATATTATACGTTCTCAAAATATCTCATTACTTGCAATTATTGCAGCCACAAGCAGGTTGAAATAACATAAGTGTGTTACGCACGAATTTTATTGTAAGTAGGAATAAGTTCTGAATAAAATTTGTGGTATTATGTAAAGAAGCAAAGAGCAATACATGCTGTAAGTAGACCCACAATTCAACATATGACCGCGATGCGGTCGCGCTACGGTGACCACTATTTTTTAACTTATAATTTATTTATAAATAACGGTTACGAAAATACTACGTGAAGTAAATTAAATTGCTACAAACATAGAATTTTAAATGACGACGTCATAGATGAGATGTAAAAAAATATTGTGAAAAATCCAATACCCTACCTATATTTTGAATACCTGCCTATATAAAATGTAGATATAGTAAAGGATATTTTATTTTTGTTTATTACCAAATGGTTACGAATAAGATTCTATCTATGAACTCACTTGCTGCTAACATGCTAAAAGCTATAATGTTTTACAATGTTTATTACAAGTTAATATTGTTAGTACAAGTTTGAAAAGGTGGCAAACAAAAGGAGGCCTAATACGTAAATTAAGCATTTACTTTTGCGCGTCTTACCATCATACCATACCATCAGCCAACGTCTCTATTGGACATAAGCCTCTCCCAAACTCACCACCACAAACGATTTTCGTCTTTTTTCGTAAGAATTATCGACAAACTTATACGTCTTAACATGGCCGGAAACCGCGCCATAGTGCGCTTTCCACTAAGTACGTGGCGTCCATTCAAGGACTCGTCATCCCATCGTTTGGCAACATCCCTGCATATCATGAATACTGCTGCGGATGTAACACTGACTGATTTTGACCAATCAGAATCCTAGATATAACTCATCTGACTACGCAATGAGAAAACAATGAACACTAACAATTTGTGTCAAAATTTACATTTTGCTGAACAGGTATGTCCTGTTCATTGAAAACAGTTGGCAACTATACTGCATTACGTCATCCAGCTTTCGTCGCGTGAGAACCTCCGTACAATGTGCGCGCATCACTTTCATTATGTGCGGAACGGACCAACCACCACGGAAGATCACTTCCACTATACTTACGAGCATCTACACGTAGATTGTGAATCTTGCAGGAAACGTTACAAAGCACAACTTAAACTTAAAATATTTAGGAAGAGGAAGTAGATCAAGTTTGAACAAGTGTGTTGCTATTATTATTTCACATTAAAGGCAATAATTGTATCAATTTCGGGAAATCTATTTATTACTTTATGTAAGTAACAGGGTAACTACTTTTAACAGTGCTTATAAATTTGTATCTGTCTGGCTTAGCAACAACTTTGTCACCTCACTTGTGATCTTTCCCAAGATACCAGGCTACTCAAAAAGTTTCGCGACAGAGAGTTTTATAACATAAAAGCAAAACATTCCAAATTCAAAGCTCCCTCCATATTTTTTACGAGTAAAATCAATATATCGTATCTCATTTAAAAATGAATATTCGACGGGAACATTTCCTATGATTTTGTATGATTTATGTTCTTTGAAACCTAAAAATTCTTTTAATAAACTTCAAATGGCGTTTGCAGACAAATGCCCTTCTCGCTGACGAAGAAAGAAGGACCCGCCCTTTTACGCCTATTACGGTAGAAAACACGATGGCAGTGAAAAAAGGAGAAATTGCAGAGCGCGTCTGGATGAACACACTCAGTATATCAAATATTACATGGGCATCTACAGGTCAGGAGGATAGTATCGCGCTGGGTGCCGCACAACATTACCGAGTTTTCCAACCAAGTTTTCATACTTTATCTGACTGACTGCCTGATATCTGTACCTTTACGAACCCGAAGCAGCATTAACGCAGAATGGTACATAGCCATGTGTTTGCCAAACGTTACTGCTGCCGTGAGTACCAATCGTCCAAACACAGGTCTCCGCGGAATGCTGCTGCATCACGACAACGCACTCAGCGCTTGAAACAAGGCACTTATGGACAGTACCCCGGATATAATTTTAGGCCATTCTCCTTTAGGCCCGACTTAGTACTTTATAACTTTTTTTTATTTCCCAAAATTAAATCCCAACTAAAAGAGAAATAGTTTTCGTCGCGGTGGAAAGTGGAAAAAGTGTTTTCAAAATTGGTTCAGACGCATCAAACTTTGTGTAGATGCAAGTGGAGAGTACTTTGTAAAAATGGAACAAAAACATTAGAACCCGTAGAACATTTTTTTCTTTTTCGCAAAACTTTCTGAGTTCCCCAGGTACATGTCCTGTTTAGTTTTGAGGCCACCAGATATCACACAGTTTGTTCTTCATTTGTAGCCTATTTCACATTTTTGTTTATGAACGTATATCCTCGATAAATAAATGTACTCTTATTGATATAACTTCCTCTGCTTTGGTCAATACTTTAATAACTCACTCTATACGATCATATTTAAAACGATCTCGTCGTAATCATGCCCGTGTAAACACGTGTAAAAAGTGACCACCTAATCATTAAAAACATCCCTGGCATTTCTAATTCATTCAACATAACTTGATCTAGGCAGCAGCAGTGCGACTATGAACGAGTTACAGTTATGATTATGACATTGCAGAGACACAGTTAGCATGCAAGTGGTTATGAATGCCAATGCGACACACACCACAAACGATGCACTGGAGCGTCTACTAATGGTAGAACGAGTCTAATGACTTTAACATCTGTGACCTCTCTGAAGTTCAATGCGAACTTTCTACAATAACAGTTAAACGTATTCTTTTTTAAGTAACGTCACACTCAATAGCCCACATTGAGTTTCCCTGTCCCAAGGGTCCAGAGACATACAAAGACGGATACACCACCTAGATCCAGACAAACATTTATATTTAAACAAAATGTTTTACACAGCAGGCAGGGTCACAACCAACTGGATTCATTCGTTATCGTTTATTTCTGGGCTAGTCAGTATTATTTAAAATAAAAAAGAACTAGCATCTACATATATGGAAGCAAATTTAAAAGTCACGTTCAGTCACAGTTATGAAGTGAAGAGCTGAATATGAGTGAAGTCTATTGATGGGTTATTCGATAAAGCTATGCAATCGATGCTTCAGGAAGATGCAGGTTAATATTAATAAAATAAGCTGTTTCTAAAGTTACGTTAGTTGTTACAAAAGTGATTCAAAAACATAATTATAATTCAGCCATTGAAAGAATTGCGACGAAATTGCATTACTTATTATTTAAGAACCTAAGAACATCAGTTGCAAAAAATAATATGGTAACTTAGGTTATTTCGAAATTTAGTGCTCGAAACAACGCAAGAAAACCTGCTTCTGGTATTAAAATTCTGGTTTAAGGTTTAAAACCAAATTTAGGAAGTTAAGTTAAACAAATTTTTAAGGAGTTCCTCGTAATGGAAGCGTGGGCATTGTTAATGAATGCTCTTAAAAGGAATGTGAATTTACAGGTAATAAGAGCGCTTTACAAGGTTGAATTAGTTCCTTCAATGCGGATTTGCGTGCCCTAAGCACCCACACGCCTGTGGGCGGCGCCCACGACAATCGACAGCCACAAGCCAAGTCATACCTGTATGATTAATTTATCTGAGCGACTGCTGTCAGGACAAACTTCAGGTCGTAATGTACACACAGCAAAATGAATAAGTTTAGCAGGCAACTGACATTGCTCTCTTGCTCACTCTTGCGTACAACAATACACGCAAGCATAGATAGAAGATGTTAACTGATTCACTGAATGTGTAACAAAATTTACCGACGGCTCTCGTAGCTCGGTTGAGCACTTAATATGTGAACAATGTCTATTGCGTGCAAACTTATCCATTTTACCGTGTGTACGTGTGACTAAATACGACATCGCCCATAATGGTTAAGCCTCGTAGCATGCTGATCTCATATCTCGACATTCCTGTCACAATAATTATTCCGACATTTTAATTGTAAATCGATAGCCACGAGTCCGATTCCAAGTAGATACTAACTACTGCAAAAACTGATAACAAAAAAGTTGTTTAAACGGTAAATATGCGGAAGTTTCTTTATTGTATTCCATTAATCATTGTAACGCCTCGTTAATGATGATCGTTAGCGACATTGTTAAAGTTATATCACATCATCATACCTCCTTCACTGTAATATCTTTATTGATGACTTTTTTTTTAATATTACACCTTTGCAATATAGAAATATTAACTTAGGCAGACTTCCCTGTGTATATAATTAGTATTATGTAATCTGTGATAAAGTAAAGCTTTAAATAGCAATTAAACAACTTTGAACCGTTTAAATCGCGTATATTTAACATTATTTATATCCCGACGTTTCGAACACTTTGCAGTGGACGTGGTCACGGAGTCAGTCACCCCGTTGTTAATTGCACCCCGTTGTTTGTTAATTTAACGGGGTCGTCAAAGTTGTTTAATTGCTATGTATAGTAATCGCGAAAACCTAAGAAAATATTAGAGCTTTAAATTCCTATTTCCGTAGGCTAGTCAATTTACTTGGAATTCGCTAAATTCGGATCTTTGCTATCTGTAATCTACTAGATTTCAATGGTGTCCAATACGGCTCGTTTGACAGCGTTTAACTACGGATATACCAGTAAATGCAACTGATACTGCAGTACTTTTTTCCTCTACGTCTCTCTATACACAGTACCTACAACGCAGACTTGTACAACGCATACTGTACTAACTGGCCTCAGTATCTTTCGTAGATGTAGAAATATAATAATTGTTATTATTATAATTATATTAAACGGGTTACTCACGATTTATTTATTATAGCCGATATTTCGGTCCAGTCACATGAACCGTGGTCACCGATCACGACGGAGGGTCGACAGATTTGTCTGTCAATAGCAACGACACCTTCACCCGCCTCCGCAGTCTCCCCGCGACCAAAGATTCATGTAACTACACCCAATACACCCAAATATCGGCTATAATAAATAAATAATAAATCGTAACCCGTGTACATAACAATTATTATATTCAACCACGATAACAAAAGTTTAACCAAACAAAAATCTGATATACCGCAGCACCCTAATGCCACACATATACCAATTTGCGGATTCTACCCTTAATAGCATTAGTAGTACATTTACCTTATTTACCATTAGTAGATGTATTATAATCGTAGGCTTTTACACTCTTAAGCGCAATCAGTACAATTTTTACCTATGATCCCCGATTAGAATTCTATTGGATTCGAGGCTTTCCTCGAAGTTTTATTGATTGGAAATTGTATGTTCTAAATATTTTTAAAATAATTTCCGGTTATATCGCATGCAAAACAATATATGAAATTTAGTATCAAGGCAGGTAATACACACATATATAAACATGTGTGTGTACACCAATTCATACCCTCGGTGTACCCGTCAATATAAACTTCATAATTATTTTTCAGCGTCTATGTGTATTGTTTAAATTAGTTTAACTCTCACAGTGACAGTGTGGCTGATTGCTCCATGGCTTAGCTATTTGTATGTCTTACGATAATATCTAGTATGTACAGATATAAATACATTCACCAAGTGACTACATGTAGGCGTATCGTCCGGCGCCAGTTGCACAAACGAGTGACGAACTATCGGCTCCAGGATAATACGACCCCATTTACGGACATAGGCGCGACAATGAATCACACTCCTTGCTAACGTCACTCCACATGACCAGTCCACCAAACTAATCATCAAAGCTTTTCCGCGAATCATCAAAACCGAAGATGTAAATGGTTGTAACGAATCGTTTTAACCCTGATATTTCGATTGGGGAAAATAAAAAACTTTTAATTAACGAAGAAATAAAAAAAGATTTACATATTAATACTAAAAATTACTGCAGGTATATTAAAAACACAAAATATTAATTCCTAATTGTACTATGCCGACTCTAAAGCAACGGGTAAATGATCGCCTTCGACATGGGTCCCATCTAAACCAGCACTATATTTGGTGACATATCTTTTACCGTCGTCACCTATGAAAGAGGTCTCGCCTTCAGTAATAAGGACATGAGAGCCTCCTTGGGGATCCGGCACGAGACGACCGCGTTCTGATACTATAGTGCCCTCTGCAGTGACGTAACGGAGAGCGTACTGTCCGAACTCGTCGTGGATTTCTTCATGTTGTAACGCCGGTAGCGCGCGACGAATCGCTGAGTCAGCTGGTTCCTTTGAACCTGGAGTGGCTACCGCTGCGACGATCAGGCATGTGATTACTATAAACTGTAATAGTATACTTTTTATTGACTACTAAGATTTGAACGAACTAATAATAAATTAATAATTCCAATAAATTTCAAATACATTGTCTAAAAATGTTTGAAAATGGAATATAATGGAATTATATGGAATGGATAATTGCACGCGGTCGATAATACTGTGCCCATATCCAAAACACCAATAACGTTACGGGACATCTAAGTCCTAATATCATAGTTTATTAGGCAATAATGTTCCTGCACCGGCGATCCGTGCGTTTTGAACAACCAAGTAAAGTAGATAGGAGCCCTAAAAGAAATATGTCTATAATTTAATACAGGCTTGATTTAAAGAAACAAAATTATGAAATATTGATAAATTATTTTAGATAGATTAGACAGATTTTTGTTCCTAATATTTATTTTCTTTTAGATTTTCATAATTTCTACAATTATTACCTGTTGCCAAAAAAAAACCCTTTTTAACAATACTGATTGTATTTTTTTCATATCAAACCTGTATTAAATTATAGACATATTTCTTTAAGGGCTCGTCGATACCAAACTCTCCCCTATATTAAACGACATATTATTAAGCGAAACATTTTTGTTCACAACCACACCTAATTTATTATTGGCTGTATCTATTTTTACTGGTACATTTACTTTCATCTAAGTGATTTGAGTAATAAAATAACATACCGTGATCCAATTTTATAGCTATGTTATAAACTCAAACTTACCAATTTCATTTCGAATATAAAAACAAACTACACGGTTTTACTTAAGATATTAATTGAAAATGAGACTAAATTGAAGAATGACTTTTAACTAAATACAAAACTGTCTTATATAGAATACACACTAATTGATAAAAACGATTGGACTAGACTATCTTGACATTAAACCTGATCCCGACCATTCAAATTAGTATATTCGATTCAGAAAAACCAGAAATCTATAGATATTTCATTATATACACGTATTTAATAATTGCAAATGTCGTTATCGTCTGCGGTCATAAATTACCACATTAAAATGACATAATGACCCTTCTGCTGTTGAAACTTGCAAAATAGTTAAATATAGTTATACTTAGTATATTTTGCACCCATACCATATCATCAACCTGTTCCTCTCGAATGCCGACACAACCCGTCTCTAAGACTAAGTCACCACACACGATTTTCTACTTTTCTTACCAACTAACAGCTAACTCTACTAACAGCAATTTTTATCGATCTATCTTGCCCATGGGCCGACTACGCACGCTTCCTAGTGCTCGTTCTCCACTCAAGATCTCATTTATCCCATGGTCCACCTGTCCCGCTACAATATGATCTGCCACTGCCAATGCCCATTTTGTATGTAAGATTAACAAACGTGACGTGCATTACTACTAACCTTGGTATATGGCGACAACGTCATTATGCTTACCATGCATAAATCAATGCTACAATTTTTGCGACATGACTCACGTAATACATGAATATAGATAAGTATTTTATGGCTTATTTGACAACTACACAATAAAAGGAACCTATATATTATGTAAATAGCATTCTTCGAGATCTAATGTATAAAAATTTTGTAAATTCTTTAGAAAATTAGTCACATTTTTAAACAATCAAGTACTTCATAATGACTAAACAATTTATTGTAAATCATAATATAAATATTTCAGGGAAAACTAAAGACAACCTCCATCATTGGCCCCTATTTTATACAAGAAAATTAATACGAAAATAAAAATTATGCATTTGAACAATTACAACCTTAAAAGTATTATTATATCATGGCTAAAATATAAGGCGCAGAAAATCTTTTACATTCAATTTATTAATAAAGACATTACCGAAGGTGTTACAGCCTTAACACTCGACTTTCTACCCCTATAAATAGTCATATATACAAACCCACATCACACACCATAAATGCATTCACACACACACACACTCTCTAACCTACAAAATTTGTAACGTTTTTATATTTAAATCTGTTACATAATGATCATTTTGTATGTCTACTGTGTACGTCTAATTAAATGGTTGTTAGACTAGATAAATATAGAACATTGTATCGGGAAGGCACTGGCTCCAGAGATACAGGTCTACCCTAGTTCAGGAGTTGGAGCTTCACAATATTAGTGTGTAATACTATCTGTCAATCAGTTAGTATGTAATTGCAATAGTTGCAGTTGTGCGATATTAAAAAAATAAAATAAAATAAAAATATAATAAATGGTAATAATAATATATACAATACGTTACAATTTCATACGGATATAATAAAATCTATGAAAATAATTTAGTTCGGTTCTTTTCGATTTTCCGTCGTGTTACTCTCTTATATGAAATAGCATATCGTGGTCATACAATTCTATTTCCAAAAAATTTTGCATAAAATCATTACAAAAACTCAATGACCGTAGAAAATCTTTTAATTAAATGAAAATGTAGAGGTAATTGTTAAAGCAATTACAAGAAACCTGTCAGTGTCCGGTCATCGAGGCATGGATTTAGGATTTTTTCGTCATCAAAACACACAATGACAGTCGTCATAAGTTTTTATTAAATGTTTTTTACCATGAAATACTTGGCGATCTTATAATTCCTTCATTAACAACTGTTGTTGTTTCCTGCTTGGTACATGATTAATTTTAATAATTACATAACTTATTTGTAATTCTAGATAACAAAGTAGAATTCTGTGAATAATTTTAAGGCGTCACTCTGAACTTTTTACCATTTGCAAAAAATGTTGAGTAATTTTTTCCACGTGAATATTTTTGATATTTTGAATATTTCGATGTTTGAACACTTTAAAGGAAAATTTCAAAAGCTTATAGCGTTTCTGTAACTTTTGTTGTTAACCTAGGTCATCGATATAAGACCTAGGTCTACATCCTGAGTAATATACAAAACTAAAACGTCTGTTTATTTGTTTCTTTGAAATGCTTTCATGCATCAATAGATGGACAAATGGAGCTGAAATTTTGGATGAACTTTCTGGGGACCGCGAAAAGGACATAAGCTACAAAATGCGAGTATACATGCACAAGTGTAAACGGAAGATGCAAATATCTTATCAAAGAAACCTGGTTGGCAACTTCTAGAGAGGGTGAAGCAAATGAGGAATTGTTCATTAAAAAGTCTAATTTGAAACTTATGTACTATGTAATAAGAATGTTACATTTTCAAAACACATATGAATTATAGAATTCGAGAGCTACTGAACATAGAACACCGATAGACTGTAAAGTACGGTGATTGTAGGTATAACATCTATGTATGTATTCTCAATAGTATTCATTCTTTCGTTCTCAAATGTATTGAGTATGTATCCTCAAATCGATGGTCCATTCCTTTATTCTTCTTCTTCTTCTTCTCAGCCCTTGGACGTCCACTGCTGGACATAGGCCTCCCCCATTGTCCGCCATTTAGACCTATCGGCAGCGACCTGCATCCAGCGGGTGCCCGCAACCTTTATGAGGTCGTCTGTCCATCTAGCAGATGGACGTCCTCGGCTTCGTCCGCCGGTACGTGGTCTCCATTCGAGAACCCTTCTGCCCCATCGGCCATCGGTTCTTCGAGCTATGTGCCCTGCCCACTGCCACTTCAGCTTGCTAACCCGAGAGGCTATGTCGGTGACTTTAGTTCGTCTACGGATCTCCTCATTCCTGATTCGATCACGTAGGGAAACCCCGAGCATAGCCCTCTCCATAGCTCGCTGTGCGACAGTGAGCTTATTTATGAGGCCCATAGTCAGAGACCACGTCTCGGTGCCGTAGGTCATCACTGGCAACACACACTGGTCGAAGACCTTCGTCTTCAAGCACTGAGGTATATTGGACGAGAAGACGCTGCGTAGCTTCCCGAACGCTGCCCAGCCGAGTTGGATTCGTCGATTGACCTCTTTCTCGAAGTTGGACCTACCTAGTTGGACCGTTTGGCCTAGGTAGACGTACTCGTCAACAACTTCGAGAATCGAGCTCCCGACTGAAACTGGGGTGGGCACGACATGGACATTCGACATGATTTTAGTCTTGTCCATGTTCATTTTAAGGCCCACCTGTTGGGAAACTCGATTGAGGTCTCCGAGCATTGTGCTAAGATCCTCCAGCGATTCTGCCATGACCACGATATCGTCGGCAAATCGAAGGTGAGTGATGCATTCGCCATCAACGTTGATGCCGAGTCCTTTCCATTCCAGGAGCTTGAAAGCGTCTTCCATCGCATTGGTGAAGAGCTTCGGAGAGATTACATCTCCTTGTCTCACACCCCTCTGCAATGGAATCGGCTCCGTGCTCCCTTCCTGTACTCGGACTGACATGGTGGCGTTGTTATACAAACACTTCAACACTTCGATATACCGATAGTCAATATGGCACCGCTGGAGGGACTGTAGCACTGCCCAAGTCTCGATCGAATCAAAGGCTTTCTCATAGTCCACAAACGCTAAGCATAATGGCAAGTTATACTCCTCGGTCTTCTGTATAACTTGCCGCAGCGTATGGATGTGGTCTATGGTACTATACCCTTTTCGGAAACCGGCTTGTTCGGGAGGCTGGAAGTCATCAAACCTGCGCTCGAGACGATTCGTGATAACCCTCGAAAACAGCTTATAAACATGGCTCAGAAGCGAGATGGGCCTATAGTTCTTCAACAAGGTCTTGTCGCCTTTCTTGAAGAAGAGCACCACCACGCTTCTGTTCCATGCCTCCGGCGTAATACCTTCGAGCAAGACGGAATTAAAGAGCTTCTGAAGGACTTTCAGTACCGGTGTTCCACCCGCTTTCAGAAGCTCTGAAGTGATTCCGTCTTCACCCGGCGCCTTGTTGTTTCTAAGCTGTTTGAGGGCCATCCTAATCTCGTACAGGCTGATGTCCGGGATGTCTTCGGTATAGTGTCGGGTCAACTTGGCTCTTGGGTCTTTGTCCAAGTTGCCAACAGGTTTAGCGACCGAGGTATACAACTGTCCATAGAACCTCTCGATCTCCCTCAGTACCTCTTGTTTGTCGGAAGTGACACTGCCGTCCTCCCTCTTCAGCTTCGTCAACTGGCTCTGCCCAATAGATAAGTCTCTTGCGATCACTTTGGAGCCTTTATTCCGCTCTATCGTCTCCTTAATACGATTAGTATTAAAGAGACGGATGTCGTGTCGCAAGGACTGGTGAATCCGTCTATTGAGCTGCCGATATGCTTCCGCGTCATCAGGAGTCTGCAGTGCCATCGAACGTCGTTCCGCCAAGAGGTCGAGGGTGTGGTCGGTGAGCTTTTGGGGTCCATCTCTTCGACGATGTCTGAAGAATTTAGACCCCACCGTATGGACAGTTTCTACCAACCTGTTGTTGATATCGTCCACTGCAACGCAATCCTCTAGGCAATCGAAGCGATTTGACAATTCAAGCTGAAAGCTTTCGGGGTTTTGTATGTGGGCAGCAGTAGGTCGGAGCGTAGACTTCATCAGGCGGGACCTTTCCAACTTGACGTTTATATTCAATGTGCCTCTAACCATTCGGTGATCACTACCGGTTTTCACTCTGTGGATCACGGAGACATCATTGAATATTTGTCTCTTTGTGGCCATAATGAAGTCTATCTCATTTTTAACGGAACCGTCGGGGCTCATCCAGGTCCACTTCCTATGAGGCGGCTTCTTGAAGAAAGAGTTCATCATAAAGAGTCCCTCTTTCTCAAGAAAGTCGGCCAGCCTCTGGCCCCTCTGGTTCCGGTGCCCATATCCAAATTGCCCCACTCTCAACTCATCGTCGCCTCTTTTGCCCAGTTTCGCGTTGAAATCCCCCATAACAATATTGTAGTGTGTTTTCGAAGCATGTATGGCTCTACTAATGTCCTCATACATTGCTTCCACTTCGTTATCCGGGTGTGCCGAGGTCGGTGCGTAGACCTGTATGACCTTCAACGAATATCTCTTGGATATTCTGAGTATAAGGTACGCGACCCTGCTCGACACACTCGTGATGGCTACAACATTATTTACGAGGGACTTGTGGACGATAAACCCAACACCACCTTGGGACTGCTGGTCGCCCTCCCGGTAATAGAACAAGTTGCCGGACTTCAGGGTTATCGTGTCCTCCCCCTCTCTTCGGATTTCTGATAACCCCAATATATCCCAGTGCAACTTGCCTATCTCCTCTTCCAGCTCAGCGATCTTCTCGTCTGTCCTCAAAGTGCGCGTGTTGTAAGTCACCAGTGACAACCTACGTCGGTAATCCGTTTTAAGAGCCCTGGTCGTTCGACGGTGGAATCCCGCCCGGAGATTCTTAGCACCCCTGGCTCCAGCGCTCGACCAGCGTCCGTCGTCCACGCCGGTGTTGCGACTGGAGCCGCCGGGAACTTGGGGCCGTTTTACTTTTTCTGCCATAGGGGGGGGGGGGGGGGGGGTGGACCGTAACCCGCCGCGCTGGTCCAGTGCGTGGTGGCGGGTCGCCAGAGCCTCGTTCGTTGGTCGGCAGGGTGCACCACGAGCCGGTGAGGTTGGCTTGGGTCCCAGAGATGTAGGTTGGGACCCCTTACATTCCTTTATTAGGTGTCCAAAAAACAAAACCGTTCCTGTTGATTATACTTACATATATTAAAATTAATACACATGTATATGTTTTGATATATATGTATATGTGTTAATAGATAGTGACAAACAACCTTATAGTATAATTAATTATTTACGACTATTTATCAGTAACGCTAAATAAAAACAATTTCAATTATTACATCATTACAAATTTCAAAACGTGACTCATATCTACGTGTCAAGCGTAATCAAGCACTTTATCAAAGTTAACCGTAATAAAATAAAGAATAATTTATCAGAAAATCCTTGGAATCACTTTACAACAGTCGGATCAGCAAATCTACAAGCTTCATTAGTCTTCATGCTATTGAAATACCGGCGTTAAATGCACTAATTATATCGTCATTTCCTTGTCGAAAAATGCGTTGCGGAAATGATTTTTGCGGTTAGAACAAACAAGAACATCTATGGGTTTTTGTGCATTAAATACCTTGTCTAATTTGACATGCAATTACGTATACCTAACAGAATGTTTCCGCGTAGGTCCTTAGTTCTCGGCCCACGTTTCTTCCCGAGGTTGTTATGGCACCGCAGTAGGTCGCCAATACAATTATCATTCCATAAGACTAACTATGAATAAGGCTAAAGAATATGTGTATGTCACCATTGTCATGATGATTCTTGGGTATTTCCTCGTATTCATTTACACTTTTTCATTGTGACTTTTATCTTGAAACTAATCTGTTGGTTTCACACGATTGAATCGCTCACTTTGAATAGATTATTTTACTAATTTAATATTCAATATAAAACAATTCAATATAAATTATACATAAATATAACATATACATAACGATGTTATCTATTTATTGTCTTGATATTTATATTTTTTTTTACATTTTTTACAATTATAACAATTGACATTCCTTTTTAACTTGTAAGATTATTTTTGTATATTTTGTTATCATGATACGTTTGTTATATTTTTTTATGAGATTAATTTATTATTAGACTGTTGATATAATATCTATTAATTTAATTGGATCCTAATATTTTTTTTCCTTTTCTTATGTTTAAATATTTGTACAGCGTTCTAATGGCAGAATGTATAAGATCTACCTCAATTCAATACCAATTTTATTGTGATTCCAATTTTGTGTGTAATTTTAATTTACATTCAGACGCAAATAAATTTATTATTATTATTAACAAGAAAAATCTCCGAATTTAGTCCGTAATTGATAAGGTTAACAAGTCGAAAAAATATGGACTAGTCATTCTTGAGATTCGTCTGAACAAATAAACAAACAAGTTTAGCATTTTATGCGAAAAAAGTGACGCAAAACTACTTTCGTTGTATTTTTTTCATGTTAGAAGGTCTGTATGTTGCTGTTGCTACATCACGGCCTTCGGGGCTCAGTTAGCATCTATTGTTCAGCAAATTACTGATTCCGTCTCTAATTCGTAGCACTGCTATTGTTTCTCACTACCAGCTGCCCGATTTTACGGGTAATGCACACCGCGAAAACTAACATCTTCACAAAAACAGTGCAGTCACACAAACACACATCCTGTATAATGAATTAATTAATAGACATCATACCTTATTATTATCGCTTTATATCAATTATTGCTTTTTATAGAATCATAAAAACTAAATAATTATGAGATTTGCTTAATTATTCAGATTAAGTTACCGTGAACAATTCATTGTTATTTTATTATACATATTTATTATTCTTTGCACATATACAAAAATAGCCAATTATTTGATTTTCCTGTTAATTAAAATAATGCAACAATGGGTGGGTATATATTTAACGTTATTAAATACAATTATAACTTACCTACTTACCAGAACTTAGGTGTCACTAGTCATTACAAGGGAAACAGTCCTTGACACCATCACTAATAAACGGTTATAAACAATCCGGACGCTTGATCATTTTTCTTTATGGAAAATTAGTGGCAGACGAGCATACAGTCCACCTGATGGTAAGTGAATATTATCATCCATGGACATCCGCAATACGTGCCAACATCAGTCGAGAATGACAAATGTCGGCAAGCCTCCGGATGCGCTGCCTGTCTTTGGAGATATAGAAATGGATTTGAAGAATGGCTTGGATAAATGGGGAGGGATAGGATGAGATGCGGTGAGAATGAGCTCTGGCATATCTCACTCACTACCGAAACACGTACGTCACTGCAACAAATTGTCCCGCGATTACGAATCTAATACGCTATTTCTTGATCTTGACGTAAATGATATTATAGTAGGTACGTACTTAATGTTCCACTCTTGGTTCTCTCAATTATGTGTCCACACTCCAGAAATACAAACAAAAACCACTTATGTCCCAAACAAACGTCTATCTTTTTAAACATATTTTATAATTATTCGTTTGTGCTTACAGACAGTTTCACTACAAACTCGATTTATATCATTAGCATATTACTGATAAATTTCATGACAAGATGCGTGTTATTTCAAGACAAAATGCGTATTATTTCATGGCAAGATGTTTATTATTTCAAGACAAGATGCGTATTATTTCAAGGCAAGATGCGTATTATTTCATGGCAAGATGCGTATTATTTCATGGCAAGATGCGTATTATTTCATGGCAAGATGGGTATTATTTCATGGCAAGATGCGCATTATTTCATGACAAGATGCGTATTATTTCATGGCAAGATGCGTATTATTCTTGGTATCTACAATTTCTCTTCATTTACATCGTACAAAACAAATGTACGTTGTTAATGTTTATGTAATTTGTTGTAGCTTAATTGATATATGAATTAGTTATTATTTTATATGTATCCATATTGACAATTTTACTGTTTGTGCCCAAATAAAATAAAATAAAAAGCAATAAATATAGCACAGGCAATAGCCTGTACACACCTCGAAGTGAAGGTTTCCTGCGTTTTTATATTTACTATTTCAAAACCTAAGAAGACTGTGAAAATAATAATATTATGTAGGTATACAGTATAGCTTATATACGGTACTGCTTTGTAAACCAACATAGTTTCCGCTATTTACCTTGGCACCTCCCATATAACTATACTCCAAAAAGGAAAACTCCCTTTTACATCTCTCTTAATCAAGTTTAGGGTTATTATTTTAATCTATTTATCATATTTACGGTACATATATTACTAATGTTTACGGTTATTTCAATAAAGTTAATGTTTTTGCTATTGGTGGAAAATTCCCCGTTACCTCTATTAATCTTGATTAAATCTCTCTCTTAATCAAGTCTAGGGCCATTATTTTAATCTATTTATCATGTTTACGATAATTAGTGTTCAAGATTATGTCAATAAAATGCATAGATATTATCCTTTTTTCCAGGTGTGCGTTTGCAGCGCGTTAGCTGCGCTGGACGGGTACAGCCCTCAGCAAGACCCCGATCAGTTCCACATCCAGACCGACGAGGACGACGAGAGGTACTTCCTCTACCAAACACATAATGGACAATACCGAAAGGAGAGGAGACTGAAGGATGGATCAGTTGTCGGTATGTGTCTTTTTATTCTTGAGTCTGATATATTTCTGTAAACTCCATTTTAGTTATTAGTAGACTAACTAGAGCTATCATGTACCATCAGTTTAACTGACTAAAATGTTTATAACTACGCCTATTTATTTAACCTGAAACCTATACCGTAAAATCTACTATCCAAAAACAGCTTACATCAATTTGATAGCAATTTATTCCTTCTGTTTCAGGAACAACAGGATGGGTTGGCGCAGATGGATACCTGCGACTACAGGACTACATAGCAGACGACCAGGGCTACAGAATCTATAAATCGAAGACTGTTTATGTGGGACAAAACCGACCGATTGGAGTAAGCACTCAATTCCATAGAGTAAAAATAAATCATAGTAAATGCGAACAAAATTTGCATATACCAGCCTTCTTGCCTTTGTAGAATTCGTGTTACTCATTAAGACGTTTCTGTATAGGGTTGCCACGCGTACTATATCATATAGTATCGTACTATATTTTACTCAATTATACTATATATTGTTGAGAAAAAATATAGTACGAAAAATACTATATTTTCATCGCTAATTCAACCATCGTGCTAATGCTGATAATGAAAGTAATAAAAAGTGCATTTTTTATTGTCAACCCAAAACTGCTATAAATATTCGTTCGGCGCGCACTAAAACGAAAGCTCTTGTAACGTAAGTGTTGTGGCCACAATCCCTGTAGATGGTTTTAGATGATTTAAGTAAAGAAGATGTTTTAACAAACAGAAACAATATCTACCTCTTTTCATTAGTTATTCAGTAGTTTACTGTGGATAATGGTATTCAGAATAAACTACTAGACTTTTATGAGAATCCTGATGAATCTGTTGATGGAATGTTCAAAGAAATTACAAATTCCTTAAATGAACATAACATTTATTTAGACAAAATATCAGAGTTAAGTGTTGATAATTGCAATACGACTTTTGAAATCCACCATTCATTGTTCACTAATATGCAAACAGTTAGTTGTTCTTGGTATAATCAAAGGCAGCTGCATGCACATATTGTGCACAACGCGGTGAAGTTTATTAGGAATTGTTTATCACATGATGTATAGAATATTATTTAAAAAAGTATAGGTATTTTTCATCTTCAGCAGTGAGTCCGGAAGAGTTGAAAAAAAGTGTCAACGGGGAATGGCAAGAACTAAAAGGGCATGTAAACACAATGTGGCTATCTTTATTACCTTGTGTTTATATTGCTCAATTTGTTACTCATAAGAAACTATATCGATAGTCTAGAAAAAGACTGTCCAACAATGTTGCAAAATATTCTTTTGTTAAATGAATCAGAATGTTAAATTATCATTGAAATTTATTTTCATTTTGTAAGTCATATAATGCATGTATTAAAAAAAATGAAATGTAATATGATCAGTATTTTAGATGTATCAATACCATACGATTCCATCAGCCTGTGTCTCTCCACTGCTGAATACATATAGGCCTGTCCTAAGGTACGACACTACAAACAGTTTTCCGCTCTTCTCATGCAGCCACTACCGGCGGCTTTCTTCAAGTAGTCAGTCCACCTGGCCGGAGGGCGTCCCCCGCTACGTCTCCCGGTATGTGGCCTCCATTCGAGGACTCGTCTCCCCCATCGATTAATTATTAGTCCTGCAACATAATATATGGCCCTCCCACTGCCACTTCAGCTTGCTGATACTTTGAATTATGTCGGCAACCTTAACTCTTCAGCAAATCTCCTCGTTGCGGATTATATCCAGCAAAGAAGCTCCGAGCATAGCTCTCTCCATCGCTAGCTGAGCGACTTTGAATTTGTGAATCAGGCCTGCCCTCAGAAACCACGTTTCGGCGCCATACGTCATAATAACGCACTGATTTGAAGACTTTTGTCTTCAAACATTGTGGTATAGCCGACGAGAAGATTGTGATGCATTGTCCCAAATGCTGCATAACCGAGTTGACAGTTAGAATCCAGGACCAGCAGACTAACCCAATCCATTTGCGTCGGGGTGTGAGACAGGGCGGTGCACTATCCGCGAAACTGTTCACGAACGCTATGCGGAGTCAGTGTCTAGGGCAAATACGTTTCCCACCTTTGATTCGCGGACGACATCATCATCATAGCAGATTTGAGTTGAATGCTAAACGACCTCGCAGTGTGTTGTTCTTAGGATAAATCTGAACAAGACAAAGATCATGTTCAATGAATGCGTAGTCCCTGGACCGGTCAGCGTCGAGGGAGCTTCACTAGAAGTTATGGGCGAATATATCTATCTTGGACAGTCAATCCAGTTAGATAAGTTTAACTTCAGTGGAGAGGCCTACAAACGCATTATACTCGGTTGGACAGTATGTATACAATATCATGAAAAAATTTAAAACGAATTAGAGCAGCGCAGCAAAAACAGATTCTTTAGATATGACACACACAGAAAAAAATCAAAATTGGAATAAAAATTAAACAAACAAAATAAATAAAAATAAATCTGTACTTTTTATTTCCCGAATTTCCTGAAAGTATTATATTTTTTAGCAATTTATCGAAAAAGTCCTATATTTCCTCCAAAATAGGTGGCAACCCTATTTTTGTATGTTATTTTTATTTTCATAGTAACGACGAAAGATGGGCAGATATCTCACCTGTTGGTAAATGGATTTACGAGCGCTGCCGACGTAATTACCTCTTCTGGGCCTTTTTTTTAATTTACGATCACGCGTCTCCATTTTGTTTTCCAGGAGTCGCTGAAAATCGCCAAAACAGCTCCAACAGATTCTGGTTACGGAGTAACACCAGCGCCCGTAGAACATCATGCTCATGTACCTCCGCGAGTGAGCACGGCAGCAGCGCCAGTACCACCGTCTTCGACCTTCGAACCTCTAGGGAGGTTCCCTACCGAAGTCCACGTCACCCCACCACCTCCGTCCTACCCAACCTCCACGTCCACACCACAAGTCCACGTCTCACCGAACTCAATTGATTCGTCAACAAAATTTGACTTCAAACCTACTGTTCCGCCCATCACAGCCAGCGAAGCCACACCCTCGCCCAGTTTATACGACTACGATTCGTCAAACGCCAACACAATTGACGACGGTTACTACGCCAGTGATAGCAGGCGCTACGACGTATTCAATCCCAACTCTTACAGACACGCAGATGACTGGCTGAGACGTCAAAGACCCGGAGTACGACTTGGTGACGGATACACGCCTCAGTTCCCAGGATATGACGGTGTAGCGTTCAGAGAAAATGGCTTTCGGTACTATCTTCCTAAACAGTATCACGAGGAAGCAACCGGAGCTGCGAGTGAAAGAACAGGTAGCTTCGGGTACGTTGATCCTTTCGGCATTCGCAGAGTGATATACTACAACACAGCGCCTGGTGAAGGCTTCCAAATACGCAAGAACAATAGATTCGTAGGTCACGACGGTACCCCCTACGATCCGAGACCGATTGATTGATGATGAAAGACGTTAGATGTAAAGACTGTGTGTGATGTTTTTATTATTTATTTATCAGTATTGTTAGTTGACACAGTTGACTGTTGAAAGACAAAACGACTCATTCGAACGAAGCGAACACTTAGCCATTAACACTAGATGTAGGTGATAAGATATGTATATTATTCATATAACAGTATATATAATCTTATGTTATAAGTTACAAGCTGTCAGTTACCTGTAATTTTAGTGCCATTTATAAATCTATAAAAAAGTTTCATTTAACACGGACTAAAATCTGTTTACTTTAAATATTTTAATTGTAAATAGCCATTATAGTAGTAAAAATGGAGTAAAATATTTTCAATTCTACCTGATATATCTACAGCACTTTTTACCAAATACACTAAAATTTACCGTTAATTTGTTTCAAATGGGCATAATGTACTAAAAAGGCGAATGGTTATTAAACATTAGAGACGAAGTGTCATTGACCTCTTCTTGGTTGGCAAACGCTGTGCTCTAAAACTGGACGCGTGTAGGCTCAGCTAAATGACGCCATTATACCTTTTGAGGTAACTAAAATAGGTATGTAAGCACAAGATCAAGATTAACCAACCAAATACGTAGACCTTAAAACTTAACGAAACGTAAGGATAATAACATACTTAATTTCTGATGTCATTTTTCTTATTGTGATAGTAATAACCCACTCTATTTTTTTAAGCTCGGTACGTGATAAACATGTCATTGCGAATAATTTGTCATTGCAATACGTTATGGATTGGCATAATTTTAATGGCAACTTGTTGCAGTGACGCACTTTGGGTATTAATTTATTATATATCGTGTTGTACTAAAATTAACATGATTTCACGTAATTATTATATAAATATGTGTATTATGTATTAATATGCACATTGTTTAACTAATGTTGTAAAAATACTTAAATAAATATGTTAACGACAACCTGTCCTGCTTTATTACCTAACTATTTGATAAACTACGTGTTTCTGATATTACCTGATGAACCTACTAATATAACAAGTTTTAATAAAATTGCTCGTGTTATTAAGCTTGTTATACCTGACATTTTTTTTTCAATTAAGAACTCTTTATAAAGCCCTAGCAATTTAAAAATTAGGCCAGATAATGCTGTGCACTTACCAGGTAAAAACATTTTCTAAGTATTTCTAAGATTTTCCAATAATTAGATATTATTGGGAAATCTTTTACACTTAACATGATTCTAAAAATCTGAAATCATTTATGATAATTGATCTAACAAAAAAGTGATATTAAACTCTAAATTATGATAATAGACGCGCTTGTAGGGCTCTATAGGTGCTACTATAAAAAAAATCAAGGAACCGATCTCCGATCATGCTAATATCAGATACTTAGCTCATTATCATTTAAATTATTTTAATCGCTTATTTATTGATTTATATTCACATTTGCCTTTATTATAAAAAACATTTCTCAGTTTCAGAAAATGTTTGCGTTTTTAGTCTGCTTGCTATCTGCTTCGGCCTTAGCTGTCGATTATAACAGTTATCTGGGTCAACAACAACAACCCTATGTTTCAAACTATGCCATCGATGGCGTAAAAGAAGGTCTCACGAACATATTCAACCCTAACACGAACTTTTTCTACAATTTTGAACACTACCGAAGAGACCAACCTCCTCACGTGGAACAAAGAGAGGAAAACCTTGGTAAATATTTTTATAGGTCACTGAAGACCACTTCCACTTCCACTACCCCTTTACCTTCACCATTTATCCCGCAATATTCAACAAACAGTCCTGAATACGAGTTACCCTCGTCTCCTAATGTAATTCCAAATTCATTGGACTTCAGCGCTCAGCAATGGAATCAATTGTTCGCTTCAACAACAACTACTTTGCCGCCTTCGTCGTCTACGGCAAAATGGTTAGAATTGATTAGAGCCTACCAGCAAAACATTTCGACGTTACCCGACGGGAATCAAAATAATCTACAGGAAAACCAATACAAAAATCTGCCCATTGTTGTCCCTACCCAAGCGCCTGCATGGATAAATCGGCAAGAATACAACGATAATCATTTACAAAGTTCGCTTCTGCCATTTGCGCCTACACTCCCAACGTTGACGAGTTCTCAAACACCGAGGGTTAGCGCTACTGAGTCTCATATGCCAATTTCGCCAAAAAATCAACAGGATTCTCAAAGTATGCAGAACAGAGGCAGCTACAAATTTAAATGGACAGATATGATAGTAAGTGATGCTCCAGAAGTAAAGATAACCCAAACCACATTATCTCCACTGATCCCTAACTCACCACCGCCCGTGCAGACTTTATCACCATGGCAAGATGGTTTCAAAAAGTGATAATAGCGGTTGATAATAAAAAAGAAAATGTGCTTAAAATGTCACAAATAAATAACTATAACTCATGCCAGCCTTCATTTTTTTACATTTATCTACTTTACACATTGTGCATTGTTTCACTTTTGCTATTACGATGATAATCCTTTTCTTGTTATTAATATAGCTTAATACATAATTTGTGAAACATGAAACCAATTTTATGAAACAAATACATTTCAAAAGAGCGATGTATTCCATGTTAGAGAGGTTCTGTACTCGAGCCTCAATCATGAGACCGAATGAGACTAGAGTTTAGATCTAGTTTTTTTATTCTCAGGCATGCAGGTTTTCTCCCGATATTTTCTTTCACTGCCAACCTAGGGATAACTTTTGAAATCCATACTTAAATAGAAATTCAATGGACGGGTCGATGATTTGAGCTAAAGACCTCATGAGCGGGAGTCGAGTTTAGATATCCCAAAAGGCTACACCACTCTCGCTTAAAGTTTAAACTCTCCTATTTTGAGAGATAGATAACATAAGATAAATTTATCAACAATAATACCACTTGATCAATATCATATCAATATTTAAATTTCTATTAAGTAGTTATGTATATTATTTATTTGTAGAATAGATGGAGAGCCAGCCAATGTTCAAGGATAGGAACGTATTCAGAAGGAATTACGCGTATTATATAGAGATAAACAAAATGTATTAGTCATAGACAGGATAATTGTTATTTTACTAGATCCGAGAGTAATGGGAGCTTACGCCTGAATGGAGTGCCAGTATTTCATTCCGTTTATTCAAAGCAAAAGAAATAGACCCACGTCTGTAATTATGATGTGTACAAATTAATTTTATTTAGATTATATGTATCACCATCAGGGCCGTCTTTACCAGGGGGTGCAAGGGGTGCGGTGCACCCCGGGCGCTCAGCTTTTAATGGTAATGAAAAAATATAACGCTATAGTAAACAATTACACAATAGGATATTTGACTGTCATAGGATACACAATAGGATATTTGACTGTCATAGGATACACAATAGGATATTTGACTGTCATAGGATACACAATAGGATGTTTGACTGTCTTAGGATACACTCCCGCACCCCGGCGCAGAATAGACTTAAGACGGCCCTGATCACCATCTTGAAATACCTTCAGAAATCTAAAAAATAATTACAAACATAACGAACATTCAAAGAGAAATTACATGAGACTATCCGACTATAGACTAGACAAATAAGACTATCCATTACAAATTAAATGTTCATTGTTTTACTATTTAGCTTGCGGAAGTAATTTCTATGATCCACTCATCGGCATCAAAAATCTAAAGAATAGTCACAAATTAAAAAAAATTAGACACTTCACAATCATTTTAATAAAAAAAAAACAAGTTACAAGAGGTTTACAATGATTTTTAAAGGCGACGGTATCTTTCCATGAGAAACAATTAAAATAATAAACAATTAAGTTCAAAACACATGCATTTATTTCTTTGTTTATTCGCTCGTGAAAATCAATCGCTCCCGTTATTTTTAGGAGTAAACACCTATTTCTTTATTTACTCGGCACAATAGCAGGGGTCTGTACGACATAAGGATAGTTATAGTAAATAAGACGCGGACGAGAAAAAATAGTTGGTATTTGAAACGGAAAGTTGATATTCGGAAAATTAAAAGTGGGAAAGTAGTTTGACAATGGAGGCAACGAGGATATGAAGTTGGATATGAACGGTGGTTTGGGAATACTTGGAAAGCTTATCTGTGGAGGTTTCTGTTGATTTTCCCCTGGTTCTACAGGTCCTTCTTCCTCATTTTGGCCTGATTTTATTTCAAAATTAGGATCAAGTGAGCCTCCTTCTAAGTTGTAAGGATCTTCCGTAGCATAAAATTCGTCGTGCTCTCCTGCTGATTGGTAATGCTCGTTATTCTCATGGAGTTGATTCCTCGGTCGTATTTCTGGCAGAGAAGATAGCTTAATGTTGTGTCCTTGTGACAGGTATAGCTGATCCGAAATCGGAATCACAGCAGGAGCTTGTTGAAGGAGCTGAGGAGTAGCGGGAACCAGTGGTTGGGCTGCAGTGCACGCAACTAAACACAAGACGCTTAGTAGTATCATCTGAAAGCAGTCACTTTTATTAAACACAGAGAAAATTAATATATTCAGTATATATACACTGAGGTTGAGGTGATGGCTTGTCTAACAAGCCTTCTATACCGTCGACGAACTTATCAATTTGAGTAAATGACGTGACTTGTATATAAAGATTATAATTCAATTTATAATTTTTTCGTATATTAATTTAATTATAATTTCAATATTTAAAAAATAATTGAGTTGTAATAATAGCTAATAATTGAATAATAGCGTATGTAATAATTAGTGAGTTTGAGTATAAGAAAGACTTATACCAAGCCAGCAGAACATTCACATTTCACTTGGATTGTGTGAAGAGGACTGCGATTATTTAACAACAGTTGCATCTTCTGTCTATCTGTCACTTATTTCATGTAGAAGGGGTCAAAAAGGAATCAACGATTCTGAATTTATTACAAAAAATATTCCAAATATTTTTCTTACCTTTGGGTCGATGCAAGTTCTCACCCGAGATGACAATGCATCATGTCACCCTCCAGTCACTTTATATATGAATTCCTCCAATCAATACCTTAATTATAAAACTAATCAAACACAAATAGCGGAGATTTTTGAGATAAACGGCACAATCAACAGTAGAACGTTTTGTGTAACTTTAAGATAATTTGGAGATGTCGACATTTTCAAAAACTTTTTTTCGTATTTTTAACAATGCCTTTCCAAATTCCAATTCCAATTTGTATTGTTCCTTTGTTCGTAACCATCTCGAATACATGTCACACGCTTAGGACCCGTACGGAAAACATACAAAAGCGCTTTCTTAAATACTTAAAATAGCGGCATCTGAATACCGACAACGGTTATTTCACGCGTTGCAGAAAAGTATAGAAACTTAAAATTATATCGTACCATTAACGAAGTGCCGAGAATTAACTGATATTTGTAATATTCAATAGTACCTAACCTACGAGTACATGCTCATCAAAGCTAATACTCGTAAATAGATATCGGCCAAATTCCCCTTTTTTGCATGCTTGAGATTTTATTAGGATTAACCATGATGTATTATAGATTTTGATCCCTTTTGTATAATTACAATACGTTTGTGGATAATTACAAAACTTTTGTATAACTATGTTTGCGTAGGTACTTAATATAGTTAAGTTAAGAGAAAATATTTCATCGCTTCTTTACCACTTATAATATATGATTCTCGTAATTCTTATATTAACTGACAATATCTGGAGTAATTTGTTTTAAACGACTTACTAATAACGTATATTTACGAAGTCACTATATGTGAAAACTTGTAATGTATCACTATATGTGTAAAACATCAGTATTCATGAATATTGAACAAAATTCTAACTAGATGTACGTTTTCGCAGAAAATAAAATAGTAATATGTAGGTAATACTATGTGGAAAATAACGCCACAGTCATTGTACCTAATCGATATTAAACACATACGCACTAATCTACTAACATTCTAAACATATATACATATAGTATGAGGGATCTGGTGTAAAATGTGGTTATAGGCTCTCATACTAAAAATAAACTAATGTAAACATTCGAAACTACATGTCATATACTACTGTACCACTGTAATCACTGTACTTTCGTATCACTACACATGTTACATGTATCTACATACCTACTCCTTGTACAGAAAGCTAATGTTTCAAATGCGAGATATATGGTATTCATTGATTAGGTGTACCTATCAGTTTTTCAACAAATCAATTACCTATCTATAGTTTACCTATAGTATAATAATTACGTAGCAGGTTTTAATAATTGGCAAAATAATAATCGCGTAATGTCACTTTCCAACTTGTTTCTTCGATCTATTTATAAATTGAAGTTAAAATTATTAATTTCCATTACTCAATAGGTTTTCGTCGAGATAACATCATGGTGAGTTATAAGAACGTATCTCATATTTCTAAAAATTTTGAAAGATGCTTCTGAATACCAGAAATAAATAATATAGATTTTGTGTATCATATAGTGCAGTGGCGGACTAAGCTAGGCGGCTAGCGTGAGCTGCTCCGGGCCACACCCTCCAGGTGGCCTCGCCTATTATACATAAAATGAAAAGTTTTAATTTTGAGTCGTTAGTCCCGGGTGCAGCAAATCTTAGTCCGCCACGGAAACTGTGAGAATTGTGTTTAAAACCAAACTGCACAATGTTTAAAAGGCTGTATAATTTGTTTGTTACAAAATATATGTTGATAGAAACTTCCCACTAAAAACCTTGAATATTATTAGCATAACTAACACTGAGTTCTTTTATTTTCAGATTTCGTCAGGATCGTTGTTATTCCTGATTGGAACAAGCTTAGCGTGCACACTTGCAGTCCCAACCAATTATCATTTACCTCCTAATTTCATCAGTCCGCGTAACTCATCTGGAATTCTGTCTTTGCCAGAACTGAGGCAAGCCTTTAACAATGTCATACAAAACGGATACAACTTCTATGCTAAGCAACCGTTCACCTTCCCGGTAAAAATCCGACAGCGAATTCCTATAGCAATAGGTAGAGTGGACGACTGTGAAAAGCATATTGCGGTCCCTGCGCTGCAAATTCCTGAAGTTCCTATAATAGTAGTACCGCATACTTTTACGATTGCAGAAACAGAAACTATTCCAAAGTGGCCGTTGGCGATTGGTCCTCAGCCTCCTCAGGTACTGTCTCAGATATTATCCCGAGATCCTGTTACAAATGAAGGATCAATAATACTAACGGAAAGTGTTGTAATACCAGATGCTCCTTGTCTACCTGAAGCTGAAACGATAGCAATCTTGCAACCTACAGACAGCCTTGTTATGATACCTGAACCAGTCGTACCCATTGTAATCGAAGAAGAAGAAGGAAACGTTGAAGAACTCATTCCTGTTGTTGCAGAATTACCAATTTTAGAAACGAATCCCTTACTAGTAATTCCGGTTCCTCCTCAACTACCGCCTCTGGAGTTGCCTGAACTACCTGCTCCGCTTGTAACAGAAGAGCCAATAAAAGCAACTGAACCCGTTCCAACAAATCCTCCGGTCACAAACATTGTAGATTCTACTGTTATACAATTAAACCCTCCTGCTCCCCTTATAGGAGTTGAGGAAAGCGCACAGAGCGTGCTTATCCACAACTCGCTTCCGGAAGTAACCGAGGTGCCTACAGAAAGTCATCCGGAAGAAATTTCAGTAACTAATTGTAACACTAATTGCAACCAAGTAAATCCGGCCATCATCCATGATATCTTAAAGCCCTTAATAGACAATCAAAAGCCGGGAATTATTATTCCACAGATACCGATAAATAACGATAAAGTGGAGATAGTTAATAACATTATCATCCCTTCAGCTGAATCTTTACCTTTTTCTACTATATGCGCGGAAAATATTGTGAAAGAGCGCGTGTTGCCGAATATTTTAAGAGCTAAACCTGCAGAAACTGCATAAATAAATAAAATAATTATACGAGTACACCACATTGCAATTGTAATTTTATTGAAAATTATTTGAAGACACAACATTTTGTTTTTTATTCTCTATCAAAACCGATTCTGAAAAAGTATTGATTAAGATATAGGTAACATTTTTAATTTCCTTAGTAATTCCTTGGATTAAAAGATAATGCTACGGGCTTGTCTGGTCTATTGATAAGAAGAGTTCTGACGCCCAGTTCTTCGCCATTCCATTTCACTTCGAATTCACGTATTAGCTGAAAGAAAACAACATTATTCATATCAATAAGGGAAAAGTACATAATTGATATTTTTTTCATAAATAACTACAGATGGGTATGTGTAGAGCATAATGTAACAGAAGCTCACTGGTAATTAATATTGAAAAATTCGTAGTTTTTTATACAGAGTCCCCTCGGTGGTTAGTGGACACTGTCGCACTTGGAGATTAGAAATGGGTTTAGAAAAAATAGGGAATAGGCAGTATAAAGGAATGAGAAATTTTCCTCATCCCATTACACTCAAAATCCTACCTTGGTGAGGACAGAAAGTAATGGGAAATAACGCTAAAAGTATAAATAGTATATGAGGACCCCAGAGGTAAAGGGGTCTAAGTGACAAAATTTATGTTTTGAGATAATTGAACCAAAAGTCAACAAAATTTTGTAAGAGGGAAAGTTATTTTTTTTTTGTTTTGACCTTTTTAGGCCAACACTTTGGCCATTTGCTTCTAATTAGTACTAACAATAGATTATTAAAATCACCTGTGTTACATTTATAGGTAATAAAAGGTAGATAATGTGTACTTAGACCAAGCAGCTTAGACCTTAGCGCTCTAAGCAGTGTTAGCATGCACTACTAGTGGTGAAGGGGCATGACACTAGGTAGCAGCACCTGTCAGGGAAATCACTTGGATCTCCTCGCCACTAAAAAGAATAGTATTTTAACAGTCTGTTACTGCATCTAACTCAATTCTTTCGAAAATGTCACTTAGACCCCTTGACCTCTGGGGTCCTCATATATACTCGTAATTGTACTAGAGACATCGACATGGAATAGACGAGATATTTTTTTTTTATTTATTTATTCAAAAGAAACTTAAATAGTAGGTATACATATATTTCCGCCAAACTGATGACAGTTTGTTGGCGAATAGTGCGCTCTCAACTTTTAACTTTCCGTGTCTTACCCACTTAGGTTAGCTTAACTAATTAACAACTTGTCTACGATGTGAACAAGTATATATATGTACAATCCATGAGTACTACATGAAACAGTAAGTACACTTCTAGGTATCTATATTTAATTTATTTAACAGTATCGCTTTTAGCCTTTTTTTAAATACCTGTTTACCACTGCACTGTTCCACAGTTGGACTAATTTGGTTAAATAATTTAGGAATCATGTATTTACGAGTTCTTTTGCCAAAGTAATTGTTCATATTATATTCTACATATCTTCTTTGCGAGTTTTCTCTAAGGTTGCGTATCGGTATTCTACATGTTTTAATGCTATCCTGGCCATAATCATCAATATACATTAAGTATTTTACTTTTTCGTGAACAGGTAATATCTTTAACTTATTATACAACAACTTATAATTTTTGTTACAACTAATCCTGGTTTTTTTATCGTTTTTTATTATTCGAATCTGGATGTTACATACTATATATCTAACTCATTCCTAAAACACATGTACATTTCATGACACTTTTCTGTAAGAGAACGTTAACTGAAAAAGAGAGAACGTTTGGTGGGGAACGTTGCACGCTGCAATCCAACAGCCGCTGGGCGCACTCGACTGGCCTTGTTACCCCCCTCTCACAGAAGACAACCTTGAAATGTGCTGCATTTCCCACTACATGCTACTCCCCAATGTACGTACGTGTTTCGGTACTGAGTGAGATATGCCAGAGTCCATTCCTATCCTATCCTATCCCTCCCCATTTCCTCAACCCTTTCTCCAAATCAATTCCAACATCTCAAATGGTAGGCAGCGCATCCGGTGACGCGCCTACGTTTGTCATTCTGGACTGATATTGGCATGTATCGCGGATTCCATGGACGACAGTATCCCCTTACCACCAGGTGGACTGTATGCTCGTCTTCCGCCTTCTTACTATAAAATAAAACTCGGTTAATCGACGTTGACGTCGTGTTGTCAGAAATTTATAGATAGATAAACTGTATTGTACACAAAGACATGTTGCAAACAGACAATTTAAATATACAACACGAAAATGATAATAATAATAATTAGAGTACTAATGAGAACACCGATAACAATCATATATAAACAAAATTGAAAATGTTAGTTTGTTCAAAATCTTAAATCTCCGAAAGTTCTTCACCGAGTGCTTTGAATTTTTGACACAACGTTGCATTCGAATACGCGCGTGTTTTTATATACCTATCGCAGGGTAAAAACATGCTTTTTACCCAAGAACAGGTAAAAACAGGGTAAGCGCGATTTATTGGGCAGCCACAGCAACGCGTGGTCGGACACAGCTAGTAACAAATAAAAGTAGATGATACAATTTCACATAATGTCGACATAATACTTATAATTGAAATAAATGATTTTATACACACCCGTAACAAAGTAATGCAAATATTCTGTTCAGCCAGTCTTCTTGCTATACAGGATCGGGGTCCAAAACCGAAGGGTAAACTCAAAAATGGGTGTATGTTCTCATATTCCGAAGACCCTCTCATCCAGCGCTCCGGCTTAAAACTTAATGGTTCGCGAACATATTGAGGAAGACGACAAGCCACCATGTTTTGGGTCACTACTACCGTCTAAAAATTTTATCAATTTATTATGTTTGACATTTTATATGACTGTTGACAATTTTTCAAGTCTTTGCTCGAAATAAAAATCATTGTTATTATTACGTATCATTATTTTAAGGTATTTTTAGCATGCATTTTGTACTATGCATGTAATGCATGTATAAAATTCCTGAAACATCTATAATAAATTCGATTATATTTTGATGGGTTTGATGTCCTCACGGCAATATTAAAGGTGTATCATTCAAATATTCCCGGGTTTCCCCAGGTATTTATTACGAAGATAACGTGAAATTGGCAGAATGTGCTACCCGCACTATTGCCATATATAAAGAAAAAAAAACAACGAAAATTAACTATAAAATCACCGCAGTAATTCATTCGTGTTTATGGTACAAACGCAAAAAAAGTTTGTTATCGTGCGAACGCTTACAAACTTTTTGCCTATTTGACTCCTTTGATATGTGTCGAAAAACCGACAGACGCGCGGTGACGCGTGTTTGATATTTGCAAATAAGGCAAATATTTTGTCAAGTATATTCTCCCCACATGGAGGTTATTTGTCAAATATAACAAATACTGTTGCACAATTGCCACCATATAACATTAATAATTTACTTACGTCTTTGGGAATCAAATATCCTTTCAAAACCATATCTTTCTGCGACAGTCGACCAACACCTATGGATACAGGGTTTAGTCTTAGACTCTCTTTGACACAGCTCTTCAAATAAATAGCTCTTGAGAATACATCAGGAGTCAATTTTGAATCTTTGGAAGGTAGAAGAGTTTCCAGCTCTTTGTATAGTTTCTCTTGAACTCCTGGATTACGAGCCATATGGTGTAAGGCAAAACTTGCTGAATACGCTGTCTGAAAAACACTAAATTTCTTTAGTGAAAAGTAACAACTTTTAACCTACAACTTTTTTCTAAATTTGATATTTTCCTCTAAGAAAGTTAGTATTCGCCAAGGGTCGGAGTCCCGAGAAACATAACATCATATGTATATAGCTTATAGTGTTTTAGTAAGCAAATCACACACTCTCAAATAAAATGTTTTTGTGCCACATCAAATTTTACATTGAGCTTCTTGTCGTTTTAAATGTAATAATGAAGAGAGAAAAATATCTACCGTATAAATAAAAATATATTGTATGTATTACCGTATCTATCGCAGCCATTAGGATGTCAACCATCATTCCCAAAATATCTTTCAAATCCAAATTGGGTTGTTGCAAAAATGTAGCTAGTAGGGAGTTGTCATTGACATCGACTTCTTTTTCGAAAAAGTGAACATTCTTGAATAAAATATCTCTTGCAACTCTGCAAAGACGATCATACACAAACTTCAGTTATTTCATATTGCGTATTCAATAACTTGCACGTAAAAATGCCCTCACACTGCAGTAATTTCGTAAAAATAATAACTTTAAATAAAAATATAAAAAAAATGTAGGTTTGTTATAGGAAAGTAAGCGAACGAGCAAGCAACCCACGAGATGGTAAGTAGCTACCGCCGCACTGCAACTGCAACACGAGGAGTTATGCGGGTACGCCGCCGATCTTCCTCCTATTCACAGTTTTCTTGAAGAACCCCATATCGTAGCGTAATGGAAAGACCTCTTGAGGCACTTCGTTCTACAGCCTACGGGTTTGCGGTATAAAATGTTTTTGGACCGAACATTACGCGACACCTCCGTAGTCATTTTCTCACTGACAGTAAAGTTTAGAAACATTTTCAAACATGTTAATAATAATAATAATAACTACAAAACATTTCATAACATTTCATTCTAAGATTCTTGATTTTACGTTTTTCGATTTTATCTTAGCTGCCGAAAGATATCAATTAGTAGGTACCTACTATTTAAAAGAAAGCGGAAGATAAAGATTTGAAAATACTATTGTAATAAATTAATGAATTAATCGCTGCAACAAACAAATGTTATAAAATATTTTACATTGTTATAAACTTTCGATTTGTTTCAAAATGTTTTGCATAACAACATTTATTAACACTAGTATAAATTTATTAGACTTCGGTGTGAGGCGATACTAACATGCTCCCATATTATTATAAAATGTTAATCAAAGTTATATAACTCCGCTACCAAGTATTTCTTTTTGACTACATACACAGACATTTATCTGAGCCCTGCGCGATAGTTTATGTATAAGCCCACATTATCTATATTGTATTGTGTACATAGTTAAATACGTTTTTGGCAATAAGCTTTATATTTTGCTTTAGCTGTTTGCTCGATTTTTTGTTCATAAACAAAATAATTAAATAAAAATATAACAAAACCAAGTAACTTCGACGAGAAGGCGTTGTAAGAAACATAATAATATAGCTACTTTTGGAAGTACATAACTACAAACATACACAAATGTAACTTACTTTTCTAAATAATCTTGTGAATCCGCCAGATTTTTATACAGAGGTGTCTTGAAGTACTTCCAAAATATTCCTTTATCCAATTTCATAATGCCACTATTAGAACCAAAAGCTGCTGCTATAGTTTTGCTGCTACGTGATTCTGGCGGTTGTTCATTTGGCCGAAAACTGTTAAATCGCTCGTTGAAGGCTATTAAACCAATAACTGAAACAAATAATAAAACTCAATGGTCCACATTAACATACCCTATGAGTCAATGAGAAACATACTATAACACAACACAACTACTCAGAACAACAGTTTGTCTTTAAACAAATATTTGTCCGACGGGGAATTTGTACTTTCCCACAGTGGCCAGTATTACTAGACTACAGCTAATCTACCGTAAAAATATTTTATTCTTATTATAATATATTTAGGAGACCAAACGGTACCAACCTCTATTCTACAAAAAAAAATATTACATAAACAATAAAAAATATTTATCAAAATGTTTCAATATATGACATTGTATATTATAATATAACATTTTTTATACTTTCTCATTTTGTTTCTAAAACTCATGTTCTACGACTTAAACTTTTTTTTATAGAAAAAAGGCAGCAGACGAGCATACAGTCCACCTGATGGTAAGTGGATACTGTCGTCCATAGACATCCGCGATACATGCCAACATCAGTCCAGAATGACAAACGTTGGCACGCCCCCGGATGCGCTGCCTACCTTTGCAGATTAAGGAATGGATTGAGAAAATGGGGAGGGAGAGGATGGGATGAGAATGGGCTCTGGCATATCTCACTAACTACCGAAATACGTACGTACATTGGGGAAATACGATAAAGTGGGAAATGCAGTACATTTCAAGGTAGTCTCCTGTGAGAGAGGGGGGCCAGTCGAGTGCGCCCAGCGGCTGTGGGAATGCAGCATGCACTTTTCCCCTACCAACATTTTTTCACACAAAAATAACATTATTTTCGTTACCTAAAACATTTTAATCTATTGTGCACGTAAAGGGGTCGATTTCACGAGACGAATTAATTTGACACTTTTTTTTCGCTATCTGCAATAGCCCTTTTTATTGCTACCTGACGGTCTATAACGTTTACTTTAAGGGTGTAGATCGTGAAAATCACCGAAAAGAGTGTTACGATTTTTCATATTTAACCTATTTACATATGATTGATATCAATGATAATTTGTATATATTACAATCAAAGACCAATAAGTATGTTCATGCTTATATTAAACTCTTAAACCTAATAGTTGTTATATAATAAACGTCAACAAACGCACAAAATTGAGTAAAAATGCAAAAACATGACTTCGTATTTTTCAGATTTAACCCCATAAATCAACACAAATTGATAAAAAGAAACACTTTTTGAACACTGAAGAAACCAATAAGTATAGCTGTATACTTCTTTTTATACCTTTACAAACAAAGACTTCCTCTTTTAAAGCCCTAAAATCTAGATATATTTTAAGGTAAATTTTTCATACACAAATGTATGGGATAAAACGTTCGTTTCATTCGTGCAATCTCGGTGGTCTGCAGCGGCAGTTCCTTTCTGTAAGTGAACGCGACACCACGCTTGTCGGCTGCAGACAGCAGAATTACGTATTGTGAATTTGTGTTTTTTGTAAAAAACTGTAAGTATAACATTTTTATAATTAATTTATTTTCAGTTAGTAGAAAGTATCGATATAATGAATGTCTGAAAGAAAACCATGATGGAACTAGATATAAATCGTAAAAAATACAATATCTACACTAATAGGTATTATAAAGAGGAAAGATTTGGATTTTTGTATGTAACGAATAAACTCAAAAAGTACTGGACTGATTTTAATAATTCTTTTATCATTCGAAAGCTACATTATCACTGAGTAACATAGGCTATTTTTTTCGCAGGACTGATTGAATTTGAGTGGCATGCCAGGGAAAAGAAAGTTTTGTACGCATTATAAAAATATGAAAGCCAAAAGATCTCGGAATAAAATGTAAGTTCCTCCCTACTTATTTATTATCGCATTTGAACAGGGTACATTACAAAGCTAATACAATATGTCATATGATTTAGATCGCCCGATTCAGACATATACCTACAATAACATGTAAATATTGGTTTGTATTATCTATATCTATACTGATAAATAAAATTGAAGTATCTGTATGTAATATCAAAATAATAGGATTTTTAAAAAAAAAAAGGCGATACGGAGTTCGCCGGGTCGGCTAGTATTGTCTAAATATCAAATTGTGGAAGTAGGTAGGCGACAGCGCAACTTTGTCGACATACCTATACCGCCAAACAGACGCGAGGCGCCTAGCGTCTGGCTTAGGGTTGTACAAAATAAATAAAAAGTGGATAATATTGATGAATAATATTTCCAGTATTGAAAATAAAGAAAACCTTGGGGCCGAGACTCTGAGCAACAATGCTACGCGCTGTATAGAGGTAAGTTGTTATACGTAATTCTTGTAGACTTGTTACATAAATAAACAAACTACTTAGTTAGTGATGGGCGAAGACAAAATCTCAATACCTACCTATAGATTTTTCTTGCAATATTTATTATTTTCATCGAGAGACAAACACCTTAGTACCGAAATACTTCTCAATTACTTTCTCAAAAGAAAATTTACGTTCAAATAGGTGACGTCATAAAAAAACAATACCTAATGCGTAAAGAAATTATAATTTCTATTCATCAGGAACCTAATATTGTATTAATTCTTTTGCATTTTTTTAAATTTTTAATATTTTTTTATAAAAAAAATCAAGCCATTATCTTTCTTTACAGGAACTAGTTATTGAAAACGACCAAGAGGGAAAGGTGGATGAAATGGAAGTTGGGCGTAGAGTTGTAGACGTTTCTTTTTTTTTTAAAGCTCTTCAGGCCATAGGGGACCACGGTCCAATGGATTGTAAGTTAAGTTACCTCAGTATAATAGGTGAAGTAAAAGTTGGTCTGGACTCAAAACTCATCATGAAATGTAGTATGTGTAGTATGAAATTTACTGTGTGTTTGATTGAAAAGAAAGAAGATAGAATGGAAGTGAATCATCAAATTGTATCTGGTATCATATCATCTGGTGGGAGCTACTATCAGTTAAAAACATTAACTGCCGCAGTAGCCCTACCAATCATGTCACCTTCATTATACAATGAAATTAATAATACGGTTTGCGATTGGTGGGAAAAGACAGCAGCACATTCCATGGCAGAAGCTGTCAAGGAAGAAGCGGAGTACGCAGTGTCTATAGGTAGTGTTGATAAAAATGGTACACCATTAATATCTGTTGCTGTTGACGGTTGTTGGAGCAAGAGATCTTATGGTAAGAATTTTTCCGCCTTGTCCGGCGCAGCTGCGATAATTGGCATTAAAACTAATAAAGTATTGTTTTTTGGAGTTAAAAATAAATACTGCGTAGTTTGTGCACGAGCCGCAAAGAACGACAGTCAGCCCTCGGAACACCGTTGTTTCAAGAATTATTCGGGATCATCTACCGGTATGGAATCGACCATAATAGTTGAGGGGTTTAAACGTTCCATTGTTGATCACGGTGTAATTTATAATAAATTTGTAGCAGACGGCGATTCCAGTACTTATAAAAAAATATTAGATTCGCGACCGTACGGTAATTTAACAGTAGAGAAAATTGAATGCAAAAATCATCTTTTACGAAACTACTGCAATAGCTTGGAGAAACTGTCGAAAGACACTAAGTATCCTTGCGAATTGCGGAAATTCCTAAAAGAAAGGTATTTGCGTTTAAGAACGGGTGTAAAATGCGCTATTAAATATTGGGGCGATCAAAATCAGTCACTCGAAGAAAAAATAAAAAATCTTAGTGAAGATATCCTAAATGGTCCACAACACGTATTTGGTAATCACCAATATTGCAAGGAGTATTTCTGTAGACCTGATACTCGTCGAATAGAACCTGTTGGGTTGCTTCCAGCAATTGTTGGATGCGGATTAATGGACGCGGTACACATTTTAAGTAAAAGACTGTCATATCATTCTAGAAGTTTAATTCATAATTGTACAAGTAATATAGTTGAAAGTTTTAACGCAGTGATTGCCAAATTAGTAGGGGGTAAGCGTGTAAATTATTCTTCCCGTGGTTCTTATGCGGGCCGATGCGCAGCTGCTGTTGTGTCTTTTAATACAGGATCGATTCATAGTAAAACTCATGAAGTAATATTTAAATCTAGTCCTAATCCTTTGATCGCGAAAGTGGAAAATTGTAATCGTAGAATCCGTTTAATTGCTAAACCTAAATTAAGATTGAAAAAGAGCCACAGCGCTGTATCGAAAGACGCTCACTATGGACCAAACTGCGAAAAACCTGATCTGAGTCCAGAATTATATGAGAAAGCCAAGTCATCTTTTTTAGCCGATTTAAAGTTGTCTTGTGCTGAAAGAGAGGAGCTTGAAAGGTCGACCCATTTGCAAAGAAGTAGTTCTGAGTGGATGAGTACAAGGAGAAAATTACTAACCTCATCATCGTTCGGGGAAGTTTGTAAAAAACGAGAGAGCACAAGTTGTGCTGTTCTTGTTCGTAAAATCGTTTATGGTAGTAATATCTCCAGTTTGCCTGCTGTACGGTACGGTATCGAAAACGAAGAAACCGCAATTAAACAGTTAGAAATTCAAGAGAATATTAGTATACAAGGTTGCGGTTTGTTCGTCGACGATCAATATGAATTTCTTGGTACTACACCAGATGGCATTTATGCAAACGGTTTAATTGAAATTAAGTGCCCACATTCTTTAGCTGGCATGACTCTTGATGAAGCAATGGCCAAACATACCTTTTGGGTTAAGGACAAGGCTTCCAAGGGTTATGTCATAAATAAAAATCATAACTGGTATTTCCAAATTCAGGGACAGGTACATATTACTAAAAGAAACGTTTGCATGCTTGGCATCTGGTTTGGTGCTACTGTACCTATGAAAGTTTATATTATAGAAAAGGACGACAAATTTTGGGAGGAGAAAATGGAGATGAAATTAGTTAGGTTTTATTACGATTGCCTACTTCCAGAATTAGTTGATCCTCGGCAGTCACGAAGCATGCCCATTCGTGACGCGCCCAGTATCATAGAGGCTATGAAAGAGAGGAAAGAAAGAGCTTTACGTGTTATGAAAGAGAAGAACGCCTAATGATTTTGAAAGATACAGGTAACTTAACTACCCAGCCAGTCGATTCACGTAAACACGCCAGTCCAAAAGTCGTTTTAACTTAGGAACTTAGAAATCGCCTTTTGGTTTTCTGTTTTAAACGCACTTACTTATCTAGTCTTGGATTGTCATAAATCTTCCAATAGCTCAATTACTATACAATTTCTGAGTTACCTGGTGTAAAGAATCATAAAAATTGGTTCAAAAATACAGCGAATTGAGAATTCTCCTTTTTTTAAGTCGGTTAAAAGGGCTAAATTTGCAAAAAACGAAGTGACGTCACTGCGCTACGGTTTTTATTACTTACGTGAATCGGGCAGCTGGTAACGTTTTCATTCTGATAGGTTTTGTGATAGCCATTGATTTTATCATCAAATTAGCAGAAATCAGAACTTGATCCGTAATCGAATGAAAAACCATTAGAATTTTGAACTCATATTTCGTTATTGTTTAATTACATACTTTTAATTAGTATATTAATAATTTACAAACTTCTGTTAAAATTAGTAAATAAATGAATTATTTACTAATTTTTGTACAACCCTAGCACGCTTTTGAGATAGCGAGTAATGGCGACTCATATTTGTTATTGTGTAGTAAATAAATCATTTTTATACTTGTGTTTCATTTATTGACATTTTTTTTAAAACCCTAGGATTTTTTTTAGATATCGACGAGGTGATCGTAAACAAAAAGTAAGTATTTGAGTTTACGCAATAGGCACATTTCCTTGCGTAGAGATAAACACACTTCCTACTGAATTTGCAATTATTTTATTGAATGAATATTTTACGAATTAGAATAAATTTTGGTAGTGAAATTACAAATAAATAAATAGTTGGAATTTTAGGTAAGTAGAATACAAAAATGTCAGATGTCAAATGATAGAAAAACATAAAAATTGTGTCTCAACTACTCTTATTAATCTATTAAAAAGAATCAACAGCTAGTTTCCAAAAATTCAACGTTATTGTTATGCTGTAAATATTCAAGTTCAATAACAATTTCTCAACGTGGAACGTTTGTTGCAAAACATTTTGAAAATCGCGCTCTCTAGGTCATTCATCCGCCCCGTCGGATGTTACATTAAACTTTGGCGCTGCGGTCGCTCGAAATCGAGATCTCAGGCCAACAATCTACACCCTTAATAAAGTTATGTACGCAAAATGTAAAATTACGGTGCGCGTCTACTTAAAAGTGACAAAAAATCAAGATCAGGGTAACATGAATGAGTTACCTGGGAACACGAATGAAATACTAATGATACGAATGAAGTCTGCATGACCCTAATGATATTGGCTAACTGAACCATATATTCTAGGATAAGGATATTTTTTTAATAGGTAATGCTCAAGAAATATTTATATAATTACATTTTAGGAGAGGTGACAACAAAAATAAAAATAAGTATTTTTATTTGAGCTTTTAATCAAATTTTGACTTTATAAAAAAAAACAAATATTAATTATAACACGATTATGTAACAAAATTTCTTTATGTGATTAACAAAATATAATTAATATAAGTAATAAACTTTTTGGAATATATTTTCTCATATTTGTTTTTCTACCTTATTACTTTTCTTTATTTATTCAGTTATTTTGGACAGGTAACCTTCTATTAATACCTAGTTAAATCTTTATTGGTTTCTTATTCAATCTTTTTGTTTCTTAATTCTTTGGTTATTTTCCTATAGTCTTAATTATATAATCAGTCTTGATCATGTTTTAAAGGTACAATCACTTCTTCTTCTATTCTTCCATTTCTGTTCTTATTCTTTTTCTTATTCTGTATTCTCAAAAGACCGTTCGTTAATAAAGCGGAGGAAAGCCTCTTGATGTTCACCAGACACCTTCTGTTGGGTGTTTATGAATGCCTGATTTGTCCAATGAAATTTTACATCTTCAAGTCTTATTACATCTTCTTTCTTTCTAGATTTTCTAACTTTGCGTAAAGTTTCGGAAGTTGCCGGATTATTGTTCCGATTATAATACTGGATGGATACATCGTTCAACACTGTAATTCGTTTGCTTGGTGGAATAACTTTTATATTTTGGACAGCCGATTCGATGACACTCTTATAGATTTTATGTAATTGCATATGTTTATCCTCATGTTCGCAGATTTTATCGCTACATAGAAAGCAGCTTAGTTTTCGAAACTCAAGAAACTCGGATCCAGAGTTCCAGATCACTTGGTGAACTAACATAGTTCCCTTGAATGGCGAAATATCCTTAGGAAGAAGAAGTTCTTTTTCAATAATTTCATGCTCCTCTACTACTTTTATTTCAACATTTTTAACATTTTCGCGAACAACTGCAAGGAATGTTGAGAAATCCCCGACGTCACGACCACATTTAACTTGACTATCAGCTGTCCGCTTAACCACAGCGCCAACGCCGTCGGGGGCGCCTTTGCCATGACCACTTTCTTGGTAATTCCATGTAACTAACTTCAAAGACGGGAAGGTATAGCGGAGCTCAGTCAGTATGTAAAATATTTGTTTATTTCGGTATTGGCTTGTTGGACTATCTGTTAAAATATGTGCGGTGGTAATATGGGGACATTTTTCGAATACAAATTCTAACGCCTTCCGTAAGTGCGCCCATACTGCAGGGGAATCATGCCGGGTGCATTCGCTGACCGTGCATAGACAATAGTGAACAGTCTCCTTTCCTTCCTTGAGATAAGCCACCACGGTATGGAGAGACACTTGTCCACGGCTACCTCCAAAGTGTAGATTCTGCACCTCTTCAGCAAATTTGTAACTATAATTTTCTGAAAAGTCCATGTGGAGAATTGTTTCGTCATGATTAAGGGATTGTTTCAATAGAGTAACAGTTTGGTATTGATTGAGGATGTTCACAGTATGATTAAGGAATTTTGGCAGGGAATGCTCAAGTTTACATATCAGGTCTTTAGGCTTAATTTTCCTTGTAATTTTTTTCACTATATTTATTATTTTGGAGTCCACATTCTTTTTATCTCTGCACCATTCATGGTAGTCAATTTCTTCCTCATTATTAAATTCTTTGTACGGTATAACTCTGTTTTTACAAGTTTCACATTCTCTACCAACGCACTTTGTATTGTAGTTGTCGCAACAAAGAATGTGCAGCATGTCCTGATAATTCTTAATATCAACAATTTTATTTTTCTTTAAAGCGAAAATCATTAGATCTATATTTGTATGTGCCGTACATGCACATGTTTCCCTGTCATCTCGTGGCAAATAGACCCAAAATGGGCGTAGCCTTGTAGACGTTACATAACTAATCACTATGTTCGGATTGTCTTCAAGAAATTTTTTATGCAATTTTTTAACGGAGTCCAGCAGATACCGTTTTTGTTTCAGTATTCCGTATTTTTTTACATATTGCTTCTTTCCTGTACCAATGCGACTGTTAATGTCATCTTCATAAAATTGTTTTATTAATTCTTGGACATTGCCACTGACTTGCTTAATCTTTTGCTGAAATCTGTCTTTTAGACACTTTTTACGAAGCTCTAAACTAGGTCTACGTTTCATATTGCCAGCGGACTTTAAAATAACTTGTTCGGTTGTTGTTTCTTTGGCAGCGTCGGGGCTATTCGATATATCAATAGGCGCTTGAGAAGGTAATGCAACGTTTCCTTCAAAACCAGTATATGCCTGATTTTGTTTAACTTTATTTAATTTCTTTGTTAAAATTCTGCAGCGGTTTTGGTACTTCTTAATTAATAAGGTCATTTCTTTTTTTTCCATAGCATGATTTAACTTTAAGGCTTTAATTTTACGTTGGAATGTTATTTTCTTACTTTCTTTATTCACCTCTTTTTCTACATTTTCCTCGTACAAAGGATCAGATAACTCTTCATCATTTATTTTTCCGTGAGCTTCGAGCACTTGAGAAATAGTTATTTCTTGTATGTTCCGTTCTTTTGCTTTCTTCTCCAGGTATCGCTTAGAATTTTCTCTCCAACGTTTTCTTCGTGCCCTTCGTTCCCTTGGGGACATTTGGTTAATATTTTTGACTTTCTTCTCGCTTTTCCTTTTTAAATAAGCTTCCTTTTTTTTATTCCTTTCAACGGCATATTTTTCAGGGTCGCTTTTTATTCTTTTATATTTTTCCCTTCTTGCAATCCTTCTCCTTTCTAATTCATCTTCATTTTTCTTACATTTTTCTTTCGCCATTTTAAACCTTAAACAATTTACCATATACTATAAGAAAAACTATCTAATAATTTTAACAAAGAAATTATTGGTAATTATCATGGGAGACACATAAATGAGAGAAAACTTGAAGTTTGCAAATAAAAATAAGGTTTTTAAACCAAATTTGACAACACAAAAGCTAAAAAACAAGCAAAGAATCATAACCCTTCTTTTTCGTAGTCATGTAATAAACCGTTTCATTCGTGTCGAATGAAAATTCATTAGTGTTACTCAAAAATATGACACTAATGAAGTGACAAGAATGAAATTTTCAACAAAAAATCTAATTTAATTGCGTCGTAGAATATTCTAGGACACCATTGAAGGCCGCAAAATATCCCGTTTATTTGTTGCTAATCTACGTGCATTATAAAGAATTCATTGTTCAAACACTCATTACCACACTATTATAAACACGAATGATTAAATTTTCGTATTAAGCACAGAAATCCAATAAAATAGCGATTTCTTACCAGAATAATGAAGCGTGCTCTGCTGTCGCCGAACGTTTACACGTGCCACTATAGTCACTTACGCAGCGGAGAAGTGGGGAGGGCGGTTTTGCACAGGATTGTTCTTAATGATGAACATTTATTTAGTCGACACTAATGATTGAAAAAAGTAATCACAAAATAAAACGCAGAGAAATCGTGTCATATTTTGTATTAATTTAATACTATTAGCGTAACTTGAGTTTATGGTTATTAATCTGTGACCAGAATAAAAAAAAATACAATTTCCCAGAGTATATTTTTTTTATAATTAAGTTTTATTGAAAAATCGGGAAAATTACCGGTGACCCAAATGAAAAAATAGATAGTTTATTATAATTATCTCGAATATTAAATATGATAGTTCAATATTTTTAACTGTATTATATTGTGATGTAATGTAAACATCGCAATAAATAGAAATTACGCGTATTCCAACAATATTATAGGAGTTATTTCATATACCCACTTTTTACGGTTGGTTTGAAATCGACCCAAAGCTAAAAAATACACAATGTTGTGTCGAGAAAGAGACGTTACGTACAAGTAGACGGTTTATTAGACACTAGCGACCCGCCCTCGCTTCACTTCGGTTTAGAAGTTTCTTTTTTCAAATTTTTTTTTTTCAATATTCCAAAATAAAATATAGCCAATGTTAGACACGGATATTGTAGCTTCCTATTTGTAAAGAATTTTTGAAATCGGTTCAATAGTTCCAGAGATTACCCCCAACATACCTACAAACACACAATTTTACCTCTTTATTATATTAGTATAGATATAGAAAAGAAAATTATATCTATTATTTTTGAAAAAATATCAAATTCAGAAAGAAAATAATACTTAGAACACAAGTTTATACTTTTAATGATGGAAATTCAGTGTTAACAGCGTCCAAGTATTTTTTTTATTTAACCCTGTTTAAAAATGAGCCAAATATTACAACAATTGAGTAGATTTATTATATAATACAATGAATCTACATAGTCGCAAAAACTTTTGACTTATTCTGCTTTATAATAATATGAGTAGGTATATGTTGATTACCTTCTAAATTAAGTCGATTTAAATAGACCAAGAAATCCTCTTCATCAGACTTTCTGGCAACTTTAATCCATTCCACAAACTCTCTTACAATATCGTCTGTACTTTCGATGTGCGCTCTAACGCTTTTGGGACTAGTAAAATTCTTTTGGAACGAACTTCGAAGTCTCCACCAATCTTCACCATTTCTAAAAAAATTCGAGGAAGTAAATAGTAAATATCTAAAGGTCTATAAAATCTATCTCAGTAAAATTTATACAAATTGTCAACAAGGTATACATGTACATATACATAGCTATACATTATTTGATTATATAACTATCAATATAATAAGTAGGTATCTTTAAAAGTTAGAAAAAAAAAATTAATTGTTACTGGAATTTTAATTACTCCAAACGAGTAAAATAAAGTCACAATATGACCTATTTTATACATAAATAAGTGTAAATTGGTAATTTAATTACGTGGAAAGCAAGCCGCCGGTGTTAAAAACATCTGGTTTCCCTAAACGGTGGTGACGCATGGCGACATGGCTCCTCCTAGCCGGATACCGATCATCCTGTCTGAAGACGGCCTCAATAACGTCAGGCTCGAACACATGCAGCAACCTCACACCAGGATTCTCGCGGACCAGACCGCCATATCGACGCCAGTTCAACCAAGCGTTCTTGTCGAGACCTTCAGCATTATAGACGCCTGGAATTAATTTACTTTTACTTAAGTATAGTATTATTTAATTGGACAATCTACATTATATATAAGGTCGAGGAAAAAGTTTCTTCGTATTTTATATACAAATTCAACACATTTTTTTTTTAAAGTTTAATTACATTTAATTATAATATATATGCGCCGTTTTGTTCTATTACTTGTTGCCATCTTGTAGGTAGTGACATAATCCCGTTGCTGTAGAAATTTTGGGATTTTTGGTCAAAAAATTACGACAAGTAATTTTGACAGTCCTCTCTTGATGTTAACTTTACACTACCTAAAGAATTCTGAAGAGACCGAAACAAGTGGAAATCTGAGGGCACAAGGTCAGGGCTATATGGTGGATGCATCAACACTTCCCAACCAAGCTCTCTCAATTTTTGGTGAGTGGCCAAAGATGTGTGTGGTCTGGCGTTATCATGATGAAAGACTACACCCTTGATTGTTGATCAATTTCAGGCGTTTTTTCTCAATTTCTTGCTTTAGTCTCATCAGCTGTTGGCAGTAGAGGTCCGAATCGATGGTTTTGCCCGGCGGTAAAAACTCATAATGAACGATGCTCTTCCAATCCCACCACACGCACAACAACACCTTATTGCGCGTTAATCCGGATTAATCTCTTCCGCACGTTCTTGTCGTAAGTGATCCACTTGTCATCATCAGTGATCAATCTTTTCAAAATGGTTTTAATAGAGAATTGGAAACGAGTACACGGTTCATTAGGTTTCTTTCAGTGAGCTCGTGTGGTACCCATATATCGCGCTTTTTTGTGAATCCAGACTTTTTCAAATGAGTCAAAACTGTTTTATGGTCAATGTCCATCTCATCAGCAATGTCGTAACTACTTATATACCGATCTTGCTGCACTTTTTCACAAATGACATCAACTTTATCGGTAACAGGGCGACCGGAGGGAACTGCATCTTTAACATTAAAATTGTCTGACTGAAAACGCTTAAACCAACTTTGTACTACTCTTACTGACACTGCATTAGGTCCATAAACGGCACAATTTTTTTTCGCGGCTTTTGTCGCATTATTCCCTTTTCTGTAATAAAACTTTAAAATGTATCGAATTTCTTCGTTAGATACACTCATTTTCTTGGACAAAAAAACAATTGAAAAATGGCGGGAAAGTTTTTTATGTATTTTTTTAAATGTTACCTTTTTAATGGTATCATAATCAGCCAGGTACAAACAGTTCAATCAAAGATATTGGACCACAACTTCATACATACAAAATACGAAGTCTTTCTCCCCAACATATATATATATGATTTTTGTTAATCTTTTGCTAATTATTATAGCTTACTACAACGTACAAGTGCATAGCAGAACAAAATATTCGCCAAAATTAAAAATGAAATTGGATCACATAAATGTTTATAAATGATAACCATGCAGAAAATACTTACACCAATTAAAATGCAACAAAATGCCACCGGACAGTACGAACACGTAAAGAAGAAATATCGCATGGAAATGAAAATGATAATTAAATACATATCTTACCAATAAATGGCAAATATTTATGTAATGTTCCAATAACAGGATAGCTCTTGGGACCGGGAATATCATTAAAATTCATAAGTTTCTCAGTATTCACACAAACATCTTCCGAACCATCAATATTATTCCCTGAACTTGAAAGTTGAGATCTACATTTCACATTAAATCTCCCGTAGAACAACTTTCTTCGAATTAAATTTGATGATAACATATTTTAATCAAACAAACAAGCGAAGTATACGAACTGAAATACACTACTAAACAATAAAGCTTCGTAAGAAAACTGTCCCGATGTAATAAGATGCGGCGCATAACATAAATAAACAAAAACAAAGGCCAGGTAGTCATAACGCGGGAGCGAAATCAAGTCTTTTAAAAAGACAAATAAGCTACGAATGATTCGTTTGATGGTCGATATGAGACCGATTTATTTTAATTTCTTATTACTATGCCCGCGAGAGCCTTATCTAATAGATATGCAAGCTACGCGATTTGGGGACCAGTTGCATTTATGCTAACTATGCGTTCTGATCGCATAACTAGAGGTATAATAGGTACAGATCTTGTTATAAAAGGTTCAGTCTTGGCAATTTTTCTTTTTACTTCTTTTTAATTTTAAGGTAAATGTCGAATTCATAATAATCCTGTAGGCAGTGGCGTAGCTAGGTAACCAAGGGCCCTGGGGCAAATTAAAAAATGGGGCCCCACTGCTATGTAAACTGATTAGGTTTTATCAAATAAAAATATGAAATATACAAATACTTTAAAAATGCTAAGCTACTTAAGCTCTTTTTTGTGCACTGCAGGGCAGGTAATAAAAATATTAAACAGTAACAACATAAATTACAATTAATACTTGGTGTAGGTTTGGCTAATAAAACGAAATAGAGAAGATTCAAGGGTTTATTATACAAAGGTCGGGCCTACCAACTGACTAAATAACAATTATATTTACAATTTTTTCCTAGCTTTAGTTTTCGCAAAAGTATCAATGACTTCGTTTAAATCCAGGCTTGATGCGGTTTTGTTTTCAATTGCTATTAGCGATAAATGTCGGAGTCGAGTTTGGTCCATATTATTTCTTAAATAATTTTTTATTATTTTTAATTTGCTAAATGACCTTTCAGCTGCTGCAGAAGTGACAGGAATTGTAAAGAATAATAACATTGCTGTAAATACTTCCGTTAGGTCGCATTCTAGCACTCCATATAATTGGTGAACAGTCCATGCTTGAGTTAGTTGAGGTAAAACTAGGTGGTAAATATTAATAAATTGAAGTGAAAAACTAGGGCCTATTATATCTGAATATTTTCTTTGGAATTCGTCACACTTTTGTAATAAAGTTGCTTCATCAACATGTAATAAAAATGTTGGTGTTAGGAAATCGAATATATGACAGACTGCACTCATACCAATAAAACGTGTATCTAATTGAGATATTACTGTGTCTAGTACATTATTGAAAATCTCAATTTTAAATATTTTTTCTCGGTTTGGAAATCGGTGATCAGCAGCTAATTCATCAAAATGTTTTTTAACTTTTCTTTGCCTTTTTTCTTGAAAATGGGTATCAATACCATATTTTCTTGCAGTTTCACTGGCTTTGCACTTGAATAATTCGAAATCATTTCTATAAATTTGCAACTTTGCTTTGGTCTCTGCTAAAACTTTACTCGCCTCGCCCAAATTGATGTCGCATTTTTGTAAAGTTTTGGATGCATAATTGATGTCGTTCAATACACTGTGCATGAATTCGCAAAGCAACACGAACTCGAAATTTAGCATTTTTGTTTTAATACTCTCTGCTTCACTACGCTCATCTTTATTAGGACTCTTTAGAACTATTTCTGATAATGCTTTGATAATATCAAAATAACGAAGTTTTATTGCAGATATCGTATTGACCCTACTGGACCATCTAGTCGGATTTAGTTTTTTTAGAGTGGTGTCCGATTCGCCAGTGAATATTGACAGTAGATCCCAACGTTTGATGCTGTTTCCGAAAAAGTTATACAAATCTTGCAACGTTGCGAAAAAAATCTGTATTTCCACACAACTGCTAACGGCATCATTTATCACCAAATTTAAATTATGAGTGGCACAATGTACGTACTCTGCGTTAGGCTGGATATCCTTAATATGTTTTTGTACACCATTATACACACCACTCATCACACTGGCTCCATCATAGCCTTGCCCCACACATTTTTTAAATCAATATTTTTGTCGATAAATAATGTTGTCACTTGGTTGACTAAATCTACTGCGCCATGTTTGATGGCTGCATAAAAGCCTAGAAACACTTCTTTTACTTCTATATCAATTGGCTGTCCATTTTCCGATCTGGTTATTACTACATACCTCACAACAATGCTTAGCTGATCTACCTTCGATATGTCCTGTGTCGTATCCATTATGATGGCAAAAAACGGTGACGCTCTAATTTGTTCTAGTAGATGGGTTTCGAGTTTGGTCCCCAAGCTCTCAATCATTTCATTTTGAATTGTTGCACTCAGATATCTTGTAGATCCTAAAAACATAAAAAAACACAATTTCAAAAAAGTCCTGATATTAAACAGTTAATAATTATAAACAAAATAAAACGATAAAAAAACTTAGAAATAATTATTATTACCTTTGGGCATATCCAAAACTTGCCGCAAAATGTGATCATATCGGGCGACAAGCTCTACAAAGGACAGAAAATTTCCGTGGTATCCTTCCTGACTTAAGTCTTCTTGATGTCCTCTCAAAGCCAAAGAACTCTTTGCTAGGGTAAGTATGATATCGAATAACCTTTGAAGAACCATTTTCCAAAATGATGCTTCTTTGCGAATTTCATTTTCAAGTTCCTTGTCGATAGTATTAGTATCGTTTTTTTTCCAAAATTCATACACAGCACATGCTTCCGAATGGCCACTCGAACAACTGTGTTGTTTAATTCTTTCTGATAAATGCTTCCAATCTCGAATTCCCGTACACCAAACATTATTCCTTTGTGAAGCAAATAACCAGCAGGGTTGACAATAGGCAGCGTCTAGTATTTTGGAATAACACAACCAAAAACGATTAACTGGCCCATATTTAGAACACGAAACGTAGTACGATTTTGAAAAACACCTATTGTTCTGGTTGATGTCTGTTGGAAAAGGTCCTGAAGGCTGTAAAGGCCCCATATCAAGAATTTGACGTTTTTCGTTATCACTTAATATTTTGTTCGTGAAGTTTCCCAAGTCATAAGAAGATTTGTCGTACACATTTTCGAAAAATGTAGAGGTCTGTGGTTCCTCCAAACCCTCCGCTCTTACCTCCGCTCCGCAAACATCATCCACGTTCACATGATCGGCGGCGGAGGTATCTCCAACTGTAATAATTGTCGAATCTTCTTCAGTAGGCTTCTCAACCAACACTGCAGTTACCACATTATTTGAGTCACTATCAATAGAAATATTTTGGTCAGATGTACTTGCAGAAGGCTGACTAAAAAACTTGTCAATTTTGGGCAATTTTTGTTTACTATCTTCTCTTTCTTGGCGTTGTTTGCGTTTAAATGCACCACTGGGTTTCTTCTTTTTATCCATAATTTTAGTTTTCTAATTTATTTAAACAATACAATATTAGATTGTGCTCGAGTAGGTAGGTACTCACTGTTCACTGACGACGTTAAAAGTAAAATAAAAAGAAAGAGAAACACAATGATACGCTACAAGTGTCGTTGGGGAATCCCCGGAAAAAAAATTATCACCGTTAGTGTTACCACATTTAACGGTGGAGACCATAAACGATCTCCTGCCCGCGGACCTGAATTAATGTACCTACTGCAGGTGACTTGCATTTTTTCACGATATTTCGCGTTATACAATGAGCTGTAGCCGAAATCTATAGATTTGACACGATTTATTGACTTAACGGACATCAATATGAGTGGTAAAATCAAATAAAATTGAACCACTATATTGACCAGTACAAAAAAGTTTATTGACATTAGCTTACTTACTCCTGATACAGCATTAATTTTTTAACCGTTCTCGAAAAAAAAATCTTAACTCGAATTCACAATAAAACGCACATCGGTGAATAATAAAACGCACATATCACTATCCGTCAAATTGACAACACTGTCAACCTACAGAAAGAATTTAGGGGAATTACCTAGGCATAACTTTTGAATTTCTCTCAACTGAGTTGTCATGATTAAAGTGGGGTTGCAACCTGTCATATTTATTTTGAAAATGGGAGAAATTTCCAAAAGTTCAGTTCGATCGAGATTTCTGGTAAGGATTCGAGGGCCCCCTGAGCTTGAGGGCCCCGGGGCACTGCCCCGCCTAGCCCCTAGGTAGCTACGCCACTGCCTGTAGGTACCCAAATTCAAGCAATTTATATCTGTGTCCAATTTGTATGAAGTTTAGAAACTACCTGCAAAGCGAATGATAAAAATTTTAGACATTTGAGAACTCTACGATATAGTTACTATTAGTTGTTTACCTATTAGTTACTAAGGTTAATTAGTAAGTAATGTAAATATTATGTGCTCGTCTGCCTTTATATATGATTATATATCATATATTACACTAATATATGATCGCATGGAATGCGCAATTTAATTCACCTGCGTATTGAATCACAAAAGAAAATGGTGTCGTTCAATATTTTACCTGTACAAAAACTTGATCAATGCATGCCTACCTATATCTGACTACCGTGCCCTTAAACCCATTATACGAGTATGTATAGGTAAGCATGTCCCGCTGCATGAGCAGCGTAGTAACGTATCATTATTATTGACATTTGAAGAAGTTTCTAGCATTTGCTAGTTTTGAAATTATGACTTCGCTTTTAAGAAGCTGACTAGTCTTAGTAATTTTATAATCATTTTACTAAGACCTGATTTCCACCAACCGCACTTCACGGCAGGCGATGTGTTGCGTCAAGTAGGCCGTGTATTTTGAACTTTAAATTTGTATGACGCTGTAGCGCCGCACGTCTCCGTTGACAGCTGTTGACTGAAATCGTAGCGTCATACAAATTTAAACCCGGTACGTTGGAGATAAAGTTCATTTTAAAACACAATTACCTACCTACTTGAACGCGACGCCTGCTGAAATGTGCGGTTAGTGGGAATCAGGCCTAACCTAGTTCGAATAAAACAATTCGACTTTTTGCCGGGAAATCGCGAAGTGAAGTTGAGTTTTTGCTTGATAATTGTAAAAATTGTGTATTAAGACCTTTTGTGGTCAATAATGATAGTTGATTAAACTACAGTGTTTTTTGTCATGTGCGTAACGTTTGTGATACCTAATCGAATACAAGCATAGAACTTTGTGCTTCCAAGGAGTCCTCTTTCGCCTTCAGTGAGTGTTTTGTCTTCTTTACTGAGTGACTCCGGAATTATAAAATATATAGCAATGACTCTGTAGCGTGTCGTATTGCCACGTCCTTTGCATTTAACGGCAACAGTATTGAATCGATAAGCAAGGGGCAAGCGCACGCGCCGCTCGCCGCCGCACCAGTCTGCGCCACGATACGACGGCGAGAGCACGCTCGATTTATAACTGTTAGCCATAACTGCATCGAGAATCGTAAACGATCTAAGTTGAGAAATTATTGGTGTGTGGATAAAGTGTTATAGCAGTTATACATATATAACCATAACTCAATTAACACATTCTTTCTGCCAGTGTCGAGTTTTCTTCGTACATACAAACAATTCAATTGTAATAAACAATTTCAAAGTCTAAAACGTATCTTGTCAATGTCCAGTCCCGTCGAAGTAAGTCAAAAGTCGTTCAGTAAATTGATAATACGTTTACTGAGGACAAAAAAGGACTCTTTGGAAACACACGAAAAACGTAGTCCTGTTTTTATTTGATTATCACAAACATTACGCACAACACAGTAATCACTTTGAAGTTTAATAATCTATCACTGTTAAACCATAAAACGTATAGTACACAATTTTTACAATTAATCAAACCAAAACTTTATTTCTCGAGATCCGGTCAAAAAGTCTTTTACATAGTTTTGACTTTAGGAAGAAAACTTGACATTGGCAGAATGTGCTAATTGCACCATTGCCATATACAAAGAAAATGAAAATTATTTATCAAAATTAGAAATGAACATTAAGAAAAACATCGATGTAATAAATATATCGCATAGTGACATCGATGTTAGTATGATATATTGAAAAATACATCAATATTTGCAATACATCGATTGTTTTTAGAGTTTACTGTGATTATGGTTATGTAAGATCAAAACCTTTAATATCAATCAAAATCCAGTATTAAACAAAAAAAAAATTCACGCGCATAGATTCGCGGGCACACACCATTAAATTATCTAAACGATTGGTGTTCTAACTACATCGTTTCTCTTAACATCAGTACTGGCACATGAACTTTTAAAATCCGATTAAAATTTAGTACTTTAGTACAAAGTAAACAATAATCTAGTAATAAAATAAAACTTCACTCTAAATAAAAGATATCAGTCAGTTGTTTCAGTTATCAATCTGTCAGCCAGAGTTGCCAACCCAGTCCTAGAGAGAAACTATATATAAGCTTAAAAGAAGTGTAGAAGCTATAAACGTTAAAAAATCAAAAAAATGAAATAAACAAAACAAATAAAGTGAAATTTGGTTCACCCATTCGATATATCGAATAAACACATCGATACATCGAATATATCAAAGCGTTAAAAATATATCGGTTGAATTCGATACATTGGTATATCGAGTGTTTTTAATACATCGATGTATATCGTCCATCCCTAAACACAATTATTTTAAATAAGAATGTAGGATTAAAAAATCGTGAATATTATTGTAATTTTTAACGGATGTTATTGCCTTGTATAAAGTTGTTGTTATTAAGTTATTGTTATGTGCATACCTTATACAGATAAAATTAAAAAATATAAATGACATTAACTGACCTGACATTTTTGACTGCTTAGAAATTGTGCGAATTCCAACAAAATAATAAGACAGAGACCAATTTTAATTTAAATAAATCTACTGTCTTCTCATTAACTTCATTAACTCATTAACTCCGGAGTTACCCATCGCTATTATATATGAATTTATGAAAACTTAGTGTCAATTTGAGGTTATTTTAAAATGATGAATTTGTCTCGTTTATTCATCTCAAATACATTAAAAATTAAGAATATTGTAAGTACTAGTAACTTAAACCCGTTCATGCCTAAGAATGTTTATTCAACTCATCATATACTTGGAATAGAGACGTCTTGTGACGATACCGGTTGTGCGGTCGTAAACGTTGAGGGAAAATTATTGGGAGAGAGTGTACATACACAAAACCTCATGCACTTACGAAACGGAGGTATAATCCCAGACATAGCCCAAGACCTGCACCGAACTTATATAGAACCTACAGTAAATAAAACATTAGATATAGCAAACATATCAATGGATGATATTTCAGCCATAGCTGTTACACTTAGACCTGGACTGCCATTAAGCCTCGTTGTCGGCATGAAGTACGCTAAACATTTAGCACGACGCTACAATAAACCAATTATACCTATTCATCACATGGAAGCGCATGCATTAGTCACTAGAATGCAACATGATATAACCTTCCCATTTTTGGTTTTATTAATATCTGGAGGTCACTGTTTATTAGCGGTGGTACAAGATGTAAACCACTTCCAATTACTTGGACACAGTATTGATAGTGCACCCGGTGAAGTGTTTGATAAAGTCGCAAGAAGAATGAAATTAAGGAATATATCCGAGTATTCTACCCTTTGTGGAGGACAAGCCATTGAGATAGCTGCATCAAAAGCTACAAATCCTCATATATTTAAACTTCCTCTGCCACTAACTGATTGTAAAGACTGCAATTTTAGTTTCAATGGCCTGAAAACAGCTGTATTATTTCAGCTCCATAGACAAGAAAGAGAACATGAAATAGAAGCAGATAAACTAATACCTGAAGTAAATGATCTATGTGCAGCATTTTTAATGGCTACAACCAGACATTTAATACATAGAACACAAAGAGCAATAGAATTTTGTCACCGAAACAAACTTATACCAGATAACAACAGGCAGTTAGTTGTGTCTGGTGGTGTTGCTTGTAACAATTACATATTCAATGTATTGTCTATGATGTGTAATGAATTAAATTACAAAATTTATAGACCCATCCCAAAATTGTGTACAGACAATGGAGTGATGATAGCTTGGAATGGTTTAGAAAAGTGGAAGAGAGGAATAGACATTGTGACAGATATTAGTAAATTAGATATAGAAGCAACTAGTCCTTTAGGTGAAAATTTAATAACTAAGGTAAAAGAAGCCAAAATAATAACGAAATTAATGAAAATAAAATTATAACACTAATATGATTTGATTATTATTTTTCATTCCTCATTAATCTCCTTTCTGACATTTGGACCTGTTCATAAACTTTTATTTGTGTTTAATCTATTAATCCATTTATTTTTCACAATCTGCTTTTCTTTGTCATTTATGCAGAAATTAATGACTCGCGATCCCGCGGTACCCTACCAAAATAACGCCTTAAACAGAGGTCCGTTCCTTCCGCCGGTGAGGGAGCCCTTAGGCTTATTGCTGCTCACACTTTTTTTCTCCTGACCTGAACGCCTTCTGCGCTTGCCCTAAACCATACATGTATTTACAGCGACTCTTAAAAGACCATTAGGGCCACAAGGATTTAGCCACTCCGATAAAAAATTCTGCCTTGTATTATTGTTATTATTCTCGAAGAGTTGTTCTGTTAGACTTAAATTAGTATTTTTCATTTACTTTGTCGATTAATTTAAATTTGAACTAACAAACCTTAATGTACATTCTAAAATGACAGTTTCCACTTTCCTCTATAAAATGATGATATTGCTATTTTAAAAAATCATACTTCTACCACATTAGAATTTTCAACTAAATTAAATTATTAATTTTCATTAATAGTGTGCACTAAATTGATTTTAAGTCATAATTTATTCATCAACACGAGTTTTAATGATTTTTAAGCTTCATTTACTCTACGACTAATTATAAAATTTGTACTTGTACATATTTTTCTTAATTTCGATGAATTTTATTTCCCGCCGTTTTGTTCTTGTTATAAAAAATAGGTATCCCCAATTTGAAACATGTCGAAATAACTACGAAAAATTGGTAATTGTGTTGCATATATTGTTTATTTTTTCTTTAAAATCAATATGTTTTATCGAAGGTATTTTAAATATAATTATATTAAAACAATAGTTAAAAACTATAGTGGACAACACTATTTGTCATTCGATACAATTATTACAAAGGTCATCACTAATGATTCGTTCAATCAGTCATTCCCTTCATTCAACGACTGTCACGAGTGTATTTTGCAATGCTACGGCTTTTATTTATAAAATTACAGTATAAATAACATCGCAAATCTTAACCCTTGCCAAATAATGTGTAGCGACGTAACCTTATAAAAGTCTGCACTAGTCTACAGTGCAATAAAAATTATAATACTTATAGAAATGGATATTCTAGAAAAGATTTACCGCAACATAACCCGACAGATTTATAGTATAAAAATACCGGTTTCTGTGCCGAAAGCGATCGATTTGGTTCATAAGTCAATAATAAAAGTGCGTTTTCCACCATTCACCAAAGAAAATGTATTATACTATTATTTACCACTGCAAGGTTTGGTCAGTTACACAACCTTGTCAATAAGTGTAATGAACCCCCATTTGATGGTCAGGTATGCACTATGAACACATTGTTTGATTATGTATTACCCACAGCGTCATTTTAACAAAATATTGTGTTATTTACAGATTATTTCCGAAACGAGATGTGACTGATTTATTGTTTTTGAGTGCCGGTGGAGGGGCTGGACTATGGTTGTGGGCAAGACCTCATATGGCAGCCGCTGCGCCCGCCAGACGCTTTTCTTGGGCTTTTCTAGGAGGCTGTCTCTGGCCTCTAGGTTCAATTTTCCTTTGGGCCATCTTGAGAAGTTCAGTTGGTCAAAGACCAGTAATTGGTACAGTACTCGGTGTAACAACAGGAGCCATACTGACAAACATTGCTTTTGATTATTTCCACTATGTAGAACTGATGTTTTGTGGTGAAGTACACATTCCCGATGAAGCATACAGCCCGAATAGTGATGATGAGAAATATGATATTGATATTTAAATTTATTTTTATAATGCACTAATTTAATTGTAAATAAAGCTCATTATGAATACATGTTATTTGCTGAAAGTTAAGTTTTATTTAAATAAGTGTTCTATCTGCACATTATTGGTGTTGTTGATTACTTATCATATTCTGTCTAGTCTTGTCACTGTGGTTTGAGTAAAGTACCTATATAAAAAGTATTTTTTGTTTTATTCATCCCAACATGAATAGACTAAATTCATTTGTATGGAAAATTTTGACCAATATTGATATACCTATATCATTAAATTAAACACATTAAGTAAAGAGTATGGTGGGATAAGGATATTTCCTTTGACTCAATCCAAACCCACCTAGTATAATGGGATGAACTGAAACCGAATTCATTGTTTATTTCAACTAGAAGCTGTTAATGTTCAAATGCGCTGATGTTCTTTATATGAGTTTGTATGCAGTAATACACTTAGCGACACTGGAAGCAAAAATAGACTAAAAATAACAGGTATACAGATACCTTTTATATACGCGTTCAGAATGCATTATCTTCTATATTCTCTTTTACTGCATATCTTACAAAATATTTTTTTCAAAAGCAGTTTTCTATTTTATTACTATGCAGATCTTTATATACCTACTACTTAATTACAAACTTTCAGCGACAATTAGTTGCACAAAAACTAAGATTTCTAATGAATGAATTGACGCACGACAACATTGGCCATCAGGAATATTCGGCTATCTTCGGTAAATATCGAATTCATAAATATATAGAGCTACTAATACCCCCAAAATATTTTTCTCAAAATATTAACCTTTGTGGACTATGGGAAATCTCGATCCTTCGAAATCGAGAGCCGGGCTGTTCTGGAATCTTTACAGCGGTGCCAAGTAGATTAGCGATATATCGATGTGCTGAGATGTCTGTATTACCCAGCATGACAATCCGAATCCAAGACCAGCAGATCAAGCCGATCCAGCTACGTCGAGGATACCGAAACTGTTCATAAACTCGCTGAAACATGATGCTGGAGTGGATAGGACGTGGAATAAATGTTAACGGTGAGCACATCTCGCATCTTCGTTTCGCCGATGATATAGTCATCATAGTAGAATCGTTAGATTTAAGCTGGATGCTAAACGAGCTTAACGCAAAATCGCGACGCGTCAGGCTTGGAAACAAAACAAAAATAATGTTCAATTAACATGTTCTTCCGGGACTGATTAGACGTCGAAGGCGTGGCACTCGGCATTTGGGAAAATGCGTCGGCTCTTCTCGTTCCTATACTACAATGCCTGAAGACGAAAATCTTCAATCAGTGCGTCCTTCCAGTTAAGACGTATGGTGCCAAAACATGGCCTCTAACAGTAGACCAGGTTCATAAATTCAGTTACTCAGCGAGCTATGGAGAGAATTATGCACGGAGTTTCTTTGCGGGATTGGATCCGAAACGAAGACAGTCGCTAAAGAACTAAAGTCAATGACATAGCTCGTAGAATCACCATGTTGAAGTAGCAATGGGAAGATCATATTTATCCAGGACTGATACAATACACGAGTCCTCGAATTGAGACCACGTACCGAGATGCGCAGTGTGGGAGGGCGCTAATTCGTCGGTTGTTGTTGGATGAGAAGAGCCGAGGATCGTGTATGATCGAGTCTTTGGAGAGGCCTATATCCATCATTGGATAGACATAGGCTGATGGTATGATATGATACCCCTTCAAAACTATTTTAAGTGGCGATTATCTGATATCAAACGAAATACAAAATCATTTTTATTAAAAAAAAAGAATAAATAGTCAAAAATCAAAAACTGATAAATTTATTTATGATTTGTGTACAATATGGAAATGTTATTAACTCAATTGTTCTGAGGAGGTTTGGACCATTCCACATTCAAGATCAAGTGATCGAAACCATGTCCGTTAAGAGTTTGGATAGCTTTAGCAGCATCCGCACGGAACTTGAAGTGGACGTAAGCGAATCCTTTGCAGTGGCCAGTGCTCTGAAACAAATGATAGGTTATATCCATATTAATAATTTAATATTTCTATTTTAATTTAAAGAAACATTTAAATAGCCTAAAACAGTATTTTGGCGTGAAAACGCTAACCGCCATGATGTATTAGGTGTGACGTAATTCCAATAGTAACAAACGTCAGCAGAGCAGTGTCTATAAAAAATATTGCTATACGGATGACGTAACACCCGGTAACACCCCCATTATAGCAACTACTATAGTAAGAAGTGACAGATTAAAAAGTATGCATACTTTTTAATATAAAATTTATCTCGTGTGTCTATGAATTAAAAGCAATTTGTTTTGGTTTATTTTTGCACTCCTACAGGCTTTCCTAAAGCGCGCGCCACGAGCAGTAAGAATTTCGACCATTGATATGTCAGCCACAACCCACGGTAACAGGTTGTATTGAACGGTGGCAGATTGTCACCACCAAGAGGACCACAATATAGAATGATGTTCCTGCTCTATCTCTATAGCGAGGTCAGCAGAGACTGGACAGTAGAGATTTGTATGAAATGGTCGACCACCTACCACTTTACTAGACCCCCGATATTAAGGTTCCATAATATGAGGGATCTAATAGTTTCCTGCTCGTGACGCGCGCTTTACCGCTTTACAACTACTTCTTTTCTAGTACACATTGCATCTTGTTGACAATCTGTAAGGTAAAGAATGATTAAATATTTTGTTTCTTTTAGATTCGATAAACTTACGTTACCCACGACGACGGTAACAGATTGTATTGAATTATTGCAGATTGTCACCACCAAAAGGACCATAATATAGAATGATGTTCCTGTTCTATATCTATAGTGATTAACAGAGATAGCAATAACTCCCCAACATGTCCACATCTCAAATATTTTCAAGCTCATATCTACGTAATTTTCTATTCTATTTTAAAGTATCTTTTTAACATTATTTATTTTCTTCTCTAGTTGTCGGATTAGCCATAATCGGTATCAGACTATGATTTCCCCCTGCAGGGTTACAAGTTATTAAATCATTTGTAAGTTCCAGACGATTATTATCAATCAAGCAGGCCCAACGCAGATGTTGTAAATATGCATGGTTTCCTCATTAAAGTTTTCTTTCACCGCAAAGCTAATGCCAATTTTAAAATCGGTACTATGAGTAAATAATACACACAGAAGTAATAATACTCTCTCGCAGAAGACTAACTTGAAATATACTGCATTTCCCACTTTATCCTATTTCACCAATGCACGTACGTGTATCGGTAGTGAGTGAGATATGCAAGAGCCCATTCCCATCCCATGCTATCCTTCCCCGTTTCCTAAACCCTTTTCCAAATACATTCCTAAATTTCCAAAGGTAGGCAGCGCTTCCGGGGGCGTGCCAACGTTTGTCATTCTGCTGATGTTGGCATGTATCATGTATAAGTATCTACTTACCATCAGGGGAACTGTATGCTTATTTGCCGCCTTCTTTCCATAAATAAAATAGATATGAGTAAACTCAGTGGTATAAGCACAACCTTACAAATGAGAGTTGAGAATAAAGACCTACTAAAAAAACTAACTCACTAAAAAAAATAAGTTTAAGGTTCTTCGGAAGGATGCTCACGTAGGCAGAACTTATTTGAAACTTTTGCTTAGTCCACTTTGTTTTAAACTTTTTTTGTTTATTTAGTTTTTATCCATGTTTCGTGCGATTTTTAACTTTCATGGGGGAAAGGCATAATTATATATATAATATTTTTAAGAATGTACACATTAAAACCTTTCATTTGATACTAAACACGATAAATTTGTCTGCATTTGTTTTTTTTTGCTATGCGTATTTTCGTGTTTCATATCCGCCATATTCGATTTAGTGACTTCATAAAGCCTATATAATATTACGTGGAACATCAAGACGAATACAACTACGACTCATTTGTCAAAATCTGAATAGATGAACGAGGGAATAGATGAACATACAGACATACTAACATGTACGGTAAAATTATAACCCTCCTTTGACTTTGCCGTGGTCGGGTAATAATCTAGAACACATATAAAAATCGCAGTCTGCTTGCATTCCAAATTATTCCATAAACAATAACACTTCATACCTTCTCCTTGGCGAGATAAAGCTTCTGTACAGGGCCAAAGCCCTTCACAAGGTCCTCAAGGTCAGCCTCCACAGCAAAGTTGCTGAGATTAGAGATCCGGACGGCGGCGAAGTCGTCGCGTCTCGCGCCGGGCGGCTCCCGGCCGGTGCCGCGACCGGCACCGCCCTCACGGAGGTAAGGAGCCACGTATTTATTAGTGGTTGCTGATTTCGTTTCTGGAGATTGACAAAAAATGGAGTGTAAACCCAGACCTTCGACACTAATTCGCATGGGAGGGGGAGGGTACACACGGCAATTCAATAGGCGCCGCTGGACACTCTCGACTGGCCACGTTACCTCTCTCTGTATGTGTACGGACTGTGTCAATACGTACGTACTGTACGTACTTTTGCGATATGCCTGAGCCCATTCCCATCCCATCCCTACCCATTTTCCCCACCATTTCTCCAAATCTAATCCTACGTCTCAAAAGGTAGGCGGCGTGCCAACGTTTTTCATTGCAGACTAAAGTTGGCCTGTACCACGGATGTCCATGAGCGACAGTATCCACTTAGCATGAGGTGGACTGTATGCTCGTTTGCCACATTCTTCCTGTAAAAAAAACACACAATTCCTCTAAGGTAAATAGTTTCGGTAGTGAGTTTCCTTCCCATTTTTCTAACCCTTTCTCAAAATTCATTCCTAAATTTCCCAAGGTAGGCAGCGAATCCGGAGGCGTGCACCGTTTGTCATGGACTTTTTGACGGAAAGTACCGGAGATATCCGTAGGCGACAGTATCCAATTACCACCAAATCGACTATCTGTTATCCCGCTGCTTATTAAAAAAAACATTTATCTACATCCATATCAATATTATAAATCCTAAAACATGCTTGTAATAGACAAGTTGTGATGTTTTCACGACTAAACGAATGAATTGATTTCAATAAAATTTGACAGAGATGTAGGATAGGTGAAGGATTTCATAGGGTTCATTGCTAGGAGTGAATGTTGTGTTAGAATCCAAGGGATGTTGTTTTCCCAAGGAAGTGGTTATGTTGAGGAGAGTAAGTGTTAAGTAAAACCGCCCATGTTGAGTACTAGTTCGACACTGGTTTATTTTCTATCTTCAAGTACAACTTGCACGCGTATGCAAAGCGCGACGACCAATTTAAGGATTACTTTATGTTTTCGATAAAGTTATGAACACATGTACGGTTTACCCGTACAGAGAGGTAGCCTAAATTTGTTTATTTTTTCCAAAGGGCTAAATTCATGTGGCCCTATTGACCTTTCAAGAGTCGCCGTACATGTATGTATGGTTTAGGGCTAGCGCAGAAGGCGCTCAACCAAGAGCAAAGTATGTGCAGCAACGAGCCTAAAGGCTCCCCTCCCCCTTAGGAACTTAGGTAGCTTTTAAAACGAAAACCACGCGGGCGAAACCGCGGGTAAAAGCTAGTAGAGTATAAAATTGAATGTAATACTGAGAAAGATAATGAATAATGTGTATAATGTATAGTGAGTATAATGCAGAGGAAGACAATTTTATAAATGACCTTGTTCCAGTAGCGTACATTGGTTTTGAAACTAGTGGCAGTATCAATCATTCCTAATAATGTCTCACTGTAGGACACAGGTCTCCCATTGCAATCATACGCGAGTTTTGGACCATAATTGACCACGCAGGCCAGTGAAGGCAAGCGTTTGAACAAATACAAATTACTTTTCAGCTCATTATCATCTTATTCAATAGGCGGCTAGGTGGTGCCAATCGCAAATATAATGTTGTAGAACAAACCTGTATTTTATTTATTTTACAAAGATTTATATTTGTTTTTGTAACTGTAAAAGTTACAAAAACAAATATAAATCTTAAAATCAGAATAATAGTCAATTTATAAACGCAAAATAAGTTAGCGTCACAATATGTGATAATGCTATATTCTTACCATAATAATAAATAATGCAACTATTTCTTATATGTATTCAAGGAAAAACCTATGTCGCCTCACTCACTCAATTCTTTTGCCTTAGGTTGTTTTATTTTTACTTCGTATTACAGTAAAAAAATACAAGTAGGTTATTTCTATTGGTGCAACTAACATGAGTTACAGCTTATACGTGTATGTCGTACTGTATGCACAGAATCGCATGAGTTTTATAATACGCCACGTCGGGGATTGCTTTTGTTTGTCTATTCTGTGTACGAATACTATACACATTTAGGAGGAGGATGCATGTTGCAATCCCACAGCTGCTGAAGTGTACCTGACTAAGAAAGTTACACTGTGCCCACAGAAGACTACCATAAAACGTATTAAATTTCCTACCTCTCCCATTTCTTCCAATGTTACGTACATTGGAAGAAATGGAATTGCAAGATTACTAACGTGTTTTGGTTTAAGTTAAATACGCCAGAGCTCATTTCTCATCCCATTCCACCCTATCCTAACTTATCTCCTCATATTCCATCGAATGGAGAGTTTAATGCAACAAAAGAAACTCCTTATGCCATTACACTCTTTACTCCTCATGTCCCCCCAGATGATAGGAAGTGTAATGAAATGAAGATGATGAGATCCGATTTTTCCCAACTCTTTTTTCCAAATCCAATCCTAAATTTCCGAAAGTAGGCAACACATTCAAAGGCGTGCTTGATCACAGATCACATCACTGGACTGATGTTGGTGTGTATTGTAGATACCAATGGGTTACAGTATTCACTTACCACCAGGTGGATCAACTGCTCGTCTGCCACCTTCTTGAAAAACACAAGCAAGACATGAATCGCATTTCTATAAAGACAAGTAACTTGTCTTTTTTGATATGACTGCATTCAGAGTAATTATGTCATCATTCTTTTCGAGGCTTTGTCTATCCTGTCATATCTCAATTTGTGCACATTTAACAATTCTGTATAATTTCCTCTACACATATAAATAGGGATAAATATAGTTTACATATGGTATAAATATACGTGATTTAGTAGTACAGATAAATGAAAAGACAATTTGATAGTAAACTCACCAGCCGCTTTGGCAGCTTCATTGGCTTTGGTCTGGGCAAGTTGTGTGTGCTTGAAAGGACAGCTCAAAGTCCAATGCTCGCCCTGACACGTTCTGCACTTAAAGATCACACTGCTGGTCTGAGGCTGCAATATTGAATAATTATTAACTTTCTGCTTTTTCCTTTGGATTTATCGGCTGAATGTGCTTGGAATCAATTTCACACAAAATGTGCTATATGTTCATAAATTATAGAAACCAGTTCTAAACATACATTTTAAGAACTAAATACATTATACAATGGTAAAAAACCACAAAAATTATTTAAAGGATTTTGAAGTTGGGGACTGTAGAATCTCTCTCTACAAAAAACTATCCTTTAAAAAGAGACCTATGCATTGTAGTCTTTTTCTAAAGAGGAACTGGTCTGCCAGTAACTTTGGAATACTCGGAATTTTTTTCTAATAATGCCACACTGAGTAGTTCACGTTAAAATTCCTTGCACATTTTATGAAAAATACATATGTATATAAAAATAAACTACCCAGATCCGACAATTTGACTGACTGACATTTAACCCAGCACAGCAGGCAAAAGCATTATTAACTTGGCTAGTTTAATTTGTCCTTTTGACTTTAATTTATTATTTTTTATGTACAAAAGACAGACTTAACGCCTTATTGCATTCTCTATAAGTCGATCATTGGAAAAACAGTAAATCAAGATGCAAGAAACAAAGATGCATTATAAAATTGGTAGGTACCATGATAATATGATACAGGTACAGTAATAATATAATACTAGGTTGATCAATAAGTTTCTGGGATCGGATACTTTACATTAAATTATAGGAATGCAATCTATTTCATTCGAATCTCAAATTCAGTATTAGCCAGTGCCAAAAGAATTAAAAAAAACTGGCAACATTTTTTTTTTCGTTGTTTACATTTGGCGGGAATTTTATTAGTGTGAAAAATGGAGAAAATCGAAGTTCGTGCGGTTATTAAATATTTCTGCCTGAATTTTTTTTCTACGAAATGTGTTTTTAAAGAATTGCAGTCTACTTTGGGAGACAATGCTCTGTCATATTCTACAGTGGCATATTGATGTGTGGAATTTAAACGCGGCACAGAACCGTCTGTAACAACGAGACACGCTCTGGGCGCCCAGCAACCGCTTCTACTGACGACAACGTTAAAAAAATTGAAGAAATTGTTAAGACAGATCGACGTGTGACTATTCGTCATTTAACCGAGATTATGAAGCTTTCGTTCGGGATAATTCAGTTCATTTTAACTCATATTTTAAAATTGAAAAAGGTGGCCGCGCGTTGGGTTCCTCGAATGTTAACAGACGCACAAAAGAAAGCAAGAGTAGACATTTCAAAGCAAAATTTATCAATTATTGACCGAGACACAGAATCTTTTCGACTACGTTTCGTGACCATTGATGAAATGTGGGTTCACCATTTTGATACGGATTTGATTTTGATTCCACAAGTAAGGAGTAAGGAGTCCACAAGTTTTCCACAAGTGGAAAAGATTGTCCTCCCCGCCAGCAGAGATTCAAGGTCTTCTGGGATGCGGAAGATATCATTATGATCGATTATTTAACTAAAGGACAGACAATAACTGGAGAGCAATACGCAACATTGATCAAAAAACTACACGACGAAATAAAAAATAAATGATGTGAAAATTGCATGCCGGAGTGCTTTTTCATCATGATGTCGGTCTGATGTTGCAGGCGTTGCCATCCGAACGGCTGGGTTTCAGTTGATGCAGCATCTGCCATCTTCTCCGAAAAACCTAGCTCCTAGCACCTTTAAAATTTGAAAAACCACTTGCTTGATATAAATTTTCACAGAGATGATGAGGTCATGTGTGCTATAAAGTATTTATTCGATACCCAGGATCAAGCCTTTTTTTCCAAGGGAATTGAGCAACTTTCAAAATGTTATTCAAGGTGTACCTATTAGATTAGAAGGTGATTACGTTGAAAAATAAATACAATTTAGATATAGGTACGTTTTCCAGTTTCAATACTTTTCCAAAAATGTATTGATCGACCTAGTATATAAAACATGCATAGTTGTACATATAAATATTTATACACATATATATACAAATATATATTTTGGAATATCTAAATAGCTATACATCATACCTTCAGTCCATCCAGGTCTCCATCGTCGGGACGCTGACTCTCCTCTTTACTGGTGATAAACTGCATATACACATCTTCAGAGACATTGGTCGTAGCCGGGTTGGGTCCTGGCTTATCATTGGCAGAGTCACCAAATTTACTACAGGTCTTACGTTTAGCAATACTCTGAAAGAAGGGTTCTCACTGCAGCTTACTTATATAACTAATGTTGTTATCAGTGGCGTATTTACCCTAGGGCCATGGGGGCCATGGCCCGGGGCGGCGAGGGTCGGCGCGAGCGCGCTCAGCTTTGGGCGCCTTTTATAATCGTTACCTATCTTTTAATTTATTGCTTTTTAATTTGACTTGCCTGAAAAAAATTAAGAAGCCTACCTATACAACAAAAACTAAAACTTATTGTTTGGTTAATAATGATCTCACTGGGGCGATCGTGACGGCCGGCGTATCTGTCGTGACTCGGTACTAGTCGGGATGTTTCGTCGTTGCTCGTGTCGTTTTCGTTCATATTCCGAGCCGGCGCTCGGCGGCGAGCGAGGCGGGGCAGGCGTCGGCGGGGGTGGTTGGTTGGAAAATGATCCAGCTCTATGGCTAGTACATTAAGACTTAATAGATTATTTTTCAAGAAATGTCTTTGAACAATATATTGAAGACGAAAATTTTTCGAAATCTAAACGAAGAGCCGATGACCGATATCGCTTTTTACACAAAGATTTAATTTTAAACAAATCTTATAAACGGGGAAAAGGTTTCTCGAAATTACTTAAGTTACTCAAAGTCACTTGGGTCTGTATTTTGTGGACCATGTCGTCTTCTTGATAGCGGAAAAAGTCCACTTGCTTCGGGACAAGGCTGCAGTGATTGGAAACATGCATATGAAGGACTTCATGTACATGAAACTAGTTTGGGGCACAAAAATTGTGAAAGCGAGGACAAGCCGAAGCCAGAATTGACTCCAAATTATTTGAGCAGTTCGAAGATGAAAGAAAATACTGGCGCAATGTGTTGCTTAGAATTGTTGTGGCTGTAAAATCTCTAGCTACGCGTGGTCTTTCGTTCCGTGGCAAGACAGATAAATTTGGATCTACAAATAACGGAAATTTTATGATGCTTTTGGAAGCAATTTCCGAATTTGATCCGTTTCTGGCAAAACATATACAAAGTTTCGGCAATTCCAGGAAAGGCAACACGTCATATTTATCTTTTGCAACGTATGAAAAAATAATAAAAATTATGGCAGCTAAAGTAACAACAACAATAATGGAACAACTTCAAAAGGCTAAATACTTTTCTTTCAGTGTAGATTCCACCCCTGATATTACGAATGTAGATCAGCTTTATTTAATTGTGAGATTTGTTCAAGATAATGCCGAACCAGTTGAACGATTCCTTTGCTTTCTGCCAAATACTGGTCACAAAGCAGAAGATATGTTGCTAGCCGTTATGGACACCTTCAAAATACTGAATATCGACATTGACAATTGCAGAGGTCAATCTTATGACAATGCTAGCAATATGTCTGGGCAGTATAATGGCCTACAGGCTAAGATCAAAGAAAAATGTCAGTATGCAACATACGTACCTTGTGCCGCACATTCGTTAAACTTGATCGGTTCATCGGCAGCTGAATGTTGCCCAGAAGCTACAAAGTTTTTCGGGTTGCTGCAAAATCTATACGTATTTTTTACAGAATCTACGGAACGTACAAAATTACTGCGATCATTTTTGACTAAGCCTGAAAATGTAACTATGAAAAATTTGCCACATACGCGATGGTCAGCCAGAGACGATGCTTGTGCCAGCCTTAATAAAGATTGGAACCAAATAACGGCTCTTGAAGCTATAAAAAGTGACTCTGCCCACTAAAAAGCTTTGGTTAAAAATAACAGGGCTATTGGCTCAGCTAAATTTCCTAGAAACGGCTATATTATCGGAATTTTGGGGATCTATGTTAAAACAATTTAATATAGTTTCCAAAATTCTATAAGGTGTCGACACAGACGTAGAGGTAGAACTTTCGTAAAAAAGAAACGGGAATCTTTTGATGCTTTTGAAGAGGCTCGTAAAAAAAATCCTCAAAAGAATACAGAAGCAGTCGCAAGAGAATTATTAAGAGGAAGAAACGAGACGAAAAGTGTCGCGAGGGTAAAGTGTTGTTACAAGGACGGGACTATTTCAGGGTTAATACCTTCTTCCCAATATGCGACCTATTGTTGGGCGAGTTAAGGAGGCGCAAAACTTCGTATGACGCAGTAACCGCCAATTTTGCATTTTTATCAAATTGGATACAATGTCTGAAGCGGAAGTTAGAGTTACGCCATAAAACTCCAAAAATTATATCCGATTGATCTTGCAATCGTACAAGAAGAATGTGTTCTTTTAAAACAATTCTTGACGTCTCATGAAAACAAAATGAGTTTAAGGCAACTTAACCTATTTATTAAGCAAAAGGATTTGAAGGAAGCATTTCCATATATAGAAATAGCATTACTTATGTTCCTGTGCACTGCAGTGACAAATTGCAGTGCAGAACATTCGTTTTCCGTACTCAAAAGAATAAAAAAGTATCTACATTCCCGTATAAGTGAAGAACGTTTGAACAGTTTAGCCATCCTTACTAAAGAAGCTGATTTAACAAAATCTGTTAATTATAACAGTGTCATTGACAAATTTGTTAACCAATTTGTACATCGGAAAAAATGTAAATGTGTATTTAATAAATGGTGTTCATTCTTTTGTATGGCCTTTTTTCATTATTAAAACATTTTTGTTTTTTTTTGGTTCATTTATGGGGCGGCAAACTTTATAGGCCCAGGGCGCCAAATCTTAAAATACGCCACTGGTTGTTATTGGAATGTTTTTAAAGTTAATATAGATTAATAATGACAGTAGGTCTCCATAACATTCAGCTAATAGAGGAGTACATACATTATTATAGATAGTACAGTAAGAGGGCACGGGTTCACTTGGCGTGTGACACACAGTGACTGAGAGGCCCAGGTCTGGCCCCCCTGCAACTTATAAGATCTGAAGGCATTACAATACTACATTTTGTATAGAAATGTATAGGACAATTTTCCCTGTGGACTATAAAATGTCTCACTTTAGAAAACAAGTGGAACATTTTATCCCTATGTAAACATTGAAGTCGTTCCATGTAATCCTTGGAGAGGTTTTAGGCCATAATCCATGATGCAGTCACAATGGGGATTGGTAGATCTTACACGTGTTACCAAGATATATATTAATTCTCGTGTTTCCTCATCATGTTTCCCTTAACCTAGTAGTAATTGAAAACTCAATACTTAAATTCTTTATTAGAATATATAATTGATATTATATGAGACTAATGCTGATAATAGTATACTTTCTGGTTGATAATGTTACCATTATTCAATTGCAATTAGGGGTCGAAAACCGAGGTCCCGAATCTCGAAAATACCGAAATATTGGCAGCAAGAAGCCTCCTTCTGACCATCCATAAGCTAATTTGTGCACCTCTTACTTCTATGAAACTGTGATTTTTTAGCGCCTTACTCACTATAAAGTGCTCCTCTCATGGCTCAGTGCACCATTTTCTTACAGAACCTTGCCTCCTATTGTCAGAACCAGTCTGTTCATACCGCTGCCAGGTTGAACAGTTGAATGACTGACGTTTCATAACTTTGTCGGGACATGTAACATTAGCTAACATTTCACATCTTCCTTTCACCAATGATATAGTCATCATGGAGGAATCGCTGGAAGATTTGAGGTAGGCCTGATTCATAAGTTCAAAGGCACTAAGCGAGCTATGGAAAGAATTATACTCAGTTTCATTGCAGGATAGAATCCGAAATGACAAAGAAGTAAAGTCACCATCAAGCTCATAGTATTAACATGTTAAAGTGGCAATTGGCAAGTGATATTTATCATAGGACAGATGGCCAATAGGGTAGACGAGTCCCGGAAAGTGCCAGGACACCCTCTGGCTAGGGCACTTCTGTTTGTTTTAATCAAATCATTGATGTCAATTGTAACCTACAATTATTACTATTTTTATTTTTTTTTTTTATAAAATTATTAAAAATAGCCGATTCCAATATTCATATTTTAATAGCATTAGTTAAATAGGGGTGGTATTGCGATCCCTAACTGCAATGCAACATGGAGAATATATTGTTAACAAGAGCAATTATTGTTAAATATTGCATTAAACAATTGTTTATTCATCTGAGTAAATCAAATGGTATAGGTCAATCAGGCTCGGTATAAGGGGGGTACAGCTGTACCAGGCCTTGGAATTTAAGAGGTCCTATGTAGGAAAATCAACATCAACGTCATCAACAGCCATCAGCCATCAACGGCATCAACGTTGATGGCGAATGCATCACTCACCTTCGATTTGCCGACGATATCGTGGTCATGGCAGAATCGCTAGAGGATCTTAGCACAATGCTCGGAGACCTCAATCGAGTTTCCCAACAGGTGGGCCTTAAAATGAACATGGACAAGACGAAAATCATGTCGAATGTCCATGTCGTGCCCACCCCAGTTTCAGTTGGGAGCTCGATTCTCGAAATTGTTGACGAGTACGTCTACCTAGGCCAAACGGTCCAACTAGATAGGTCCAACTTCGAGAAAGAGGTCAATCGACGAATCCAACTCGGCTGGGCAGCGTTCGGGAAGCTACGCAGCGTCTTCTCGTCCAAAATACCTCAGTGCTTGAAGACGAAGGTCTTCGACCAATGTGTGTTGCCAGTGATGACCTACGGCACCGAGACGTGGTCTCTGACTATGGGCCTCATAAATAAGCTCACTGTCGCACAGCGAGCTATGGAGAGGGCTATGCTCGGGGTTTCCCTACGTGATCGAATCAGGAATGAGGAGATCCGTAGACGAACTAAAGTCACCGACATAGCCTCTCGGGTTAGCAAGCTGAAGTGGCAGTGGGCAGGGCACATAGCTCGAAGAACCGATGGCCGATGGGGCAGAAGGGTTCTCGAATGGAGACCACGTACCGGCGGCCGAAGCCGAGGACGTCCATCTGCTAGATGGACAGACGACCTCATAAAGGTTGCGGGCACCCGCTGGATGCAGGTCGCTGCCGATAGGTCTAAATGGCGGACAATGGGGGAGGCCTATGTCCAGCAGTGGACGTCCAAGGGCTGAGAAGAAGAAGAAGAAGAAGAAGAAGATGTAGGAAAATACATACGAAATGTGTTATAATTGGTCTGTAAAAATTGTATTTGTTATAGTAAGTACCTAATTACTAATATAATAACTCGGAGTAAGGGCCCCAGCACTACTGCCACTGGGTCTAATGAGAACTAACAGCAAGCAGGGGTAATTGAGAATATGCCCTAATTTATGGTATAACATTGCAATTCAATCTTGAGTTGCAAATCGCTTTGCAATTCAAGCAATTCTAATCCCATAAACAACATAAGATCACATTGTTTAGAACTCTATCACTCTATGTTTCTGAATACCTTGATTGATACTAACCCTTAGTATTTTAAAGAAGTAGAACTGTAAATCATACCTTGGAGACAACCCTCTTTTCAATTTTGTATGTTCGGACAATCTTTACTTTTTTGTTGTCATTGTCATATTTATATTCTGTGACAACCTTCAATCCATTCTCAACCACTTCCAAAGGTGGAGGCAATGCTCCCTGGTCAATTTCGACCTCATCGGCCCAAGAGGACTGGATTTCATCAGCAACGGGCATCTACAGAAATACAAGTTTATTGCACACCAAAACAAAATAAGACCGTAACAGGCAATGTAACACATTTCATGTGTCATAATAGCTATTGTGGTCCGGTTATCATAGGAATAGCGCTGACAGTTCTGCTTTTAATTCATTTTATAAAAATTCCGTTTCATTCTTAAGTCATAACATAACTCAAATAAATGGAAACAAATATTCAAGGACTAAGATTTAAGTCAGTTGTAGCTCTTCCTATAATACGCGAACCATAGCAGTTTTATCTAATAGTGATCTCTGCCAGACAACCTTTGGGGTAGAGAGTAAATAAATATTTCCTCTTTATATGTACATCATAGGAGTAAGTAAAGATTTTAATGATATAAATTCTAATGTCTTATAAGTTGTTAGGGTTATAAAATGTGGTATAGAAACCATATGCGAAATAAGGCCAAGATAACGAAAATGGACGGAATGTACTTACGTTTAACTCAGTTCAAGTTTCAGTGTAGCAACAGTTTGGTGATAATATTAGCTAAATTTTATTTATGATATGACAAAATGTCGACGTACGATAAAGTTCATCTCTCTCAAGTAAACGAAACATTCATTCATTCACTTGACACCTTTTTATTCATTCATATTGATAGCGCTGCCCAAATAAAATAAGAATTATGAAAACCGTTAATACAAACTGATTGCTAATACCGGGTCAATTTAAAAAGATTTAAATATCTTCGCAAATGATCTTTAGTTAAATCTAATAAATATCTCAGTTTTTTAAATTAGCATAAATAACTTTAAAATTTGCTGTTATCGATTTGCTGCCCGTCCAGTATCTTTTGCTGTTCATTTAATTGCCTTTTTTTACTGCACACAGTCTTTTTTTATAAGTTTTTATTTAACTTCACCTGTTAGTCTGTTTGGGACAAATCTTACAAGCCAAATATGAACCACTTCCTCTAAACTTACGACTTTGAAATTTTGCATGCTTGTTCAGTTCTGATGACAATACACTAAAATGATAGAAATAACCTGATACTGCAGCCAGGATTGTCTCCTCACGAGAGGACTCCTCAACGGTTAGTAGCACAGACACGAAACTTTGCATATACGTTTAATTTTGATAGCTAAACATGATTTACACCGTGAACTAATACTACAGCCCGGATTGTCTCCTCAACGTTTAGTAGCACGCACATAAAACTTTGCAAAACAAAACATGACTTTCTATCATAATGATGCGTTACTTGAAATTAAGTAATATATTGAGAAATATTTCTAACTAAAAAGGTGTAAAGGTAAATAAAATAATATAATATAAAATTTGTGTACATAAAAATTGTCTATTAGGCGTTTTGTGGTTTAGTGATAGACTGATAGTTTACTATACTTCAAAGTACATAATGTTTGTGACAATTAAATAAAAGCGTGAGACTGCATTTTTCATGTTCTTTCAAGTAATCCAACCCCATCATCACATCAGTAAACCTACGATCATTTTATGTTTTATTATTTGCTGCGTGTGGTCCAATAACTATACCAGTGTCAAAATAAATTATATTAAAAAAATAGATATTAATTATTTTTCATATTGGCAATATAAGCAATTAGTTTCCTTTATTGTTTTGCACGTCTGCTTTGTCCATGAATTTTTATATATTTTTGCTAAATTTTGGGGGCGTTTTATTCTGTATAGTGGTAAGTTGTATGAACTTTAATTAGTTTATAATGACTTTATAAGAATTTGTCACTTTCATGAAGTAATTATGCAAATAGCACAAACAACTTTGCAACTGCAAGTTTGCACAATCAAGTTCTTGTCAGTTGTCTCAAGTTATACGTATAGGCGTGTCCACGTTTACCTACTGTACACATAATTTAATTATACGTAAATATTTGATTGTGATACTATAGAAGACTTCTAATAGTTTGATAAGAAACCGAATAGTCCTATAGTAGACACCTATCTACCTATTAAAACTTATAGTCTTATTAGGTAATTCAAATTTAATTCAATTTTGGATTGATGCTTATAATTTGCATCAGAATGTTATATTAATAATGAAAATTGATTAATTAATTTATGAGGTTTTAGTGAAAATGCTTATCTCATTGCTTGAAGCTCCACAGAAATATTTATAGAAACACCATATTATTCATTATGCTGATTTATTTATCTTAATTTTTAGTAATTTTATTTTCTGAGCATATCTTACATACTTATCTTACAGAGTTGCAAAGGGCAAAATGCTGCGGTTTCTTAGCAGAAGAGGGCGCTCCTCTAGAAATAGCCGTAATAAGCAATCAACTCCGAACAACAAAAACTTGATACAATGTAAGGTACTGTTACTCGATGAAACTGATTTAACTATTAATTTGCCAAAAAAAGCTAGCGCAGTGGACTTATATGAGCAAGTTTTTTATTCTTTAGATTTGATTGAGAAAGATTATTTCGGCTTGCAATTTACTGACACAAACAACGTTCAACATTGGTTAGATCCCACTAAAACAATCAAGAAACAAGTGAAAATAGGCACACCATACACCCTTCGTCTTAAAGTTAAATTTTATTCTTCTGAACCTAATAACTTACGAGAAGAGCTTACCAGGTATCAGTTTTTCTTGCAATTGAAGAAAGATATTTTGGAAAGCAAATTAGAATGCCTACATTCAACAGCTGTAGAATTAGCAGCTTTAGCACTACAATCCGAGTTAGGGGATTTCGATGAAACTGTTCACACTCCTGCAACTGTATCTGAATTCAGATTTGTGCCAAATCAAACTGAAGAAATGGAAATTGAAATATTAGAGGAGTATAAAAAGTGTAAAGGCCTAACACCAGCTCAAGCTGAAGTTAACTATTTGAATAAAGCAAAGTGGTTGGAAATGTATGGTGTTGACATGCATATTGTATTAGGCAAAGATGGATGTGAATATCATCTAGGTTTAACACCCACTGGTATACTTGTTTTTGAGGGGCCACAAAAAATTGGCTTGTTCTTTTGGCCTAAAATTAGCAAGTTGGATTTTAAAAAGAAGAAATTGACATTAGTAGTAGTTGAAGATGATGATCAAGGCAGAGAACAAGAACACACATTTGTATTCCGTTTACATAATGAAAAAGCTTGTAAACATCTTTGGAAATGTGCTGTTGAACATCACACTTTCTTCCGCTTAAGAGCTCCTGTTAAAGGTCCTTCAGCTAGACAAAATTTCTTCAGAATGGGATCAAGGTTCCAATATTCAGGTAAAACTGAATATCAAACAACACAGCAAAATCGCGCACGTCGTACTGTACAATTTGAGAGGAGACCTAGTCAACGTTTTGCCCGCAGACAGAGCCATGTCTTGCGTGAGCGTGAAAAACAAAATATCACTACGAAAGTTGAAGCCACTGTGCAAGTTGAGCCAAGCAAAGAAATACCTAGCACATCTTCTGACACTGCATTACTTCTTCCCGATTCTGGACTTGATACATTATCCAGAAAGAGTAGTGCAAAATCACAAAAATCAACTGTTGTTGAAAATGGTGTAAAAGTCACTGAAAATGGTGAATCTTCAACAAAGAACATCTTAGATGAAGAACCTCCAAATGAAGTATTGATATCGAAAGATGATGCAATCAGCAATAAAGTTTTCTTTAAAGTAGATAAACCACTTGTTTTAGAAGAAAAGAAGAACAATTTGACTCAACTTGTAGTCAATAAACCACCTTGCAGTTGCTCTCCTGTTGCTGAATCCAATCCACTAAATGATCTTCTTATGAGCTTAGTCAAAGAGAAATTGAATAATGATGATTCCAAGAATGAAGTAAAGAGAGATCAATTAGATTCTGCTGTAGACAAGGAAGTTCCAAATAATCAAGCAAAATGCTACTTGACGTCAACTAAAGCTCTTCCACCTGGCCAACTGAAGTGTAATAACATCTTAAAGGCTCGAGAAAATGAAGTGAAAATTATAAATGAGTCGACAAACATTAATTTGTCCATGCCCTCTACTCCCTCGCCGAAAATTCTTAATGAACCACATTCTCCTACTCCAAACAATTCTCAGTATGTATCTATTGTGGTTGTAGAACCACCACACACTCAAGGAAAGAGGGCATCTCCAAAACCAGTGGAAAAGAACGAAGATGTCGCCCCAAAGCCTCGACCCATTTCATCACTTTCTCCATGGCTTGTAACATCCGAACCCAGCTCTCCATTAGGAATTGGGGAGAAGGAAATAACAATTATTCACCGCAAGTCAGTCATTACAACGCAGCTATAAGTTATTATATTGAAACAACTACAATGTTATGTTCTTTTTAAGAGAAATATTTAAAAAATGACAATATTAATATTATAATCTTAATTTTCAGTCTTTTTTATATATTGACCAATGTACAAGTTGATCATCTCTTCTCTATCCTTAGTAAACAAATTCATAGTAGTTAGTACATGTACTATACTTACCTGAGTTTAGAGAAAGTATTTGATCAATGTATGGAGCAGACTAATAATATATAGTTATAATATTTTATAGGATTTATGTAGTGCCTTAAAATTATTAGTTTTACTTAATTTAACATTGTTAAAATAGTAATATATCATATCATTTACTAGATAATTGAACAGTGCAGTGTAATATAAATATGTTTATATAAATTTATTATCGAAACAGATACCTATTTAAACTAGAGGTGCTCTGAAATTATGTGGTAATTTCAGATGTCAGTGTCTTAGCCACAACGACTTTCTCATGCAGGTATTAATAGTTGTTATACACAAAGTGCCTTTATACCATTAGCAAAATCATTTCACTTTCTAAGTTTCGACGGAAACCTAAAGTGATAATGACAAAATTTTTCGGAAATTTAAATAGACGACAATTAAGATAAATAAATAAATGATACTGGTAAAATATTTGGGCAAAAGACATTTTGTTATTAACAAGTACATGATGATTAACATTGTTCTTGAATTATGAATCATGTTACGCTAACTTTTATTTAAAATAACTTTTTTACTATTTTAAGGTGTTGTATAGTTTCAAGCTCCATGATAAAATCATAACATAATTCACAGACATTCCATTTTCCTCAAAAGTACTTAAAAACTAAAAGATTGAATTTGTGATATTTTTGTGAAAGTCCGTCCTACCATTTTATTGAATGATAAATTTTATCTTTTCATTTTATTTAGCAAGTAGTACAACGTTTTGTCAGTATTACCATTAATATTAATAAAAATATAAAATGTAGGTGCCATAGTTACAATAACTGTATTAATGCAGTGAAGCTCCCGATAATTTTAAATCATTACTTACAAACTCAATCAGCTGACATATAGATAATACATACTTATTTTAGGTTTGTGCTCTTTAAATATTTAAAAGTAGACTTAAATAAATTTTATATTTTCAAATGATAAATTGACTTAGATATGTTCACAATAATTTTATCTAATTAATGTTCATATATCTGTGTACAATTCTACAATATTTTTTTTATTACAACAGTGCCAACTTTGTAAATTTACACAAGGTGCTTGGGGTATCTCATATTTTAGAAAATTATTCCTGATATTCTATTAAATTTGTAAGTTTTATGTATGGTGTAGTACAATTACAATTGAATTGGATATTGTGATCGATTACACATCACACGTTTTTTCATGAGATTCAGCTTTAAATTGTTTCTAAAGCGCGCGCCACGATTTGGAAGACGGACCATTGGGAGCATTGGAAGACCAATGCTGGACACAAACAGATTAAGGTTCAATAAGAGGGGTCTAGTAAAGTGGTCGGTTGCGATGATTTCATACAAATCTCTTTGTATCCAGTCTTGGCTGACCTCATGTCAATGATCGAAAATCTTCCCGGTTGTGGCGCGCGCTTTATCTGATTTTAAAAAGGAAGTTTGAAGTTTAGGAATTATAATACATAATATACCTATGGGTAGAGTGACATACTTCATACTTATACAGTTGAAAATAGATACATACATATTATGAAAATTGAATTCTGTAGGAAAAACAACATCGTCGTGTGTAGACGATTAATTATTTAAGTGTATATTTTTATCAGTTACATATTTTATTTGCGGGACGATTATTCAATAAAATATTTTTATTCAATATTTATTTTAATGTTTTTATTCTACACCCGCATATCTGAATCATTTTTATAAAGGTCCGTAACAAAAAAAATGTTGAGCCAGAGAAAATGTTTTTATGCAGTATTGAAGCTGGCATATTGATCATCATTTTGGTGTGCTATTATTGTTCAAAATTTGAATTCACAATTTTGAACCACAGAAGAAAAGCAGTCGGTTCATTGTTTTGAAAAAAATAAGGAAGCAGAAAGTTTTAATTAGCGCAGTTTTTTTGATGTAATGGTTTTGTTTTTCAATAAAGGTTTTGTTAAATTGTTTTTCCTGAGATTTGAACCGATTTTGACCTTAAAATTATGAATACTGCGCCTGAAGTAGCCGCGCAAGTTATGTCACTACTTCAGTCTGGTCTTAGCGAAATGTGAGTGCACAACTTCATTTAAACCGTTCTGTTGTTCAAAGAGTGTAACATCGATATCTTAGACTAGCGGCTTCGTTCCCCGTCCAGGAGGACCACGATTCCGAGTGACGACGGAAAGACAAGATCGGTTTATGTTTACGACCAGCTAACTATATCGTCACCTGACCTCAGTACAGATCCAAAAACAGCTTCGAGACTCATGGAGTGGCTGTTAGTGCTCGGACTGTTAGGAGACTCGTGTGTGATATTGTGAAAAGAACGTGATATTGTAAGTAAGCCACGCAATGGGCCCAAATTGACACTCGTTTGCGGAATGACGCACCTTCAGTTTGCGCACGAACATTTGCATTGGACTCTACGTCAATGGAACTAGGTACTCTTCGCTGATGAATCCAAGATTTTGCTGTATGATGATGGAAATGTATGATATGTAATGATGGAAAGAGGAAGGTGTACCGAATAGAGGGAAAGCGTTTTGTGCAGTGCCATATTGAAGAGAAAGTGAGTTATGGCAGGGGTCATGGACAGTCTGGGAAGGAATTTCCGCGCAAAACGACTTCAGGTTGTGATGGGACCACGGCTTCAACCACTACATTGACGACCGTTACATTCGTCAATGCCTAGAGACTCGTGTGATGCCATATATTATATTATTGGGCAAGATTTTATTTTTATTTATGATGATACAAGAATCGCATGTCGGTATCACAGTCATGGAATGGCCAGCAAGAACTCCAGATATGAATCCTTTAGAGCATTTATGGGATGACCTAAAGAGGCGTGTTCGAGTTCACCACCCAGCTCCGCAGACCTTGCAGGAACTGAAAACTGCCATCGAGGAAGAATGAGAGAAATTTCCTCAACACGTCAGTGTGACGTTGATTGATTCCATGCCAAATCGCATGACGGGTGTCGCAAACGCTCTTTGAGGCAATATTTTTTTATTATATGTATATAGAGAAAAGCGGCAGACGAGCATACAGTCCACCTGGCGGTAAGTGGATACTGTAGTCCATGGACATCCGCGATACATGGCCAACATCATTCCAGAATGACAAACGTTGCCACGCCCCCGGATTGAAGAATGGATTGTGAGAAAGGGTTGGGAAATTGGGGAGGGATAGTCTGGGATGGGAATGGGCCCTGGCATATCTCATTCACTACCGAAACACGTACGTACATTGGGGAAATACGATAAAGTAGGAAATGCAGTACATTTCAAGGTAGTCTTCTATGAGAGAGGGGTAACGTGACCAATCGAATACGCCCAGCAGCGGTGGGAATGCAGCGTGCACTCTCCCCCTTCAAATAAACGATTACTCCGATTCAAATAAAGTTACTGAATAAACGATTTTTTTTAGGTAGGGGAGGGATGTGTCAATAGTTACATTTTTTTTTTAAATCACCATAACCTTTTAATTATACATAACAATATCAAAATTTCTGGACACATGATAGGCACACTTATCGTTTATTAATTAAACCATATACCTAAAAAGAAATACAATTACACGTTATTACTATAATTACACTTCAGGAGCTTAAGTCGGAATGTAACAATTGTCCCACCACTACGAAATTTCATAAATATAACTAGAAAATTTTAATTATTGTGAAATTTCCAATAACACTTACCTGGAGATAAAGCCTGGTTCCAAACAACTCTTTCTATACCACTACCACCTAGATATGTTAATTATTTGTAAAGTTATCGAAAAAAGTTCTACTGCGCCGGTAAATAACAATCTTTCGTCAAACACAAACAAATTTCAACTGTCGAAACAGGATCGCTTCAATATGGTCTACAACTCTGTCAGTAAAACAGCATCAGACCTTCTTCTTCTAGATCTTCTGACGCATAAATCATTTAGCTCCAGGGAATAGATGGCGTTCTATTAGTATTATAACATTCGCCCCTCTATAACAATTGACACACCCCTCCCCTAATTCATTGTTTTCTTCAAAATCCAATTCAAGTCTACCCCATGAGAAAGGCGTACACACGACTTGTTACACTTAAACTTACTTTTTACAGAACTCTGAATTCATATTTGGACCAATGGTATACTGAAATGATAGTTAGTATGCCAGCTTCAAAATTACATAGTCTTTTTGATCGATCAAACATTTTTTTTTAAATTCTGGCTATCAAAACTGAAAATGGAAGGTGGCTCGATTCATGTGTCCGGGGGTGTAATAAGTTAATAACCGACTACCATTTTTCATCTAAGTATGATTTAAGTGGTAAGTTGCAATGGCAATTTATGGCATATTTTTGCTCAGTCACGCTCCGGTTCTCCTGGTTTTTATGTGGATCTGGTTACATCTTTATTGGCGACCCTTTAAGCTACTTATTATCGTTTGACATCGAACCATATTTTTAATGCATAAATTCTTTATAGATAAAAAGCCTTAAAGCGATGCAATCACGAGTGACATTAAACCTACATGCGTAACAAATTCAACAATTAAAATTTTTTTTTGTTGTCACTGTCACAAGGAAACCGTTTTGGACTTATTGAAAACTGTTTAGAAGTGTAGAAAATAAGCTGAAGAAATCGATGGAAGTAGTATCTTCAGATAGATCGTCATCTGAATTGACGAACCAATTTTCTTTTAAGCGTTACTTTGTGAATAATGTTGATTCCTACCACGGAGAATACGTTGTGCAACAGCTATCTAAAATATTAGAAAATAATGCAGTATCAACTAAAGAGTCATCTCGAACCATTGTTATGGGCGAGGATGCAGAACCGTTACTGCGGCCGCCACCTGAACCCGCTTATGAAATTATCGGTATTGTGGAATTTATACCGATCTGAATATACCTATTCTTATATCATGTAGCGATCAACATAATAAAAATTTTGAGAATTAAAGGCTCTCAAACGACCGCGATATACCGGTAGGTATGTACCGTAAGGCTATATTGTGGTAATTGCTTTTGCGGCTCTACTATTACCACAGTGCGATAATCGTCTTTGTGTGTAAGATTTCATGGGGTACCAACTATACAAAATGTACTAAGACCAATTATCGCATTACCGCGTTGTGATTTTACCGCCCGGTATATTGCAGCTGTGTGGAAATGCCTTTACGAAGAAAACTATTGGTTGTTCCTACGGCAATTTAACGTTTAGCTTAATCTTTGGGCATCTTTTAGACTATAAATATAACCTACTATTTTTAGGATCAATGTTTATGACATTATCTGAGAAAAGGTACCTTATTGGCGGTTCTAATTGTCTCAGAAATCAGATGTAGAGCATAATCTTGAAACAGGAAATGATCACTCAAGCGCCTGACCTTTGACCTTTTATTTTTTTTTTCTACTGTTTGCTCGTCTGCGGGCATCTTGATAACGCCAAATGTAATAAAATCTTATCAAAATCGAAAAGTAAGTCCGTACCGACAATAAGATCTATTTGCTCAGATACCGTCACGTTTTACAATACCATATATAGGTACAGATACATTACGATAACATTGGCCATCGGCTTACCCGGAAACACTCCATTTTTTTCGGAATGGCTAAATTCTTGTTGCCCTAATGGTCACCGGCCATTTTGGTACATTGGTTTAAGGCGAGCGCAGTGCCACGTGCCGATACCTGGTAAAAGTGTTGGCTGAAGGCCGCTATGTGTTCACGGGGACGCCCTCATCTCCGCCGGCGGCAACGGTGTATATGTGTAGCCTGTGATAGTAGTGTAACAACCGCCTTGGCAGCAGTAATTGGATCGTCGGGGTAGTCGAGGACGACGACTTACGCTTCATTCCTATCGTAGGCATAGGTTAGGCTGGCAATTAATAGGGGGTTGGAATGGTGAGGTACAAAGGCGACTCGCTTTCGGACAGTTTGTATGTGTTCTCGGAAGGTCAGTCGATGGTCTAGTGTGACTCCGAGATATTTGGTCTTCCTAATCCAGGGGATAGTTTGACCGAAAAGGAATATCGGGAGTGAGGAGAGATGGGCTTATCGCTACGAGTGCCACCCCTGGGAAAATAGAAGCACATGGCTGGCTACACTTTTCTCCGGGTTGACCTCTATCCTCCACCTCACAAACCACTAGCTTAGGGCAGTGACTGCGTCTTGGAGGCGTAGAGATACATCGTAGGGTCCTATCTGAGGCGTAGAGGGCGGTGTCAACCGCAAAGAGGGCAAGCTCTATTCTAGGGGAGTGGGGGATGTCATCGATGTAGAGGAAATAGAGCGTGGATACTAGGACGGAACCCGAGGAACTTCAGCTCTGATTGGGTAAGAACTGGACAGAGTGCCATCAACTCATCAGTGAAAGGTGCGATTGGTAAGGTAGTCTCGAATGATGAGAATCAGACTTTCAGGCACTTCCAGTTGGTACAGTTTATAGATTAAACCGTTGTGCCAGACCTTATCAAAAGCCTTCGCTACGTCGAAGAAGACAGCTAGGGTCTTGAACGGTATCCTTTGGTTGAGACCTGTAAGGATGTGATCGGTGATTCGGTGCACCTGCTGCACACTAGAATGTTTGGCTCTAAAGCCGAACTCTTCATTGATGAGTAGGCCTTTTGAGTTGACGTGACTCAGTAGGCGAGAAAGAAGAATTCTTTCGTAGTTTTTGACATTGTATTCAATAGGTTAATGGGTCTATAACTAAAGGGTTCCGAGCGATATCTACCCCGTTTGGGGATGCCGATAACGCCGGCTTATTTCCCGGCTGCTGGAAAGAGATGATGTTTCATTATGGCATTGTAAATAGCCATAAGAAGTGCGATCAAGTTGATCGGGAGGTTTTTAAACACCTTATTAGCAATTCCATCGATGCCGGGTGCTTTTCAATTTTGACACTTGATGATATCCTGAATTTAACGGATAGAAACGGTCTGATGGGGGGATCGAGGCTCGACGCCCCACCTCCGGCAATCAAGTCGACGTGTGACGCGTCGACTGGTTGACGGCCAGGGGAGCATTGGGCTTCAAGGTTGCCTGCCAGGCATTCTCAGGCAGAGAAGGTTTTCTCAACATCGTCAATAGCGGCAGGGCCGTTCGGTCTAGTCAGTGGGGACATGGAGACAGTATTGTCTCTTTTCATAGATCTCGCCAACCGCCAATAAACTGTGTGTGAGGGCGAGTTCTCTGACAAAAGATCGTCCCATTGTGTTGAATTGTTTTTGAATTCAGTGATGTGATTCGTTACGTCCCTCTGTAAAGCTCGTATCCTGCGCCTATTCTTTTCACAAGGGAAGGAGTCATAAGCACGGTTGGTTGCGTTCTTGGCTCTTATCAGTTCCCTTATGTCCTCGTGCAACTCCCATCGGCGATCATTCACCGCTGAGACCCGCCTAGAGGAGCTTTGAATTACCTATATCCTAAGGTGGCTACCGAGTCCAGAGACACCCGTGTTTGTGTCACCCGCACTGGTCAGGTCGTTTGGGATATCTAGGTAGGAGGAGCTAGAAGCCTTAAGGGCTTCCTCAAGCTTGCTCCACTTAATAATAATCTTGTCTTGGGGAGGTGGATTGGTCGGCCGATCTAATTTCATTGCTACGGGACGATGGTCGGAGTCTAACTCGCATAGGGTTTCTATCGAGTTTAGACGTAAGGCTAAAAAAGGGGCTTCTGAAAAGGGCAATGTGTACGTCGGGTCGGTGTGTAACATTATGAGGGTAATGGGTTGGCGTCATTGTAGATATAACGTCAAAGTCGAGTTGGTTAATGTAATGAATCTGTCAAGGCGTTCGGAAACACCCGGACGCGTCATCCACGTCTACGAATGACCGTACCTCTAATTGCATATTTTATTGCATAGATGTGGATGACGCGCTTGGATATTTCCGAATTAAGCGATGGCCAATGTTTTCGTATTATACTAATAGGTCGTTGCTTATAGCTTCTGACTTTATTGTAAATTAAAGATTTTTCAGTTACACATCTACTTTAGGTACCCAAGCTGACCCAAAGGCCAAAATTCTGGATTGCGTTGCAAGAACCGTACCTAAAAGGGAATGTTTACCACAAATGCTTACATGCGGCACAGTAGTATTTGATATTAGCTACGACAGAGAAGAACTCAAGATTGCAATGGATTATTTGAAGCGTTAGTAAATAAAAACATGTTTGTTTTTACTCTTGAATCATAGACCGAAATTTATACGTAAAATGACATTAAGGTCCGGTTATTATAGAAAGAGCGTTGACAGTTCTGTATTTAATTAAGTTTATGTCAATACCGTTTCTTTCTTATGTCATAACATAACACAATAAAATAGAAAAAAATATTCTTAAAGAGCTAACGAGTTGTAAAATGATTTTACTACATGTTAAAGATTTATGTCAGCTGTAAGAGCTCTTCCTATAATAACCGGACCATAAATTAATTAATACTTCCAATTTTCGATGTGATAATTGAAGATCGTCTGCGTGATGGGCATTAGAGGAGTTCTATTCCCAGCAGTGAAGTTACTCAGGTTGATGATAGTGGTGGTAACTACCATCAACAGCCAGCCAGTTGACAGCCAACTGGCTGTCATTATAAGCGTATGCTTTATATGATAAACGTTCTAAGAGCTTAATAAAACTAATCAATTGGACTTAAAAATAAAACCGAATTTCTAAATGAGTTTTAAGTGTGTTTAAATATGTGACCTCAATTTATTATCAAACAGTTTTAAAAGATTTACTGGAAAAGCAAACGGCTGCGTTATCCCCCACAAGAGACGACAATGACGACGGCGGAGCTGGTGAATCCAAGAAGATATATTTAATTCTTATATCGACAGTCATGACGTGGGCCTCTACTAAACCACTAGATCCGGTACATGGTGTTATTTCTTACTTGATTTTGTCCGCAACTTCTTATGTGGTCTACATGAGTAGCCTGTGTGTAAATCAGAATTACATTCTACATATTTGTCAAGTTTCAAAGAAATCGGTTCAGCGGTTTCGAAGTTGATCAGCAATCATCCAAATTTCGTATTTGTAATATTAGCGGGATTAAACTTGTAGGTATTAGGCTAGCAATTATCCCTGTGTAATTCAATTTTACCCAAGAAATCGTAAATGTGGAAAATATTGCCTCATAAACCTAGCTATATTTTAGAAACTACTTCATCGTTTTTAATAAATTAAATATTGAAACTTTCTAGAAAAAGTTACCCTGCCCATGATTGAAAGCCTCGACAAAATCTAACCAATTCAGAGTTTAGGGGGAATAGATAAACAGATCGGCCTTTAACTCTTGATACAGATTTATAGTGCTCAGTCTCTCTTAGAAATTTAGAAACGCAATTACTTCCCGAAATTTCTTTTTATACTTACCTTTTTTACGAGATTTATAATTACTTGTTCTTGGCGGTAAAAAGCCAGAACAAAATAGAGTCGTTATATGTTGAGATTAGCTTTAACACACGGACAGCCATGAAATACCTTCTCGTATTTAAAGATCTGCCCTAGAATTGAGCTATCAATAATTATCAAGAGACACGTCGAGAGAATTTAGCCTATTTTTTTATCTTGTAGGACACTCCAGAAATGGCTTTTATCGAAACTGATTTCCGAAAGCGTAAACCGCACCCTAATTACAAAGTTCATTACGACTGTGAAAACGAGGTCGTCGGTATAGCAAGAAAGTATAGAGCACAAATTGGGTAAGTTATTAAACTATACCTATGCTTAGCTATTTTCCTATTCGGGGTACTCACAAGAACACCTGTACAACTTTTAGATTTTCACGTTTTGCACATGGACACTTGAAGAGCCCCATGTCGTTAGCATAGCGGAAAAACCTGAGTTGGCAGTTCAGTTCATTCCACAATTTCCGGGTTCGCGGTATAAAGTGTCTTGATGACCGCACTGTACGCAATGTTTCTTTGTCAAGGAAGTGTGAATGAACTGCACGACAATAATGGGAAGTACGATGGTAAAAATCTGAAGTTGACATTAAACCGAACAGTTCTCTCCATTGAAATGTATTTACAATTTATTTAAAATTCCGCTTATTTACAATTAAATTTATTGTTAAAATGTCAATCATACTGTCGTCACATTATTGAGATGTCAATTAGATTTAACACTTCTGTACACACTATTAAATATGTAATGCTTTGATATGTTGATATATTGCTTTGTGATGCAAAAACAAATAAATAAACAGGCGGTAGAAAATGTATAGAGACGCAATATCTGTTCGCATGCAGAGCAATTCTAAACGGTCTGTGAGAGTGGGGTCGTCGAAAATTGCCACAGCATGTCGTTGTATGGTGTCAAAGAGGTTCTTCAACTGGTATTTAGGCGTAGAGGGGTGAGCCTAAGTACTCTATGTGGGGTCTAACTTGAGCTTTATAAAGTTGCTCATTATTGACCATAAGTAGAGCCTTAATAACAGCATTAGATTATCTTAAATAGCTCACTTATTGTCATCGTTTCGAAATATATCCACCTTTAAATTCCTGTCGTTTTTTTACATGATAATTGATAAGTAAAACCTTTTTCTATACAGTGCTTTAGTGTTATGTTCTGGCGTGACGTACGGTAGTCGTGAAGACGTGCTCTTCTATTGGTTCCAAAAGGCATGGGAATGTGAACGGCTGCTGCCCTTGCTCGGTCGTGGGGGCAACACTGTGCCCCTAATAAACGTGCAGGACTTGGCCTCGTTAGTGCTTTTATCTTTATTATTACTGTAATGTAAGAAGGATACTACGTATTTATTAGTATCAACTAGCGGTATTTTAATTTCGCTGCAATTTGACTAACGATTATTTAAATTCAATGTATTAAATATTGAACCTTATATGTAATCAATTCTTATGAATTATTGATTATTCGACTGAACTATTGTAAATTTTGCAGAATTGTTTACAATTTAGTATCGGACTTTCCGAAAAAACTTTACGTATTGGCTGTGGAGCAAAACATTACTAAACAAAGAGAGGTAAAAAACTAACGCTAGGTATTTATAGATGTCGCAAGAACATTGGACAGGTTATACTAAAACTGTTAATAACTATTACAGATAGTAAAATCTCTCGGGCAAACTGTAGGCAGTGGTATGTTCAAATGTATCCCCCCTCAAGATGCCTTTCTCATTCCAGAAATTGATGTAAGATATCCAACATTTCCTGCACATTCCTGCAACATTCCTGCTAATATTTATCTGTTTTTGGGTTATCATTTATGAAGTTTATACTATCAAAACTTCAAATTGTATCTTTTACAGCAAAGAATTTACGACTTGATGACTTTGAATTTAAATATGGAGCCAACATTTATTGTTGAGACCATGGGACTCCAATGGACTTCAGAATTAACCTTCGCGGAGAATGTGCCAGTCCTTATAAAAGAATTTAAGAAGGAGAGAGGGTTAAAGCCTTTCAAGGAAAGAAGCTGTTTTTTAACTTTTTATCGTATATGTTAACGCTAAAGCCCGTAAGTCGTTAATGTTGACATTACCTAAGTATGGTCAACAAAACAATAGTTAAATCTAATCGCTAAATTAGGAAACTGAATAAGATTCCTTGCTTTAACTATGTAAAGCCAGCATACACGAGTCTACTTTCGTTAAAGTCCGAATGACTAATTAAATAGATAGCACAATTATCTTCGTACTATCTTCAACAAAATTATTTCTAGCTAGGGAGGATTGTCGCTTTGTAATTTTGTAGAAAAAAAAAACAACCACGAAGTGCGCTCCGCTCCGCTATGCTTCGCGAGCGCCTCTCACTTCTACATAATCCAGCCCAATTGTTTCTGGATAAAATAATCAATATTAACACTTGCTCACGATATTGGCTTTATTGGCCCCTATAGTTAAAATTAGAAACCTATACCTTTCTTTCCTTGGTGATTACGGACTTAAACGAAAGTTAATTAGGTATTGTTTTATAGTTGAGGTATTGTTTCATACCCTCAACTTTATAGTTGAGATGACTATTATTACTAAATTATTAACTTTAACTCAAATCGGTCGTTAATGTTGACTTTATGTAGCTAATGCTGACATTTAGGGAATTTCGGACATTAGCGTTAACATATACAGTCCTAATATTTTGCCGGAGGTCTAATAAAAAAAAATATTGTACAGGTTGTTATATATGGCCCTCCGATCGTAGGAAAGACAACGTTGGCAAAGCTTATCTGTGAAGCTTACGGCCTCGTACACATTTCGCCGGAGACCGTCGCTCAAGATTTATTAGAGGACTTGGTTAGCGAGGCAGTCACTCTTTTCTTAGAAATTCCAAAGTTAGAAATGTCACATAATATATTAATTATAAAAAGATGCCATAAATACGATTCTATGCTGAAAAACATCAATATAATGAGGTTCTTCAATGAAATAAAAGATTATTATAGTTTTTTGCAAAATACGTACTCGTATGTTGCTATACGATTATGATTGCCTATTCTAAAAATGCAGATTTAACAGGTATCAGTACGGCATTACAAACAAGTTGGTCCATCAGAATTCTCTTTAAAAAATTAGGCGCCAACTACACGAGCGATTCTCTCGCGGCAATATTATTATTCTCGCCCGTGCGTCTACTAAACACCGTATCGCCGTGTGCAGATGCGCTCGGCAGCGCCAGCCATATGTTTAGGTACCATTTAGGTACTATTGAAATTACTTGCACGGGCGAGAATAATAATATCGCCGCGAGAGACTCGCTCGTGTAGTTGGTGCCTTATTGGTGAATAGACATGGCGCGTGAAACATTGGGAAGTGGGCGAGACGGCCGCCCTCCCACTTCCGACCGGGGAAGAAGAGATAGCTCTCGGGGACGCCTACGACGATCAAGGGGAAGAGGAAGGAGTGCAGGAGGCAGCAAAGACGACACTCGCGATGTTGCAGTCTGGGCGCTTACTTTCTGATGATGAAATCATGGGGTAATGTGAATTGTATAAAAGAGTACCTATGTACGAGTATATAAATGATAGGTATATAGAGTGATACATAAAGTTTTCTTCGAGTTAACGGGAGAGATTGCCAAGATTACCATCTGCTACTGACGACGTACTGGCCCTAATTATAACATTGAAAGAATTGAACTACACGTAGTAGGTACATTTATCCTTTTCTTATGGAGGCTAAGCAGTAGGAAATTAAATAATTTCCTTGCAAGATAATAAAATTCTTTGCGAGTGGGGGCAGAATCTATTGCCGTCTCTCACCCCCCTCACGAGGGGTGGAGTTCCGTTCCTGGGCAATTTGACCACTGTCGGAGATTTCTTCGCTGCCCACTAATGCGGGCAGGTCCTTGGGTTGGCTTCCTAGTTGGATTGGGTTGCCGTTGGTAAGTCCAGTTTCTTCACGCTGCCCGCGCGATCAAGCCCACCGGGTGGATTCCGCTTGTGGAAAGCCCAGTGAGCGACCTAACGCGAGCGGCGACTTAAGTGTCTAGTCCGGTATTGATGAAGTCCTATGTGAAGTCGCACCCTATTTGGGTGAACGCGCCGCATGCAGCGGCGCCAGTCCCCTTAGTGCGGGAGGCGCGACCTGTCCGTGCGCTCGAACAGGTTCATGGCAAGGCGACCGATGAATTCGTCTAGGCGTTTAGTAAACATTTTAAGGTCTTTGATATTAATCTTTGATATTTTAGTAAACCAAAACTAGTTATCACGTATTATTATATGTGCAGGTACTTACGGCAGCGTCTTTTAAGTCATGAAGCTCAGAATAGAGGGTGGGTGCTTGACGGGTTCCCAACTTCTTTGAGTCAATGCCCAATACGTAAGAATATGCTTAATTCATTAATAAATTAATGAATAAAAAAGTATAATAATAATAATGTTTTTGTGGTTAGTTTTTGATAGGGGTGAAGAACAAAACTCCATTGTCGAAGAGGAGGGCCAAGAAACACCCTTTGATGAGGACGTGGATTTGTACAGTGATGTACTGAAAAAGATCTTGCCAGGTAAAATCTGCGGGAACCCTGTCATACAGTGAAATATTTATTACAATTACATCATAAATGTATAATTATTATTATAACCAAATCTATCTGCACAAAATTAATGGATACACATACACGAGTATGTGTATCCATTATATATTAATGAGCACGATCTCATTAATATATTCCAAAAGTTCATTCACAGTTAACTTTATTTTTTGTTTTTGTAAACAACATCTAGATTTGCACTTTCCGCAATGAAATGAAGGAAACTGTAATAGTACACTCCTCCTTACCACGATGTAATACGCCCATGTAGGTACATGCCTCTGTACATGTAGGTACCTATTGATTTCTTCTAAATCATAATTAATTTTTAGACATCGTGGTGTCGCTTGATGCAAATGATGACTTTATTTGTGAAAAGGCAATGCGTCAGCCAGATGGCGATGATCGTTTGAGTGAGGAGGTTATACTAAAGCGTTTGGGCGAATTCAGAGTAGGAGATTCCCGTGACATCACGCCGCTCAATTTCTTCGATGAACTTGATATCCATCCGCTAATCGTGACGGTTAAAGAGCATTCGGATTATGCGATGAAAGGACCGTATGCTGATGTCGCGTTACGCATGGGTCGTCCGTGCCGTTATGGGAAACTGCTTGGTATGTTACATGTTATTAAATGCTATTAAATTAATTATTCTATAAACACAGGAAAGGGAAATCCTATAATATGAATTGTATGTATATTTAATTTCATACTTACAAGATTAGTTAGAATCGAATAGGAATACTTAATAACTCTGCCTAATAACTATCTCTTAATAACTAACTAATAAGTAACTTAATAACTATCTCTGTAACTTACTGTTTCAATTCGAAGAAAATTTCAGAAGACGTCAGTGGTATAAATGTCTCATCATAAAGATAAATCTCCTTACTCATAAAGGCTATTTTTAATGATTGCTTAAAATCACTTGTCCTTTTATAAAAATATTTTTTCAGCTGTCAGACAGTGACGAAGAATGTTTATCAATGATTAAATTTAAATTTTATGAATATAGGGGAAAGTCTTGTATTCAAGTCAAAGACGCAACCAAGTAATTACTTGGTGTCAATTGTGATGGACCTACGACATATAGAAAATTGGTGTAACTTTTTGAATTTATGTTATTAGCACTGATCGAGACCTTAGAAAAGAAGGAAAAGGAAGAAACTAAATCATTCCGTAAAAAGCAAGAAAACGCATCGAAGGAGCTCGAAGAAAAAATGCAACGCGACCGCGAGGAGAAGATGGAATACTGGGTGAGTATCCTGACAACAAATTAATAGGTACTAATTTAATTTGTAAAAATGAATTTAGATATATATTTTTCCTTAATGAGTTTAAACGGGAAGGATATATGTAGAAGACTGAAAGTACACGCTGAAAGCAATTCAAAGCGCGACTTTGCCATGTCATTCAGTAATGCTTGATGATTTACATAGCAAAGCTACAATGAACTATGGACTATAACTCGCATAGTTGAAGGATCCCACATCTAGACTCTCGATGTAAACAATTCTAGTGTAAACACAACTTTGTTCCATAAATAAAAAATATAAATTGAGAGCGGTGATGGTCCATCTATTCTCGGCTCGTATACCAACCCAGCTTCCAACCCCATCTTATTATACCTCAGAGTTTTTACTTTGCATAGATTTTTCCATTATCAGTAGTTGGACGGTGATAAAAACATATTGAGGAAACCCGAGAATTAAACATCTGGGACATATTATTTACAATCCATACTGAGTCCGCATAGTGAATTACGAGCCTAATCCCTGTCATGATTTGAAGAGAATGCTTAAGGCTCTTTACACGAGGAGAGTTGCTCGAACGGTTGGAGCAAGAATATTGTATACGATTTTCGCATACGACCAACCTTCATACAATTCTCGCCTGCAACTGTTCACGTGATGATAACAGTAATCACACGATGATATCATCTGTTTATACTATATTTTATCAACTTGTACTTCACTAATCTCAACCATAAAAGAATATTTTCAAATTTATGGAGACCCGATATACCAATCGCGTGCAGAAAAAGAATGTTGTACCACATTTTGAAGTTTCCTTATAAATTACTACCTTTGATTAGTTTAAAATTTGTTTTCTTGTTACAGTCTGAGCTGTATTCGTTGTTGCGCGATGAAGAAGAGGCTGCCTTGGCAGTGGCCGGCGAATCGATGCGCAATTATCTGATCAACCATATATTCCCTACCCTTACCCCTGCTCTGCTTGAAGTCGCTAAGCTGCGACCTAAAGATCCTATAGACTTCCTTGTAAGTTATTCAAACAAATCGATGTCGATACAATCCGAGTAATACGTTAATGACTCTTGAAAAATGGAGGTACAAGAGATCCATATATCTACCTAGAATGACTAAAGTATCGACCAATCGAGCTTTCGCAACAATATAAACTTTGCAGCTCATTACCTACTTGGCGCTACCTACCAATAAGTGGTTAGGTAGCGCCAACGCAAATATAATGTTGTAGAACACATGAATTCAGTTACAGCAACGAAAATGAACTTTAAAATCACAGTCCTCGTTTGTGAATGTAAAAAGTTTGTAATCGTGCGAACGCTTAGTAGGCCAATGCTTTACTAATGTCAAATTCAGCGCTGCGCAAGTCATGAGTATGCGTGAGTTGTCTAAGGGCCGGAATAGACATTTCTCGGTCTTAGAATTAGTCAGAATCGACTTTTACAAAACCTTATGCAGTCTGCATTGAGATTAGTTTTGAACAACTTCATCTGTCTAAGACATGTAGAATATGTCTTAGAATTGTCTATTTATCCGGACGGGATTCAACGGATTTACTGGATATGGTATCGAATGGAATGTATCGATATTTTACTCATCATGAGTAGTATATCAAAAAAAGTATCGTACAGATCAAAGTATCGAAAGAAAAGTGTCTCTACCCTGAGGTATCGCAAGTTAACAAAGTATCATACAGATTAAAAGTACCTACCATTAATTCGATACGATAACCGATACAAGTAGTTGTGTCATGGTGAACGTGCTTCGGCTTTAGTAAACATTCGTATGCACCGTTGATCTTTGCGATTAGAAAAAAATTCTAAATCTATGAAGAGGACATTGTGTTCCATCACGTTAATTATAAACGTAAAAATTTTGCATAGATATTAGATGAGGTCGAGTTTAATTTATAAATAGCGTCTTATCAGGTGGCTCAATTAAAGAAAGAACAATTGCTCGTCTTTGTAAATAAAAAAAATATCGGCTGTTTAAAAAATAAAAAAAAAGCGCTTCAATAGTTCTGGATTCAATTTTCTTTTCCATTTTCTTCCAGCATGAATTTCATCTATATTTTAAAAGGGCTAAATATGAAATTCCCGTGTTTACAGGCTGAATATCTATTCAAACAGAATCCTAGCGGTAAAATGCTTGAGCCAGGATACAATATACAAGCAGAACTACTCTTGGGAAAGATCAAACTCCTTGATGAGGCGCTAAAAGAGGTGGATATTCAGATTGATCCATTGTTACCACCCGAATTGGACATTGAGCCTGAACCTTCAAATAGACAGACTAAACACAGAATGAGTTCCTTTTAAAACAAGGACGCGAAACATTTATAGCATTAGCTTAATGTATGTTATACTTCCTACTTATTGCCTATCCAATCTTAAAGTATAATGAAATAAAGGAAACCTCTTATTCTATTATACTGTACTCTCCACCTCATCGTCCTCAAAGAAAAACGAGTAATGAGATAGGATGGGACAAGGAAAGCTCCTCATCTCGTTAAACCCCTTTGTTTAACTCCCGTCAATTCCCTATTCTTTGTGTTTTTCTAAATTCGCTCCTAAATTGCCTACGCGACGCCATACTGGGCGTGTAAATTTTGATCTGTCTTGACGAACGTTGGTTTGTATGGCAGATGTCCACGGACACTGGTATCTACTTACTACCAGGACTGTCTGCTCGTTTCACATCTTCCTTCTACAAAAAAAAGTTATAATTATATGGCAAATAAGTCTTTGGAATATATTCTATTTTCACATTATAACTAGCAATGTGGTGTACGCAGATCTGTACTTGAATATTATCTATTTTTGATTATATGTATAAAGTTTCATTTATCATAAATGTATTTGTATTGCTTTTGTTTTGTGTCCTAAATATATGCCATATGGACGTAATGACGTTTTTATTAGATATTTGTATTGATACTGCGATCTAGTGATTCATGCCCTACTGTTAGTTACGTGTAATCTAAACAATATTAAATGTTTTTGTGATTTTAAAACTAATTAACGAGTGTGGGCGGTGTTATTAACCTTAATATGTAATTTATAACAAATCAACACAGGCAATAGGAAATAATTACATGAAATAACAACAACAGTTTGTTTTAAATCTGTCTGTTTATACGAGCTCTAAGAAATTATACCTATTCGTCTAATAAAAATCTTGTACAGTTAGGTAACCATAATTCGCATGGTTGCATTGCTTCGAACCTGCTATTATTATTGCTTACTATATTTAATAATTATTATTGAATTATAATTCGAATTATTGAAAGTAGCATACATTTCTGAAAACATTTTTAATACTGACATATTAGTCTATGAGTAACAAAGAACTGCACAAAAAAAAAATATTAAGTTGGTACTCTTAATTTTTTAGTTATCGAAAAATAATCTAATAAGGCAATCCCTAACATAAAATGTAGTTCTTTCCTAATTACAATAAAAAACGAGTATAATCGAATAGGACAATCTGAAACTATAATGTCTCACGCGAACTGGTCGATACATTTGATTTTATCTCTCCTTGCGTGATTTAGTACCGTTACGTTATCTGTGTGTACGTATATACTGGCTGTGGACAACCACATAGGATATTGAACATTTGACGAAAAACAAACATTGGAGTTATTAAATAATTGGTAGCGAAAACATTGATGTGAAGGGACAATGAAGATTTACCCGGAAAACTCTATAAGAAACCGGTACAAAGGGACCAGTAAATACCCCCCTGATGGTGGGGGATGCTCTTTGTTAGCAGCAAGTTTACGTCACCAAACTACTGAATTTTTCAACAATTCTACGCTGCACGGAGTACGGTATATCGCTGAGAAGGATCGACCGTTTTGTGAAAAGTTAGTATTAAGTTCATCTTTTCTCATTTTATCTGTCCCCAAGTAAATTTACTTTGTGGAATTACACACTAAAATAAAACAAATGTATTTGTTCCTTGTGTCTACATCGAATATATTACGAATTGAAATTATGTACTAATTATGTAATAATACGGGATTCCTCATGCACATTGTTGTGTGCATGAGGGATGTATGGACTTGAAACGTCACGTTGGCGAGTAAATTCTTTTAGAGGAACTCGGCCCTTGCAGACACATCAGCGCTTGTGGTAGCGCCTTTGTTACCCTTAGTCGCCTTTTACGACACCCGCGGTAAGAGATGGGGTGGTGTTAAAGGCGCCCGACAATAAATATTGGTTTGTTCTAAAATTTCAAAAAAAATTATAATGCTACAATCTCGTATGTTTGATTCAGAATTTTCCTAAACTTTGAGAATGATAAAAGATTCAATCTGTAGCACTTTCTCAATTAATTTTAGGTTCTCAAAATAAAACTGATCTGCAATCATTTTCAATATCTAGTGTTATATTCAATAATTATTTGGTTTTACCAGATTTATGTGGTTCAGTTTCACTGCTGTAGGTGCCGTCACTACATGCATTATCATCGTTAGCTTGTGGGAGAAATTCCAGACAAATCCAACTATTACAGGTGACTAATGCTTCTAAACACTAATTATTTTCCTTATTATTGTAAATGTAATGAGTAACGACTAATTTCATTTAGGTTTGGACACCGACTTTCATAATTGGGACGTCCCCTTTCCTGCAGTAACTATTTGCGACGTCAACCCTGTTGATGATGAGTTGTTAGAAGAATACATTGAGAGGTAACAAATGTCGATCACACATGTTGCAATTGTTTGTCATATATAAGAATGCGCTCGCCTAGGAACATTATAGGAACGTTATTCGTTACCATTCCATCTATAATTTGCATGCTCACTGCATTTCCAGTCGGTTGTAACTGTATCCAAGTCACTCATCGTGAGTACCGGTGACTAGGATATTTGTAAACCTCGCATGCCTGTTTGTATCCATAATTCCATGACATATAGTCCGCTGTAATCCAATTTACCTAAAACAAAACTAAATGAATGAAATATATATCTTGAAATTTAGCTTTAAATCTAGGATAAACTTGCAGTCTGGATGAATCCAATTGTGGATATGTTAACAATTATTACCTCAGTATTTAATTTAAGGCTACACAACCGTTAGTTACCTACCTCAGATCACCATATTTGTTTACATTTTGGACAAATTGGATTGGAACGTGGTGTACCTACTTAGATTAGTTTTGTGTGACCTACAGTGAAAGATTTACACATTATTTTGAAATACATTCGATGACATTAACCATTAACTTAAGCTTCATCATTGCCTCTAGAAATTGTGACAGTGTTTTTGTCTTTTTTTATATAGTGTTTGGCAAAACAACACTCCGTCTCGCGCGGCAGACATGCTGCGATGGCTAGCTACCCTCAGCTATCGGTCTATCGCAGAAAGAGCATCGGAATTCGCTAACGATCCAGAACTGGTGGGGCAAGATTCCAATATAACAAAACCTGCAAATGACTCTAAAGAGGCTGTTTTCGGTGTACGTACAGTTTGTGTGTGTATCTTTTGTGATGTTATGAGGATAGTATGTCTGCGTGGAAAGCGACTCGCCAGTTACAAGGTCGGCGGCGCGCCCGCATACCCTCTTGTGTTGCAGGTGTCCATGGGCGGTGGTAACACTTGCCATCACGTGGGACCGCTTGCTCGTCCGCCCACTAGTCTATAAAAAAAAACCTACCTATTGCACACTTGTAAAGAATTTTTTTTTCATAATTTTCCAAATTCACACTACTATTTCCGTAGTTGTTTGACACAAATCTTTCGTAGATCTATAAAATAGTATAGCCACGATCTAGGGTGTAGTGTGCAATTATACCTTGTTAAGACCTAAAATAACTCGCCCATCTAATTTATAGGTTGTAAGACATTGCGAAACATTGTTCTACGATTGTGAATGGAAGGGCGACTCTGAAGAGTGCTGCGACTTGCTAATGCCGGTGTTTACAGAGATGGGTTTTTGTTACGCTTTCAACTCGAGACACGCCGAGCGCATTTGGCCCTGGTAAGTTATGCTTTCGTGATAAATTGATAATTAACATTTTCGAAATTTCTCTGTTCAAGGCACGTTTAGTTGGCTTAGGCGGCAACTTATCAGCTGATCAGTGCTATGGGTTCACTTATTCGGTATACAACAGATTATGGAAAAGGCAGGTTCTTGTTATGGCAGATTCGCTAAAGGACGACAGAGTACAGTAAGACATGTTTTCAAAAAGTAAGTTTCATTTATGCCCTAGAAAGTTTAAAACAGAATACAACTGACTGCACAAGCATTCTAGACATTCTAATAGGTACTGAAATTTCGTTTTTAATGCACTTCTAATTATTTTAAGAGGTACCTACTATTTGTAATCAATCCGTGGGTATGAGATTTCCTTACTTTTAAATAACATGACCTCGCGTAACATGACCCGATTCATGCCAAGAATGTTACGCGAGGCTATTGAAATCAAGAAACACCCAAATTTCAATAGAGAAGATGGTTGGCAAGTACCACCGGCTTGGGATCCAGTCATTAAATTAATTAAATCCCAAGGCCAACGCAATACTGCAAGACCCCTGGACACCGTGAGTGAATACTGCGTGCATAGGGAATGTTATGATTAAAAAATCCAGACGGTAGTTCAAAAAATTTCAGACGGTAGTCCAAATAATTTCTTAATAACTCAAGTGACAAATAAAATCAATCACCCCGTGACCACGTCCACTGCAAAGTGTTCGAAACGTCGGGATATAAATAATGTCAAATATACGCGATTTAAACCGTTAAAAATGTTGTTTAATTGTTATTTCTTACTCTTTTAACTTTGATCTTTTATTTAGTAGGTTCAACACCAATGTATGAGAGTAGATAAAGTGGTGTATGAAACTGCACATAACTAGGTATTAAAACACACGTGTGATACTGTTAAAAACCTCGCCTACGGCACGGTTTTTAAACACACACTCGTGTTTTAATACCCCTCATTATGCAACAGTTTCATAAACTACTATTATTGTGTATAAACTATTTTCTGTTTCAGGCAATCTGAAACGCAAGCCGAACAATTCGCAGAGGCATTCATCCACGAAACTGACGCGAAGTGGTCGTTCCTCTTCAACTCTTACAGGAATGACACTATTATTGACGTAAGTTACAAATAGTTATAATTATACTTAATTAGTAGGTAGCGATTATATACTCATTAAATTATATTTGTAGTAGTAATTAGATGTTAATAAGTATACAACTCTAAATGGTAAGTAGGTAGTACCTACCGATGGTGGAAGGTATCTTCAAGTACATAAGTAGCTAACTAATGGTTAAACCAGTTAATTACTTTGGTACAAAAATTGTAATATTTAACACTGCCATCGATTTTAATGCAAATTTATTTCACAATTTTCACTCATTGAACTATGTATTATGGCAAAGAATAAAGTCTGTCCACATCTTTCACCCATAGTCAAATGAAGTCAAATCTAAACCAGATTTCTGCTAGTATGATGTGTGGCAATGATTTTACAAGTAGTACAACGACAAGTCAAGTAATTAAATAATAACTCTATTGCGTCAATAAAGATTTGAATCTGAAATTTATAAGTAAAAAGTAACATACATAATACCTATATTCTCTAATAGTACAAGTAAAACAAATTAGAAAGAAAGAACGCAAATTATGTCTTGACAACAATATGTTAAATGAAATTGCAATTACAAAGTACATAAAGAATATGGACTGTTGTGCCAATCGGCGCCAACTCAGCATGTGTCGCAGCGTGAATTGTGACGCTAATTTTCAGTTGGAACCGCACCGGTGACCACGAACTGTCCACAGTAGAGATCGTGACATTTATTTTTTTATTTATAAGATCCGTTGTTTATACACCAAACAGTGTCATGTAATAATGTAATTTAACAGAAAAAAACTACATAAAAATATATTCACTCAACAGATATTCATTCACTCAACAGAAGAAATGGCCGGTTTAGAACAAAGCGCTCAACATTCCTGGGACCGTCGCGTGGAAAAAGTATCATTTTCTGTAAAACACACGTACACCACAGAAGACGCTCGCCAATTGTCCATCAGACAACGACGCTGCGTGTTCGCGAACGAACAAACTTTGGAAACGAGTTCGATTTACACGTATTCGGCGTGTATGCGACAGTGCCGTATGCAGAGAAGTAGACAGTTCTGCAAATGTGTGCCGCATTTCTATCCACTCATAAGTAAGGCGTTGATTACCATTTTCCCACAGGTACGAGCATCACACATCCGCCGGGCTGTGGCCGACTGACTGAGTTACTTTTCACAGAAGACTGCCGCAACCGCAAAATATGCTACGTATGAACGTGTTTCGAAAGTAAATGAGACCTGCCAGAGTCTATTCCCATCCCATTACATCGAGTGAGGTGTGAGAGGAGAAGAGTGCACTCTTTGATCCCACAGCTGTTAGGCGGAATCGACTGGCCAATTTACCACACAGGAGACTACTGTAAAATGTAATTAATTTCGCACTTTATCCTATTCCCCCAATGTACGTATGTGTTTCGGTGGTAAGTGAGATAGAGCCTATTCCCCCCATCACATCCTATCATATCCCTTCCTGCAAATCTATTCCTACACCCCAAAGGTAGGCAGCGCATCCGAAGGCGGGTCAAACGTTTGTCACTCTGGGCTTATGTTGACATCTATCGCGAATGTCCATCTGCCACTTACCGCCAGGTAGATTGCTACCTTATTTCTTAAAAAAAATGTATAATGGTATAAGGGAGGTCTCTCATCTTATATTCCTCACCCAATCCCCGTCCTCTCATGTATGTGTAACCATTTCCTTTATAACTGTTGTGTCCTGTAACTGTAACCTGAACAAACGTGTTATGTATCTATCTACTGCAGAAGGCTACAGACAGTGCACGGTACCCGAATTGAAATGCATCGCGCAGTATGCGGCGGCCATCACGGACGTAACGCGATGCGCCTGCGAGCTGGGCTGCTCGCACACCGTCTATGAGGTCGAGAAACTTACTGAGATAGAGTTAGTATAAATTGTTATTGATTAGTTCAATCTTACATTAATTAGTTAAATAAGGACAAATGTAAACAACATTTAGTTACATTAAAACATATTTATTATTATTATTTATAATTTAATATTATAATACAATAGTTTTTCGTATGAGGAACTGCGCCGCCTCTAAATGAGTGGACTCGCCAACCCGCTTGGTCAGGGTTTTTAAGACCATACATCCTTCATGCACAGACGATGTGCTCATGCACATCCAGCCCATGTCCAGCAGTGGACACTGTAAGAGCGTTTGATGATGATGAAGAGTTTCTCGTATAATAATATATAATTAGTATCTAATATTTTAAAGGTAGTGTTTGTAATAGTTTATTTATGTACGCACTATGTCTGCCCATTTCATTGCTCACCTATCGCTCTGCCAGGTTTGCTGATGGAAATCTCCTAAAACTTTTGTATGTATTTTTTTTGTAACTATTTATATCATTTGTGTGTACAATAAAGTATATAAATTAATACGTTACACACCAGCTAAAACCGGCTGTTCCACCTAAGCCCCCGGGAAGGGATAAGTGTATTTTTGTCCACTTACAAGGGGGGATAGATGCATTATTCGATTCCACTCTTCCCTACTATGAGAGTGTACAGTACATGTATCATAATTTATTTTTGTAAAATAAAAACTTTACATTTAAAAAACTCTATCGGCGTTACATTTATAAAAAGAGTTTGATATTGATATATAGTGGTTCTTCTGAGATGTGTTTTTTACGTAATCGTCTTAGTAAAAAAAGTAAGCCGTTGGTTGATTTTCTCACAGATTTTGAAATGTCAGGCTTCGGCAAAATTATTCGTTCCTAAATGTACCTACAAATAAAGTGTTCCCTATCGTAAGCATTTTAATCACAACTTTATTATGGTACAGTTGTGATTAGAATCCAACAGTACACTCACACAGTAGGGAAGAGTGGAATCACTTTTCACCACCAGCGGGTATAACTGGTGAGATAGGTGGAGCAGCCAGTGAAAATCTGCTATACTAGCTTTTGCCCGCGGCTTCGCTTGCGATTATTTAGTTTTTAAAGTAATTGTTTAAATATCTCATCAATTTTCCCGGACAGAAACTATCCTATGTCCTTCTCCAGATTTCAGGCTACACCTATGCCAAATTTCGTCGAAATCGATTAAACTAATTAGTCGTGAAAACTTAACAAATTGACATACAGACACTTTCGAATTTAGTGTGGATATACTAATCTGTTTATTTTGCCCTTCAGCACAAGTAAAGGCATGGGCGCGACGACTTTCCTTGAGACTGAGTTCGTTTCGTGGCCGATGGTGCGTTACAAGCGGGAGGTGCTCTTCGGTTGGGTTGATTTGCTAGGTAATACATTATATTTTATTGTACGTTTTAGCTGTCGCTGAATAATTTAATAAATAAAAGATAGATTGTAATAGTAACCATGGAAATAATCTACAAGAAATTAACTCCAACCCAAAGAAATTCAACATTGTTATTCGCACAATTTGAGGGTATCTTCTAAATTGATACCAGTTTTTTTATTTATATTTTACTTCCTCGGCCCGCATGAGTGAGTTTCTGCTTAAGTTCCTACAGATTTTTAAAAAAATATCATTAGCTCGGCAATAAAGTAAAAAAACATCTTGCGGAAACCTAGAATTGAAAAAATAATGAATTAAAATATGGAGTACCGTAAACTGCCGCAACATTGCCTAAGTTTTACGCTTTTTTAAAGATATCTTCGAAATTTAAAAGCTATTTTCAACTCTGCTATGTACTAAATAAAGTTCAAAATCTTGTCTTTGGGATATCATGGTGATATTACATTATATTACTAAAGGAGTAGATCTGTAACGACATTTAATACCAGGCAAAGTTGGGCTGAAAAATCGCAACTTTGCCTACGTTGTTAAAAAGTATTACAATACACAAATCCACAAACTCTCCACTCTATATTGAACTGTATTCTTATATCATGTTAGTGTTTATTTAAAAATCGAAAAAATGTACATAAGTAGCCTAAATTAAAGCCAGGCAATGTTGGGATGTAAATTTTGGTCATTTTCATACATTGACAAAGTCTTGTATAGGGTTGTCACAAATTTAGAAATGAACGACTTTTTTTTTCACAGTGTAATAATTTCTTATACATTATTATTACTTAACATTAACAATATTATTAAAATTAACATTATTACTTATAATAAGTAACATTTCTTTAGAAATGGACATAGTTATGAAGAAAACATCCAATCCATATTTTTGGGTGAAACGGAGTATTTCGCTCTCGGCTTTAAAAATACCACTTAATTTGTCCTAAATGGTTCGAAAAAGGTTTTATTTAATTGTTTAATGATCAAATAAACAGGCAATAGCTGTAAGCAAAAATTTAATTTAACTAATTTTACTTAATATTTATCAGGGAAATTATAGACTCTATATTGAAAATTAATTGGCCTCGTCGCCCGACTTTAGGGTTTTGTAAAACCTTTTTAATGTCTAGACGTGTGATCTCGGATATGTCTTCCACTAATGGCCAAGAAAATGTTCCCTTGGTGTTCTTTCTCAAATATTTCGTTAAATATGTACCATTGCTTTCATTATGACTTATAATCAAACCAATGTAGTATACATTGACTTTCCTTGCAAGGAATTTAACTAGTACATATTTTCCTACAGTAACGTCATCAGTGGAATCTTCTTCAGTGAAATTTAAATTATCTTCATAAAAACTTTCAGTATCACTCTGTGAGTCTACAAATGGGCCATCTTCTAAAGACTCATGCAAAGAAAACGATGAAGTTATACTGTCTGAATCTGACCCTTGGCTTTTGTCTAGTTGTCTGAGTGAAATATTTGATAATATTTTTCTGGGTTCAACAGGAACACAAGAGGTTGGAGGGTCATTTTCACATGCCTCTGTAAATAAAGTGCGGTTATTAGAAATGTATAAGTTCTGTGGTGCTTCGCAATTCACAACCACACCTGGAGGAATGTTTATATTTTGATAAGAAGAACTAGCTTTTAATCTTTCTGTATTCGGTATTGTTGTAAAGTCTTCGGTTGACACAGATTCCCCTGGTTTTATATGGACTTTTTTATTTCTTTTCCTGTTTATGTTATTATTGGGAGATCTTGATACTTTTAAATAACTGAGAAGAGCATTATTAAAGGTAACCTCTGGTTTCCTATTCTCCACGTTGTAATCGGGTAGTTTTCTTAAAACTTCTTCAGGGTTTAAAGGGTGTATCCCAGTGGCCTTGAATCCATTCTTGATTGTTTCTATTTGATTAATTTTTATTAAATCAATTAATGATTTTAGTAATTCTGGAAAAATACTTTTGTTTAAGGAATTACTGGACGGGTGTCGTACTTTCCAGTCGAGTAGAATATTGCGCCACGTTCTTTTTAAGGGTCTAAAAAATGAGACATCAAGTGGTTGGGTATCGTGAGTTGAATTGGGTGGTAGAAAAACAAAGCGAATATTGTTATCACGACATTTCTCAATAATGCTTATGTTTAAATGCGAGGACAAATTGTCCCCTATCATTACTTTGGGTTCCGGTGAGGTTTGTGCCCAGGGTATTATAATAGTATTGAACCAATCTTCAAAGGTTTGATTATCAAACCAACCGGATTTCGATTTATTAAATCTTGTACCGGGCGGCCCTTTTTCACACCAGTTACTCCACAGATTTTCTGCCTTATAAACTACGTATGGAGGAAATAATTTTCCGGACGCAGTGGCCGCGAACATGAGAGATATTGCAGTTTTAGTACTGTTGAGAATTTTATTAGGATACTTAACACCTTTTTTAAAAATGCATCTCAGGCTACTGGGATCATCAGATAAATTAGTTTCATCGTAGTTCAGAATGTGCTCTGGTTTTGCATTAGTTAAACTTACTTTTAGGTTATCAAAATATTCGTTATATTCATTATAAGTTTTTGTAGCCCGTACAAGCTTAATATTTTGAGTCGATCTCGTCGTTAATTTATTTTTGTGCCTATTTAAAAAATTCCTAATCCATTTTTCGCCTGGCATCTTATTATTAAAAAGTGCGGATTTTTCATTTTTTTTAAGGTAGTCATAAACGATTATTCTCAATTCTGAACGTGTTAAAGGACTGCCATAATTGGCGCAAAGAATCAACGCTTCCACAATTCTTGACTCCTCCTCTTCAGACAATTTATTAGGACATCCAACTTTACGCATATGTTTCAGCTTTACTTTATTTAAAATTGTTTTTCTTGGTATCCCAAACTGTTTTTCTGCTTCATATGAATTTAAATTTTTGTTTTTTACCAAATCTACTGCTAAATTTAGTAAGCTATCTTCATAATCTTTGTAGCGCCTGGCACCTGGCTTTCTTCTATGTTTTTCCATTGTGGACCTAAAAATAAAATAATATATATCAACTGCTTAATTAAAGTAATTTTTAAAGTAATACGTAGTAACTTTACCTAATACTTTACCTAATGTATTAGGTATTCGTTTCGTTGTTAAAAAAAAATCCAATTAGACAAAATTACATTATAAGGCAAATTAAATGATAAAAAAAATAAAATTATATAATTTCAAAAATATAACTGCAACAACCCTACCGTAGATAAAGTTGAGGTTACTTATTTATCAAACTTATCCCATCTTTGCCTAAGTCTAATTTATTTTAGAACGCTTGACGACAAAACGAATCTAGCAATTGCATTATATTAAAGAAGACTAAATCGATAAGATAACTATATTACCAAAACTTAAACAATATTCTATTTCGACTTACCGAAAAAGTTTTGAGCATCAGTATAAATTCCCGTCTCCTTCTTAACGTTCAAAACGGCACTGACGTGAAGGTAGGTGACATTAGTACTATGGCGACCATTTTTTGTGTTGTCAGAATATCTTTACAAAATATACCATTGGTTTCAGTGATGCAACATAAATATTTTGCGAGTTATCAGCATATTACTATTTTAGGCAATGTTAAAGACTTGTGGTAAAGTTGCGACGTTTTACGGTACCTACTGTATGTAATGTGAATCTATAAATTGATAGAAGTTGCTACCGCAATACTTCTTTGTTGCAAACGGCATATCATTTAATTATTATACTAATAATACATACGCCTTATTAAAATACACTTTTGTATTCTATCCACCAATCCACACTGGGATCACGTGGTGGATTATGATCCGAAACCCCCCAATACACTAGGAGAGGCCTGTGTCCTGCGGCGGAACATTATACACTAATATCGATCAAGTGTTCCCAGTTTCCCAATTACTCGAAAGCTATCGATCTAGCACAAAAATAATATCAGTGAAGGGTCTCGTCTTTGCAGTAAATTAGAAACATATTAAATACTAGCTGCGCCTGCGACTTTGTACGCGTGGAATTTTAGTTTATAAACTCTAAATTGGGATATCTTTTTTCCGTCAGCCGATTTCGATGAAACAAAGTCTATTCGAAGCGCCAAGCTAAGCTTGATTAACCTGTGGAATCCCCATGAAAATCCGTTCGTAGTTTTGTAGAATAGCGTGTTCGAACATACAAACAGACAGACAGACAAAAAAATTCAAAATCGTCTTTTTGTATTCTGTTACTCTTCCTTCATCGCACCCAATCAGTTTTTGGTAAATAGGTATATTCAATGTACAGACACGCTGCTTCTACAGTTTTATTATATGTATATAGATGCGGTTACTTTTTATGGTTGTTATTTTTGAAGTATATACCTACTATGGTCTGTGTCTTTACTTCTCGAATGAGATTTGTCATCACTCTATGACCGCTATATTTATAGATATTTATAGTCTTTTTATTGGTAGGTATTTAGCCATCTTTAGCTGGCCGATTGAAAAATTAAGATAACTGCCACAGAAATGGGGGTGAGGTAGCTAGGCAAGGTGTTTTTATCCATAAAAATAAGTGTAAACATTCAAATATCGGTACGATTACCGATCCCCTGACACTGTATAAATTTAACTGCGCATTTGGTCTATATTCTGTTGTAGTGTCATTCGGCGGCATCGCAGGTCTTTTTCTTGGATTTTCGCTACTGTCAGGCGTGGAGTTAATCTACTACTTCACGCTTCGCGCGTGGTGCGCGGCTGTGCGCGACACAGACACTCTACGACGGGAGATGGCCGAGCGTCGTGCGCGACCCATACCGCCGCACGACCTTAGTCTTGTGCCTTGGTAACATAATTATAAAAACTTTATTGCTTATAAATGCTTATTACATGAGCACACATCCTAAATGACAGAATACAATAGGCAACTTCATCGCTAAGACGATCTCTTCCAGGCAACATAGGTACGCTACACAAAACACATTACACACCGTTACCGTATCTAATACTTCACGCTGTATGCGTGGTGCGCGGCTGCGCGCGACGCAGACGAGAAATGGCGATGGCGAAGGCCACGCGCAACCGGAACCGCCGCACGATCTTAGTCATGTACCTTGGTAATACGTTACACAAAACACATAACACGCTTACATTGCATCTACTTTATCGTATACATTACAATTTCACGGTAGCATCGCAGGTCTATTTCTCGGCTTCGCTCCAGAACTTTCGGATTCTCGGTTTAGTGTCTTGAGGACTGCAGGATACGCACCAGCCCCTTATTTAAGAAGTGCGAATGAACTGCACTTTAATGACGAGGTGCAATGATAAAAATCCGAAGTTGGCATCGAATTTAAAAGCTACATACGCTAGAACACACGCCGCAGAAAAATCTCCGACAGTTGAGCGATTTTACCAGGCTACTCAGAATATTTTTATCACAAAGGATTTTTATCTATAGATCACTGGCTGGTTTTGATGTCAATTAAAACTATGACATTCCAAATTCAAATTTCCCCCCATATTTTTTTACGAGCCTAATCAAAATATCGTGTCGCATTAGAAATGGATATCTATTCGACAGGAACATTTCCGCGCTATGATTATAAATTTTCTTTAAAACCTGAAGATTCTTTAAAATAGGCTTCAAATGGCGTTTGCAAACAAGTGCCCTTCTAAGGCAACTGTATATCGTTGGTACAATGAAATTAAGCGTGGTCGACTATTTGGCTGATGAAGAAAGAAGAGGTCGCCATGCAACAGCTGTTACCGTAGAAAACGTGGTGACAGTGAAAACAGGCATACGAGGAGATTCAGGACAGATTGCAGATTGAATAGGGGAGTGTGTATGAAATATTACATGGGCATCTACGAGTCGGCAGGATAGTATCGCGCTGGGTGTCGCACAACCTCACTGAGGCTCGAAAACAATTTCGTTTCGAATGGTGCCGTGATATGATGACAAAATTTGAAGCAGGATTGTCTCGGCACGTTTACGACATTGTCACAAGGGACGAATCTTGGATGTACCAGTATGACCCAAAAACTAAGCGTCAGTCTACTGTTTGGCTGTTTCAAAGTGAGCCAACGCCTACCACAGTGAAAAGAGCAAGAAATGCTGAAAAAAATAATCGCAAGTTTTTTCACTTTAACTGGCTACCTGATATCTGTACCTTTACGAAACCAAAGCAACATTCACGCACAATGGTTCGTAGCCACGTGCTTGCCAAACGTTTTTACTGCAGTGAGTAACAACCGTCCAAATACAGGTCTCCGTATGCTACCGCTGCTGCAACATGTCAACGCGCCCGCTCACTCAGCGCTGAAAACAGGAGAATTGGAAATTTAAAAAAAAATAGGAAAACGTAGAACCTTTTTTTTTCTTTATCGCATAACATTCTGAGTTCCCCACGTAAACTGCCTGTGAGAGTGAGATCGCCGATAATTCGGACAACACCCCGTTGGACAGCAGAACTAAATGAGTCGGCTGGTATTTATACACTGATCCAAATAAATAACGCCACATTCGATGGGCCACACTAGGATTCCCTGTGTCGTGGGTCCAGAGATTGTGCAGTATAAAAATCTTTCATAATAACCATTAAAAATATGGCTAGAGCTTCGCGTCCACTTTGCAAGGTGTAGAGTGCTTTTAGTACACAACACAGACCACTGTCTTGTACCCCTTAAGTTCTTTAAAGAGATAAATACCCTTGTTATAATACATTATAGGTGGCACCATCCCCCCGGCGAGCGTCCCTTGATAGTTCGAGAGAAAGCTGGGCAACCGCCGCAATACACACCGCCGCCTGGATATTCTACCTACTTACCATAATTAATACGAATTATTCCATAAGTCCTCACTGGTGGGGATTTTTCTTAGTATTTTATCGAAGTTTTTTTTATCGCACGGTATGTCATCTTTGATCGCTTATGATATTCAAATCTGATTTTGATAAAAATACCTTCTAAAACCTTGCGGAATGAATACTCTACGCACAATAGCAAAAACAGAGAATAGCGCAATCAAACAGACCAAAGTACACGATCTATTATATTATATAATAAAGTATATATGAACATTCTGGAATAGTTTACCTTTGTTTTTGTGTGAATATTCCTTTATTATAAAAATATTTTTTATCAATTTCTCCGGAACTCAATACCCCCCTACTATTTTACTAATATTAATGAATGAAGAAGATAATTCCAAAGGAATGTTCAAATCTAACAACATCCAGGAATTCCTCGGTTTTGTCTTTTTGCGGAAAGGCTCATTTACGCGAAGAGTTTCTCAAACGTGCAGGAGACAAAATCTGTCAAGAATCTGCTTGCCTAAGCTTGCTTGCTTGTCACAGTAATCATGTGATTACTGTTATTATCGAGTTTTTATTACCACGTGTTATTAAATAATGTGAATTAGTAAATGCAAATTATGACCTATTCAGCTTCAACCGCACTTCTTAAAAACAATGAAATAATGTCAAATAATACAAAATGAGCAAGAAATTGTGATCAACAAAAGAACATATTTTTGAATAACTGAAATAAATTACTCTACTCTACTCTGACATGTGACATTCCCATGTGACAATGTAGAAACATTGTCACATGGGAACGCAAACCTAACCCACCTTTTTTACTATTACCTATAGATTTGGTGCTCATTCAGTATTTTCTCATTGGTGGCATTATTCCCCGCCGTACCATAATATGTACTCTTTTCCAAGAAATCAGATGTCCAAAGATTAAAATTGAAACTTTATGTATTATTTCAAAATCCTAAGAAAATTTTAGTTTCCTTAAATGTCAGAAATATAAATACTTTTGCGCTGAAAGCAAATAGAACGCAAAAATAGAAATAATGCAGTATTTGCTGGCAAATTACATTTTTTAAATTATGCTGATACGTATATGAAATTTGGTATACATTTTTGTTTGTTTTCGGATTACTCTGGAGCTAATGGGATGCATACGGGATATTTTTTTTGCTGTCATTAAATTTTATTGCTGCCTAGTTATATTAATTGAGTGCAGTATTTTGTTGATCGATAATTTATTTGCTGCCATAAAAAATATATCCCTTATATCCACTATACACGAAGACAATAATGGATAATAATGAGGATACAGAGTAAAGTATTTTATGATACATCAACATAAAACAGCTTATTTTAAACTTGAATTGCTTGAGTAACTAACTTTGAATTGCGGCGGCGATTCTTCTTACAGCTGGTGTCGTCAAAACTTTTACTTTAGAAGTTTCACTTTTGGTAGTTTCAGTGATATCTTCCTTAGTGGCCTCTGTATCGATCATTTATCTACTGCCATAAAAAATATACGTATCCCTTATTTAACGTCTATATTCTTTGTTCTTACTGATGGTATAGGCATAACAATAGTAAATAATATAGAAGGGAATCTCCTTTGTGCGTGTCGCACAAGCCGTGAAATAAACACCTACTTCCCCCCTCAGCCCGTAATGTTCCTCTGTCGCCCACGGATGCCTTGTGGGTTGTCACTTATTTAATAATTTATTATATCCGTATCCGGTTAGTTAAATTATACAGTTATTAAAACGTTTAATTATAAAAAACATGAAATAGTTTTTTATCAATAGGTTTATAAAAAAGCAAGGTGGCTATGTATCAATGTATTTACAACCCACACCATAAGAAACCATTTTATATACCTACGGCTTCTATTGTCATGCCGTCTCGGTCGCACAAGTGTAGCACGCGAAAGCATGAGTGGACGCCATTTTTAGTTATACACTTTTTTTTAGATATCCGTTATTAATCTACACTATCAAAGTCCAATTCAAAATAGTGCGCGTAGCTCACGGTTTTACTATACACGTTTTAGCAGGTTTGCTTGATTTATTATTTTGATTTCATTGATTTATTTTCTTAAACTGCATAAATTGCGCAAAAAATGGTACAGATAATAAATAGATACGGTAGGTACTTAGGTAAGTATCTTAGAATTAAATTACACTAGGTTAAGTATTTAGTTTTAAATTTCCTTAAAACCAGATACTAAGGCGTAAGGCGGCGCAGCGCAGCCTTGATTAACGACTTGTATGATACGAAACGAAACCTTAGGCTATTATCGTGTCCTTGAAGGGATTCGGCGCGCGCGTTTCATTTCTATACTTCTATTATTTATTGTACTATTCGTATGGTATAGGTTTGTTTTACAACGATTTATTAGCATATTGCAAATTTTCGCATTTTGGGTGATTTTAGAATTTTCAATATATCTATTAGCATATTTGTAAATCATTCCGCATACTTCTAGAAGTATTCGAATATTATCATTCCGCATACTTCTAGAAGTATTCGAATATTATCATTCCGCATACTTCTAGAAGTATTCGAATATTATCATTCCGCATACTTCTAGAGGTATTCGAATATTGTACATTTTCTCTTTTTGAATATTTTATTTATTTCTTGTACAATTATAATAGTATATTTGCTGGTACCATCTAGCTGCTTATTAAATATATTAAAATGAGCTGCTGCTGAGATTGTATTTGTTTGAGCGCCTTATTAGACAATACCTCTAAGCAAGCAATTGGTACCACTACCGTCTAAAACAAACCTGGGTAAATTCTCGCCATTAAATCTTCTGAATACTTATAACGAGTTGAATTCTCATGACATCGACATCTTTAATGATTCTTTGCCAAGTTCCAAACGCTAAATTTTACATGAATTGTAGTCGGGCATTTTTTGTTTTTTTTGTCATTTTTTAATTGAATGGTTTAATGTTCTAGTAAATTGTAATTTAACCTCATTTAATTGGATTTATGTTCATCCAAATTAAATCTTGTTTATAGGCGTATTTTATTATACGCGCCTTTGTGTTGAACTTGTATGCACCTGTTAAAATATTGCACACGGTATGTTGAATTGATAAGTTTTTAACATTTGTATTGTTTTGTGTAAATGCTGTTGGTGCATCTTGTAAATAAAATAAAAAATACCTTAGTATATTGAACCTTTCGTGTATTATACCAATATTGTGTACGGGAGTTGATTATTGGTTATCTAAAAATACATTTTCGAATTTATAGTGATAGTGGTATATTATATACGCGAAAAAACAAGACGATTAATTTTAAACCTTTTAGGTATATTTATTTATTCCATTATTTTTGGTCACATCCATCTAAGTCTTAATTAGTAAAAAAAACTGCATTACCGTGACAAAACTGGGACCAAAACAGTCAACAAGTACCAAATATTCGAGAAACAGACAAATGTGATAAATTGTTTATAAACAACTTACGTCACGATAATACAGTTCAATGGATAACAAGTTTCGAAAAGGATACAATATTTTAAAACGTTTAAAGTTTTCATACAAAAATTCTCATTACGCAGTGTTACGTTTAATACTAAAACTAAGCACCCAACAACTAAGTACTAAAATTATTAGGAATGGAACATAGCCGGAGTGCCTGCGTACTCGCTACTCGAAATTTATTTATTTTATGGCAATATGTTTCAATAAGATTCCTGGAATTATTAAAAAAACAGGATTACGCTCTTAACACAACAATACGAGAGAGATAGTAAACAGAGTATTTTCACACATGTGAAAATGTTCCGCAACCTCATCGCTACCCCACTTTCATACGTTTACATAATATATATATATATATATATTATAAGAAAAATTATATACAGGTCACAAGTTAGAAGGGGTACAAACATACTCTGGTCAAATCTCTCCCTCGGACCGTACTCCCTCAAGTATTTTTATTAAAGAAATTTGAACCTTTACAGATACGTTCTTTTTCAAATACGTTTTTGACTACATTGTGGTCAAGAGCTAACTCCTGTTTAATTGATAACTGTATGATAAGGTTATAACCAGAAAGTACTAAAGCTATCGCAGGAAGAAATTGACGGATTGAACGAATTTTTGTAATCTTAATATGGTTCTTATATAGTTATTTATCTTAATATAGTATTTAAAAATGTAGTAAATAGTTCCGTTCAAGCTACGAACGCAGTAAACGAGCGAAAGCTGATAATGTACGTAGCATTTACAACGCAGCAGTTGCATAGCTCCAGAGAATCATAAACATAACACTTAATTTTTATTTATATAATTTATATATCGTTGTGTTACAATATCCGTTATAAGAGAGTCCGCTTCTTCTATTGGGAAGTTATTTTAATTTTAAACTCGATAGAGGTAAAATAACGTGTCTCCTATCCATATAATCCCATATTATCTGTCTGGGGATTCAATTTTAACCGATCGCACAAAATTTAAGCTAAGTGGTGTGGTTATTATTTCTCAACTTTTCTTTGGATAAAGTATAAGTATAAGGTACAAGAAACAAAAGAATCTTACATAATAAGCATGTGTTGGCCGTACTTTATCTCGATTATTTATTTTCTCAACTTTGGATAAAGTAACTTACAAGAATATATAATCATATATATAGTACTGCAGTGAACCCCCAAAAAGGCGTAAAAACGCGACTAGGTGACCATGAGAAGGTGGCAATTTGTTGTGAGCTTTTGCATCATAGATGTAGGAATAATCTAAGGGATGATGATAGTGCAGCTTAATTTTGACACCGGATTCGAGTTCAGTGACCCAAAAACCTACTACAACACATTTTCAAGCAGATTTATCGCACATAAAAACGAGAGTGATAGCAGGTAGTTTATCCTTACCCGAGATATAAAGAAGTTCTTAAATCATTCCAAAGGGATCGCTGTATTACAGAAATCATAATTTTAGATAGGAAGAGGAAGAAATTTCAAAAATCATAAAATCCATTTTCCTCACAGCACCACAATGGGTACTGTGGTCGAGACTAATCTATAACAATCTGTAAATGTATCCTTATTAAGTTATCCTTAAGTACGCACTAATATTGCTTCAAAATGACTGTTGCAAAATTATACGAAAAACAGATATTATATAAGACAATCTTTTTAGGTCGCCTCACACAATGTTCAATATGCAAAACATTACCAACGCCTATTAAACATTGTGCGTGGCGATGCTCATAAACAATATTTTATTTATTTAAATTTAACGAATGCTTAAAATATCTTGTCTTTCTCTAACAATTACAACTTCAAACTAGTCGGAAAGTGAAAGAATTTTGAGCAATGAATAAATTTAAATAACGTTTTTAAGAGTATGGGGGTATAAATTTCCTGGATTATTAAATATAACTTGTACAAAGCATAAACTCCTCAAACTAAAATAAAGCGTTCACACAATTTACTAACAAATAACATCTAAACTAATATTAATCAAAAATATGAGCGTTAAATCAAAAGGGTGAGCGAAACTTTTCCGTTTAAAGTACTTTCAAAATGCAAAGCGATGGATCTTCTAATTTATAACAAAAGAATGCATGGTTTCAAAATCAAGTAGTAAGTTGTTAATATGTATATATATGGTGATGACATTCTTAGTAATTTAAAATTATTCATTTCAATTATTAAAAAAGTATATTGTTTTGTTGGCCATGATTTGCTGCTTATTCAGTTTTTGTTTGTTTTGTTGGCCATGATTTGCTGCTTATTCAGTTTTTATTTGCTCCTTTAAATTGCCTAAATAAATTTCGGCTATTTCCACAGCTCGTCCCACAAAATTTTTTCATAGGACGAAATGCCAATCCTATCTGAACTTGATCAAAAACTTACTACTTGATGTAACCTTAGCAAATAAATAACTACAAATACAAAATCTCTCTATTTACAATTAAAATATCTAAGTAGGACTTTACTTATACATATCTAAAATATCTCTATTTTAGGGGGATTAAGAAATTAACGATAAGATTGCTAATAAAAAATAATTTATAAAAATATAAATACGATTTCCTATTTAAATAATTATTTACTCGAAGGTAACCAAGTGTAGGCAGCATTTTATACATCTGAATTAATACAAAGATGTCACTATATATATTTCATATAATATATTGCTATATTTATATAAAAAAAAGAATTATGCTAGTATTGTGATATTTATTCCATTCCCCTAACGAAAATTTAAATAAAATAATACAGAGTATACTTGTAAGATTTCTAAAACTATTATTTCATTTTTACAGAAACGTCTTTTTAACATTAAGTTCTATAGCCTTTTTGTATAATTAATTAATGACATACTTTTTAAATGAATAACCTTTTTTTTATAAAAATCACAAGTTTCAATGAATTCATAACGTATTTAGCGTTACGCGGTTGGTAAAAGTACTACTTTTAAAACAAAATAGTATGTACAACTAATGACATAATTTCGGTCAGCTAACTCCGAATTTGTGACTGTGACCGAACGCTGACAGATGTATATAAAATAGGTTGGTTACAACGTAACGTAATGAACTTCGAAAATGTCTTTGAATATCTGTTTCTTTTTTTACTCAATTATGCTACAGGAATGACCGATCAGCATTATTTTATTAGTATGTAGTACTTTAATTTGGAATACTACTAAAAACATGAGAGCCGTATGTTTTTGCACGCACGCGCATGTATATCACAGTTGTATCACGTGATACTGAACGGCACTCGCGTTATAACGAAACATTACTTAAAGAAATCTTAAGACTATAACTATAAGTTTTCACCGGGCCCAAACTCACGTATACAGTGTAGTGTCAAGCCTGGTACGGGTCAGTATTGTAATGTGCCATACTGTGTATTGCACTGTACACAATAGACAGGTGTTATACGATGGAGCGTTGTTTATTCTCTATTCATTTAGGTTTACGCAATTCTCTTTCTTCACGTCGTGGAAACCATTTATAAAGTCCACCAGGTCCAAATCCACATGAAAACTATAGTGTCAGCCGGGTGCTGGGCAGAAGTATAATAGACAATACTGCGTATTGTACTTTACACGATAAGATTTACGCAATTGTCTCATTGAAACTAGTTGTTAAAGTTCACCGGGTCCAAGCTCACATAAACACGGTCATCAGCCTAGCACCGGTCACAAATACAATATATAATATTGTGTATCGTACTGTTTGGAATAAAGTGTTCTCTATTGTTTAATTATGAAAGGATTACACGACTATCTTATTACACGATTTTTTAAGTCCACCAGGTCCAAACTAACATGAACACTATAGTGTCAGCGTGGTTAGGGTCAGCTGACATAGTACGCGAGGTGTGCGGCTAGTCAGCAAGCAGCGCTGATATCTTGCGGCCAAAGCGGTTGACAGCCATCGCTCACGTCGTCGCGTTTGCCTCGTCTACGCCAAAATCGTCGATAGAGGGCGCCCAACTTCTCCGTGTCTGATAGTGTAGCCTGGTGGGTAGGGAGATATTTCTATAGTATATTTTTGGTATGATACCAGAGTTAGTATCCGTGTGGTGTCAGCTAGTTTTAGAATAACACCACCCCATTTGTTCCCGCGGATGTCGTATAAGGCGACAAAGGGATAACAAAGACGCTACCACAAGCCCTGAGGAACTGTACCACCTTTAAATGAGTGGACTTGGTCTATTTGGCCAGTGTGCTGTTTTAAGGTCATATCACTCATGCATGACGTGAAGTTAATAAAAGCGTGTTAAAAGGGATTGGTGACGGTTGCGTTACTACAGATGGGCTCAACTGGCTAAGTTACCCCTCTTTTCCTAACGACTACCTTAAAATCTACTGCATTTCCCACTTTATCCTAATCCTCTAATGTACGTACGTGTTCGGTAGTGATTGAGATATGGCAGAGGCCATTCCCATCAAGTCCTATCCTATCCTCATTTTTCCAACCCCTTCCCTCAAATCCATTGCTAAATTTTCAAAGGTAGGCAGCGCCATCCGGGGGCGTGTCAACGTTTGTCATTCTGGACTGATGTTGGCATGTACCGCGCACGTCGCAAGGCGACAGTATCCACTTACCACTAAGTGGACTGCTTGTCTTCTACTTTCTTTCTATTAAAAAAATGTTTGGTTTCCGAACATTGTATAAAATTTCCCTCTTTCATCAGATGATGACACAAAGATTTCTATAAAAAACAAAACACTTACCTCAACACCAATAGCAAGTATGAGGTGTAAAACAGGCAAGAGCAGTAAGTAGACGCGGAATATATTCTGTTCTGTATCCTCCGTTTTCATCCCTTCCACTTCCATGAATTCCGCGAGCCACTTCCACGGTGAGAAAAGGACCACTAATACGAACACTGCTTGGGATGACAGTGCTATTACTATGTAATCTGAAAAACCATGAATACGATAAGTACGATATACGAAAGCTATGCTGTAACCAGCCGTTAGGTCACTTGTTAAGGACATGGTTTTCGCCGTGAAAACCTACGGTCGTCAGTGTTCTATGGGCCGCTATGGGAGCTTGCTAACACTCGGCGATGCCACGACCGCCGTATGCACCGCGAAAACTGACGGAGAGATATCGAACAATGTTGTATGCAGTATGGGAGTTTGTTAACGATACCTGACGTTTTCACGGTTTCGTGACCGCTTACCTGTGCTGGAGTTTTTGCTATTTTAATATTATTTTCTTAGCTTAGCACTCATAAATGAGTTATTATGAGTTATTTTAATTTATAAGCATTCAAAAATTGTAACGCTTCAGGATCTTTAAATTTCTGCCACGTCAAACTAAATGTAAATAGTTTTGTATGTCGTTACCGCCGTCCATGGATACCCAGGAGGTATGCGGGTGCGCCGCCGACCTTGCAAAATCCTATTCACAGCTTTCTTGAAGAACCCCATATCGTAACGTAATGGAAAGACCTCTCGAGGCAGTTCGTTCCACAGCCTACGGGTTCGCGGTTTAAAAGACCGTTTAGACCCGGTTTACAATATAAAATGAACGACCTACTTGCACGGCGCCACTGCCTTGACTTGCGATTAGAGGGAATGAGGCTTTAAAGTTCAAAACAATGGTAATTTAAAAAAATATTGTAAACATTGTACCTATTTTATACTATGTGTATTTTTTGATGGTGTGAAGTTTCCGAATTAAATAAATACTTACAATTGGAACAGACCGGCTGTCGGAAGGGCCAGCCTTTCGCATATACACAGGCCATGGTGAGGTACTGGAAGGAGGTCACTATGAAAAGGACAGAGTTCTCCCAACAAAGGACTACTTCCACATCCGCACCGCCTTCTACTGCCTTGAACCTGTAATTAGATATTTTCATATTAATAATCAAGAAATAATTTATTATACTTGTTTATAGCCTATATAGACTTTTTCTGTGTAGTTTTTTTTTATAGAAACGGGTGGGGGACGAGCAATTTATTTACCTGGTGGTTATTGCTGCCCTTGTTAATAACATTCAAGAATGACAAATATTGGCAATTATCCCCCAGGATGCGCTGCTTACTTAAGGAGATGTAGCAGTGGGTTTTGTCCACGCCAGGGAAGCGACGTAGTGTAATGTTAAAAGTAGTAATGGTAACTTAGTTAATCTTGGGTGGCCTGTTTTGGTCCTACCCTGTTGTCTGTTGGTGTCACTGCAATTCAATCACTGCCTACGGGCCTTTCTCATAGCCTCATAAAGTAACTTTTAACAATCTGATAGATAAATTATTTGCCAATTAAATCTAGCTGATACTGATTTTCCGATAAAGTATAACTGACTTTCTGATATCTATTGATAAAGTATCAGGAGGTGGTGAAAAAGGCCCTAAATCTACAAAAATAGGCGCCCTATATAAATCGAGTATAGACACCCCTAGGCTATGACCTGCTTCACTGTCTATTACCACCAGGTAATAATCTGCTCATTAGCCACCTAATGTCTAAAGAATGTCCTGTATTTACTCACCAAGGCTGTGTTTCCAGTAAGTACACGGCTGTTAACTGCGTAAGCAACACTAGCGCCACCTGCACCAGTAGTGGGAGTAGACTGGGTAATGCCACGAGGGAAACGGGTGGGGATTGGGGAGTGAGTGCAGGCCCGGGCGACGCCCGGCCCAGTGAAAGTGCAAGAAGGGTTGTTAGTACCAAGTCGATGTATAGGAACTGGTTGTTGCCTAGGATTGAGTAGAACTGAAATAGAAAATGATAGTAAGTTTACAAAAAGTGGGTAAAAAAGTACAGTATGCGCGAGTTCATAACCGTGAGGGCGGAAGTACGGTTACCGTGTGTTACTCGATAACGCAAATTACTCGTGTAGCCTTGTTTCAGTGAGAGCCAGTCAACAAGGGTGAAGATAGTGATGATTTTAATAACAACATTTTAATCACTTTAATTGTATCATTTAAATAAAAAGTAACTATTACACTCAAAATCACATTATCTACAATCTAGCTGTATATATTATAAATATAAAATCGAGCTTTATATAGTATAATAATTATCGATAATATTTTACAGACTGTTTTTACATATTTATAATGATTGAACTTACATTTATGATTTTTCAAATAAATTTAAAACTCATATCATAATAACATATATAAGGGTTGCACAACACCTGCGCTGGATCACATTCTTGGATCGCTTCAAGATTAATACTTGTATTAATCTGTTCTAAGCTATTGGTGTTTCGAAAACCTAATTGTACTTCTAAATAAAAATAAATAGTCAAAAATATAAGAACAAAACTGTATACTTACATTGTAAAGAATGAGAATAGAGAAGAATTGTATGAGAGAGTAGAGAGCCATGTATTTGAAAATCGCAAAACATGTGCTGAGAGCGCAACGGCCTTCTAAAGCGAGCAGTTTGACGCATCTGATGTTTTGCTCCTTAGACGTAAATGGTGCCGCCACTGTAATGAAACCGTGACTTTTAAATATATTTACTATACTTTATTTCAGATCCTCCCATCATTCCATGGGAGAAAACGACATTTTTTAAATATAGGTACTTGAATGTGCTTCAATTCAGATCATCCTCCCATGGGATGGGAGTAAAATGCTAGTCGTCATGATGGGATGATTATAAAAAAAACGTTAAACCTATGCAGAGATGTTCTTCCTTGATTGCTATCATTTAAGTCAAATGATAAATGGATTAAAAAGTACACTTTTAGTAACTTAAATCGAACTTAGTAACTTTTAATCATGTGTTTTTTATGAATAAAAAGCAATTAATTTTTCAGTGTCAACCTGTCAGTGTCAGTGTCAGCCGGCTTTAGAATAGCGCCACCACATCTTTTCCCGTGGATGTCATAAAAGGCGACTAAGAGATGACAAAGCCACTACCACAAGCCCTGTGGAACTACACCATCTTTAGAGTGAACTCACCAACTTGCTTGGCCAGATACATCCCCCATACGCAAGACAATGTGCATGAAGAGGCCCGTGTCCAGCAATGGACGATAAAAGGGCTGACGACTGTGTCAACTACTGTTTTAATAGATAAGATTACACAAGTTTATAAGTTTAGGTGTCAAACATACAGTATCACTGATTGCCGCGAGACACGTTACAGCATGACGATAACGCTACACTGTGTGAATACTTTTCAGCAACCCCATACAACTTCTTTTGAATAACAGGCCGTCTGGTCGCGTGTCGCAACCAGCGACACCGTGTACCTGACGCCTTAAGGCTCAATTACATGAGGAGTTTCTCGAACTGAAGAGAAAATTGGTCAAAATGCTGGCCTAGTACAAACTTGGAGTTTTTATCATCATGTAAATGGTTGCAGGCAAGAATCGTATGATTTTTGGTCGCATACAAAAATCATATACAATTGTGTGTGGGGTGACCCCAAGGATATGTATCAGAAGGTTCGGGATATGCGTGTCTTTAGTGCTGTGAAATGATTTTTATAGTTTAATTAAACTTTAGTGCTTTTTATGCATAATGTTTGTGATAATCAAATAAAAGCAATAAGACTGCGTTTTTAGTGTGCTTCCAAGGAAACCCCTTCTGTTCTCAGTAAACCTACTATCACTTTACTGAACGATTCCTGACTTACTTCGACGGGACTGGACATTGACAGGATACGTTTTAGACTTTAAAATTGTTTACTACGAAGAAAACTTGAAACGGGCAGAATGTGATAATTGTACCATTGCCATATGTGAAAAAAAAATACCTGAAGCGTCTGCTTCGGAGAGCGATATGCCGACGTGGGCGGCCTTCAGTGCGCCGCAGTCGTTGGCGCCGTCTCCGCACATGCCCACGATCAGGTCCAACCCTTGCAGTGCCGTCACCAGCTGAGTTTTTTGGTCGGGCCCGAAACGACCAAATACTATACCTGAAAACATTCAATTTCGCCTTAAAGGCTCGCGCACATTACAGTCGCGCCGCAGCGCGTCGCAATGCATAACTGCAACAACGCACATTACAGACGCGGCGGGTCGCACCTCAACGCACTAATTTAAGTCAGTTAACTGTTGACATTCAATTCCTCGATCGAATTCAATTCAATACACAGATCGAAATGTTTCATTCTCGCAAGTATTGTGTAAATGAAAGAAAATTACAATTATTGCGATCTCTATTGGTTAATAAAAATACGTCTAAACGAAAGTTGTAGAACGTTATGCCCTATCCAACAATATATCGTTTGATTTTTTTACACTTTTTTAAGTCTTTCAAGACTAATTTTGCAACCACTGAAGGTATTTGTTTCACCTAAATTTAACAGCGATGCAAGTTGCAAACTATATTCGTGTCAAATTTCATTTCGGTCGGTTAAGAACACAACGGCACACAGTTTATCCACAATTTTTGTATTTTTGAACCGAAAGTATACTTGGGGTCTGCTAGCCAGCATTAGTCGAAATGAATGGAAATCTTACGAACTTCGATATTCGTGATAACAATTTTACAATTTCTTATAAGACACCCTAATAATGTTAGACAAGACTCACCTTTGGTTAGAACCACAGGCATCATTTCTGGGTAATGCGAGCGAATGACGGCCCACGTTTTGCCTTCTAAAGCCAATACATAATTTTCACTGGCTAATTTGGGTGGTGGTCCACCTTCGCCTACAACCTGAAAAATGTTTTTAATAATCTTACCCATCAATTTTTCGTTTATTTTTAGTAAGAAATATTGAGAAGTATAACGGAACGAGGAAGTATTCCTCATCCTATTATACCTCCCATTCTTCCTTGGGACAAGTAAAGAGTATAATGGAATAAGGATTTACTTTTATTCCATTCGAGGGGATAGGATGGAACGAGAGGGCTTATCTCACTCATTCATTACCGAAAGACGTAGTACATTTTATTGTAATATTCTGTAGGGTAATTCGGCTAGTTGGCGCGTCAGACAGCCGTGGGATTGCAAAATACATCTTTCCCCTTTTAAAATAGTGTTGCAAATAGTGTGAGGTGAGTACCTCCATATGCAGCGGTGGTCGCGTATCGTTCGGTTGTTGCGCACCCACTGTGATCAGTACGAGCTTCTGGTGCGGCTGTACCATGTAGCAACCGCGCGCTACCGACATCGCCGTCATTATGTTGTCGCCTGAAATTGTAACGTGATACACTGCACTTTAAATATGACCATAGGATACCTGACTATTTTACTCATTCTGGTTTAATTCTGTTTTAATCTACAGCCTCAGCTGTAGATTAAACCAAAAATGTAGATTTTGAGCGAAAAAATGTTTGGTGAGGTTCACTGATAATAACTTTTAACCGTTCGTGCAGCCCGAGACTACCGTTGGTTAGCGACTGTTAAAAAAATAAACAATTGTTCGCTACCCTCATCATGCACTTCTGTTAATTTATTGTAAAAATGAGACATCTAGTGATCGTTCAGTATAAACTTTTACCAAAAAAATACAATGATTTTGAAAAGAAATAAATGATTAGATTAAATTTAGCAATATAAACAAAAATAAAATAAAAATAAGTAAAATTTGTTCACGCGTCGTGTACAAAGATCCTACAAAAATAGTGTAAAATACTTTAATATGTCAATCAGTACACTGAAACTTATATCTAAATAAAAATTTGCATATATCTTGAGGGATCTTAATCGGACTTCTTCCTATCGCAGTCACGAGCGGTGCGGGCTTATGGAGACGCTTATGCACTTGTTTGTCAATGTTATAGGTGACGTGTTCATTCCATTTATCTATTATATATATTTAATTATACTTTAACCTCTTTCCTTACGTAGCCAACTCTCTCCTTAATGAATTAATATAGTTGGTACTAAGTAAACAATATACACAGCACATACATATATAATAGATGATTAATATCTACAAGATCGATCTTACAGAAATTTGTTACGTGTTGCGCCGTTCTCCCTTCCCCCGCTTCGTCTTGCGTACCGCAGGCGGGTTCTGGCACTTCCGAACAAGCCATAATATTTATGACAAAGCTGCGGCTGACAGGCATGAAAGATATATTATTTACTTGATAATTAGTTGCTATGATACTATAATTAATTGTATTGCTAGCTTATTGGTGTAAGACTGTGTTGTCTTAAACGTAAGCTCATTCTCCGTGCATTTAACGCTGGATCGAACCTCAATAAGATAGCGAGCACAGAGTATACAGCATTGTAACTACATATTATTATTTTATGAGAGAGTATACGCAACCAATTGTAAATAAATAATTGGTGATTAATTTACTGGTGTGTGCATAACACTATCCATACTCACTCGCTTAGGTCTTTGACGTTTGAACACTCCGCTTGCGTTAGTAAGTACAAGTAGGTATCAACTACGTAACGTGTTATGTTCTCATACGAGTAAATTCATCACCAATTTAATGTAATACATATTTTCTTTATTAAATACATATTTTTTATGTCTAGTTATACTATTTTGAGTGTACTGATCGATATATTAGAATATTACACTATTTTTGTTATATATTTATTTATTTATTATCTGAGTAGATTTTACTGTCTAATAATTTATCTTTTAGTTCGTTTTTATTTTTTGTTCATATCTAAAGTAAACCGAAACTCACTTAATTTCTCGCGTGGATGTAATTGCGTTAGTGATATCATTAAGACCTTCGCAATCCTTCTAGATATTTTGATTGTGGTTTTTTGGATTGTTTTTTTGATATTCTCATTTTTTTATTTTAACAATAATCTAATGCTTTATTCCTACAACTTTCTGTGGTATCAATTAAATAATATAAATTTTGTAATAAACTGTAGTATCATTCTAAAAAAACTCAAAACGGTTTAATAAGACAAGCATAATACTCACCTGTCACCATAATCTGCCTCAAATTGGCCTTATGTAGCTCTTGTATTACTTGCGTGGTCTCTGGCTTTAGGCTATTTTGCATGACTAGAAAGCCTAAGAACGCCATGTCACATTCAATGGAATCCCTCTTTATCCTCTGTGCGTCCATCCACTTGATCTTACGGTCGAGGGTTTTGTGGGCGAGTCCAATCACTCGGTAGCCATTCGATGTATAGTGATTGAGGACTGAACTGAAGTTTTCAGGTAAGGTTTCGGGTCGGCATATGCCTGCAACCTTCAAGTGTACTACTAGTTTAACAATTATATATTTTATTTATTTATTCGGAAACCATACAGTCACTTATTATCAGCAATCAGTTACACAAACAGACTCGAGCTTTCATAAAACTTTCCAAAAAACAGGAACTTACTTAAGAATGAGTAAGTAATACTACGATTACATAATAATCTAATGCGGTGTTTCCCAACCTCTTTTACCAACAACATAATTTTAAATTATATTATATTGGCATATCAGAAATTACAGACCCAAAAATAACAAATTTTACACATATTTTATATAATAGATATAATAGAATATTTTATAGTAAGAAGGTAGACGAAGAGCAAACAGTGTACAGGCGGTATACTAACGTCTGTGCAAATCCATGCTGACACATGTGACATGGTAGATAACGAAACAAGTATAGGATATCATGATACAAGAGCTATAAAAAGCGTAATTGGACCCTATTGCTATGAGCTATAATTGCTATAAGGTTCTTAAACATGATACATTTAGACGTCTTTGTAAAATACATGCAGTAATTGATTATGCTAATATTATAATTATTACGGACATTATAAATGCCAAAGTTGGTTTTTATCGGTCAGAAATCTACATATTGCTACTGAATTTTTCATGTTGTGTAATTCTTGAGACATTTTAACACAAACATTAGCATTAGTTCTCGAGGGTGAGAATGCATAAAAAAATTTCGTTATACCATTATACTCTTTACTCCCCATTACACCCGTCCTCCCAATACTTGACAAGTCTCATCTTGCTGTTAGAAGCCCTTGTTAGAAATCCGTTCCTAAATATCCAAAGGTAAGCAGCGTATCCGGGGACGTAGCAACGTTTGTCATTCTGAACTGACGTTAGTATGTATCATTGATGTCTATGGGTGGCAGTATCTACTAACTACCAGATGGACTCTCCGCGCGCGCGGGTACTACACCGATTCCATTCTATTAAAAAAAAAATTAAATCATTAAGAAAGTGATCTTAAATAAATTTACCTTCTCTGGTGCCCCTTTAACGAAGTACACCATTTCTTGTCTACCGAGCACACGAGCGATGACACCCATAGATTGTTGAGACGAAGAGAAATGGAATCGCCTCAGCAAACCAATCTAAAAGTTTTACATATTTATACAGCTACTGAAATAAAAAAAAAATCTTATCTCATGGAAATACTAATCCATTAATTGTGGTAATTATAAAGAGGTTAACAGATGGTACAATGGTATATTTCACCAAATACACCCACTCATGGGAGTACAGTGGAACGCCACCACGAACACAAAGGATAAAATTAATTTAACTACTTATTAATTAATATATTGTTTCACACCACTACCTATTTTTTTTTGTACTATTTCGCCGGTCATGTTATTTTCAACCTACGTATCGCGTAGTGACAGTTCATAATGCCACATGACTTTTTTATTTATTCATTCATCTAAGTAGGTTTCACAGCGTTAACACCAACGCGCTATTTTTATATAACTCGTATATGCAATAAAGTTTAAAAACTTTCCTTTTTTACTAGTGTAGACGATCGCTTGCGACATCGACATCGACTCAGCATCGACGTATAAAGGAAACAAACTAACTGCTTATCCTATTATACTTCTTACTCCCCATTCCACCCCACCAATGGGCAAGTGTAACAGGATTCCCATGACCTCTATTATCTTATTGCAAGTATGATTTAGTTCTTAGAACGTCAAGTCTTCTTTTTCCCTTTTCTCGTCGTCTTTGTTATAGACAATAACCGCTCCTATCGCAACTAAATCATGTTTAAAATGAAGTGTAACAATCGCAACTCAACAGGGTATTAACTTGTTTTACTTAATCATATAATTAAGATAAAAGGAAACAATCCGTGCAAATTAAAATATATTTAAAAATCACTTGTCTATAGTAGTTATTTAGGAAAGGAGTGCACTACTGTTTTAATGACAACGATATCATCGTAATAGCACTACAACCGCGCATCAGTGACAGATGATAGCTCAAATATTTTATTTCTTTATTTAAAATCCAATGAATTTTAAATTATCACCTCATAAGGCATCTCCATAGTGAGAGGGTCTAATTTATCCAAGTCATCTTCGACGTCATCAACAGAGCTCTTGGGTTTCACGATAGCTGGCGTCAAATTATCATACCGCGTGTTCTCAGGACCGGGCTCCTCAAGTACCTGTCAAGATAGAACCACCAGTAATATATTATCTTTATTTACAAACATTTAGTATTAAAATGTGGGTCAAATTACAATAGCACTTGTGGAGATAAAACAACCAATCAAATTCGAGCTTTCTCTACACATATTTAGTACCAAAACAGAAATCAAGTTAAGATAGCCGGAAATTGTGATAAAAACGTTATATAAGATATTTCTATTTGTCGGTGTCTTTGCTATGCTATTACAAATTTTATCTAGACACCTTGTAAAATGACTCAAACTGTTACACAAACATTATAATATATTATACATGTTTAATAAAATGTTGTAGTAGAAGAAAGGTAAGTATAAAAATACAGTAGACACATGTTCTCAGGAATTTGGTAACACGTCAGTTACCAGTCTTTTTTATTTATACCTACATGTTCATTTTGTATCAATAAAAAAGGAAACGACACCATTGCATAAATAGCGCATAATGTAATTGAATCATTTGAATCGTATAGTAAATATATCGAAAATGACTGGGTCGTGTTTGTCAAAGTGACGTTATAAAATTATAGTATAGTACAGTACAGTATAGTATAGTATCCTATCATCTATAGTATCCTATACTATACTACGCTGTGCTACACTGCGCTGCGCTGTGTCCTGTAAAAAAGCTATTTTTACGATAGTTAGTGTGAACATTGGAGATGTGAAATATTTTGTTTATCTGGAGCATTATTTACGAACAGTATTGAGTACAAGTCGTGAATTGCCACGAATTGTAATCATCACCGTCCACTATCCTGTCATCACACTCATCACTTAGCGAGCAGTTTATTTATTTGTTTAACCGCGGATGTAATTACAACGATCGCGAAGCCATGATACGTAGAACAAACAGTAGTCTATCTTCATATATCACACAATTGTCGAAGTATTTATACAACGACAATTGTGTTGTCAAAAACGAAATTTTATTACGTTATAAAAGCAAGATTATTTTTACTAAACGCAAACAAGACGCCGTGCGAGAGGAAATACAACATATAGCACGTTCAGCATAAGCCCGTTTTTATATTAATCAGATCAGGCATATGCTGAGTTGAAGACCGTTTCCGACGTCTCAATACGCATCTTAATTAATCTTATAGAATATGTTTTTTTATGTGTGTTTCTTTATTTAATATTCATTCTTTTTTTCTTCTTATGTGTATTTTTTTTATTTCTTAGCTTTCATTGTGTATTGTTGTGTGAGAATAAAGTTATTTCTATCATACACACTCAAATAAGCGACTTATTGTGTCATGGCAAATTTGAATTTAGCAATCGTGCAAAATGGTAAATTGCTAGGGTAAATAAAAAAAAATGAGTATAAAAACGTTATCATTCCACTCACCCATTCTGTGAAATCGAACATCTTCAAATCCAACGGATCCCCCTTCAGCAGTCCGCCAATACTGGTAAGTGAATGGCAACAAGCTAATGCTTGTAACAGCGGGCTAGTTGCCGCGAGCTTGTTCACGTCGTCCACACACTTGCCGAATGTCTCGTTGACTTGTGACGGTATAATAGCGTAAAGGTCAAGGCCGTCTTCTGTTAGGGTGCCCGTCTTGAACAGATTTTAATAAAAATAAAAAGTTTTGAGTAAACTGATTTGAAATAGCAAATCTTCACTATATCTAACAATATAACGAGAAAATTAGGACGGTGTAAATTTTCAATAAATTTTAACGTTTATACATTTATAGGATATGTTGTTGTATAGAGCTCGTAAAGCTCTACAGGTTTTAAGCATACATTTTTTTAAAAGGTACGTAAATTAACGTTATCTCCCTTGTAACCGCTGCATGCCATCGTCTTCGTTTAAAGCAGTGATTTAAATCAAACTTATTTCGGTCGTGGACCCCTTACCATAACAAAAACTTAACTATGAACTCCCAAGTGAATTAACTTTTATGATATAATAAAACCTACTAAAAATACTTTATTCTGTAGTCTCTGATGAGACAATTGCACGTAGGTAGGTAGGTGGCATGAAGGTAGGGGTCCATAGGGACCACTTTGGGAATGACTGGTTTAAATGTATTAATTTCTTTTATTTGATATAATATACTTCAGTCAAAATAGACATCACACATCGAAATAATTTCGATAGAGCTATATTTTTGGGTGGACTTTCATACCATCCATTTAAAAGAAATGTGAAAGTCCCCATCGATCAGTGTGTTGTTAAAAATTTTACAATATCATGACATGACCATGAAACAAATACTAAAAGAAAACTGTTATCCACAAATGAAACAATAATTCACATTTGAAATACAAAAAACAGATTGTCAATTTTGTCTATTAAACCAGTGCCAATTTGTGTTCTTATTAATTTTATTATTAATTCTAAAATTAATCATTAAACTCATGATTCAACATTTGCTACGTCTGTTATATGGCCGTGTGGTGTCGTTGGGCTTTAGGATAATAATCTTTTCACTTGGGTGTTGTAAAAGGCGAATAACGGATAACAAAACTACTACCACAAGCCCTGAAGAACTACACCACCTCTAAAAGAGTTCACTCGCCAACCAGCCATCTCTTATGCACAAGACAATGTGCATGACGAGGCCCGTGTCCAACAGTGGACGATCAAATAGTTGGTTCAATCACTGTACAATAATAACTCACTTTGTCAAAGCACATGACTTGCAGTTTCCCACATATGATGATCCTCGGCGGCGACACACAGAAGATGTTATTTTGCCGCAACCGCCGCTGGCTATATACTATGCCGGCTGTCATAGCCGCGGGCAATGCCGGGGGCACTACTATAGTTATAATGTCTAGAGTACGTAGCACTATTGTACCAGGGAGACTCTAGAAACATTAATATATTTTAAAATTATTTAAAAAAATATTTAATCGTGCTTAATTTATACGTAATTTAGTGTACTTTTGTATAATTAGTAATTAAAGGATAAATATTGCTTGTCTGTTTGTACGAGATGCACGCCGTTGTGACAGTATTATAGTCAATATATATTGTGTATGACACTACATGAAAAGATGTCGCGTTAAAAATTAAGTAGGTCATTTTTGTCAGACAAAAAACGTCGTACTTACAAGTTTGCAACAAAAAATATTTACATACAGTTTAACTGATACGGATAATTCTAATAGCAAAGGATACTCAAGATGAGGTGTAGTACGTCCACTAGGAATTGGAAACATTCCCACTCAGGATAGGTGAGTAACTTGCCTATTGTTTGTTAAATTGCCGATAATAAAATCACTTTACCGCCGACCAGTTGCGTATGCAATTCCCGGAACAACCAACTTTGGTCCTCTTTACCTGCCCGTACTATTTGTTAGTACTTATGTTAGTACTATTTGTTACACCATACGAGCAAGCTGGATTTTTATGGGCAATTAGTTTTATGGACGTAAATAGTGTCAGTGGTGTTACTTTAATTTATAGTTATCTTATATAATGTAAAAATGTTTAGACTATGGGAAAGCAAAACTAACAGTTCTTCAGCAGTCGATGGAAATGAAAAGTACGTTTACTTTACAAACATTTAAATGCTGACGCGAGAAACATAATTTTTAATGTATATAAAATCTTGTTTAAAGAAATGGGAACTAAAGGTGGTTTGAGAAGAACAAGCGAACTTACTGAAGTTAGCTACACAACTGTACAACATATTATATTGAAATGAGTAGTCGATACTTCGCCCAAAATTGTTCATTTCAAGAAATCCATCTCATGAGACTCATAATGATATTTAGTATAAATAGTAAATGTGTAGTTAAAATATTAAAAAAAAATCCTAAAAACAATTTTGAAGAATGAATTTTTGTTCCCAAGCATCAAGACTGATACGTCCTTCTAGCTCTACGTAAGTTTTACTACTGTATACTGTCATATTTTCCATTAATAATTAATTCTTATCTTTAAAATTTTGCTAACAGAAGGTAGGCGCAGACCATTTTCTCAAGTGAAATGTTGTCAATTCCCAGTGGACGTACTATAACTCGTCTGTACATGACTCTATTCTTTCTCACATAAAAATCGGTTCTAAATTTACACAGACTTCAACATAAGTTAATAGACTTACCCCTCTCATTACATAAAGCCAAATGGAGTATCCCATGCCCATAGCGGCAATAAGGAACATAAAACCAACGAATTTAATAGCATCTTTGTAGAATTGGAATCCAAATCGTTTTGGAAACAAAATACTCTTGATAAGCTCTCCTTTGGCAGTGTAGAATCCTGTACGAACTACTTTGGCTAATACCTGGAAAATATTTTAAATATCTAAGTTGATACAAAAGAGAGATACTGGCAGTATTGTAACATTTCCAATTTATCGCAATACCAACCTTATGCAGCTGGATATGGAGCACTCAGAATATCTACTACTTGTGTTTTCATTACATAAATAAAATTCTTAATACTATTTATAAATTCAGAACATTTCCAAACATACACAAAACTATGTTTTAAATGCTTATTAATGTTGAAATTAAAACAATGGGTTTTTAACAAAATGAAATGTTAAATGAAGACATTATCACTAGAGTAATATTTTTAATACCTGATTATTGCCGTAAAATCTTGTTTGAATAACATGGGTACCGGCAAACAGAGTATGTCTTTTATGTACATCTGTAGAATAAACGTCTGTTGTGAGGCAAGGAGGGCCCTTCATGACTGGTACACTTTCACCTATAAGAAAATGTAAACAGCTCGTTAGTGTTAAATTACAACATGTAGTTAAAAAACATATAAGAAACCTATAATAAAGTATATAGGTTGAATGATAGGCCGATTTATACGTTTTAGAGTAGATAGAGGTCATTACCAACAAAAAAATAATTAAACAAAGATCTCTAAATGAACCATTTAAAGTAATGGATTCTACTGATAATGGTAAATGTTCTTAATTTTTAACATAATTTAAGTCTGTGGTAACATTTTGAAAAATAAAATATGTATTATTGTCATAATAAAATAAAAATATAAATGTGAACAATAGATGATCTAATTAACAAAAATAAAACAAAGTATTCAAAATTGACCCCAATGTCCTTAGGCGTGACACCACCTAAAGGCGCGTAACGTAATTTTTCTACGCCTCAGCCAATGTTACGGAATATTATTATTCTAGTTTTGCACACTATGCTTATTTGATTGGAGCAATGACTCCACCATTAACATTTTCTTCAAGAAACATTTTGTTATGAGTATGCTTTACTTACCTGTGAGCATGCTCTCATTAACTATACAGTTGCCAGTCAGTAGTACTGCATCACATGGCATCACGCAACCATCAGGCGGCAATACGAGCACGTCACCGGGCACGAGACGGTTTGCGTTCACGACGCACACTTCGCGTCCGGTGCGTGTTGGACGCAAAACTGTCACTGTGAATGTAGTGTTTGAACCCGCCATTTTATGAATATTTATGCTCATCTGTGGATAAAGAAAAACGATTTCTTGTACGTAAGTCATAATTTGTTACAGTTATGAATAATATCAGAACTATTTTGATGGTAAATCGGAAAGTGAAGGGAGTTTTCATTTTATTAGTATTAAAATTGTGTATTGTGGCTTTTATTGTTTAATAAAATAGTTATAGTTTAAACTTCAAAATGCGTCCGTTAGTGCGTTATACTTGTGATAATCACGAAAAACATAAGACTGCAGTTTTCGTATGCTTCCAAGGAGTCTAATTCCTCAGTAATCATACTAACACTTGACTAAGCGGCCCCTAACTTACTTCAACCGAGAAAACACTAGATAGATATTCATTTTCGCATGACATTGGCTAAATAGTCGTCGCACTTGAGTCGATAACTAATACTGCCACTAACCCAAAAGAAGTAGTATCAAATCAATTTAAAATTCTCTAGATCCAATTAATACAATTTAAATTAATTAATACAAATTTAAATTAATACAATTCATAAATATAATACTTACCTGTTTTGTTTGGTATAGAGCCATGACGCAAGAAGCCGATGACAAAATAAATACACACGTCGCATACTGATAATATTCATCTAGAGACCAGAGGATGATCGAGAAGACTTGAAATAAATAAAATGGATTAAAGACTTCATTCACGAATAGCGTCCAATAGCTTTTAACTTCGACTTCCACAGAATTAGTTCCATACAATTTAATCCTGAAATTAATAGAGGTGGTATTATTAAATATTATGAAACTGATGATTATGGATAAGACAAGAATACTTTTTACTTACAGTTCATTTTGTTGTAGCTTATTGATACCAGTCATATTTTCCATGAGTAAGTTGATAGTGATTTTGTCATTGATCGCCATGACGTTCATAAAAACCCCTTGATCCTGAAGCCATATGAACCGGCTGTGTTGGTAAATAAAATAACGTAATCTGTTGTCCCTATTGTTGGAGAGGTTGATATCAATCTCATTCACTTTCTCTATGTTGAATGACCCTTCCGAATCCGTCACTAAAAATGATCACAGGTAAAAAAATCTACTAATAGCAAAAATAAAACAATAAAGAAGTTATCTTTTTGCAGCATACAAGTATCTAAGTACGAGTTGAGAAATCATAAAAGGTTTATTATCACTTACCGCAAATGTCGTCAGCCGTTTTCAAACTGCATTTTACGTATTTGAATCGGTTGTATGATGGATAGTAAGCCAAAACAAAATATGGTAAGCCACATAATGATATGCACACAGTGTGAAATAAAGTAGCGCGCCATTTGGAATATTTTAAACCACATATTTTGATGAGTTGATCATCAATACTGCTTTCAAGTAACTGCCACTGGGCTTCACCAATAACTTCATATTCATCTGCAACATAAAGCAAACGGTCTGCACTCCAAACTGGGGATACAGTTGGCCGTGGGTGATAACATTGTGTTTGCCTTGTTCATGTACTATCAGTTAATTTTTGCTATAAAATTACCATTACATAATTTAATCCCAAAGACAGGTGATTTCTGAAAACTAAGTACCTTAGATGTTGTAAACTACTCGTGTGTATGAGGAAAACAAGAGTAAGGAGGAAAAATCAAACAAATATAAAAAAAATAATGTAACTGAAATAATTAAAAAAAACTATTGAATAATTAAATTGTTTAGGCACTATGCAAAGTATTATTTATAACTAACTTATGATAGTTTTATTTTTAGGTTTGTTTTTAACACGTCTGCGTGTATCTACTCTCGCAGAACTTGAACAATAGAATTGAAAAAACTTAATAGAGCAAGTGTTTCATAGTCTTTATAATAATAGGGGTTAAAGTATGAAATTGCCGTTTTATAGTAATAGATACTTTGAATTGACATAAAACCTTCATGGTGTGTGATTTTCGAGTGAAACTTTTTTCACATGATACCTATGAGGTTCTTGTTTTAAAAAATGTGCAACATTCGATTTTCGACTTTCAATTGTTTTTTTTATTCAGCTTAGACGGGAAAGATGGATACTTCGAAAATCCGAGTTCCGACGCGGAACTAACGCGGCAGAAACGGCTCGCAATATCAATGCTGCGTTTGGAGAGGAGACTGCTAATGAACGAACCGTGCGTTTTTGGTTTAAACGCTTTCGTAATGGAAACTTCGACTTGAAGAACGAACCACGTGTGGAAGACCACACAGGTGAATAACGTTGAATTGAAGGAGATGGTGGAAGCCGATCCGAGTCAAACTACCCAGGAATTAGCGGCATGGTTTAACGTTACCTTACCTACAATATTGACTCATTTGCATCAAATCAATAAGATAAAAAAATATGAAAAATGGGTGCCTCGTGATTTGACTGATCTGCAGAAAGAAACGCGTGTTGAAACTTGCGTTGCCTTGTTGAATTGGTACAGAAATGAAGGAATATTGGATCGAATTGTGCATGTGACGAAAAGTGGATTCTTTCCGATAACCGAAAGCGAAAAATGCAATGGCTGACCCCAGGTCAAACGTCGCAACAGTGCCCTAAGGCGAAGCTTACCAATAAAAAGGTAATGGTAACTGTTTGGTGGTCTATTCATGGTGTTATTCACTATAGCTTTCTCAGGTCTGGTCAAGCAATAACAGCAGATGTTTACTGTGCCGAACTTCGAACAATGATGGCGAAACTAGCAGTGAAACAGCCCCGACTCGTGAATCAATCTTCACCATTATTGCTCCATGATAACGCAAGACCTCACACTGCACGAGAAACCGTTGTAACTCTACAGGAGCTGCAGTTAGAAACCATACGTCATCCTCCGTACTCGCCAGACCTTACTCCAACGGACTACAATTTTTTTCGTGATTTGGACAATTTTCTACGTGGTAAAAAATTTTCTTCCCAAGAGGCAGTACAAAATGCTTTCACACAGTTTGTCGAATCTATATCCCCAGAGTTCTATCGCAAAGGCATAAATGAACCTCCGATTAGATGGCAACAATGTATAGATAATGAGGGTAAATATTTTGATTAAATAAATATGTTACATTTTAGAAAAAAAACGAGTTTTAATTTTTCAGTACAAATCGGCAATTTCATACTTTATCCCCTAATATAATATGTTTTTTTTAAAAAACAACAAAAATAGTAGTCATATTTTAAAAACATTAATTCAAAAACCTTTGTTTTCCAAAATATTTACATTGTGCAAATGATCATATTAAAGGTATTTTATGGTTTTCGTTTAGATCATTTGGTTTACTTATGTTTTTAAAATTTGAACTTTTCTATATTTGATTTTAAAGTAAATGTTTGATTAACAATTATTATGTTTTAATGGTCTATCATATAAGAAATAATTTCAAAATCTCTTACTAAATTTGATTTTACTATTTTTTATCAAACAAAATATATAAAATTAACTACTGGAACAAAAACATTGGTCTAAAAATCCGACATAAATGAAAAATACAAATCTACAAAATAAAATATTTTTATTTTTATTAGTTATATTTAACCCGCTCCTGTTCTTAATTAATATTAAGACTTAAGTTCTTAACTATTATTAATTAAGACTGTAATATAAATAATACTCTCCGGTCAACTTTAACTTAGTTTTTTTATGAATGACCTATATGGCTTTCATATAATGGCAGATCAAGGAAAATATCGATAAAAAGTGTGACAAAGAAAACATGAAATCATATATACCTGTCAATATATTAGAACTCAACATATTCATGAAATGCCCACTATAACTATTGTATAGTATGTCCACTAGGAATTAGAAACATTCCACTCAAGATAGTTGAGTAACTTCCCTATTGTTTGTTGGATTGGTGATAATAATATCAGTTTATCGGCGACCTGCGTCTGCAATTCCCGGAACAATCCTTGATCCTTTTTACCTGGCTGTACTTCTATGTCAGTAACAGTTGTTACATCATACGAGCAAGTTGGATTTTTATTTGCAATCAGTTTATTGTGAGTTGCATTATTTTAATTTATGCGAGAGGCACTCAAAAAGTTAGCAGAATAAACTCAAATTTTTATTTTTCCTTTTCAATATATTCTCCATTGACCCTAATACATTTTTCACTACGTTCGATTAACTTATTTATACCCTCGAAATATTTTTTTTTATGTTTCTCTTCAAAATAGGCCCTAATCGCTGCCTTCATCTCTTCCTCACTGTCAATTTTTTTGGGAGGTGTGCCCTTTTTATGCCCTTGCATTTCAGTCTTACTTTTTTTATAGAGAAGTGGGCGGACTAGCAAGCGTTCCCACGTGGGGTCATCATAAATTACGTCACACGTGAAGGGGGGGAGGGGTCAACAAAGTGTGACATCGTGTGACGGGGGGGGGGGAGTCATAAGCTTCGTGACGTCACATGTATTAATTTAAAGTATTAAAACTCTAAACTTCAACTCTAACGAAAAACTTTAAAATATTATAATTTTGGAAGTGCTGTTTTAATTTAATAATTTCTAAATTTAAAATTGCAAAAGATGTGACGTCACACCAGGGGAGGGGGGGGGGGGGGTCACAGAAATGTGACCACCTGTGACAAGGATGGGGAGGGGGGACTCCAAAAATCATGAAATTCGTATGACGTAATTTATGGATGGACCTTGATGGTAAGTGTTACCGCCGCCCATGGACATCTGCAACACCAGGGGGCATGTGGATGCGCCGTTGACTTGCAAAATCCTATTCACAGCTTTCTTGAAGAACCCCATATCATAGCTTAATGGAAAGACCTCTTGAGGCAGTTCGTTCCACAGCCTACGGGTTCGCGGTATAAAATAAATTTTTAGACCGAACAGTACGCGACACCTCTGTATCGAGGAAATGCGGATGGACCACACTTCTGTGACGGAGGGGTTGTAGAAACCCGAGGTGGGAATTATATTGAATAATACATCAGAGCATTTCCTATTGTACAGGCGGTAGAATACACATAGAGACGCAACGTCTCTCCGAATGCTAAGAGGTTCTAAACCGCCTGTGAGAGTGGGATCGTCGACAATACGGATAGTACGTCGTTGGATGGAGTCAAATGGGTTCAATTAATATTTCGGTGCACCGGCCCCGAGATGTGAGCAGTACTGCATATGGGGCCTAACCTGAGCTTTGTAAGGCATTAGGAGTTGCCCAGGGGTGAAGTACCGCTTCGCTCTGTTCAGCACACTGAACTTTTTGGAGACCATTTTAGCTTTATGTTTTAGAAATGTTTTAGGCCATTTTAGAAAGATGACCCCTAAATTCGACTTTGCTGGAAATGTCGACACCAAGGATCCGAGATCTTAAGAGGTATGCTCTGAAAGCAAGCTGCTACGACAAAGGGTGATTTTTAGCGGTGAATGCACAGACTAGCGTCTTACTGGGGTTGAAATCCACTAGGTTTAGAGAACCCCAAATCGAGACTAGAACTAAAGCGTCTTCGACACAAGCCTGACGCGACTCTCTTCCACTTCGACCCGAGGGATGTTGGTGCGGCCCCTGTACAAGGTGTCTCCAGTGCTGTCATCGGAATAGCAACATATGTCATCAATTTGCAACAGATCATTGATATGCAGAAGGAACAGAGTTGAGGACAGCAAGGAGCGTTGCGGGACGCCAGCAATAATAGACATGGTGTCGGAGCAGCTACCATAGATAACGACTGTGATGCTCCATCCAGTCAGGAAACTGGCAACCCATTCATATAATAATTCGGGTATCCCGAAAGATGGTAGCTTGGAAAGCAGATATTTGTGCCATACCCGCTCTAGGCCCACAGCTAAAGCCTTGCCTCTACTCTCAATGGCGTCAGTGCAGCGGTGTGTTAAATTCGCTAAAAGATCACCAGCCGAGTGATTATAGCAAATTCCATATTGACGGTCGCGAATCAGCTGGTGATCCTCTAGGACCGTCTTTCTCAAGTGGGCGATAACAGCCCCCTTGTGGGCGCTGGAGGCTTTCAGAGGGGCAGTAGAAGTCTCAGAGAAAATTAGCGGGCGTTAAGGCAATTTAGAGGGGCGACGGCAGACAAATTCTATCTATAAAAATCTGACTTCAAATCGCCCTGCCACGGAAACCATAGAGTCCTAGTATAGAGTCATAGAGAGTCCTAGTCATAGAGTCCAGTATTTAAAACTAAAATTAAATACAGTGGAATCTTGTTACCCATAAGAAACCTTGTTATAAGAAACAGCTTTTAGCTAAATTAAATAATAATAGTTTGTTTAACTTCTTTTAATAAACATTTTTTATAACAAAACTGGGTATTGGCCACTTTGTTAGTTAGTTTTTAAATTAAGTAATAATGGAATTCTTTGATCTCAGAAATAGGATATGGGCCACATTCTATCTATCTATCCATATAATAATGCATGTTTAAAAATTATATTTGCAATAACTGTTTTTAAGATAGGCAACAGATGGTAATATAAATTAAAAAATATGGGGGCACTAGATTTTTTTTATTTCAACGTGGGCATGGTCATAATAAGTTTGAGAACCTGTGCTCTAGGAGCTGTATGTTTATGATAACACGCTCCTTCACCTTGGAGAGGAGGGAGGTGATTGCTATTACTCTGTAATTGGCCGGGTGCATGCGGTCAACCTTACTCAGATTCTTAGTGATGAACCCAAGTTTCATCTCCAGTAACAATCCTGCCCACAACTTTGTCATTGTTGTGACCACACATATCTAAAAACTCGCCAGCGAACTACACGCGCTGTTGTTTCTGGGGCGGCGTGAGCATTGTGGACACCCATCATTCGTGCGCTGACCTTTTCGTCAATCCAAGATGGTCATGGAGGATATTCAAACATCAAGAATGCTGGGTCTGTTTAAACTGTAAGTAAGTTTACTACTGTCTATTGTCATATTTTCCATTGATAATTATTTCTTATCTTTTAAATTTTGCTAATAAAAGACCCCAGACTTTTTTCTCAAGTGGAATGTTGTCTATTCCCAGTGGACGTACTATAACTACACTACAATATAAAAGGTATAAATAAAATGGCCTTATCAGTGATTTTATTTGCAACTCCATTTACAACATATCTAAAGCTGTGAACAAAAGTAAATAATGTAAATATTTGGGAAAAAGATTGCAAGCATGTGATTACATATAGAGCCTATAAAATGTGCAATGATTTTTTATATCAAACATAATACCATTCAGATGTATATTAAATAAATTACACAACATTGTGACAAGTACAATGAATAAGTCCCATCTAAGTGAAGATACACACTACTGATTTTAAACACTACAAGCATTTGATAAACACAATAAATGGTGAAATATGACGATGGTAAATTTTCTAATTACACATTAAATGCAAAGATTTACGGAAAAGTGCAAACACAATGTGCCATCACCACACATAATAAAAATAGACACAGCATGCCACAATAAGTAACAAACTTTTCTTCTTATTTAATTAGGGTATAATTACTGTGACAGATGTGTTTATTTTTATGCCAACAGTATCCCCAGTAAAACATATGTATTAAAATATGAGAATGAGTCTTAGGATGCGGTTAATATATCATAGCATAGTGTATAACGTACATAATTTGTTACTGTTGGTAAATATTACAAATGATTATTAAACACTGTTTGTTAAAACTGATAATACAAAGTGAGAGTCTGAGCAAATACTAATGGAAATGACCCATATAGTTAATCATAACTACTGTCAAGGCTATCAAATTGTGTCCCAAACAATTAACCAGACAGCACTCACTTGATTGATTTGAGCAACACTCAAGGGCTGATATACTAATACAATTTAAAGCTTATTTAAATGCAGTGGTTATATCAAAAGTGTTAGCTTGCATTGGGGAAGCAATTTATAGTTGATTTCTTTTTAATTTTAAGATATGTTTAGTAACATAAACATATTGCTAACTGAATAATCAAGTTAATTTCAAAAATTATGTAATTTTATTATACTTTTCCATAGAAAAGGAAATTAACCATGCACTGAATATTTTCCCCATTGATAAGGAAGATGGTGAAAGGTTAGTTGCCTTAATTATACATTTTATATTATTTGTAAGGAAATCATTTTGCAGTTCACGTGGTGTTCTTTAGAATTTTATTTAGTGAGTCACACAGTACCTATATAAAATGTATAAAAATCAGACTCACCACTGGCGACGGTGGAACCAGTCATGTTCGGCATCCCCACAAAAACTGATACCAACTTATAACACAAAAAAGTTAAGGCATAGTACTAAGATGGTATTTATTTAATAATCAGTAGCCGATGCTACCTCATTGCAAAATATTTTATGGAATTCCAGAAAATGAAATCCCACTACTGAAATCACACTTAATGAATGAGTGAAATCAGAGATTAGATAGATGAAACGTCAAATTAAACTTTTTAATTTTATAGCTTATATAGCGCAGTAGTTTTATCTATTATTCCATTAAAAGTACATGCAATGAAAAAATAGTATATTTCGTGTAAAAAAGATATTTTAAAGTTATTAATACTATATTTAGATAGATTTTTTTAATGATTGATGTCAAAATAATAAAGCAAGAACCACAGCATGACTGACTATAAACAACACAGTTTAAGGTAAGAATGGTAGATGGCGCAAGTGGTTTAGAAAATGGAAAAACGGATGTTAGGTATTGATTTATTTGGCGCGAAAGAAATAGAATTAGGTAGGTAGCGAACTGGAAAATCATTATGTTTGTGTGTGAGCAACGCTACAGTTGGACAATTTACACATATTATTACATAAAAAAATTAATATGGCCGGTGGTTTATCAGAAGCAAAGACTGATTTTTTAGAAATTGGTGAACATAATTTTTCCTGGCCTGGAGAAAACGGTACATTTCGTGACTTTGGATCAGTAAACTACACCATGCCCTCAGGTATTTTTTGTTTACCTATACCTAAAATAAACGTTCAATCAAATTAACTAGGTAGATAGCTTAGCCACCTATCAAGGAATTCTGATGTTCCATATTTTTTGCAACATACCTATTTATAAAACATTTTTTTTATTTTTGTAGGGCCATGGTTTTGGCCTTGGTGTCCGCTTTGGAGAATTCCTCAACATCCATTATTTCAGGTATGTTTTCATTAAGTTATACGTACTACAGTTTAGCTACAGTGTTCATGTCCACTTTAGCTAGGCGCATGCCTATCAAAGTGTATTAATATCTAATGTATTATAGTTATTTATTTCAAAAATGTTTGCTTTACAATTGTTTGAATATATTATTTAGAGCACTTATTTTCAGCTCTCCAATATGCTCTTTGTGGCATCATATTGCGCTCCTAGCACAAAGAAGGGACAGTTGTGGATGCACTCTATTTTAATATTCGGTAAACTTCATTTATACTTGTACCATATGCTGCTAAACTAATAACATTATTAGTATTAGTACCTTATAATGATAATAATGATGTGGCTAAATGTGATAGGATCAGCGGCGTAACCGCACACTCCTGGTATTGCGTTGATGCCACCATTGACCATTTACTATTCAGTGGAATACATACTGCACCTACATACCATTATTTACTATAAACATTTCTTGAAATTTATGTGTATTATACTGATACTAAGGTGGGTGGACCATGGAAGGCCACTCTAACGATTAAACAGTTATTATTCCTTTATTTATTGGATAAATTAAACAAACAAATTATTAAGTAACACATTGTTTTATTATGTAACTTATAAAACATTTTTTTTTATTGCAGAGGTAATGGTTATTTATTAAATTTAAGTTTTATTAAACTCTTCCAAACGGCCTTGCAAGGAACAAGGCTCCATACAAGGCCGATACAATAAATCAATCGTCTAACTTAAAACTAACGTTGTGACAATCAAAATTTCTGCTTATACTTAAACTACATAAAAAGGTCTTTCATTAAAACGAAACTTTAAATACTTACCATATTAAACTCACATAAAAAATACTTAACGAACATTACTTGAACACTATCGTAAAACTAAGAATGTATTCGTGAAAACGTTTTAAAAATAATTTTAATGAGTATTATATCGATATCAAATAAGTTGCCAATAACCTTTATAATGAAATAAAAAAAAATTATAACCGACCAAAATGGCCTTCTTATGGGTCCGTTCCTTGTAAGGCCAAAATGTTCCAAATAAGGCCAAACAATAAAAAATATTATCTATGAAAAATTTTTTTTTAATCAACAAAACAATTAGATACTAGATACTACGTACTCTAATCACAACCTTTATAATGGCACTTAGTCAGTCTTGTAATCAGGAATGTTTATAACTTTAAAACTAACGATTCCTATACTTTTCCCAAGTATGGTTTAAAAAACGAAAATAGAACAAAATAATAACTTCAGTTATGAAACAAACTTATAAACTAAGGAGGACAATAATTTTAGTACTTTAATCACAATCTGGACACAAAAATTGTAGGTCATTTTTAGTGAGACCCATACACTCTTCGTGATACCACTTTTTTTTGTGATACAGACATTCGCTACATTTCCTCATGTTTTCCATTCTACACTCGCAACATACGTAACAGTACCATTTCTTTTCTTCGCCTTCTTTACTTTTCTTCGTCTTTCTTCTCGGCCTTTTGCTGTTTTTATTGTTTTGTTTTTGTTGTGCTTTTCTTTTCAGTACTTTTTTAGAATCATTTTTACTATGGATGTCTTTCTTTTCTTGTTCTCGCTTACTTGTGGACTTTCCTTTTTTCTTACTCCTTTTTTGATTCAAATCTTCCGTTTTTTTCTTCAGTTTTAAATAAATCCTTAACTATTCTTTGTCCTTTATAATTTATAGCTTTTTACCGTGGACGTGTAGACTTTATCTTACCGTAATTTGGAGTAGGCAAAAAGGTATGAAACGATGTTTCTTTATCCTGAATTAAGTTAATCAACGGTTCGTCATCATTCGAAGATCTAGTGGAACTTATCTCGTGACTCTTTTGTTGAGCTTTTGTTTTAGGTCTGCTTAATTGTTTTTCTGGAGTTATTTCTCCTTTCTGTTCGGGATATTCATCATCTGACGAAAAAATGTAAAAATCGGAAGTGTGAAGTTTACTGATGTAGTTATTTTTGATAAACGATTCACTGAGATTCAAATCAAGATCAGAGTCAGAGCTAGAATCAACGATATTTTTTGTAGTCCGGATGTACTTGGAACAGGATTATCGTACATAGGTAGTTGAGGGTCATGATTTGTATTTGCGTCGTTGAGCCGGTCTACTGAACTTAGCAGTATATTGCCATGCTGATCATTGATCGTATTGTCTATTTCCATATCTGAAGCATCAGTTGAAGAACTGCAAGGAACAAGAGTTGGTTTTCTTTTTTCTATTGCAGGTGAAAATTCTGATACTTCATATTGACCCCCATGGGTCAAGTCGTGAAAAGATGAAGGCGATGATGATACGATCTTCTCTTGAGAAGTTACCGGAAAAATTGAAAAGTGACAAACACGAGCTGACCTTTCATCTACCAGAGACAGAGACGACAATTCTGACACTTCATTAAATTGAGGTGCAGGAGGCGAGACTTGAATAGATATAAGCGGTTGTGATGTGGTCTTGTCTTGTAATGTTTCCGGCAAAGGTCTTTCTGTTACAATTGCAGGAGCATAAGCATCTTCTGGAATCACATCATGATCGAGAGGGTATAAGCCAGTAGCTCTGAACCCGTTCATTATATTTGTTTGAGTCATACACTTTGGCCAGGTTCGCGAGAAAATGTGGTTGAATGTAACTTTGTTTAAATTTCTCTTAAGAGAATTGCACAGATAGTTCAACACCTCTTCATCCCAATGACGTTCGAAAGACTTATTCACAGATTTATCTAGAGGTTGGAGTTCGTAGGTGGTATTTGAAGGTAAGCAGTATAGCACTATATTATTTTTATCTGCTTCTTCCAGAGCCTCATAAGATAAATGACACTTTGCGCCGTCAAAGATAAGCAGACACTTACCGGGTGCTTTATGTTGCGCTAAATGTTGAATGAACTCTACGCTACGTTGAATGAGCTACTGGTCATGCTGCCTTTGGGTGCCATTCGTACTTTTGTTCCAGCTGGCAAGTTTTCTCCTAATTCTGATCTGTATCGTATGCCCTTAAAAATAATCATGGGCGGTACAGCATAACCCACAGCATTGACGCACATCGCGATGGTGACGTTCTCAGCGTGCTCCGGCGCAACAACATGAACTCTGGTGTTTCCCTTCTCAACCAAAACTACATTTTGTTTGTGGACCGTGATGCGACACCCCTTCTCATCCATATTATATAATCGTTTTGGATGTGTAATAATGTCCAGCTCTTGATAGAGTTTCCTTACTTCTTCAAAATGGTGTTTCACGATGGGCTTATTTATTTTTTGTGCTCTAGCTGGGTTCATTATTTGGGATTTTCTTTTCGAAATTGATGGGTTTCGACTAAGAAACATTTTGAGCCATTTACGTCCAGCCATTCTTGTAGACAGATTGAACGAGTGCTTGATTTTAAACCTCTCACAAAATAAAAAGGCTTGCTTCCGGATAAATTTTGGGGTAAGTGGTATACCCAGTTGGGCAAAACGTTTAATTCGCTGAGCTAAGTCTTCTTCTAACTGTTTTGTGAGAACAGTAGTCTTTCCAATAATCTTAGTAGTTTTACCGGTTAGTAAATGGTTTCTAAGGGTTCGTCTCGGAATATTGAATTTCAACGCTGCAGTATTCGTATTAAGTTGATTTGTTTGTACCGCTTCCATGGCACACCTTAAACTCTCTTCATCCCATGTACTTCCTCTTTTTCTAGGTTTTGGTCCTGGCATTCTTGAAACCTGGAATTATACCTACACTTAAATTTAACCACCTGTTCAATGACTAACAAATACTAATTACGAGATTTCCAGAAGAAAGCCGCAAAAAAGTGAAACTAGTGGTAGCTATTACATCAGGCCCTATACAGAAGTGTGACTACAAGCAAAATCTATATTTAAATTAAAGCAGTAAAGCAATGACAAATATTGATATTAAATTGTATTTTGTTCTTAACATGCTTATGTAAAGAACGAAAACTTAGTCATAATTTTATTTTTAATAAGTAAGTATAAGTACTCATGAAGTTTTAAAATAAAATTATTTAAAGCATGATTATAAGTAATAATATTACGAACTTATACATTGTTTTACCTTTCCCCATACGTATTTACAACTATTGTGGTGGTTCAAGCCCAGATATGTGATCGTCTATATATTTGAATCTATGTATAAGAGCTTAGTTACTTCATTACAGGATAACTTCAGTGCTTATGAGTATGAGGATAGTCTTTGTGGCAAATGTGATTAATTCAATCGCGTCTGATTATGCAAGTGTGCAATGTAGTGATGGTATTCCCAAAATAACAAGTCATATATTCACTTCGGCTTACTTTAAATGGACCTTTAGGTATTTACGGAAAGGGGTCGTTAAGACCTCTAGAGTAGCTTGTCTCGAATTAGTAATGTACAGAGGCAAATTAGGCCTAGTAAGTGCCCCGACGCGCGTATATGACTGTTAATTGAGTCAATGGCAAAGCCATCTTGCTGCCCAAATCACTCTGGCATTTACGGGGATTTCCTACGGCCTGGCTCAAGGCTTCCACGCATGGAATTATGGGGCTCGAATTCAACTCCTTTTCATCGCTGAGAAGCGGTTAAATCAACACGTCCTAGGACATGGATAATTATAGGCGCACAAAGCTGCCTTGCCCCGATACCATGGTAAAGTTTTATATTATATGTATATATCAGTTAGGGTTCTATTCGGCCGAATAGAGGTCGGAGTTGATTCGATAAGAGAGGAATGTGTGTGTTCTGATGCCCAGACTTGCTAGCTAGCCGCCGACAACCTTTGCACAGTTCAATTCTGACCCAGAATTGCGTCTTAAATTCAGGCCGATCTCAAGATCAGCTATGGCGATGGATACACAATGAAGATCCTTTTATCGTGTAGATGTCCATCGGAATCCACGCGAGGGAGCGTCACTCGGTCTGCGCCTTTAGTGGTGTTAAGTTCCCACACTAATGCAAACTTAGTTCATATAAAATGTGCTATCCTTGACTATAAGCATTGAAATAACCACTGTCTTGCAATTTATTAAATATACTAAATGAATTCAGTATCCATATTTTGAGATAGGTTATGATCTCCAAATCTGTTATAGAGTAAACTAATACTTACGACAGCTCGGCCTCTCCATCTGTCTCGTGTCTTGTGTTCAATTTAGACCATCGGCTCAAAGTCCAATTATATATGCAATGTATGCTTGATATTAATTTCAAGACTCTATGATTACCAAAAGCTACATAGTGTCCGAGTATAGCTTGAGCTATTACTTGAGTCCTAGACAGAACTGGCTTTGGTCAATTAAGATCGGATAGAAGTTTGGTTTATCCATCTTTCAAGCTCAATTATAGAATTTCTAGCTTCGTGTATAATTCGTAAAAATAGCCTAGGCGTGTACTATGGGGTTTTGTGGATGAAACTTGTACTTATGTACTTTATTTATAATGTAATTCGCGTTCTGCGTGATTTTATGAACTGAATAATTATCATACTTTAAAACTCCATTTTACCTTAGCCAAATGGGGAAGGGAATTAACTCTAGACCATTGAAATAGCAGAAATATGAAATTAAGAATTATTTATTTCATAACCAAATTATAATCGAATCTGAGTTGATTATTTAGATTAGATGTGACCGATTAAAGTCACATCTAACCGAGTCCTTCTATTCCTAGGCTTTGTATATAGGGAAAAAGAAGACCCAAACAAAAAACCCTATATGCCGTATTACTTAATTCTAACACAATTATTTACACAAGACTTAGATCTATTCGTAATAAAAGAAACATACATAGTAAATTACACGTTTATTGTGTATGCGGTGAGGTGTTATTTAATTGAAGATTGAACTCTAGTTTAATCCAGGATAACCTGCCTGAATTTATGTCTAGCGATTGGCTCAGTACATAATGATATATATATGTATATATATATATATGTGTGTTGGTTTTCATTAATATCATTTTAATAGTGACTCGACATACATGAGAGTGGTTTTGTTTAGAACTAGAATAACATGATTATGTACTCAATTAATCATCATTTGTTACCAAGCACATTATTTCGAGAAGACTCTTTATTGAGCTGGATTTTAGTATGATCTTTGGATATTTACACACCTCATCTCACACAGACATGATTTAAAACAGTTTATACACATTTATATACACATCTGCTCATAACTTTGTTCACATGTCCATAATTTAATGTATCATGAATCGTAAGTGCTGATCAATTCATTATATTTAATTAGGTGATTGTATGGGCTCTAATGGTATTTCTTACCATTCTCGTCTTTATTATTCGACGGCATCTGGTAAATAGGCATAATTATGGTAATTATTATAATACAAATATAAGAAATTGCTATCTCCCAATACGATCTGTGGTTAGTCAATAATTCATATTCCTTGTCAGATATTATATCCATTGTCAAATAGCTTGTTTGTTTATGTTTAGCTACAAATGACAGTTAGTTATATAACACTGTGTACAAAGTTATGAGGCACTAAAATAATTATGATAGTTTGTACTTTACCAGACAACTTTTCTGGTCCAACTTATTTTATTATTCCCGCCTATCTTATACAAATTAAATTGGAAAACTTTCATTACTACTACACACACTATAAAGAACTATTATCTAGATCGGGCTAGCGTGAGCTAGTCAAGACTTCTATCTGGTTCCTTCAGGGAGCAAAAGCGCGCGAGCTCGACCAAGGATGAAACCGTTGTGTCTTCTCTCCTCATGTTCGTCTCAAGCGCAGCCAGCTCTCCAGCCACGCCCTGATGCTGCTCCTTGCCAATGGGAAAAAATCAAAGCCAGTCATTCGCTCCTGATTGGTCCGTATCTTAGCGTCACCGTGCCGCGTCTTGGCGCTAAAAAAAATTAGCGGCAGAATTCTCGCGATAATAATTTTTTTTTTGTGCGTGTCGACCCATGGGCCTTCTACACGTGCATGCAATCATTTTTTACAAACTGTCTCCCCTTTATAAATTTACGACTTTTGTCAAGCATCAAGCAGAGGCGAATTCCATAGAATTTGTGTTACTAATGGCTCTCAACAGTGTAGCACTTGCACATTTTAAGATATTAACTCCGAATACAAGTTAATTTATCGTCGTTAACAACAACTCGATGGGTTGTCTAGACATCTTAACATTTATTTTATGCAGATGTTTTTCGGCGATGAGAGGAAAAAAAGATAGGATTTGTTTTGGCAACACAAAAACCTTCTTATTTTGAATTTTAAATAATGGCTAAATATCTCTCTAGTTGGCCATCTCACTATAAACTAGGTATTAATATTTTCTTGATTCCTAGATGTTCCTAGTAAAGCCCTTGTGCCCTAGCAAGGCCAACTGTAAATTTTTTGATCGGCCTTACAAGGAACCATTGGCTTTCCTAGGAACACTACCGATATTTTAACTAAAATGGAAATAAAGTAATTTTTTTTTTCTTTAGTACCATAGCAAATCCTTATATATCAATTCAGCGTAAAAAATTTAAAGAAAATAATAATGTATTTACTTGAAAACTTACGTTTTGTTGTGAGCGCGTATTATAATTTTAACGTCGACGATCGAAGTCAACAAAGCGAGGGACCGCACTGACAAAATAGCGGCGCGAGCAACTCGCCGCCGCGTCTGTGTTCTTGAGTTCGATGGGTGTTAGTGTGAGTAGAAGGAACTTGTCATTGCATGGCAATAACTACGACTTTTCAATAATCGGCCTTACAAAGAGCATGGCCTTCCATGGTCCACCCACCTTATACCTAGTCTAGCCATAAATATTGTTACAAAGAAAACATATGTTTATTTTTACATTATTAGAAGTTTATTAGATGAATTAGAAGATTTTTTTTAGAAATTAATAGGTAAGCATTTTGAAAATATTAGGTAGTTGGATAAGTTCGCGGCCTTTTTATAGTAAATAATAAAGACTTTTTTTGTATTTCATAAATATTTATTGAACGGAATATTGTCCATTTAATACGACTATCTTTCACCATTTTTCTGGTAGAGCCATTATCCTATCGCTACAAATTTTTTAGAGTTTTTGAGCGAAAAACTGATTTAAATGGTTTCTACACTTCTCTTGCGTGCAATTTTACTCCATTGTGTAAAGAGCGGAATAAATGATAATCCGAAGATGCTATGTCTGGACTGTATGGAGGATGCATTAAAACTTGCCAGCCAAGGTTCATCAATTTTTGTTTAGTCATCAAACATGTATGTATGGTATGCGGTCCAGCATTGTCGTGATGGAATACAACACCTTTTATATTCGTTAAATCTGGGGCTTTCCAGTCCCACCATGCACATAACATGCCTTTGTTTGAAGTGAGGCCTGGCTTTAGGACTTTTTGTGATGGTTCACCTCGCTTAGACCAAGATCGTTTTAGAGCATTGTTATCATAGTTGATCCACTTCTCATCGCCTGTTACCAATCTCTACAGAAATGGATCGATTTCATTTCGTTTTAGCAACATCTCGCATATGGAGATTCTATTTACCAAGTTTCTGTCATATAAAACATGTGGCACCCAAACATCGAGCTTTTTTACAAAATTCAGTTTATGCAGGTGATTCAAAACTGTTGAGTGGTGAATGCTAAGCTCTTCCGCAATTTGATGACTGCTTATGTGTCGATCTGCTTAATTTTTTTAATGATAACATTAACTTTTATCTTAATAGGGCGATCACAGCGAGGAATATCATTCACATCAAAATTACCAAACCTGAATCAACTGAACCATTTTTTGCAGTAGTTTTAGATAAAGCATCTTCTCCGTAAACACCGCAAGTTCCAATTTCAATGCAATTTTCGTTATCAATTTATCACCCCACTCCATTTTAATAGTAGTACAATATTTAAAAATGATAGGCGCCAAAATAAGAAAATACATTTATTTTTCACGTGAGATTAGCAGATTCCAAATTAAAATGTATTTTTTTTTCTTTATTGTAACGGTATTTATGGCCATACTAAGTATACAATACACATATTTATTTATTTATGGTACATCAAACATATGTTCACAATAATATTACAACAATAAATAGACTTATTTGGACCAGGCGAACATATCGATAACACAGGTATACACTGCACTCACAGATATAATTTAATAAAGATACCTATGCAGGACTTTAAATTTTAATTAAACATGTAAATTAAAAACAGGTCAAAGCTATTAAATTTAAATTTAACAATAAAATATATGTAGGTACACAAATATAAATTTTATTTAACACATATAACAAAATCGTAACAAAACCGTTGCTGTACTCACGAGTAAAATAATAATAAAAATACGGATGATTGCCCAAAACAGCAGCTGTTGCAAATTTCGCCTGCCTCCGCTGTGTGTGTCTGAATAAGGGACGTTTCGAATAATCGTAGATATATAAGTATTCGTATTAGTTTTGACGAATACTCGCCAATTTTCAAGTATTCGTATTCGTACTCGTATTCGCCGTTTTCTAAACGAATAATCGAATCCTATTTGAATGGTAAAAGCCCAACGTGAGTAGAAGGTAAAAGAGGTTTGCTACAACGAGAAATAATTTTATAGAAATACTTTTAACGTTCATTTGAAAATCAGATAGGTAGGTACGTAGCTGATTTTTTAGTTTAATTTAACTTAGGTAAGTAGATGATTAACTTTAGGTTAAATCAAAAAAATACTTTCTGATTGAATTAAAAAGTACCTATAGTAGTAACTTTTAATTGGACTAAAGATTACCTACTTATTAATTTTACAAGTGCGTGTTTAGTAGGTCAAGTAGGTACTATTCGTAATCGTATTCGTATTCGCGAATAGTGATTTTTTTCTACTCTAGCGAATAGTGAGGCTAAATTCTTCGTACGTACTTGTATTTACGAATAGTGATTTTTTCTATTCTAGCGAATAGTGAGGCAAATTATTCGTACGTACTTGTATTCGCGAATAGTGATTTTTTCTATTCTAGCGAATAGTGAGGCAAATTATTCGTACGTACTTGTATTCGCGAATAATGATTTTTTCTATTCTAGCGAATAGTGAGGCAAATTATTCGTACGTACTTGTATTCGCGAATAGTGATTTTTTCTATTCTAGCGAATAGTGAGGCAAATTATTCGTACGTACTTGTATTCGCGAATAGTGATTTTTTACTATTCTAAACATGCTTAGTCTTAACTTGACAGAAAATAATGAAATTTAGTATTTATAACTTGTGTTGGGTTCTTTTAAGGGTATCCGGATTCATTGTAAAGTTCCCCCGGGGTTCACCATCTAGTCCCCAACATCCGTCTTCATATAAAAAAACAAACATTACATTGATTTTAATGAAACTTGGTACAATTAAATATAACTTATATCCTACTGTGGAACTGACATGTGCCAAGGCATAAAACTTCCTTAGAAAAAATAATGTCCTAAATGTGATTGGGTGAAATGCGATGAGATATAATGGGTTGACGTGGAACGCGATGTAGTATGAATAAAATAAACTAACCACACATACTCTGAAGTCCATTTATTCAAGGTCTCAGCCGCAGCTACACCAAAATATATTTATTTTTGTAGGTTTCATGTTATATTCAGTGTGGGCATGGCACGTGATTTGTTCTCCGGATGCGTTTTCGTGGAACTTCGGCTTCGTGTTTCTGAACCTTGGACAGGTGGTCCACCTAGTCTATCAAATGAGACCCGTTAAATTTGACCCGGAGCTTGAAGAGGTTTACCATACGCTGTTTGATCCTTTTAAGGTAAGTAGTAAAAGTAACATTCAGCTTAATAAAATAGGCGACTGATTTAGTCCAATTGCTAATGCGCAGCCGTTGTAGGACCTGTGCAATAGGTCCTGTGTTCAATATTTAATTAAATAAGTATTGAATTAGAATTGAAACATTGGTATTACTGTTATGTTTAGAAAAAACGGCACAAGTGCGTTTTGATGACATGCGAGAAAATGTATTTTTTTTTAATAAATTTTCACTTAAAGTCAAGCTACAAACTTGGCGCTTTGGATAAAATAAAAATAATAACCATTCTTCATTCGTTTATTCCCTTTGTTCCTTATATAGGTTCTATTACTTATGCTTTTGATAAAAATGTTACTAGTGCCTTTTATTAGTAATAGCTTTGTGACATTATCATACCCAAGTGATTTATTTACAAATTGAATGTGACTTTGGTATCGATATAGTAAAACATTCTAATATCGATAGAACAGTAGGTATATTGTCGACAGATACGTTTCTACGCAATAAATTTAGGAGCCGCCCGGCAGTTAATCGAAATCAATATTCGATTGTTCCAATTACATCAAATAAATAATGATGTCACATCACGCACCTACTGAGTTGTACAGAAATTGAGAGTAGAGAAATGAGTATGGGGTTGAAATAAGAACGGAAATTTAGCAGCATACTGTGCTACAACTGAATCGATATTTAGTTTATTCCATAGAGGTAATGATAAGGTTTATTTTGCTAACCTGTATTTTGGAAATGTTCCTTTATCACAGAGTAAATGAAGATCCGTCCCTTCTGACTATTTTACACCTAATAAAAGCTAAGTATTCATTCAAAGCTGTACCTGGTGTAAATGCAATGGCAGCCCATTATATCATGTTACTATGGTACCCCATGTGCTACGGCTTGCTATTTATTCTACGACTAAATTGTTTTGTCAGCGGTCTCAGTAAGCTGGGTGGAAATGAACTGTAATATTGCAATTAAGTTAAGCCAGCATTTTGAATATGTTCAACCCAATCAGCTTTGGCTGGAAGGTAATAAACGAGCGTATCCGCTACCTGCGACGAAATGCAACATCATGCATCCCGCAAACAATAGACAAACAATAAAAGGTTAGAGGTCATAATATGATTGGTTAAAATAAGTATTCTTAGAAAAAAATACCTGAGTGGAATGCACATCTGGTTTGCGTTTGTGACGAGCGAGGAAGCGCATATTTTTTATTTTTATTAAGGCTATTAAAAGACATTATATGTGACTTTTTTAAACAAAGGGACGTTATTGTCGGTATGGACTTATTAACTTTGGTTAAAATTTCCTAACTTGAAATTTCTTTATGTTTCAAGATTATGTTTAAGCTATAAAAAATATTATTTTCTTTTTGTTAAGAACGTACGGGAATCTAGATCCGATAATAAGGTTCCTATGTCATATATCATTTTCACACACGTGTATTTATTTTTAAAAAAAATGGTCGCTATGTAGGTGTCGCGCCTACAGTTCAAGAGGATTGTGTCCCCGGACTTCGCGCACGTGATGTCGTTGCACGCAGGCGAGGCATACGCCATGCAGAACCTTACCAAGACCGATCGGCTCGGACTTCTCCTTTCTGGGAAGGTAAGTATTAGTAGTCCATAAAAAATAAACAAACAGAGCAAAAATTGTTACCATAGAAAAACAAACAGAACGGCACATCGATATGCGAGGCTATGTGGCGGTCTTTTATTACTTTTATTCCTCTTTTTAAAAAAACAATATTAGATTAAAAGCCTTAATACTTACTTTATACCAATTTCATTTTTGTCACGCACTCACACACACCCACACCCGGGTAGGTATACATAGCCACTTACACGCAGTTACATTTACCTAAGTCTTAAGCGATAATTGCTATATAAGCTCATCTACCATATTATCTATTTTGTATTATATACATATTAAACATATTAAAATTTATTTATACGTACGAGTATTATAAGTATATATCACTGTTTTGCTGTAATTTTTTTATTCATAAATAAAATAAATAATGGTCCATACAGACCATTAAACGTGTGGGTTTTGTTTTAAGTAACTTGTTTTGTGTCAGTTCCATTTTTAAATTTATCTTTTTCTAAAATGTTTATAAACCATTATAAACATTTCATTTAAATCAGTCCAAAAGTTTGCATAGTCTGAAAGTCATCCAGTAATTTAATGCAGTTTATTAGTCCGTCAATGTACATTGACACAAAAGTTACTTTCCGCATATTATAGGTGTACAACTTTGCTTCCGCCGTTTTCCTATAGATTGCTTTAGTGGTAAGTAGTGGTCGAAATGAATAGATCATAGACGTGATGCAATAAACTTGGGCATCTGTCAACATAACCCCATAGAAACATTAGTCGATTTGTGTCGGCATCATAAAGTTATTCTCAGTTTACGATGTCAGTTTACGAGCCAAATTCTCGTCATTTTCTTTAATTTTCTGCTTCAATATAAAGAAATCCGCGCCTAAGGCTCATCGAATGCTCTCAAATATTTATGATGAGGCCGCTATTAGTGAAAGAACGTGTCGTGAGTGGTTTAAGCTTTAAGCTTTAAGAACGGTGATTTTCTCGTCGAAGGTATCTCTGTATTTGGTGGGACCAGCTCGGCGTAGTGTATTATGAGCTGTTAAAACCGACTGAAACAATCACAGGCGATCGTTATCGAACGCTATTAATACGTTTGGGCAGAGCATTGAAAGACAAACGGCCGCAATAGAACGAGAGACACGATAAAGTTATTTTGCAGCATGACAATACTCGACCGCATGTTGCGAAAGTGGTCAAGACATACTTGGAAACGTTGAAATAGGGGAACGGAGGGTAGTACCGTACAGCGGTCAATTCCGTACAGCAATGTTTAGTAGGAAGGAAGCAAGATAAATACGTTTGTCTTGGCCACACTCGTGGGTTTCGTGTAGAATCGCATCCCCGCAAGTTCTTGCGTCAGTCTGCGCAGTGACAGCGATGTGTTTGGATGAAAAGTGATTTCGCGCTCGATGTTACACATTTTTAACATCAGAAAATAAGCCGTAAGTACATATTTTTAAACAATTCTGCAGTGACTGTGTTGTATTTCATTTTTTAAGCATATTTAGCAGAAGATCGCAGCCGGTGTATAACTGTGTTGCATATTTTTCTGTAACTATTTTGTCGTTGAAGTTCAAAATTCTGTTTCGGGTTATCCCGTACACTGTACGGTATTACCCGCTATAATTTGTCACACGTGCATTAAAAAAATTTCATCGTTTCGTTCCGTTATGTCTTCTATAATCAAATTTTTGTGTGGCAATGAATTAATTTTGATTTTTTTGTATGTTTCAGATGGCACCAAGACAGAAATGTACTTGGTCGCCACGTAAAATGAAAATCGCTGTGAAGGCTGTACAAAGTGGGGCTAAATTGCGACAAACGGCTACTTTATACAACATTCCTGTGATGACACTCTCTGATTATGTGAAGCAATCACGCAACTGTCGTACAGTATGTTTCAAGAGAATGGGAAGATAACCAGTATTTACAACACAGCAAGAAAATGAAATAAAAGAGCATATTCTGTGTCTTTCTAGGAAGTTTTACGGACTGACACCACATTCATTGAAGACTTTTGTATACGAATATGCAGAACAAAATCAAATAAAAAATCCTTTTAATAAAACTTCAAAAGAAGCTGGAAAAGACTGGCTATACGGTTTTCTCAAAAGAAATCCCGAAATATCTATAAGACGACCAGAAGCAACAAGTGTTAATAGGATCCTTGCTTTAAATTCCCAGGAAGTTAATTTATATTTTGACAACTTGAGCGCGTGCATGATGAAACACAAGTTTCCTCCACATCGAATCTTCAATGTGGATGAAACTGGAATAAATAGCGTTCATAGGCCTGAAAAGATTCTTGCTCAAAAAGGACTCTGTAATATATGTCCAATGCCGAATAAAAACAAAAAACAACAAAAGAGCAAAGGGCAAGACAAGAGAAGTAAACAGCATTCAATAATTCTCACTTCCACTCCAATGAAGACACTCTTGGAAAATAAAGAGAAGAAAAAGATGATAAATAAAGAAAGAGAAAATAACATAAAGAAACAATTAAAGGAACGCAAGAAAGCAATAAGAGACTCTAAAAATCCAATTGAAGAGAGAATTAAAAAACAAACCAAGAAAAGAAGGAATTATTCAACTTCATCTTCTGAAGTTGATGAAAACATATTATGTGTTGATGATCATGATAACCATGGACGATTTTATGATGAAGGACAATCAGGAATTGATGAATTGTGCATAATATGTGGTGAATTTGGGAAAAATAATGAATTATGGTACAGATGTGTGTCATGCGGAAAGTGGGCACACGCTTTGTGCAGTGGTGAGGAATCCGTGGACAATTATTTGTGTGATTTTGCCAATAATTTAATTATATAACTTTAATAAATGTTTAATTGATTAAAAAATATTCTTTTAAATTGCATAAAAATACTTCTAATCGTGCTTGTTGGAGGCTTAAGAGACTGTACGAAATTAGACGAATCGCGTACGGAATTACACGCAAGTGTCGAGTAATTCCGTATTTCCTATTTTAAAAAAAAAAAACTTAATTTTGACGGTTCTATGGTAACTCTGGTTCTCAATCTGCTGGGCTCATAAAATGTAACTAATTTAGGGTGCCTTAGTATATAATACTTGGCTTTTTACACAACAGATTCGAACAAAATGACGCTTAAAGTTAGGTGTACGGTACTACCCTCCGTTCCCCTAAGAAGTCCTACTCCACCCGCCGTATTCTCCAGATGTTACTCCCTCTGACTATCACTTGTTTCTTTCAATGGCACACGGCCTGGCTGACCAGCACTTCCGGTCTTATGAAGAAGTAAGAAATTGGAGCGATTCGTGGATATTATATAATTAGGAATTAAAAGATTAGAAAACGTCGCATATTGCTACAGTTTCATTTTACAACACAGCCACATTGCATTTATACATAGTATGCAAATAGGTTCGCACAGAGTCGGAATTGAAGTTTCTTCTTGCTAGCAATAGAATTTCAATTACTTGTAAAAGTCTAGAAATCTCTTTATCGGTGGTATCACATCACATTCACTGTTCGGAGCCGATAATACCTCAAAACGTTACAAAGCATATTTTTTTCGTGTTAAAAACACAGAAGTGTTTGTTCATATTGCACGTTGTCGTACATTTAACACCTCTAGTAATGGTATGGCGGACCTAGATACATTATTATCTGCAGTGCATTTTCTTGTAACATTTAGCAAATGTGGAGCCCTACCAGGTGGAATTACTTAGCTGAGTTTTATCCTCAAAGGCCCACAATGTATGCAAATGGAAAGTTTCCATTCCACGGCTAGCCACACAACGGGGAATTTAAAACAATTTTTGTCTGTGCACGTGCCAAGCAATGTTTGCAATGAATATCTATCGAGATACGAGCCAGTTTTTAACGATACAAACGTGCCTTTTACGCTTTCATACGGTTTACTACGGTTCATAATATGTCAGTTTGATATCTATTTATACCTATTCGTCTATTCGTCGTATGTGTAGAGAGTCATTAGATACCTATATCTACATTAGATATATATAATCTAGATATATTATATGGTTCAATATCCCGATTCCGTAATCAAGTATATAAATGTTTAAAGGAGACTTCATAACTCCTATATTCATACTTGTAGTTTATATACTTATCTTTGTTTGTGGTATAATTCAGTGTTAGTACATATTATATATAAATATTCTATATATGATGAAATAATGTATATCTATGGAGTATATATACATTTATATAATAAAATCATAACAAAGCCGTATCTGTTCATATAGAATTCTTCGAAAAATTCATTGCAGTGTAAAATATTAATGATACAGAGCCCAAAACAACAATTATTCGGGATTTTTGACTGTCTGTCTGTCCGTCTGTATAAACGTGCATCACTCAAAAACAACTGAACGGATTTTAATGAAATTTGGCATAGTTATAACTTGTGGGCCGTGTTAACCATTTAGGCTACTTTTTATTCAGATCATTTATATAGTTCCCACGGGAATTAAGTTAACCACAGACATATAATATCAACGCATACGAAATCGCGGGCTCTGCCAGTGTGCAATATAGCGTTGTTTGAACCACTTTACGTAACTGCTCATGTAATAGGAAATTTGCTTTGAACGCCATTTAATTTGGGTGTTTAGGTGCTTGTTGCTTATCAACGTATATTAAATCCTTGTTCTATCGACAACTTAATCGTTTATTATCAGTCAATAGCTGTTCACCGACTTCCCATACGTTTAATACCCCATTCCGCTTACATAACTCTCCCTGCATAGGTAATCTCGGTGTTTCTATTACTCGATATTAGCAACGAAAAGTTTTATTATCTTGTTTTAGTGCTCAATTCCACAATGATTGTGATAAAACTATGTACGTTCTGAATTATGTCTGCAAAAGAGTCTACCTTAAAGAAAACTTTATTACAGTTGGTTTAGAAACAAAAACAAATTAATATTAAAAATTCCTATGTTTACCTTTAAACACATTTAAAAGTGTTTTATCCGCGATATGCGGAGTCAAAGTTAAAAAAGGAATCCAAAAGTTCTGACCTTGTAACCTCCTGTTCACTCACTCTCAATTTTCCTGGGGGCACCCGGGACTTCTGAACAGGGATGCGCCTAATAGCGCCGTTGCAAGGTCGTCGTTCACTGTTTTCACTGTTTCACTGCCATACACCAATTATCCAACTATGGACACTCGCGTGCCCCAAGGTCTCCCAAAAATGTGCAGCCTACTTGCACAACAACAAATTGCGATCGTATCGCACAAGGATCAATGGCCGACCCGAGCCACCGAAGGTTCAATGGCTAACTAACGGGCGATCCGCGCCCGCGCAGCACGTGAATTCATCCCTCACCCCGGAGGTCCCGAACAATACCGAACAAAAAGGGTTAGAAGGATTAGAATTTATTTTCAACAATCGCGTAGTCACTATTTTATCCAGGGTGGGTCAAAGCAAACAATTTTCTTATAATTTAAATAGAGGTAGTGTAATGCAGAAAGTCTGTTACTTATTTTTCCCTATGCCAGGGGGACGGGGGACGGGTGGTGCAATGATCATGATTTTGGGTTATACATATATATTATTGGAACGAAGTCCCTTTACGCGGCTTGGGGTAGGTGTGATTCGAGAGAAAATGTAACGTCACGTAAGATTTTTATCCCCTCCATACGCCTTTCTCTTTCTGTGTGTGTGTGTGTGTGCGTGTGAGTATTGAGAGCGAGACTCAAGCAGAATAACAGACGTGCAGACTAGTGCGTGGCCGGTTGTATAACCTACATTTTTGATTTGATTCCTTATTTTAAATTATTTGCATTGAAAATATGATACAAAATAAAAAAAAATACATGAACTATACAGATTTTATTTCGAATTACATTTGGAGTTTAAAAAAAATGCGTGAGGATCTTCGTTCCTGACGGGGTTCCCTGACCGCACATTTAATTTTTGGTTTATATCTACGAATTTTACATATCTACAAGTTATGTTGCAGTAACAATTTTTATTTTGTACATTTCCAATAATTACCAGAGCCCTATTAAATATATACTTATACTTAACTGTATAGTATAGTGTATAGTAATACAATTTTAAAACTAATTTAAAATGCGTATTGGTAACTAAAATAGAGCAAATAATACATAATTGAAATTCATAAACCTCAAGATAGGTACTGTATTGGTTAGTAAGGTCACATTCTTGGAAAACCAACATTATATTTAATCTCGAGAGAAAAATCTTTCCAAGGAATGTTCATTTTCCCATGCTTGAGTCGCGTCCTACTTCTATATGATACCGAAGCAGTAATTATCTTTAGACGTACTCTTACTCGTAACTCGGGTGCGGTTCGGGCGAGCGTACAGCGGTGGAATACCGACATTCGCATTTATGCTTTACAGTTATGGTATATTGTGCTATAATTGTAAACCTTGTCTTTAGCCTTTTGAGGTACTTATGTTTAGGGTGTATGATGTATGAACATACAATGCAGACTGGTTTATCATTAATCTCCTTATTCTAATCTCCTCACTGTCACAATCATTATTTTGTATGTATCCACATTAACATTAACCTGACACTTTTGTCCTCATAATATTAAATTAATAATTTAAAGAAGGCTAATTGCTATTTCATTCGACGTGCGGTAGTCAATGCGCGTTCTCACTGTGTCCCTACAAGCCTGTTCTCTACGCAAAAAAGCAGATTGCTAATTGAAGAAAGAAAACTGATCGAAGGAAGCAACTTTCCTCAATTTAACAAAAAACCGCTACCTTTGCTCAGTTTTTCACCCAATTTTACACTTTACCCAATTTCACTTTGGGATAACATTGTTTACCTTTCTACGGACCCCTAGACTTTATTTTAAGGTCTTGCGTTATTTCGGTGAAATGAAGTGAAGTGTTTCGATGAAGTAGGCATGCACCTATATATAATTTTATTAAGTACAAACTGAAGCTATGTATATTTAATTGTACAATACATTCCGCTAGGTGAATGTAATGAGCGGTCACCAATTCCTGCACCCGATCTTGCCGTGCGAATTCCTCGACTCTCCCGAGTTCGAGTCCAGCCGAGCTACCATCGACGAAAAGTTTAAGGTGAGTGACCTCCTGCAACATCGTAATTTTCAGCTTGTGACTATCCAATACATGGGTGATACAATATTGTAGCCTATAACTTCTGAAAATTGCTACACTAATGTCATTGGTATCTAGTTTTTTTTATGATTTTGTAGTTTGATGTCTTGTAAGATGTTTTTTTTATTCTGTTAATACTTTAACCAATATTTAAGTAAAAAGTACTAATGTTAATCTTAAGTGATTGAATGAATGAAAACGAATGAATAAATTTGATATGTATGAGATATTCGAAATTATATAGAAAAATGTCTTGTATTGTAAGTTACAATTACATAGCCATTGTAGGGCACAAACCTTCTTGAGGAGTTACGAAAGCAATTTCGAACCAATAATCCATCACGCGGGTCCAGCTTGGTGCATCGTATTATAAATACTCCAGATATTTTTAATTCTCAGGGTTTCCTCCCTTAGTAGTGATAATTTAAAAATCCGTACTTAGTTTAGTACTCCTTCTCCAATGAGTACTAATATCAATATAAGGCACCAATGTATACCAATGTATGGGCTGGGGTTTGAACTGACGACAATACAAATGATTAGATCAAGAATGAATTATAAGATATCCCTGGATTATCATTACCACCGCCATTAAAGCTGTTTTTGGAAGCTTAAATAGAAAAAGAATTATTTATCCAATCCAATCCAAATCCATTTAGCCAAGTCATTGCCAAAATTTTCTTATTAAATGAGATTTTTGAGCTCTATTTAAACAGTAAGTCTATGATAAAATCAAAAGTTAATGAGATAAGCCAATATTACACTGTTAGCTGTTTGATCATATTTTATGTACCTACTACATTACTTTTTTGAAATAACTCGGTTGAGTAAATTTATTAACGATTGAATTAATGCTTAACAAATATTATCAAATATCGTTGATAGTATTTTACAGGTCAGCTTTGGTTTTAATAAATTTTCATAATTCACTACGTAATGGAACAATTTGGCGGTAATGAAAAACTAATTTAAAATACTTTACGGTTGATTTCTATAGAGAATCAAACAATATATATTGCAACTAAGATGCCGTGTACCTACACCTATCTTAAAAGTATACCACATGATTAGCGAAACGTAATGAATGAAATAGATATGAACGGCTGACATTCAGCAAACAACTCAGCAGACTTTAGTGCGATTTTTAGTGACATTACAACGCGTTTAGAATATCGAAATATTAGTACATAATCTATTTAATTAATGTGTAGAGTGATATGAAACATGTAATGACGCTCGTTACAAGAGACGTTCAGCACAAACTACTACACTATCTAAAAATGCACTTCGAAAAATGTCACCAGTTTCATGAAGTTTCGTAATAGCCCAAGTGGCTTCGACAGATATAAAAACTTTACCAAGTAAAAGTTTGAATGGGGAACTAACGTACCGAGGAAAGTTCGACGTGCCGATGGACCTCGTAATAGAATGAAAAACTACATGTGAATTTACACTTCCACCATTCCGCGTAACTAATTTTCAAGATATCGGTTTATGTTTCATACCTAACTGATATATCTACTATGTTTTCCTTATGTAAAATGTCATACATCCTATTCGATAAAGAATTACATAGCTATAATTATATCGATATATCGCTTACTCGTGAAATTAGAATGTGCGTTGGATTTCGTTTCATATGCTTACGAGCTGTATGAGCGATCATATTTTATGATTATAACTAACCTTAAAATTAATCTTTTACCTGAATTCATCCATAAATAATTCAGGAACCGTGCATCTAGGAAAAAATCTATTTATATCTATGGGATAAATTACTTACTTTGGCTATTTCTTACACACCACAATTACGCACTCGAACCTTACTCAAGTATAATATTTTTATCCCGCGGCAATTTTTCATGTCAACTGCTAACGTCTTATTTCACGCAAAATGCGTTCGCTGAGAGATGGGCGTTACCTTGTTAAATATGCCAATGGTGCTAACTAACACGCTTGGGCGGCGAGCTGATGAGTTCATTATTCACGAGAACCCCTCACACCGTCCACCGACCTTTATAAACAATCACTGCATTTTGAAGGCGTTTGCTTGTGCAAAGGCCGCGACAACATCAAATCCTTGCGACAACGTAGGTAGCTACAGGTGGATTGGGCGAACAAAAGGTAAACATTAATGTAATAACACTAATAAACACTAAAACCTTCACTATGTTATTTCCATAATTTTCTGTTGCGAATTTCCCCATATTTTCCCCATCTTGGATCTTATTATAGGTCAAAGGTGTTTTTAATTGAATACCAGTGTATACTAGTTAGAAATTTAATGTCCAGAGCAGATTTTTTCAAATTTCTTCTTTAAAGATATTTTCAGAGTTGTTTGAGATCGAATACTTAATGTTCTTTGATAGTCAAGTTATATACCTCAGAAGCAGATCTACCAAAATTTGAAAAAAATAATATTGTACAATTCTGGATGATTCGGGTTTCGAAACTCCGGTCAATAGCTCCAACTTTTTATGCTTCAATAAATATCCTGTAAAGAGATAATTCGGTTAACATAATAATAACTTACAGAGTAATTAATTAATATTTTAGTATCAATACTAATGTAATGGTATACGAACTACAATGGACAGATCTATACTAATATTTACCATAGAAGAGCATTTTTTTTTAAACTGTGTGTGTGTGTGTGTTGTAAAAGGTGACAAAGCTGCTACCACAAGCTCTGAGAAACTACACCTATAAAAGAGTGGTCTCGCCAACCCGCTTAGACAGCGTGGCGTTTTAAGGTCATACGTCCCCCAGCTACGATATGGGGTTCTTCAAGAGAGCTGTGAATAGGATTTTGCAAGGTCGGCGGAGCGCCCGCATGCCCCCTGGTGTTGCAGGTGCCCATGGGCGGCGGTAACACTTACCATCACGTGGGACCGCTTGCTCGTCCGCCCCCTAGTCTATAAAAAAAAAAAAAAAAATGCACAAGTCAATGTGTGTGAGGAGACCCATGTCCTGCAGTGGACCTTTGGAGATTCAGGAATGGATCTGCGAAAAAGTGGTATAAGAAATATAACGTGACGAGATATTTTCCTCATCGCATTATAGGCGGCAGCAAATATCGCTTATATCTGAACAGGCCTTAAATCTCCTTATCCTCTTTGGGAGGGATGAGGTAAGGTGATGAGTTGACAGTATAATGTAATAAGGTAATAATAGTATAATGTTTCTTTTATTCCATTATACTCTCTTTTCAATGGGATAGGATGGGTTGGGATGGCATGGGGAACTGGCTCTGGTAAATCTCATTAAGTACCGAAACACGTACGTACATTGGGGGATTAGCATAGGAGGGAAATGTAGTACGTTTTACGTACGTTGCAGTACGTCTTCTCTGAGAGAGCGCTAACTTGGTTAGTCGAATGCACCCAGCGGTTTTGGGATTGTTGCGTATACTCTCGCCCTCCCAAGATGTCTGATTTATGTCCCAAGATTTATCAATAGACTGACATTTCAAAAAATGTGAGCCAATAATACGAGTCAAATAGACAGTTACTGATTAGAAATTATAGTACTGACGTATAGTGAACTAAAATTGACAACCTAATAATGTCACTAATATTTTATAGATACACTTGTAAGTAGGTAAGTTCTCGACCCTGTTTTCAAGGGGTACACAAAGGCCACTCTCTAATAGGCTTATATTCAAGGGTCTCCTACTTTTAACTGTAAGGATGAAAAACGAGGGGGCATTATGCGCTGAGCCTCTGCGGTGTCCTTACTCAAAAGTATTAAAAGTAGGTTATTATAGGCGCCTTATGTCTTGTACCCTGCGTAATTTACATTTTATTGAAATTTTTATTTTCAAAAACTCAACCGCAGAAAACGTTTGCCGCTGGACATTTTTTTAAATGTCCCACCTATATACTATATAATTACTACCTATATAGATTCCCACAAAAATAGTGTAAAATATTTTAAAGATATTTTAAATTTATGAGTAATGTGCATTCAAACAGACAAATTAAACTTAGAACAGTTGTAGCTTATGTTTAGGATTATTTTTATCAGGATTCAATTTAAATTTCCCACAGTATACCTTTCATCTAGATTTGTTACAAAGTTCCCACAGTTATAATCATCATGATACTGTCCGCGCATGATGGGATGAGATAGGATTGATTGGGATGCGGTAGAGTGGCGTAGAATGGATTGGCAAATGAGATCGAATGGGCAACGAACTTTGGAAATTCTTACGTTACACAGCAGTCTTCAGTGATAGTGTAAACCCTACAATTTTTTTACCTGAAATAACATTATCCTACACAAGATTTGAAATTAAGTGTATCTTTATGTGATACGAAATACGTAACAGAGAATTTTATATTTTCGTTATATTTCTTTATATATGTACATACGTAGCAGTACCATTGGCCAGTGGCTATCAGTATTTCATTTTCCGATTGATTTACTAGCCCCATCCAAGCGAGCTTGGCATTACCTCCCCATTCCGCTGACCTAATTGTTCTCAGATACGAGTCTATAGAGGCAAACGTGGCTGCACCAGTAAATGCCAAACCGGGTTAACTGACCATAAAACATCCGCTGTGTTCATAAAGATTTCAATATTCCATCTAAATGCTGATTTTTTTTAATAAATCTCTTCGTTTATGAATTATTCATGCGTTTAGTTTAACAATAAATTAAATGATAGCAGAAGGATTCTCTAGGACATTCTTCTTGGCATCTAAATTTTATATTTTCGTCATTGTTAGTATACATACAAACATTTAGGTTACATGTTATTGTTGTTGTTTAATAACATTTACTTAACGTGCTACCATCAGCAAAGATTGTCAACTACTTTATCACAGTATTAGTCAGTCCAAGATCAGATCGATCAAATAAACAGACCTTAGCTGCTAAGAAATTAGGCGTTTTTCTGTCAAGACTAAATTAGATTTCCTTCATTACCTAAATAAATACTGGATGATCCTTTATTCCTATTTTTTTTCGCGATATCGCGTAATTAAAATTCTATATTTATTGTACTGGTACCAGATTCATATAAATTTTAACTTTGTACTAATAACTGGTTATGGCATGAAGTTCCCGATTTAGTATATCTTCCATTTGAATTTCGAATACAATTTAGAATAAAGTTTATGATACTTTTGTAGCTACCACATTAGAAACGTCAAAACTAGGATTAAAAATTCAATGAATTTAATACAAAAATTTGTACTCCAAAGAATAAGCATTCTGTGAACGTAGTCTTGTCAAGAATAAGTAATGAAGGAAAAAAAATCATTCATACTTAGTAGCGAAAATCTTCTGCAATATACAATTTACAGTTTTGCAACTATAATGGATATTGTAGACACAACTTCCCTACCCCGTTCAACTGTTAAATTATAGTTAGTCCGTCCCGGGAGAAAACAAGCTTTTCAACATTGATGGAGTTTTTAGATACCAAGATTGATCCGTAGACAATTTTTTTATGACTAAAGGCTTTTTGTCTGCCATATTTCCATTTTTTTATAGCACATGACTTTTTCATCACGAAGAATTTCTTTTACATTAATTTACAATTAATTTACCTAATATATCATATGTCATTGGACATATGATATATTAGGAGAATTGAAGATGCACTCTCTATGAAAAATATTTACGTACAGCTCTTATTCACAAAAACTACTATACCAATTGGACCCATTTGACTCCATCCAACGACGTGCTGTTCGTATTGTCGACGATCCCACTCTCACGGGCGGTTTAGAATCCCTCAGCATTCGGAGAGACGTTGCGTCTCTCTGTGTGTTCTACCGCCTGTACAATGGGGAATGCTCTGAAGAATTGTTTAATATAATTCCCACCTCGGGTTTCTACAACCGCACCTCCCGTCACAGAAGTGCGGTCCATCCGCATTTCCGCGCAGGTGTCGCGCACTGTTCGGTCCAAAAATTATTTTATACCGCGAACCCGTAGGTTGTGGAACGAACTGCCTCAAGAGGTCTTTCCATTGAGCTACGATATGGGGTTCTTCAAGAGAGCTGTGAATAAGATTTTGCAAGGTCGGAGGCGCACCCGCATACCTCCTGGTGTTGCAGGTGCCCATGGGCGGCGGTAACACTTACCACCACGTGGGACCGCTTGCTCGTCCGCCCACTAATCTATAAAAAAAAAAAAAAAAAGAATTGGCATGCAAGATTGAAAAATATCCAATCCTAATTGTTTCCTAAATTTCAAAAACTGCACTGTATAAATAAACACTGATTAAAATATTGTTTAGTTTTCGAAGAATAATAGAAGAGTGAAAAAAATCAATTCCCTCCACAGGTATCAATAGTGGCCGCATCCTCTTGCCGCTACGTTTACTGGCAACGGAGCTCTCTAGAGTACCTATTTGTTAAGGAGCCTTACCTTGCTTGTGTGGTTACAACCCTTATAGCTCGAGACATAACTACTAAATTATATGCTATGAACAACAAAATCGTCACAGAGAGGGGCTCGCATCTAGACATAAGGCTGCCGAGTATATCACACGCATTGGCCAGAAGTCCGAGGAAACTGAGATCGACAGCCAAACCTCCGCCGCCCACTACAGTTCAACCAGTGCCGCCTGAAAAAAGACCGAGTGAGTTTACATTTACACGTGCCTTAGTTGTAAGTTTCCAAATTACAACCAAATAGGTCTGAATGGTCTCCACTTGTTATGTTTCAGCTTTCAATTACCGGATGGAAGGCTTGTCTTCCTGATTTCAAAGTACATCTCTCTTTCTTGATAACAAATGAGATAGAGAATATGTGGAAGTAAAAATTTTAAAGGATTATTTCTAACTTCAAATAATGCCAAAATTGTAAATATATCTGCACTATATAAAAGTTATAAAACCTCCTCCAGACAATTTTCTTATTTACTTAGAAATTCTTATTAACAGTGTCCAAAGCGGCAGGGATTTTATTTCGTCTCAAGTTCTGGTTCAATATAACAACATTATCTTATATAACAACACCATATTGTTGTTATATTCTTATATCAATATAACAACATCTTACGTACGTCATTCGATATAGACTTGCTTGTGTGCGTGTCGTTTTCATACGCGCAACTACACAGAACTGAGGAATCGAAGCAACGCTGCACATTTTGAAAGCCAATGCTTACAAAAGTAGACTCATTTACACTTTAATTTTGACACACACTTTCAATTTTGACCTGTTAAAGTTAGGAAAGGTTGCCTGGAACTTGGAAGAGATCGCCTTAGCGATAAGGTCGCCTATTGTATTCTGTCATTTATTATTTGTGCACATGTAATAACCAATTGTATGTAATAAAGAGTATTTATTATTATTATTATTATTATGTTAATATATGTCTCATTTCGTCTTCAAACACAATATAACTAAACTCTCGTGCATCGTATGGGGTTGCGTGGGAGGGCTCAGGTGAATTATTTCTACGAAGAAACTATTAAGTTGTGTCTATTTTTACTGTATCAAATGAGAATTAGCCTCTTATTAAGTTATGACTCTAATAACTGTGACGAATTATACTTGTAATTTTTATTTTAAACATTTTCCATCGCCAGCTCATCTCCATGTGATACACTCTTCTCATTCACCCACACTGACAATGAGTTCTTTTTAAACAGATAATTTATAATCAACTAAATGCATTCATTTTAAACAAATATCACGCTTTAATTTACTGAACAACGAAGTCACACATGTATACACAGATACAATAAAAAAGGAAAATTAAAAATAAATGGGTCTGCTTTGAATTCCCCTGATGGACTCTATACTAATAGTAATAGAAATATTTATTTACAGATTGTTGGATTCGAGAAACTGAGCCGAGTTTGAACTTAGTAAAGCGAAACAGTCTGACGATGTCACCGTACAACGGTGACGAGGAGCTGATGCCTCTTGCGGCTCACGAGGTGCCCGCCGCCTCATGCGATGACCTCTCACTCGCAGACAGCTGTCCCGATACCTCCTCCAAATACCACAGCTGCGAGGCAGTCGAGACTGATGACGAACTTAGGCATTAAATGTGACATACATACTCGTAGTTATTATGTGACGAACTTTAGATATTAATAAGAATACATTTCAGTATTTCAATTTGTATTATTAACCTAATTAAAAATTGTTTTTTATCATCACTTTTTACTTTCCAAAGATATTATTCGAAATATGTATTTATTTACAAATTGCTCGAATTAAGGAGCTGAGACGACTGTGAACTTAATAAAGCGAAACAGTGTGACGATATCACAGTACAACGGTGACACGGAGCTCATACCTCTTGCGGGCACGAGGCGCCCGCCGCCTCATACGATGCCCTCTCACTCGCAGACAGCTGCCTCGACTGCCTCCCTCAAATACCACAGCTGCGAGGCAGTCGAGACTGATGATGAACTTAGGCATTAAATGTGACAAATTTTAGATATTAATAAAAAACTTTAATTATCTTTGTAAAGATCAAAAGAAAAACGAACTAATCGGCAGTCTTGTTGACAATCTGGAATAGTTTAGTACAACCTATCACCGTCGTGGCACGTAGGTAACAAAGGTTTATCGAATGTAAAAAATCAAGAATTTTGGTTTCGCACGACGACGACGGTAACAGGTTGTATTAAACTATTGCAGATTATCAATTAGACTGCTGACTGGTTTATTTGTGTATTGTAAACCGTTTCAATGTCTTTGAGTTTTTAATCGTCGTCGAGGGTTTCATCACAATTTTGAATTGTCTCTTTTTTCAGCTTTTTAGTTAAGAATATATGACAATATTTATTTACTCATATCAGCCCGTCCATCTCGCTTTCCTAAATCCATCGAAAGAGGTAAACGAGGGAAAGGAAAGCACTCGACTTTGACAACTTTCACTCACATCTGAACACGTTTATACATCATAGCGGTCTTCTGTGAGAGTGAGAAAGGCCAAACCAGTTGAAAGGCCAGTCAAACAACGCCCAGTCTGCTGTTACATATCCTCCCTTTTATACTAGAACATAGAACTATACATCACAAAATTTATCCTCACATGAAATGCTTCTGTCAAATTTCAAAGAGTTCCCTTATCCACCTTAGGCTCCAGTTATAGGTATGTAAAGTATACATCTTAACATCACAAATACGCATTCGAATAAATGAATTCATTTAGTAATTATGATTATAACCTGATTACGTTTGTACACATCAATCTTCTGTTCAAGCCGGCATTATAATGTGTCTATGGATAACGATAGTCACTTACCCAGTGATGTACAAATGCATGTTGAAAGTAAGTAAACTGTGTAAAGTTTGTTTTAACCGAACGAAAAATATCAGGAAAAATAACACTAGCATAATATTTTCTTAGGTTTTCGCGATTACTATACATTGCAATTAAACAACTTTTAACGGTTTAAATCGCGTATATTTGACATGATTTATATCCCGACGTTTCGAACACTTTGCAGTGGACGTGGTCACGGGGTGACTAATTGATTTTATTTGTCACTTGAGTTATTAAGAAATTATTACTACCGTCTGAAATTTTTTGAACTACCGTCTGAAATTTTTTAATCATAACATTCCCTATGCACGCAGTATTCGCTCACGGTGTCCAGAGGTCTTGCAGTAAGGCCAACGCCATACTGCAAGACCTCTGGACACCGTGAGCGAATACTGCGTGCATAGGGAATGTTATGATTAAAAAATTTCAGACGGTAGTTCAAAAAATTTCAGACGGTAGTAATAATTTCTTAATAACTCAAGTGACAAATAAAATCAATTAGTCACCCCGTGACCACGTCCACTGCAAAGTGTTCGAAACGTCGGGATATAAATCATGTCAAATATACGCGATTTAAACCGTTAAAAGTTGTTTAATTGCAAATAACACTAGCGATAACTCGTTATTCACACAGCTTACGTTTAGCCGTAACTAGTCCTTTCGTAGTCTACAGCCCTTCTCATGCATATTGTGTTCTCCATGAGGTAGATTCTGCATGATGTAAGTATGGTTTCCAAACGCCACGCTGGGACAGCAAAGCGGCTACCACAAGTAGCCGTTTTATTATCCCAGTCGCCTTTACCACACCCACCCGAAGAAATGGGATGATTCTTTTCTAAAGTCATCTGACATCACATGATAAGGGTAAGTTTAGTGTAATTGAATAGTGTAGGTTTAATTAAGTGTAGTTAAGTGTAATTTGAAGGGTAAATTCTGTTTGTTTGCTTATATGAAGTACATGTTGCAGCTCTTATAACCACGTAGTCACATGGACATGGACATCTTTTTATCTACTCATAAAAAAGGGCTATACATCAATACTCTAATTGTAAACACAGATTTACGAAGCTATGCAAAATCTACAACATACACGCAGCAGTATAGAGCTACGAGCAATTATGCTACGGAAGCGCTACGTACTACGAGAAACAGACGAGCCCGTATTAGATGATTCTATGACCGTTCTGTCTTAGGTCCGGATAAATAAGAGCTTATCGGATTTGAAATTAGTCTAAGTAGTATTTTATGTAGTCTGAATCACTGAATTTAGAGAATTCTGAATTTCTGAGTCTGAATTTAGAACCACTCAATCTAAATTTAAGCCATAACACTCACTTAGATTTAGTGGACGAAACTAGCTTCTTGTTTCTATGAAACACAACACAGAATAACTCCAAGAACGAGAAACAACTATGTATTTATCAGGCCCGACTATATCTCATGCAAAACTATGCACGTTATAACTCAAAATAAATTTCTTCATGACATTCAGTCTTTCTTACTATAACCAGTTTTTAACGTCACTTTACATCTACTTTCAGTTTGAAATACGAAATATGAACTACAAAAATAAGCTAAATTAAGTGAGAAAAATAACTACAAAATCATTGTTATATTAATGTACTAGAATTGGAATAGAAGGTTTATACTATACTAGCTGTACCCGGCAGACGTTGTCCTGCCTGTGTATATTTATTTACCGGTGTACAATGTACATATATAAAATCACAAAATAATCTGTTTTGTCGTCGATATGATTTTTACGATCAATTGAACGGTATAGAAGTTGATGTGCTGCAGCGTCATCTAGTGGCGAGTTACAACAAAGTCGACAGCTCGAAATTATCTCCGTGCTCAAATACCCATGTATACCAATTTTCATGGCGATCGGTTGAACGGTATAGAAGTTGATGTGCTGCAGTGCCATTTAGTGGCGACTTACAACAAAGTGGATATCATAAAAACCGTCTCCATGAAAAAATACATAGATGTGCCAACTTTCATGGTGATCGATCGAATGGTGTCGAAGTCTATTAATTTCAGATATACCAACATCCATTTTTATATATACCACTATATTAACTCCATTACGTTACTTGGAATTTTACATGTGAAGAAAACTGAAGCTAGATGGCACGTCAATCATTTTATGACTCAAGATAATACATGAACATAAAACCCTTCATCCATATAGTTATAGGAAGAGAGTAAACGGTTAACGGGTATCCATTTCGATATTAATGTTAAACCCATTTCTGTGTTATAGCAGCGATAAAGTTACACTTGGAGTGGACATCACCCCAGGCTGTCGAAGTAATCAATCAGCCGAACCTATTTACTTGTATATACACAATCCATCAAACTTATTAAACGCTTATGTATGCAGTCTAAGCACTTAAATGCCACGAGTGGCACAGATAAAACGGTTCTAAGTACATCCCGGAGAGAAAAAAAAATATTCTGAAAACTTTGTTTTATGAGCAAGTACCTTTTTTTTAACGTACACGCTTTACCCAGGCCCTACACACTTCCACCTGTGCTGGGCCGTCTTCTCCGGGCAGCCGTCGCAGTGTAGACACACCGCGGTCGGCTCCCTCAAGATCCTGTGCAGGTACTTCCCGAAACAACCATGTCCCGAGAGCACCTGCGTCGCCCGGAAGGTCAGGACGCCGTGTCGTCTGTCCAGCCACTGCTTTAGGACCGGACGGACCGCCTCTACCGTCCTGGCTCCGGCACTCCCGGACTCCCCAGTCTGCCGCCACTCTTCAACCATGGCCCGTCGGAGCTCGGCGTGCTTCGCCTCTACCTCTCTTGGCGTCGGAACTCGACCCCGTTCCGGCTCCTCCTCGCGCCAGTAGTGTACCGACGCGAGGACCTCCGCGTCCAGGTCCCAGGAGGTGAACGCCGCCAACCATGAGCAAGTACCTACATCAACTTTCTTAATATACCTATTCTATATTATAATGCTTAATACTATGATTCACTCAACGAATCATAAAATCTATTGTAAATAGAAAATGCTTAATTTGTTCTAGAAAATAAATTGATTATTTCTATAGAAATTCTAAAAAATTTACGAACTTATATTAAAATACAAGTGTCAGATTTTGCTAAAACTCCACACATTTTACGACCTTAAATAAAATGCTAGTGTCACATTTTGCTAAAATTCACACAAGTTTTACGACCTTATAATAAAATGCTAGTGTCAGATTTTGCTAAAATTCCACAAATTTTACGACCTTATAATAAATTGCTAGTGTCAGATTTTACTAAAATTCCACAAATTTTACGACCTTATAATAAAATGCTAGTGTCAGATTGTGCTAAAATTCCACAAATTTTACGACCTTATAATAAAATGCTAGTGTCAGATTTTACTACTCATGCTCAGAGCCATTATCATATCGTAGTATACTGACTATATTACAGCAGCACAGCAATTAATAGCAACCGAATACCAAAATTACACGAGTAGGTATAAGCAATAATTATTGTGATAGGTTTCTAATCCCCTACCATCTGCCGAACTACTCGCAAACACAAATACATAATCGTTTGGCGCCGGGCCACGGTCAGAGTGCCAGCAAGAGCGCAAATACGAGTATCACCCCTGCCAAGCTCACCAGGCCACAGATGCAAGACCACCAGCCAAATGTACCCCATCTAACTAAACTAGGCAAGCTTTAGCGCAGATTTTTGGCGACCGCCCCTAACGTGGCTGTTGGCTACCTACGTCGAATCAGATTTAACTTTATTATCTTCATCGGAAGCTATGCATCTGTCTTTAAGGCTGGATAAAATGTAAGTTTTGTACAAAGGTAACGGTTACAAACTTCGTATCTGGATTTTAATTTTTCAATTAAAATCAAAATACATAATTTTATGCAATCAGAATAATATAAAAATTATGCTTTATTAATAAAAATATATTAATAAAAAAATGCATTGTCTCATGCCTGATCTAACTATAATATTATTTATAGGAGTATTCAACAATTGAACCCATAATAATGCATAATTGCAAGTTTCCTAACCGTAACACGAATCACGATCATATTACATCACATGTCATGTCAATTTTACGAGGCGGTGATTGATTGGGTTGATTTAGCAATATGGTAAGTTTTTACATAAGATATATTTGTAGTGTAGAGTAAAGTGGCAAAGTCTCAAACTTCGCCATTTCAGTGCAAAATTCCATAAACTGAACAGGAATAACTGTAAAGTTAATGAGAAATTGTCTTAAAAGTACTTATAATCTCTTGATATACAAATACAATATACAAATTTCTCATAAATAAGTGTGTACGTATTATGTATCCAACAGTATATTAGGTATGTGTGTAATCTAGTATAGCAAAAATTCCGTTACCCAAATGAATAATACACCGAATTAGGTCAATAGTGGGTAAAGCAAACTTGTTAAAGGTGTGCAAAGGTGGGTTTACTCTGTAAACGGATCGATTTTACATTTACTGCCTAAACGTCAAAAGTTTGCTAATCACGATACGGTGCTATTTCACTGGTTATCGCTTCCGCAATGGAAGACAGATTATTTTTTGTACTTCATTAAGAGTAATACATACCCAAACTGCACTAATATTAATAATTTGTGTCTTTTTGTTCTACGTTAAAGAAGTGTCAGTGGGGAGTAGCTTGGACTACAGATTCAAATATAAACAAGAAAGTCTAAAATAGTATAGATTAGAACTAGGATAGGAATCCTCTAATGATTTTTATCTAAATAAAAGGGTGCCATGTGATCCAGGAGTCCTGGATCTCATGGCAACCTTTTATTTGGACCAGGAGTATAAAGTAGTGTAGGTAAGTACATGCGTCCGAAGCTGCGAGTAAAACTGACAATATCCTAGCTAATTATTCAAATTATCAATACGTCAGCTGTATCTTCTTCATATTCTTATTTGTGATATAATTGCCTACTCACAGCAATATTTACAGTAACAACGTATTAAATGTTTGGCATACAATAAATAAATATGTAATAATATAAACTGAATATCCGAAAGTGGAAACCAATAAAAGTGTAGAAGGGTTGAGTAAGTACGTTATGTTTGCCAAAAGGTCGATGGCAGTGTTTTTTTTTTTAGTCTCATCTCGTCCTCGCGATTGCACTTCTACTCGTGTAAAGGCGCAATGCGTGCCTAACCTGTCTGGCCTTTAGCCAGATAGGCATATATTCCGCAGCAATTTTTAACGCGTTGCCTAACCATTCATATATACTCGTAACTCTATTGTAAACTGTAAATAATCTGTATAGATTTCTAGCGGAGATAACTGAGTCATTTAGTACTTTTTACAGTGTTTGTTACTTTCATAAAGACTAACCAAATTACAAATTTACAAATACAAACAACACAAAACTGCGATTTTCAGAAATTATCGAAAAACTGCTCACTAATAATTTTAAAGAATTAAAATTTCTTGGAATTTCAAAGGCACCTTGATCTAAATTATGTACTATTTTGTATGTGTTTTGTATTGTGTAACTCTCATGAAATTATATTCTACTTATTTTTCCTAGTTTTCTAGGCGTCAATTTACGTACACAATTTAATTTCTGCTTTATATTATGCAAAATGCTCATTATCTCAAAACATGGATGTGGGTTGGACTCCTAATTAAACTCAGTCATATATTGGGTATTTTCATTCCAAGAAAAAATATGAAGTTCTTTTTGCGACAAATTAAACGGATAGAATGATTGAATCGATGTAACAGAATTTAAGTAAAGTGGAAAATGTTATTTACTCACTGAATATTGACGGACATTGAAATGTTAATGAACGTCTTAAACGTTTGAAACGGTTTTCAATTTTTTTTTCTAAACTAGTTTTCTAAGCAAGCGGTCCCACGTGATGGCAAGTGTTACCGCCGCCAATGGACACCTGCAACACCAGAGGGCGGGCGCGCCGCCGACCTTGCAAAATCCTATTCACAGCTCTCTTGAAGAACCTCATATAGTAGCTTAATGGAAAAACCTCTTGAAGCAGTTCGTTCCACACCCTACGGGTTCGCGGTATAAAATAATTTTTGGACCGAACGGTGCGCGACACCTCCGTATCGAGGAAATGCGGATGGACCGCACTTCTGTGACGGGAGGTGAGGTTGTAGAAACCCGAGGTGGGAATTATATTAAACAATTCTTCAGAGCATTCCCCATTGCACAGGCGGTGGAACACACAGAGAGACGCAAGGTCTCTCCGAATGCTGTGGGGTTCTAAACCGCCCGTGAAAGTGGGATCGTCGACAATACGAACAGCACGTAGTTGGATGGAGTCAAATGGGTCCAATTGGTATTTCAGTGCGCCGGCCCAGAGATGAGAGCAATACTCCATATGGGGCCTCACCTGAGCTTTGTAAAGCATTAGGAGTTGCCCAGGAGTAAAATACTGCTTTGCTCTGTTCAACACACTAATACAATGGTCGGATGATCCTAGCGGAGCATCAACAACAACATTGTAGTCATTCGGCCGCGTAGTTAGCACGAGGTCCAGTAAGGAGGGAGTATGGCTCTCGATATCAGGTATCCTCGTGGGTGAGAACACCAACTGCGAGAAACCATAGGCCAAGGCAAAGTTATAGGCTGCTCTCCCTGCGCGGTCGGTACTTCGGGATCTCAACCACTCTTCGTGGTGAGCGTTGAAATCACCGAGGACTACCACTTCGGCACAGGGGAACTGCTCGAGCACGCTATCAGTCGTCTCTTGTAGACGCTCGAAAAAGCGAGTCGTCTCCGTATCACCGCTGTGGGACCTGTAAAGGCAAGCGTAGAATTTAGTGGAACCTCCGTAGTCAATACGCGCCCAGAGAATCGACAGGTCTCCGTCTTCAAAATGGCTGAGGCGGCGGCAACAAATATCCTCCCAGACGTACATGCATACCCCGGCGCGTCGCACAAAACAGTGCTCCAGTTTGTGACCGGGGTCAATTGTTTTAATTTAATCGGTTCATGGAGTACTGAAGAGATATCGGTGACACAAAACACCTGTAAGATCGATAATAAATTGATTTTTTTAATTTATTCATCAAAAAATAATACATACATTTCTTAACATTACTTAACATATGTGCATAAACATTCCCTCTAAAGTTAAAGTGTTCAAAGCACGATGACCCCATTTTAAGAAACCTAAATCTATGTTAAGAATAATTAATCATTATAAAAATCGTTGTATAAAACATTTTATAATCGTCTTATCTGTGAAGGTAGGTAATAGTTCTCGCGTGACTGTTATTCACGACGGCGGCCAAAAATTTCTTTTGAAATTGATAGTTCAAAACACAGCATTTAAAATTGTTACAAAATCGTACAATACTTATTAGTTGCCGCTACCTTTATAGGGGTAAATAAATCAAACAATATTATATTAGAATAGCTTAGTTGATGTTGTTGAAGTTGTGTGTTCACCTTCGAAAAATTATATTATTCAAATGCACAAAGAAGAATGTGAGAATATTAAAAATTTAAATCTAAAAGAAGGATTAGGTACTATACCAGTACCACATATACTCGTAGCATGTCACGAGCTTGTATCTCCCCACTGTTACATTAGTGGGGACATATATTATATATAGACATAGGAGTCGCACAAAAAAGTACGTCTGTTGCCCTTATTAGGACCTAGACATCCCAGACAATCGTGTTGGTAACCAATGTGCCTAGATCTCTCGCACCGATGACGCTGCTGTCCGTCACCGGCGTCGAATATTTGGACGTATACGATTGTGCTATCATTAGTTGGTCTCCAGAATCCAGTCCTGCTGTCCATTAAGAGGCGCCGTTTGCAGAAGGGAATGGTTTAGATACTATGGGATGGTAAGTATGCTCCCATAGAACAATACACGCCGGGATAAGGTATTTTGTGATGAAGAGGGAGCTGAATAATAAAATAAATATCACGAAACATACACAAAATAACTTTTTAGTTCGTGATCACAAACATAAAATATATTGATCAAGAAATGACGACGTATTTTGGCAGCTACAGACAAGCTGCTAGCAATGTGATAATATTTACCTACTCATATTTTGGATATTCAGTCTACTTGAAAACTCATATCAGCAGTACAGATACAAATTACAATTACAAGCAGTCATCCAATTTACCAACGTTCATTGGAACTATTTGCGGTAAATATTCCATTCGTATCTTGAAAAGTAATGGGCACCGACCCGGCATAAAGGTGTTACAACAAAGCGATAGTGAGATATCATCGGATCACCCAGGGGGTGGTCAAGGCCTGCCGCAATCGCCTGCGGCGCTTCCTTGCCCACAACACCGCACTATTCTTGAGCTTTACGTGCGATTTACCATTCCAACCGTTATCTGATGGCCTATGCCGTTCTGAACAAAGGAACTCTAAATAAGGCTTGCAAGATCGATTGCCTCACCGGCCAGTATTAAAACTGCTACGTAAACTCTAAAGCGCAGTTATTTATTTGTCTTTTCTGTATAACTTTTTAAGTAGCTATGCTAGCAAAAAAGGTAACAGTAATTTATAGTTGCTGTTGGTGTCCGATTTTACCAGGAAGCTAAGTTACTTTTGAATACTTTTCCTTACAAAACTGTTCTTTTATATATCTCAACAGAGTTAACGTATCAAGCTATATGATCATTAACCTGTCTTGGGCTTCGTTCTCCTTGGACCAAGATGCATTTAACTAAACAATGTGGTCCAATTAAGTATAAGTGGTTTCTTTAAGGTAGGGCAAATAAATCACATACTTTTTAAAATCGGTCCGTGGCAATCATGAATGTAAAAGGTAAATATTAAAAGGTTTAAAATTTACAAATGACCAAAATTAGCAGAATTTCTAAATTGGCAAAATAAATTCTGTTAATTGTGTTCATTTGTAGACCTTGCCAACTTCGCAGATCACAGCTTTTATTGAAGAATCCTAAGTCGTAGTATAATGGAAACACGTCGCGAGCAGTTCATTCCGCAGTGTATATTAGCGAGTAGTTTATATTAACCGCATTTAAGCACATTATATTAAGCGCAACATCTATCTATCTGCTGTTTCCTTGTATTAATCTTGGGAAGTAGGAATATTAATTTATTGGGATTGGTATGAGCATGTTTTCGCTTTTTTTTTCGGTATGACTAAATTCTTGTTGCCCTAGTGGCCTTTCAAGAGTCACCGGACTTGTTTCATTTAGGACGAGCCCAGAAGGCACTCAGCCAGAAACAAAATGTGTGTTGCAACGAGCCTAAGGGCTCCCCCGCCGGTAAACCGGCGGAAGGAACGGATCTCGGCTTAGGGCGTTGCATTGGGGGGATACCGCGGGATCGCGAGTCGGTGAGAAGCATGTTTTCGCAATTGTCTTAATAAATGTATCTTAGTTTATTTTTATCTTAGATGGAGTATTTTACTTTAGTAGTTATGACGTGGTTTAGTAGTTATGACGTAGTTTAGTAGTTGTGACGTGGTTTAGTAGTTATGACGTGGTTTAGTAGTTGTGACGTGGTTTAGTAGTTATGACGTGGTTTAGTAGTTATGACGTGGTTTATTAACGGTTATATATTATAGCGATTATTTTTTTTTATTTGCGGTTATACTCGCTATAAAGTAATAAGATTATATAACACAGTAAACTAATAATTGTCTATAGTGAGTTTCTTTTAAGAGAATCTGGATACGTACGTCCGTTACATTAAAATGTATCTTACTCGATAGTTGTATCTTGCATATTTTATTAATAACAGCCTTGAATTTAAACGAGCAACAAAAAATACTAAAGCGGCAGTAAATAATCAACGAAACGCACTTTTAAATAAGTGAAATAAATAATTTTAATTACTAAGAATGTCATCACCAAGACTTCATTGTCACCAGAGAACCTAAACCTAACGAACCGTTAAATTTCTTGCCATCAATTTGTTGCCTTTCAGTATTTTTATGCTTATTTAATTATTTCTCTTAAAGTTAATTATTCTATTTTTATTATTTATATAAGCTTTATAAATATCACGCACGGTTAAACATTTTCCTTAGGCATTGCTTTTAGTCGTGGTCCACCCAGGTGGACTAAGCAGGTGAATAATGACCACTACCCGGTATCGCCGTTGATCCGACTGCCATGCAAATGATAATTTTGTTATTTCTCAGTTAGTAACTATCGTTTCGGTATTGCATAGTGTTTATGTTGAAGAATAGAGGCTGCGTCATCACTGGGCCTCCCGTCTTAAAAGTGTGCTGGACCGTTGCCAGCCCCTAATCGTCACGCAGTTATACATTCAATCGGCGGGGTCGCACAACTCGAGCTTAATAATTCATACATAAATTCATGAGATTAAATAAGAATAGGAATGATATTTTGCGCGACTAAACCAAACGAGCCCCGGCCAAAACTACTGTCATTTTGTACATAAAAGTCTGTTTAATGTACAGCAGTGACAATCTAGCTCTAGGGGTATATACCCCTAGAGCTAGACTATCACCCATCTATATCTATTCTCGGCTTTCATTCGTGAGGTTGTGAGTTCAAATCCATTTAAGTACCTACTATCTCGGTCGTGAAGAAAAACATTGTGAATAAACCCGCTTGTTCGAAAGTTAAACAAAATCAGAAAAGTACAGGAAGTTCAAGAAAAAAACATATTTATAAAAAAAAAAATGAGTGTGACGTTATTTATTTAAAACAAACACCAATCCTCCCTGGGACTGTGTGGTGGTTCATGGCTCGAAACCCTCTACTGAAGGCTTACGAGGAGGTTTTGTGCTCTGCATTGGGACGTTATAGGTTGTTCGATCAATGATGGTATATTTTGGGCAATTTCGAGACACAATCTTTTGAAGTTTCTGTCTTAAAAAGAAAATCGGTTTAGACAAACGTTCTCATTTGCTAATTATATTTCAATTACTAAGATGTGTTCTCCCGCTCTGCTGGTGCCTGGCGCTGTACTCCATGACTAATGTAGCATTGTACTGCCAAAATAATTCTGGACCAGTGCCGACACCCGTTACTGGTGTCAATACAGGCAGTATCACTAACATAATTCTGCTACTATTTATTAAATTATTATTTAATGTTAAATATGTATTTATTATTCAATGTGATTACTAATTTATTATGAAATTTTTGAATTAAATCATTCTGTAAATACCCACATCTTTTTTCATTAAACAGGAAATTATACTCTTTGAACAACTCATAGGAAGGCTGATATAAAATTACTTAATGTATTAAGCTCGCCTTTGTATGACACAGTGCAATAAAGTGTATAACAAAAAATAAATAAATTGTTGTAGCATCTGTACAATATGATATGAGAATTTTTAATTCCTGCATGATTTATTTAGTTCGCTTCAAATTGCTTATTATTTATTTCGGTGGCGATCTCTCAATTTCACGGTCGATATGCGGAACATTTGACAGGTAGAGACGATTGGACGAGTTCATGCCGTATGTACAATATTTTTATTGATAATATCTACCTAAGTAGGTAGTAGCGAGATGGGAGTAAGGGTGTCTGGCGGGATGCGGGGCGGGTGGTCGCGCGTGCGTGGAGCGACGCCTCGCCCGTCTCAGCGGCGGAGAACAGTCAGTAGTGCCGCGCGGCTCCGCGCTCCATCGCTGCCTAGCGTCGCCCGCGCCATCACCGCGCGCAGCCCGCGTTTTACTATGCGACTCGCGTGCCGCGCTCACTCGTGTTGTGGTGCTTTATGATGGTACGGCATGAGAGTGCTAGATATGCGGACGTTCCGTGAGCGACGCGTTGAACATCTCGCCACCGCCACAAGTGGGCGGAGAGACGGGACGTGTCCTCGGCTGCTCAGGTGAGCGGCCCTTCACATCTCACACCGCTGGCGGCGAAAGACGCTGAGATCCCGGGGTCGATAAAGAACCCTATCGACTATAGTGTATAACTTCAACATTTAAAAATGCCTTCTTTTGAACAGTATAACACGTAGCACTGTGCTACGAACACGCTGTGCTACGAATTGCGTAGACTTTGCTACGTGTTAGCTACGACCTACGAGGTTTTCTGGCTACGTCTTCTATATTTGCCCGAGAGAAAAATTATAACAATAATGATTTTACACAGTTTCACACAAAATCTTATACGTAGCTGTTTATAAAAATGGTTAACCATTCATTAGAATTTACGGATTGCTCAAGATTTTGTAATTCATGAATTACACTTTACTAAGCGACTCAAACATACTTTTTCCACTGATATGAAAATACGACTACTTATTGCATACACACTGATATGTGTAGAGTTGATACACATTATGTTGGAATCGGGTACAATACATTTACCCGTACGATTTATCTCGCATCTTTATTACATTGATAAGCGAGCTGTAGACGATCGGGAGAATGAACGGCGTAGAGTTCAACATTCCGGCCCTTTTGATAAGAATAAAGTATTAAACCAAAAATAAGTAAGAATATTAGGTATATGTGTTTGTACTGCATATAATATTTGTTTCGATTTAGATAAGATTAACAGGCTCTTTAGGTTTATTAAAGACGATAACTATACACATCTGTCGCATTATAATGTCAAACATACGGAACTATAAGTCATTTGTCATCCTTCTGGAACTACGAGTTCGTACCTACTTATCCAAAGTGGTGTCACTGCCTACTTAATTAAAAATGTAGACACGGGAAGAACAAAGCTTCTCGATTGTTCAACATCGATCTATAGTTTTCTCAAAATAGTATGAACGATGAATAATAAAATGCATACTAGTAACAAATAGTATTTTATTATTAATTGGTGGGTATAGGTAATATATGTATGGTGCCTGGATGAGAAGACCGGAAGATCATGTGTGCTACAAAATTATAAAAAGCCTGTATCCAACAGTGGAGAAACATAGGTTAATGATACAGTAATATTTCGATATTCTGTATTATTTTCTATTACCACACTTATCCTGATAGCGATTTTTAAAATTTCAGTGTAAACTTGTACATGCCAGTGACACGGATTGGATGCCAGGAATTTGGACTAATTGCTACTGGATTCATGTTTGATTACTTTTCTTATATGTATTGCCTAAATTCTGTTATGTGTGCTTCATAAATAAGTGAAAATGAAATAAGTTAAACAAAAATATTTACAAATTATATGCATATCAATAGAGGAAGTAATTAAACAATTCTCATTAAAATGACATTATGATACAAAATTAAGATTAACAAACAGAATTTATGTACGATGATATTAGTCTATAACGATATCAGACTAAGAAATCCCCCGCGCCCCAGTGATTTACTAGAGGAGGCCTGTGCCCTGCAGTGACAACTTATAAGTATCCCTGTATAACATATAAAATATCTATGTATAACGTCGATTACATTTAGATACAATGCATGTCTAAACGTAAATAGAGCGTTTGCGTTTAAGTTATTATACTACCTTGTATGGTACAAAAACACCATAAAGAAACTACTATTTCTACAAAATGTTCTTGGTACGCATCGTAAAGCTCGATGTCGTGACATAGTAGCGTGATTGCTTACATGTGAAGCCCATTATTTTCTTTCCTCCTCGTTAAAACTTGAAATAAGCCTCTCATTGTTAAAAAGAGGCAATTTATAGCATAAACTGGCTCCTCTTTTCTTCAATTCAGAACTATATTTAACGAGTAACGCGCAGTTTCGTGAACTTTAATTTTGACCATTATATATTTCTTGCAACATCGTTACTTATTTATTATCCACTTATTTATTTTACTTTGCAGATCATTAAATTTGTTAAAAATACTATCTCCATTTCTTTGCAATACTTCTGTATGTATTCAAAAATATTCTTACATTGTTATTATATGTTCTTTCCAGTTGCAGTAAGAATGTTTTCTTACTTGACTATATTTTTGTAACTAACAAGATATTACGAATTCACATTACATAGTTTCATTATTAAACTAATTTGCGTTATTATTTTTTTAATGTTTAGTATATACGAGTATATGCCACCCCCTCGTCCCTATTATAGTTCCGTACCGAAATATATTACAATTGATTTATATAACAAGAACCTTTATACTATAATTATATCCACTTTATTTTTATTATATCTTTAATGTTTAGTAACATTGTACTGGCAATTCAAGTGAAATCACGACATTATACTAAGTTAGCAATATTGTAGTTTGAAATTTTGGTGCCGATGAATATCAAGTAAACATTACATCACTTCCAATTTAGGTAACGGCCTGCGACTTACACTTATACCATAACTTCGTAATTACACTGCATAGATGCAAGCTTCGTTCGCTTGTAAACCTGTAATCGGTCTTGACTGGTGTTGTAAATAGCAATTACTAAACATCCATCAAACCAACAAGGGTTATATTCAATGTACTATTGCACTGCTTTGTCCCACTATAAATGTCAATACGGTAAATAATCGGTAAGTGATCTTATTTTTAGTTACATAGATCTAAATTTGAGTTGATAATTTCAAAGACAAATTAATATTTTTAAAGGAAATACAGATTACCATATGCGTTAGTTGCTCGTGATAACGCGGCAACTGTTTACTACAATGGAATATTTGAAAATGTCTTCGCGCAATTGGGGTAACGTCTAAAACGTCTACGTGTAGTAGGAGGAGAGTGCATGCTGCATTCCCACAGGCGCTGGGCGCACTCGACTGGCCACGTTACCTCTCTCTCACAAAAGACTACCTTGAAATGTACTGTATTTCCCACTTTATCGTATTTCCCTAATGTATGTACGTGTTTCGGCAGTGAGTGAGATATGCCATTCCCAGCCCATCCTATCCCTCCACATTTTCCCAATCCATTCCTTAATCTGCAAAGGTAGGCAGAGGATCCAGGGGCGTGCCAACGTTTGTCATTCTGGATTGATGTTGGCATGTAACGCGGATGTCTATGGATCCGCTTACCATCAGGTGGACTGTATGCTCATTTGCCGCCTCTCTCTATAAAAGAAACGATATCCATAACGTTCCCATAACGTTGTTTAAAAATCATAATCAATGTTATCGATGTCTTTACGTATTGGACTGTTGTAATTTATTGTTTCTATTTTAAACTTCATCTATTTAGAGTCTTCGTGTTTCGGTTAACATCTATTAATGTGTCAATCAATTATTCGGGATTTAGCAGGCGCTTTCTGAGTTTTCATTGGCGATTGAGTATTCATTTTGTGTCCGTTGCATCAGAAGCATTCTAATTATTTATTTTTATAGAAAGAATGTGGCATACAGTCCACCTGCAAGTGACATCGGCCTGGCAAGTGACTGTCGCCCATGGACATTTGCGACACATGCCAACATCAGTCCAGAATGACAAACGTTGCTACGCATTCGAACTACCTTTGGAGAATAGGATAAGATGCGACGGAAATGGGCTCTGGCATGTCTCACTCGATACCGTAACACGTACTTACATTGGGGGAATAGAATAAAGTGTGAATTGCAGTTCATTTTACGATAGGCTTCTGAGAGTTCAACACATGTTTCGTTAAAAGTGTTTTTACGAAGCCATACTTACGTTTATATCTTCTTAATGTATGTACCTACTCGTAGTGGTATCGACGAGTGCTTTAGTAATTTCAGAGAAGTACAACCGCGTGCAAGGGCAATGAGACGCAACGTCAGGAATACAGGTTTATCTTCGAGTCGGGGCCCACCGAGCCGTCATCAATCTTGAGCTTTCCAACGTGACGCACGTATATACGAGTATGCCATCCATTAACCTCCTACATTCCTGTAAAGGATTGTCCGCTTTAGGAATGGAGAAGATAATAGTTTGTTTACGTACTGCCTTTTCAAATTTGTACTTGATTGACTATATTTTTATCTCATGTAGTACTTTTACCGAAAATTACCTATTGTAATAAAACTCTAGGAATGGCGGGCACAATTTATTTCAATATTTTTCTTCAGAGTTCCATTCTTTTTCACTATGAATGAACGAATGAGAGTACAAAATGTAAATGACAATAGACTACAACTTATATTTTCTTTTCTTTTCCTTCTTTCGGTCTTCTTTTCTTCTTCTTCTTCTTCGTAACAATAATTCTTCAGCTGTTATTTCAAGCTACAGACTATTTATTATTGAGGCAATTAAAATTTACAACAAACTAAACATGTTTCCGTATTAATAAAACCGCAGACTAATAAAATTATACAGCTACGACAGTGACATAGACATTATATATATATATATACAGTGACTTCAAAAATTAAATAGTCTTGTAATGAACCCTCAGAGAGCGTAATACACCCGGTGCGAGCTGGGTTCTCATAAATAAAAATTACAAGGACAACTCCTAAATAGATTTATTCCTAAAACGTAAACGTTTTTACAAAAAGAAATTATTATCGTTCTAAGAATTAGTTTTGCGTAAAATAAATAGTTTATTAATTATTTACTTAACTACTAAGTCCACTTCTTATCTTCTGGCGCACGAAAAGAACTGTTGTTATTTGTTTTTATATTTATATACTCTTTTTTGTAAAGTGTTACAAAACTCGGACTTAGCATTATCTCCCAGTCAACCTTTGGGACATGAAGTGCTTGGGGAGTAAATAAATGTAACAAATATAAGAAAGAAAAAAGAACTGCTGTAAGTAAATATTAAAATATAAACATAATATAATATCTATATTTATGACTATTATAATACATATCTACAAATACATACCAATACAAATATGCACATAATATATATATATATTATATAAGGATATATACCGCACAAAATTGTTTGAACGAAATCCTGTCGTTATGTTATTATTCTTTTTTACCTAAAATTTGTTATTACAGTTGTATCTATATAACTGTGATTTTTTTTAAATTTAATTCAATTATCTAACTCACTTTTTCTAGTTTCATTCTAGGCTAACTGACTTAATTCTATAGAAACGAATTAACGAAAACACTGACAAAACCAGTAGTCTTAAACATTATCCTAATAAAATCCTAACAAGATTGTATCGGAAGTCACATAAAAGTTACAAAGCTTTATTATTATTGTATAATAAAGAAAAATTAAAAAAAATATAGCAGTTAATACTGCAGCACAAAACGACGACGTCGTAGACCATCTACGAGTACTTTGTCGTAGATCAACTCGTAGCTCTTTCGTAGCGCTATGTGGCAAACAATACATATAATAGCCCTAGAAAAGTGGCATTTGCAAGGTCTTTTTGACCGTTTTTAATTCAAACTGTCATTTGGTGGTAAAAAACTACCAAGAATTTAGAACGATATTTTAAATAATAAATAAATAGCGCCACACTCAATGGCCCACTACGATTTCCTGTGTCAATGATATCAAAGATGCAGTATTTCGCAGTAAATATGTTTACGAAATTGATTTGGTATAAATAAATAAAGAAACTACTCTTAAAACGTATTACGTTTACCAAAAACCAATTAGCAAAACGTATTATGAAAAACGAATTGTGATAATTATATCACAACTCGTTTTTGATAATAGTAATATTTTAATTATGTCACTTGTACCACTCATGTCAATCACTTTTGACACAGGGAATTATCCATCGCTGTATTTTGGTAGATCGATGGTAGCACCACACTGACTTTTTTTGTTACTATCAAATTATTACCATTTCTTGCATAAAAACAATTAAATTTAATTACATAGTTATATGATGTTACAAAAGTGCCTAAGTAAGGGCGTAAAAAGCCTGTTAATATAACGCGCAATGGAGGAGGAGGAGGCGCTATAGAGAAGTCCTTAAATGGAGGCTACTTACCGGGAAGCGCAATGTTCGCAATGTTCCACCTTCAGGCCAGGTAGATCGATGACCTGAAGAAGTTTACCATTGGTAACTGATGAAATGAGCTGGATGAGAAGTGTATGATGGCTAACCTTCGACAAGGCCTATATCCAACAGTGGAGAGACATAGGCTTATGGTATGGTATGAAGCATAGGCACCAATGATATTATCGTTATTGTTTATAGAGCTATGCTATGATTCCCATAGACGAGACGAATCCTGATTAATAGATTCATTACAAGTAGATGAATGATAGTCGTATAAATAGTTATCGATAAACAAACAGAAAAATGAATTTGTGATTAGAGCTCTCCACTTGTGTTCTGTTAATTCTATTGACCGTCTATAGCGAGCCTAAGAGCGTTTTGTGTGGTATATATGTGAGTATCAAATGTAGCAGTTAGTATTTGATGTTAAGAGGATATTGGTGGTTGAAGTGAGGCGGCCGGTCGCGACATGTCGTCGCCGCGGCCGCCGTCTGTGCCAACTCGCCCGCAGGCTGTACTCGTTCACACTGCAAATTTTGAATGGAAATATTGTTATACATATAACTTAATTGTTATAAATGCAATAATAATCAGTTTATTTGAGAAAATGTGAGTACAATATAGCCGACATTTTCAATCAGAAACTACACATTGTATACCACTGATAAAACAACGTGTAAAAGCATCATCGTAAACACAGTTTTTTTATCAATAAAAGGAATATCAAAGCTGTATCCCCAGTCTGAACCATTAATACGTATATCAAGTAATATGATTGTATGTAATTATAAGAGTACATGTGTATATAAGTATATATGTTTATCAGTATAGTATTAAATGTATTGTTTGTAGTAATTTTTTACTGATTGCACGATGCGTCGCCCTTCATATTTCTGTTTAACCAAATGTTGACTGGCAGAGAATGCTACTGCGCATTCAGTCAGCCTTGTGTACAATATTAGTTTAAATAAATAAAGTAGCATGTATATCAAGCAGCGAATGTCAAATATAATTATTTTAATACACATCTGTCAGTATTCATATTAAAAATGTCAAAAATTCGTATATTAAGCAGTAATTGTAATAAATCATATCTAAACTAATACTATATTAGTGTCAATATAGTGATATTTTTATTTACCTAACTGCTTTCAGCAAGTATCCCATGAATGAAGATCAAAATCACGAGCAGTTTGACATCTAATCCCAGTACAGTATAATTAGTCTGTAGTTACTAATTAGTTTGTAAACCAATTGAATAGCATAAAATTCATAATACATAATGATTGAATTGAAATCATGTTGTAAAAAATGTTCATATAAAATTAAATTTGTTTGGAGTTATTGCAGCTGACAGGCCATCAGGCGAAACACTAGTGTTTGTTATCGGCTTTATGTCACCGCAATAACACTCGATATTGCAATGTTTGATCTCGACCATACATAATAACACTCGATATTCGTTTGATCTCGACTACATAATAAATTAACAAATCATAATAATAATAAATAAATAACACATACAAAGACGAACACACCGCCCAGACCCGAGCACACATTTGTCTTTAAACAAACGAATGACCGACCGGGAATCTAACCCGGGTCCTTTTACACAGCAGGTACTTACTAATTGTGCCAATCGGTGGGCAAAGATAAAAGTTTTTCATGTAATTCTCTCCAGGAAATTTGTTACGCGGCGAAACTTTATTTGAGCTCAAAATGGAAACAGCAATTAGTATTGAAATATACGACGTTTGCATTATAAAAGAACACAACAGAATGTTTTGACACACGTTATCCGCTTAGATGTCCGCCGCGGCTCGCTCTTCACAACTACAAATTTAGCTGAGTAAGCACATGAGTAATATTACAGCACTGTTTTTTAAACTATCCCGATGGCACACGTCATTAAGAAAAATAATTATTTAAGTACTACGAGTATCAACGAATATGTCTGAATTCTTATTAGACACACGAGTACATAGATCGATTAATTAAGAAAATATCGTCCTACTCCATCGATACTCTACTCTTTAATTCAATCTAAACTTAAAAGGAAACAATTTTTTATTGTTTCTGGACGATTATCTATATTTAAATCAATTTGTATATTTAATAAAACCCTTACAAAACTAATTATAATTGTAATTACAAAATTAATTTAATCCACAACTGCATTTTTTTTAAATTTCGCGAATGTCCGTCAGAGGGATGTTTCAGTGGTGATTCGTGGAATAATCCGACGTGCAATAATATCAGAATCTCGATCATCGCACCATTTTGACAATACCTGTCATTTAATTTTTAAAAATATCGAGTTAGGTAATTCATAAAAGTGTAATATTTTTTATCATAAACATTAGACAATCTCGAAGTCGCCTCTGTAGCTGCTACCTAATGTTTTATTCGAAACACGTTCTAAAGTCAATGCGAAGTTGTATCCACGATTTCATTGTAAACTTGGGCACTATGAAATAAATTCAGTTTGTTTTATTTGTCTAAACAAGTTATAATAAAAGTTGGATTTCGTTTCGTATGACGAAACGCATGAAACATGAACTTAGTTTCTGGAGTGCAGTTTTATTAAGGCACAAGTAGTGACATAATTATAAGTTCGTTAGTAGAATGGAGCGGGTCAAAGGTGTGTGAGTGCAGTAATTGCAGACGGTTCGTCAAAACGGTATAATGAATGCAAGCGGACGGGGCTGGGGGTAGGTAATGCAATTTAATGCAAATGTGGTGATGTGGCGATAACGCGGCCCCTCGAGTGTAGTGCTTCCTTTGCGCGGCGCCGCGATGACTTAATGTGAACGGAAATGTCGCGAATTACACGGCGGCCGACCGCAGCCGCTTGCATACCGCCACGCTCATTTTGTCACAAACAAACGGCTGCCGTTTACGTTTCCTATTGGTAACATGTAAATACTACCTCATAAATAAACTTTAACGTGAAGTGCATTAGCGTGACTAGCATATTTTAATATGAAAACGGAAAAACTGAGGTGTGGAACTATTGTAGTACTATAATAAGAAACATTTCTGTTCGTGTAGTGTTACAGTATGGAATTCTGAAATCTTTTCTCTGTCCTTTTCGATTGGAATCATTATAAAGTACCAGTACTTTAACTATAAATGACATAAATTATATTCAAAATCGATTTCAATGAATTCAGCTCATAATCTTCTCGTATACCCGTTTCCGCTATAAATTATAATGGGAATGTCAAGTATGCATGTTTAAACATGTTTGTAAATATATTAAATAACTGGATTTTTACAATGATTCATGGCTGTTAAACGTGTCATTTTCTATTCACATTTAGTTGTTACAATTTCTTATTATATGTTGTTGCCTGCTTTTATTTATTTTATTTATTATTTATTACACAAAGTGACAAAATGCAGACTTAATGCAATATCTCCTAGTCAACCTTTGGGCTATGCAGAGATGGCTTTTTGATGACATAGCTCCTCTCAGTTATTCCGAAATAAGTTGACTGAAATAGATTCCTGCTAGGAATAAGTCCGCATTTATATTTATTAAAAGTACAATAAAGAGCAACAACAACAATAGCAATCTACGCGTCGGTAATAATTCAGATTGAGTAAATAATAGGCAAAAAATAATTAATTAGTATGTGGTTTTTAAATGACTTACAAACAGGTGGTATATCTGTCACCTATTAATTATTAAAAAAGTACATACTCGTAAAAACTGCTTTCACTATATTTTAAACCGTTTTTATAACATAATATGATTTTCTATATTTTCGCGAAATGTAAACATGCTTTTCAAAGAGACATTATTATTTTTTTATTTTTGAGGGACGGGCACATAAAAGAAACAACATCTTCTTGAAGTCGTCCAGAGATACCATATTACGAATACCAACAGCCTGTATTTCCACCGCTGAATGATGACACCCTAAACCTTTTAAAAGTATAACCACGTATTGATGAACGACTTGTAATAGATCGTTGAACGATATTAAAAAATCGTATTGGATACATTATCTTTAAAACTTTAGGGTTAAGGAAAAGCAATATCGGAGAGCGTGTAGCGCATAAGAAATTCTTAACTACGAAGGCTACGAACTCGCTACGGAGCAAATGCCTACGCAGGCACTATACTCGTACATTAATATTATGACTATTTATGACTCAACAAACAAATATTGTTGATTAAATCATAGAATCAACACTCACCTCTGACATTAATAATAATATTTTAAAAAATGTAGTACTTTGTATATATAAAAACTAAGTATATGCAATTAAGTGCTCTAAGTGCTACGCCTTAACGTAGCAGCTTCGTAGCAAATTCGTTCGCTCGCATTGAATTTAACGGACAAGAGCCATACTTAATAAGGCGATAACGCATCGTCTAAGTTACAGCTTGTTGATGTGAACTTAATAGGATTAAGAGCAATGGTTGAAGCATAAGACCAACTTTGCTTAGCTTAGCCAGCGAAGTAAGTGGATGACATGACTCGACTCATACATGTAGGAATGCTGAGTAATATTTCAATGGGGAGAAGATTGGATGTTCACTTGAATTCATAAATAAAACAGTGGCGCTTGGAAAGCAGCTATGATTTATTACTGGAACATAAGGACATATATACACTAATTGTGAATATATGTGTATGTATAATTATGTGTAATTGTGTAAATAATGACATCTAATTGTGGCAGCTTTGTTTAAGCTATTAACTTTATGGTTCACTCATATAGAATATATATTTAATCACAATAGTTTATAAACTTCCTGGAAAATTAAATTAAATAAATAAATATGTATACACATTGCACACTGGGCTGCCTGAAAAAGATTCTTGCAGAAGGTCAAAAAAGAGTCGCCTAAATTCCTCGACAGCCTCATCCGAAGTCTTAAATTTTCGTCCACGTAGCATTTTTTTTGGTAGGAAATAAAAAGAAGTCACACGGGGCCAAATCTGGGCTGCAGATTGGATAGGGTAACAATTGAACGCCCGTGGTGGCTAAAAAGTCGATGGTTCTAGCGGCCATGTGAGCAGGAGCATTGTCTTGGTGAAAAAGAATGCCACGAGCGCCGCTTCTTGGGCGGTCGTCATTCAACTCCTTTAAGGCTTGGGGCAGGCAAACTTCGCAATACCATTCACTAGTAACCGTTTTACGATCTTCTAGTAGAATTAATGCTACTGGTCTACTACGTCGGAAAGAAACAGCAAACATTTTTTTATTTACACTTCGGCCGCGAACAACTTTGGTGGGTAAATCGTCTTCTTCGAACACCCATTGTATAGATTATTGTTTTGTAAACGGGTCGTAGTTATAGATCCAAGATTCACCAGTAGTTAAGATGTAGGATACTTGTTGCAAACTCCCTACATCGAACTTTTCCAGCGTAAACTTGCACCAATCTACACGTCGGGATTTTTGTTCTTCCGCGAGAGAATGAGGTATCCATCGCGAGGCAACCTTCCTGACTTTAAGATGTTCATGCAGGATAGTGGAAACCGCCCGTGATCCAATCTTCAGTTCAGCCTGAATCTCTCGATGTGTAATGTTCCGATGATCCTTTAACAACCCCACCCCGATGACGTTTTCGTGTGTAACCGCAGTCATCCCGGCTTAGGATCATCTTCGAGGCTTTACCGACCACGTTAAATTCACGTACCAATAGATCATTCTAGCTAAGGAGAAGATACACCTAGAGCAGTTTGTAAATTTTCGTGAGATTCCTTAAACGTTAAACGAGGTCGTTTGGTAGTCATAGAAAGTCATTGTACGAAATGCTTCACGCGACACGTTCATTGTTGCAATCAATTATTAACAAACGTCTTGTGGTAAAAAAATAAATGAAGGGGGCCAGTGATTTTTACCATAGAGGTTTACATTGAAATTACCCTCCAATCTGTTATAAATATAAGACAAATTGATTGATAGTAACAAATGAGCTATAACAGCCCCTATATTTCTTATCAATACAATATTTAAACATCTATTGAACTAATATCACACTACACAGTGTTTAGATATAGTATGTACAAATTTTAAGGGAAAATTATGCAAAAACCACTAGATGGATTTTAATGAAACTTGGCGTAGCTTATGTGCTGGGTTATCATTTAGGGTACTTTTTTTGCAGATCCATTATTGGAGTTCTCACGGGAATCATGATCAAGGCCACATGTGCAGTATCAGAGCTCACATAAAAAACACTGGATGAGTTTCTATCAGTTTAGTACAATGATAAATTGATAATTTATGTCCTGGATCATCAACATACGGAATACTTTTTATCTGGAACTGTTATAAGTTTCCGCGGGAATCATTGTAAGGTACTCTAAAGACCACGCAAACGGGCAAGATAATATTTGTAAAAGATGCTCAAATTGGCTGCCTTCGTTTTTGAGGCAGTCAAGGGTTATGTACAAATAACAATAACTCTTAAAGCAGTAGACCTAAAGTCTAATATTTGTCTTAATATCTCGTTTATTAAAATAACTCAAAAACTGTTGAATGCGTAGATAAAATACATTAATAGTATTATAATTTTTATTTTATATTTTTTTTTAAATATTACTCCAAATAATATCTGCATTTGAGTTACATAGCTAATAGATTATACTGTTGTCTGTTAAATTTACGTTTTTTTACGTCGATATCACTTCACGTTCCAAAGATATTGCAGTTTGAACACATACACCTGTAATACGCCGAATTAACAATAAAATTGGCTGCCGTTCAGTGGATTGGATTATGACCCCTCATAGGGGGTATATTTATAGTTAAAACTGAGTGTACTATTTGCCCTTAAAATTTGTACACACTATATCCAAACACACTGTATACCGTACTATTAATTATACTCCGGTTATTATAGCATGAGTTCTGACAGCTGACAGTTGAAAAAACCACAGTGATGAGACTGGAAAATGGTAGCCTAGGTAATCGATCTCTTAAATTATTAATTATAACTATGAAATACAAGGTTAATGGATCCTTGATAAAGAAGTTATATTTTCTATTCGACTGTCTTTTCTATTCAATTTATTTATTAAATACAACCCAAATATAAACTAAAACTAGAAAGTTAGAAGCCAGGAAATATTAATGTCTATAACGATTTGCATGTTTATATAAATATAATAAAACAGGATCAAAACATCAAAGTAAGAACCGGAGATTTTTATTTTAAATACTAAATTTATGTAATCACTATATGTAATATTAATTATATTACTTAAAGTAATTTACTTTAAATAATAGATCATCAACAATCAAAACAAGATCGGTTGTAAGCACTAGCACAACTTACATTCCGTTACACGATAATGTGAATTTACATACATATTAATCGAGGAAAATTAATTTATCCGTTGTGTCCAATAAAATTCCGTTAAAACATACATTAAAAAAGCAATAAACACTTCACATTTGATTATTATAATTTTGCGACTCGTATATTATGTCATAAACATTTTTTTTTTAAATTCTCGATTAAGGCTCTAAGGAATAAAAATGTTTTGTGTGTAATGGACAACGCCCCAATCTGTCAGAGCTCATGCTATAATAACCGGACTTCGTGGCCTTTGTCTTTCCACTTTAAACACAGGCCTCTCCCAAGTCTCGCCATCATACACTATCTTCGGATTCTCTCACCCAGGCACATGAACTTCTTCAAATGACTATTACAATATATATGCCGTTATAATTACTGTTTGACAAAGCGAAATGTGTTTTTTCTGTTTGTAACCTAATAACTTTTCAACAAATTACTTCAGTAAAGTAATGTGGATCAGTTTCAATTAGTAGTAGTAGTAGTAGTAGTAAATACTTATTACACGAAAAATGGCTGTTTGTAATGTTTTTACCCAAAAATAATCTGAAAGTTGACTTTTTTACTGATTTGTAGTATAAATATTTATCAATATGTTCATTCACGCAAATGACGTATTCCCTCATTTAGTACCTATAGATATAGTATGTACATAGAAAGGATTTTTTGTGCTTTAGGTCTGATTGAAAAATAACTGGTGCTAATTACAAAACATTACGTTCATAGTTCAACAACCTAACATTGTTGAATATATATATATACCTTGAATATACCTTGAATATTGAAGTTCAAGGTCACCGTAATTACAAATGAGTGGAAAACTTGTTGTTAGTCAATTTTCCACAATCACGTACCTATGTATGTTGTGAATAAATAATATCTAACTACCCGCGTTCGTTGACAGTCTCGACATACTGGGCACGCTTGATAAAGCGTTCCTGTACCATAACCATGGGCCATGAATATAACAATATTCACGGACGGAGTCTCTATGTTTATGCATTTCGGATTTTGATTTTTAATTAAGCTAATAATCGCCTTTTGACCTTTGACCTTCAATTGTTTTCTTTTGTTTTTAATTGTCGTATTGGACTTTGACTGGTCAAAGCGAAGAACGACATCGCTTAGGAAATATACCAATATTTGTCGCACTTCCACTTGAAACACAACATGACAATTCTTTCGTATTTGAACACGGGAAAACGTAAAAGTCCACGCCAATCTCTTATTACCAAGGAACTATCAAATTGTATCTATTTTTGCTGCAAAGATGTGTCCGCTTCTATACATATACACTTTCAAGTTAAATGGATTGACAAAATTATTACAATGAGAGACGTATTCTAAATGTATTTCTCTTGTATTTAAACGAGCAGCAAATCATGATCAACAAAACAAACATTTTTAATAACTAAAGTAGGTAAATAATTTTCAAATTGCTAAGAATGTTATCATTGAGTCGACTCTATTTCTTTATTGTCCGCAAAGAATCTAAACCTTACCTACTCGTATTTGTTGCCAATTTAATGTTTCTTGCTGCTCATTTAATTATTTCTCGTTCTAAAGGGGTTAACATTTTACTAGGGAGGTTGACAAAGTCCCGAACCACCATATTTTTTTCAAATTGAGTCACACAATAGGATCTCCATTAGGGTGTCCCTTATTTTTCAAAGTTTTTATTTTCTAACGCATAGGCCTTAGTTTTGTTCATTTGCTCTTAAAACACTCGGAAATAAATTTTAACCTTATTTGGAGTACGATAACCCGTGCCGACTTGCATCGAATCATGTTCATACAAGTTGCGCGGAAGTAGCAGCGCGTACTGGCGATATTTGTCATTTGTTCTCAGTTATTCTCGTGATTAACACGCATTGTTTTACATTTAGAAGATGGCAGTGGAATTAAGAAGCAATAAAAAAAGTATTTTCTTAGTTGGTGAGGTAAATTATCAAATAACAGGCGCAAAGTTACCGTCTAAACGTCAAGTTCTTGCAGTATTTTTTTTTAACATTCGCGAAGTTAAAATGACTGTTAGTGAAAGCGCAAATCTCGTCATTCGAGAGTGTATTATATTTTGGGAAAAAGCTAGAATCCCTACCAGAGCTATACCTAACTGTGTAAAAAAACTTGTGGATCTTCACCATGCTTGGAGAGAGTTGCAAAAAAATTCCAAAAAAACACAAGGTGTTTACGAGCGCCGTGAGGAGGACTTTCAAAACAATTTAGATAATTTATTCGATATAGCACACGCCGATGCTTTGGAACGGATGAAAATAGAGGAAGATAAAATCTTTTTACAAAAACAAAGAGAACCAGGGCGTCCAGGATGTTTAGCGGGTGTAGACAAAAAGTTAGCCGAGAAAGAAGAAAGGGCAAGACAGAGAAAATTAAAAGAAGAGAAAAAAAGACATGAGCAAATGTGTTCCCAGAGTTTATCGTCATCTCTTACTACACAAGATTTTATACAAACGCAAGGACATCACGATCAACCTACCAGCTCTGATGAAAGCCTTGAGGAACCCTTGCCATCGACATCTCAAACGGTAAGTTCTGGAACTACTACAAAAAGAGGAAGGAAAAACTTTATCACGCCTAAGTTAGTTGAAGCTTTAGATAGATGTCAATTAAGCATAAGGGATTCTGTCTATATACTTCAAGCTGTAATAGAAGCACTAGATCTTAGCTGTGATGATTTCCCGATAAACAAATCGTCCATTCAACGCATTCGCACACAGAGTAGAAAAGTTAGAGCGGAATCTATAAAATCAGATTTTCAGAATAATATGCCTGAAATGGTGACCGTTCACTGGGATGGGAAATTATTACCTGGACTGGACGTGAGAAGTTCTAAAGAAGAACGCCTGCCAATTCTTATTTCATTTGGAGAAAAGGAACAACTTCTGGCTGTGCCCAAACTGGAGAGCTCTTCTGGTCAAGATCAAGCTAAAGCTGTGTTAAACGCACTTTATGACTGGAACCTCGATGACAAAGTACAAATAATGTGCTGTGATACAACTGCGTCTAATACAGGGCGATTGAAAGGAGCTTGTGTACTTTTGGAACAAAAATTAGACAGAGAATTAGTACTCTTTGCTTGCCGCCATCACGTTTACGAACTGGTTTTAAAATGTGTGTTCGAAACAAAAATCCACCAAATCACAAGTAGCCCTGATATCCCGATGTTCAAAAAGTTTAGAGACAACTGGAAAACTATTAATCCTGCTGCTATTGAAACATGCACCGATATCGTCACACAACATTTTTGTAATACAACAATAGAAGAATTGTTGACATTTTATAATCAAGAACTGCAAAAATCCATTGTACGTGACGATTATCGGGAACTGATTGAACTATCTATTATTTTCTTAGGAGGAGATAATGAGAAAAAAATTAAAATCAGACCTCCTGGAGCGATGCATCAAGCAAGGTGGATGGCTAGAGGTATTTACTCTTTAAAAATATGTTTGTTGCAATCCCAGCTCAAAATTAGCGACAAGGATAAACGAGCACTTCAAGACGTTTGTTTATTCATTGCGGTTATATATGTGAAACCATGGCTTGGATGTAGTCAGGCGGTGAAGGCACCAAATCAAGATTTGTGCTTTTTAAAGAGGCTTAAGGAATATGAAACTGTTGACAAATTGATCTCCAAAGCAGCCCTGAGCAAGTTTAGTCAACATCTTTGGTACTTGTCAGAAGAAATTTCCGTTTTATCACTCTTTGATGACGAAGTTGATGAACAAACCAAGGGAAACATTGTAATGAACTTACAAAGAGAGAGTTTGTATGATTCTGGGAAGATATACATTCCATCGAAAGACGATATGTCTGATTATTTGTATGGTAAGTGGGAATAGATAGTATTATTTTTTACACTGTTTTCACTAAACTGATAATAATACTGCCTTATATATTGTTGTAGGAAAATTATTAAGTGATTTTGTGTCTGTCAAGAGCACAAATTTATTTTCTCGATTAAAAATTGATGAGAACTTCCTCCAGAAACCCGTTTCTACGTGGGAAGAAGATGTTGCCTATTTAGAGGCAAAAAGAAAGGTTATTTCTTTAAGGGCAGCTGAAAGAGCTGTAAAACTTATGCAAGATTTTCATGGTTTGATCACTGCAAAGGAAGAAGAAAAGCAATTGTTGCTACGCTGTGTGCAAGAGCATAGAAATCTGTATCCAGACTGTAAAAAAGAGACCCTCAAAAGAAAATATCCTGGCTGATCTGTAATTTTATCTTCTTTTAATAAATAAGTACCTATTTACTAACTTTCTTTTTGATTATTTTTATTAAATATAAATATTTCAATTGATTTAGCTACATAACGGAAAGGGTTAAAAAGAGCAATTTTCAAAATCTTCAGAGCCCTGTCGGCACGGGTTAATGTTGACGTAGGAAGATAAAATTTTGTATTTGAGTAAGTCTGGGTAGTTTAAAAAGAATTAGGGGGTATGCATTTCGATATTCGAAAAAAATTTTTTTTCACCCATATAAGGGACACCCTAATCTCCATATATCGATAGAGGATACATTGACAAACAAAAATTTTATGTGATATCATGTCCTAAAGTGTTGCGTTACTGAGATATTACATTTTTTGTTTGTCTATACTTCCTCTACCAATATATGTATTTATATGTATTTATATATATGTATTGCCACGAAGATTTTAAAAAACAACCAAAATGGCGGCTCGCGGCTATGTTAATCTCGAACCCCTTTCGTTACAGTTATATAAATGTTGCACGTAAATGTTTTATTGCAGATAAGAAGCCCTCGCAGCTCGTACGTGAAGTGGTGCTCAGGGTGTGGTGATGGAGTTGGTAATACTGAAAGCGAGAGCCCAACTGAATCGTCTCGTGTCGTCTTCTGAGAGGCGCGAAGGTGTTACCAGTGGGGAGCGCGAGGCAGGTGCGAAGGGCGGTGGCGGGGGCGCGCGGGCGGCGGGGCGCGAGCGCAACATGGCGCCCGTCACGCCCGCGCCGGCGTCCGCCGCGCCCTGGCTCAACGCCACGCTCGCATACAACGCCTCCCGGCTCAACGCCACGCTCGCATACAACGCCTCCTTTGACACCGACTACGAGCTGCTCAACGTGAGCGCCGCTGAGGAGCACGACAACCACTGGTTCTGCGCTAAATGGACCAACGCACAACAAGATCTCTTTCAGGTGAGAAGATTGTATAATCATGTCGTATTACCATCAAATTCAGACGCTTGAAAATTTGGGCGGATACAATCTGACAAATTCTACTAACATATGGGTATGACGGTGACTATCGACATCCACTGATGAAAGTTGACAATCAGCAATATCCGTGGTTAAAAATTTTTCATTAAAATTATTATTATCGGAAACAAATCTCTTGTTAAAATGCTTCTGATACACTGTCTGTGTATGCATTGTATGAGTTTTACATTGTGAATATCACTGCGTATTATGCTAGGGCCACACGAACGCTTAACGTTTTCCACGAGCCATCAAAACGTCCATCGTCCATCAAAGTCCATAATTTTCAAGAGAGCTGTTTACAGGATTCTACAAGGTTGACGGCACACCCGAACGTCCCCTGGTGTTACAGGTGTCCGTGGGCGTAGGTGACCACTTGTGTCCATCATGTGGCCCGACTGCTTGTCTGACATCTATCAAATAAAAAATACATTAAACATAAAAACTTTTAAAAACAAGCTTTTATTACAATGCACCAAAATGAAGAAGATAAACATAGAAGTCATTATTACTATTATTTGATGTAATTAATCCCCATCATTTATGTTTATGTTTTTATTATGTGATACTATATAAAAGATTATCGCGAGATTTATAAATTATTTACTCCGTTTTAGTGTTCTAAGTTGCAGAAATTTTTCAACGTGTGCATGTCCAGTAACGCATATAATTCGTTTGATTTGGGGTTGACTTTGGAGTTTTCCTTCTCCGAGACAGATTAAAACAGATTAAGAAAAACGGTTTAAACCACTTTTTATAAATGGAAAAATGAACTGTACAACAATAATGTAAAAAAAAATTGTGTTATCAATCTATTCAGACTAGTTTTCTAATATTATTATTAATTTATTTTGCATAAAACAGGCCGCAAACCTATGTTTCGCGATCGCATTCCTAGCGCCTAAGAGCTTCAAGCAGAGCATTTTAGTACTACGGGCGTTGGCAGCAGCTGGCGCTGTCCTCATGGGCATGTGGGCCGGTGCCGAAGTGTGTGCGCCAGACGTGCTCGCCTGGAACCTCGCGCTCGTGCTCGTCAATTCCATACACACTGTCTTTTTAATTATAAGGTACGTATACTTTTGTGTGTAGTGATAATACATGCAATTTTTTCCTGAACGCGTATTAGTTAGCGATAAACGCGTAAAGTTTATGAAAGTAATTTAAATGGATGATTGTCCCTAGGACATATTATAAAATAGAATTAATTCTAGAAAATAATAGGAATGGTAGATAGATAGATTATATTATAGTTTTGAACGACTTAACTTCTCAAAGGTTTATAGATTTACGCCGATTTTTAAAGTTTATTCCACAGAAAATACCTGCTATTTTAAATGTAGCAACTAGTACTAAAAATATATCACATATTTAATCCATTTTCATCCATTTAAGTAGGTATAATCCATTAATCCACTGGAAAAAAGATTTAATAATAGTGACAGTAGATCTTCTTAAAAAAATATAGAAATAAACGACACTTCATTATGAATACGGTAATTTAATTTTAGTATAAATATTAAATATATACCACGGTTTACTGACATAATAAGCCTAATTAAAATCATTACTTCGTTGTCTTGAATCTGAGAACGAGTAGTCTTTTAAGTATAAAAATGTTATGATTTCCAGCAGCTAAGAAAAGCTTAACCTATTTTAAACAGATTCCTCCCGCCGGCGCTTTCGTTAGAGTTGACCGACTTGTACTTGAAGCTGTTCAGGCCGTTAAAAGTAACAAAGAAGCACTTCCAGGAGTTGACGCGGGAAGCACGCGTCATACGCCTCGAACCGGGCGAGGCGTACGCAGTAGAAGAAGTCACGCCGGCTGATGAAAGATTATCGATACTGTTAAAAGGAAAGTACGTAACTACATCATTACATTTATCTAAATGGTAACTTGACTAAATATTAATTTGACTATCAGGTAAAGAACCTTTTGATGGTGATATGAGTAAGAATACTCTCATATATTTATAAATATTGTTTATGAAATCTGACTTTGGGAAGCACACTTAACACGTCCTAAACAATGTTTCATTTAAACAAAGTATGAAAGATCAGCAAGAGCATCTCCATCCCATTTTGGTCCTTGGAACCTGATATGATCCAGCGACCTATTGACGATAAGGAGAGATATAATACATTCCGTGCTACAATAAGAATAACTTCTATAATTTAATGAACTTTCTTTCGCATTAAAATACACATTTAAATCAGATTTATGGAAAAAATACACGAAAATATCTTTCAAGAATTCTTTAAGAAAAGCTTAGATGTTTCTTAATTTTTAATTTCGCCTGCTTTTAAGATATTTTATTAAAATATTTTATACGCAATATGCGAGGATAACATTAGCTTTAAAAGGGTCTTTTACTTAATTATAAAGGTTGGGTACGCCATTAATTTGGGCTTGGTTCTATACATTGACGGAGTGTCCACTACTAATTAGTTCAATTCCTCTGCGAGTCATTAGCAAACCCTTAACACATATTGTTCTGCATGTATATTTTATACTTCATAGTAAACCTATTACTTTATTAGTGTATTTAATTGTAGTTTTAGTTATATTGTGTGAAAGTATTAAATTAGAAATTTTGTTAAACTCGAAATTGTTTAAAACTTAAAACTCCAAATAGTGAAATAAGAGTAAAATGTTAGGTAATAATTTAAGAAATTAAGTGCATTTTTTTTAAATGGGGCATAAATAATTGCACGCAAAGAACACATTTGTATTTATTTTTAATTCTAATTAATGAACACAATGAGTCATCATTATAACAAACATAAGTAATGAATGAGAGAATACAGATAAAAAGGTTTCAATATTTGCTTGTATAACCAACAATGAAAAAATTACACGTTTTCTCTAGCACATAAAACAGCGGCTAAACACTAAAATGAACAAAACCTTTCTCAACCGCTCTTTAACTCTCAAAAAGACAGGCTGTCACACACTCCCGCAGACTGAGATAGCACAAACAGCTGGATAGGTAATAACAGCTGGTTTAAAGAGTACCTGTTCACTTAAAGATTGCGGGTGAGCTGCGACGAGACACATTTGCACTACATACAGCCCTACCAGTTCGTGGATTCGCCCGAGTGGGAGGCCAACCGGGAACAGTCAGACGATGTCTTCCAGGTAAGAAATACTACAAAATACTACCGGGTAATATGTACACCTGGTGATAATCTTTAAGATCTTTATAAGAAATATCTTAAAGATTACATAAATAGATCTCTAATTACTTGTGAAGTTTTCTATCGCATTAGTCATTAGTCTATTTTATAAAATATCGTGAAATGTTAACGAGTTAATAAGGAGAACAGGAAGGAAACTAGCATAGTTTATACTAGCAATGTAATGATGCAGAGCCAATTTGTAGAAAAATACTCGTTTGTATGTTACCTTTTCGTTTGCAAAATAGCTGAGGTCGTTCCAAAATATATCTTCTTGTTCTTCTTCTTCTTTATCAGCCTGTGTCTGTCCACTACTGGATACAGGTCTCTCCCAAGGTGCGCCGATCAACACTACGTTTACCAACACTCCACTCCAGCACTTGCTTGCTCCAACGGTCATTAGTAGTACGTAACCTGCCACTTCAGCTTGCTTATCTTCTTTGTAACGTCGGTTACTTTCGTTGGCAAATAGCTTCGTTCAGGATTTTATGTCTCAACGAAAATATATAAATAATCATTTCTAAATATTTATGATTTGAACAAAAAAATGCGTTGGGAAGTTATAATTCGCTACGATCTAAAAATAATTTTAAATCAGTTTATACTTTATTATACTAAAGAATAAAAAAAACGAAGTGTATCTTTAAAGTTGATGTAATTATTCATAAACATCATGAAGGCAATGACACGACCACGACACGACTCATTTGTAATTCCACCCACGATAACTCTAAATAATCCTGATCGTGACGTGAATAACTTATTAGAGGGACTCCATGACTGAAAATTTATGAACCAAATTTAGAATATCCAAGTTTAAAATAAAGTAACTCATCTCTCGAGTGGTAAGTGCCAGTTAGGTACATTTATTAACTAAATAAACCTCTATACAAGTGGCGTTATCGTTGTAATTGTATGTTTTTGTTCTGTTAAGTCCGATTTTACCGTTAAACTGTTTTATGCTCTATGCTTAAATGTTTTATTTTTAACTAACTGGATATTACATCCCATAGGTGTAGCCAAGGTGAGGCAGGGTAGGATGCTTCCCCCCCGGCATAGGGAAGAATAAGTAATAAACCTTCTAATTACCCACTTACACATTTCTATTTAAAATTATAAGAAAATTGATTGCTTTGCCCCTCACTGGATAAAAACCTGACTACGCCTTTGTGCATATCCCAGAGAACAATAACTGATGAGGCCTCTGCCTCAATTTTAAGGCATCGCCACGGACTAAAGACGCAGCTGGGCACGGTGTCCAGTGACGCTACCGGTCGCGTGATCACGCTGCTAATGCTAAAACACTAAGATGCGGAACCCCACGACCTACCGCAACCTACCGATAAAAATCACAATCGATACTTTTAGCATCGACGATTGGTGATTTTGCGACTGCATCAATACGGCATAGCATTTTGGCGCTTCTTAGCGTTCGATCGCAACATTACAGTAGCAGGTCTTTACGACTGTATCGATACTGCTTCGCGATCACACTGATGATATTTTCGCTTTATAAATAATGCTAGGAGGAATGCTGCGTCGTCAGAATCGATGGCGATACTGATCAGTCGATCAGTATACACCAGTCGCCCAAACAATGCCCAGTATCGAGCCATCGGCCTTGTTTCCATCACTACAGCATACCTACACATAAGTGACTAAGTCGCTGATCGCGGATGCTCAAAATTATCGAATGTGCTTAGGGCCGAGGAGTCAGTGGACGACAGCTGGCCGTACAACCAGGCGCACCGTGTGCCCGACCCCTTACAATACAACTTACGATTAAGTATAAAAATAGACACCTTAAAGTAGACACCTTAAAAATAATTATTTTGTACGTGCATCCAGCACTTCCCTAATTTTACTTCAGTTACCCGAATTGAATACTACACTTTAAAAATCAATAGTTCATATCCATAAACAAGTCCACTTAAGAGGTTTAATAGAGTTACCGTAAGTGGTACTATTTCTTCGGTAGCAGCTAGGAAGTTAAGGCACGACTTTATGAGTTTCCGTTAGCTCAAAACCGTTTAATGTCCGTGTTAAAAGCGCTTACCGTAAAGTATGAAAAGTGGCAAACAATTACCTTTCATTGAGTAGAGAGTGTCACTAAGTGGTGTTGCAAAAGGGAGATCCGCCGCTTCTTTGAAATTGAAGCGCTAGAAGTTAAAAGCTTAGCGATTTTACGAGACGTTCCTTCATTTTATAATACATATTTATAGGTGTAATAATTTAATGAATTGCATGTAATTCAAATTATATGTATATATAACTTTTGTTTCAAATTTAATTTACCATAATTAGACTAGTGCAACTAGGCGCGTTAAAGCGAAGCTTACTGGAAACTATAAGACGTTTTATTTGTAGACGCTAGGTGTTTGTTATCACCATATACCTACGTGAACTATGCCACAGAATAACTAATACGACAAGTAAACTAATAGTACAAATACAGAAGACTCACTCCCTAAGAACGCACCAAAAACCTACTAAATAAAATTTCGTTCAGCGCGAGCCAAATTAAATACTACGCGCATCGGAGAAAGGCGATATTACACTGAATAGCTGAATGTCACGTACACAATGACACTCCGTGCGTGCATCGCGAAGGTTGTAACCTATAATAAAATTATAAATAATAATATAACTAATTATAGTAGTTTTATACGTTTTAAAACACAATTTTAAATTGATCTTAAAAAATTAAATAAAAAGTATTATATATTATTATTATACCTACTTACACAATATGATAGTATTATTAGCGCGTGCTTTACAAACAGCTCACGGCAACCGACTGAAATAATCCCCTGCGCAGAGGCCGGCCGCTGTAGGCATATTTTCGTACCTAAAGTACGGAGTGGTCCAGGCCTGACTATACTAGCAATTCGAGTATCATACTATGCAAGAGAGAGTTCTTTCAAATACAAAATGCATATCGTTTAAATATAAGTTACAATAATGAAAAGTAATTTGTTTTCATTAAGTCTATTTGGTGTGTTCTCCAAACTGACTTATATAAAGTGTACCTCAATTAACACTTCATCAAAAAGGCGAAGAAGTTAGATCGTTTCGTGTCTTACTAAAGTATCTGTCAAGTGTCATTTGTATTGTCAGAATGTTGAGGTTGGTCATGGTTGCAGGTGACGGTGGTGGCTGAGGAGGTATGCACGTGCGTGTGCTGGCCACGCATGCGCCTCGAGCGCGTGCTGCGTCACCGCCCCTCGTTGAAGGTCGTGCTCGACTGTCTCATAGGTCAGTCCACCTTACTGTATGTAGCCCACACAATCATAATCAGATAATCACTGTCGCTGACACTGTCTCTCTTACTACAAAAGCGAGCACATTAATGGGGTCGTAACGCGTACGTTTACCTTTTCTATTTTACTCGACATTACAGTTGGGTTACACCAAAAGTGGTCACAAGCTGGCTATCATGACGTAAGCTCATGACCATGGTAGATGAAATCCAGACGAAACGTTGAATAAAATGAAAAAGATAAACGTATGCGTTAAGACCAGTTTCAAAAACCCATTACTGCGTGGAAACGTTTTAACCGATTCCGTTGAGCCTTGGCAAATAATTTGATTGTAATCCGGTTTATCACAAAAGCACAAAGTCACGAGTAATAACAAAAGCACAAAGTTATAACAAAGTCACGGACAAAATATAGCAGACATATGTGTAAAAAACGCGAAAATCTCAAAAGTTACCATACATTAAAAACAAACACTTTGAAAACATTCTTTAACACTGGTCTAAATAGTTACTCAACCAATCAGATTAATTAGACGCTTGCAAGACATTATTTTGAAGCGTATCTAACTTTTGAAGTAAAAGGGTTGGTGTTTTGTTTTTATTTTCATTTACGACTAGTTTTACTAACTTAATATACACAAAGTCTTTCACATAAGCCGTCAACGTCGCAGAATGCGACGCGTTCATAACAATGACGTGGGGAGCCGACATTATTGTGATATCTTTCCGACTTTCTACTTTCGTGTCTACTCGGATAACAGTGGAAAACTGCAGAAAATAAAAGTATAGCCGACACAATTTTATTGATGCAATCGTGAAACTTTTCGCTAATGAGAATGCTTCGACCGATAAAACATAAAACATCGATGTCGCGATAAAACGTAACAGGGTCACGCCTGTAATGGAAACGCTAGGTACCGACACATTTCAAGATTTAGTCTTATAACTATTTTGTAGGATTTTTAAATGTATTGCCAATGTTTTCGTTGTAAGTGGAAAGGCACCGTGACACTAACGTACTGCCTAAACCTGAATCTAAACAGCACACCGAAGTTCATCCATCGCTTTTAAATGTACGATGCAACATGTTTGCATCTCATGCAAGTTTCAGACGAATTATACGAAATATAGTTTTGTTTCTAAATTTTCAATTAGACCGGTCATTGATAGTAGATAATACCGTAGTATTTCGTCCTTAGCGGGATACGCTGGTCACCTTTACAATGCACTAAGCGCAACGCAAGATTAAGATTGTTCTAACAGATTATTGCATTGCCAATTAGTTTGAGAGAAACGAAAATGCTAACACATTTTCAAAATGAAAAACATAGGGCAAAATTTAATATATCCGCCAAACTCTCTGAAGTAAAAGATAATCGAATCGTCTTACAAAAGTCACTTGTATTTCAAAGCCATACTTTATTTAAAATGAAAAAAAAACTCTATTATTAATATAAAATATCGGCTTCGGTGTCGTATGGGGGCCACTTCATTAGAAAATAAAATACAAGTTTAGTAATTATTTAGGTATAGTATAGTATAGGTATATATTTAGGTATAGTTTAGGAATAAAAATATATGTATAGTTCATCTTTGTAGCGTCTTTTTATCAATGATTGAAATTCCCGCTCAACTTAAGTACGAAAATAAAATCAAAAGCTGTGTTTGCAAGTGGACTAGACAATTATAATAAGCTTTTCGAGCTAATTAAAAATATGTTAGTTTCTGTTGGGAGGCAATAAATAGGCATTATCTATTTCTGGGCTGTCTTTGAAGATTTCAGGGCCTCGGGCCAGGTAAGACTTGGGGCCCACTTATCGGAACTGTACGAGTAAATGTGCGGTGTTCTGCAGTTATGTGTTCTGCCACAAAAAAAAGAACGGATTTTTATTTATACGACTGTATTTGAAAACGACTAAATTTTGATATTCTTTATTAACATAAGAATAGGTATATTATATTTTTTTAAATTATATAGTTTACACAATTTAAAAAAATATATTTTTTTTTCAAATAGCAAAAAATATTTATATGGACTAGTTTGCAATTTTGCATTTAATTTTGTTTGCGCCCCTTATTGTTTTGGCCACGTTTTTGAACATAGCCTTGTAATCCATACCATGACCGATGGCGACTAACAGCTATCACCGGGAGAACTACGCAAAAACAATCGCTTCTTCGCGCGCCGCGTGTTCGTTCGGTTGCCATCGTCGGCCGCAAAACGCAGTACATTACGCAAATACGCAGTACGCAAATACGCAGTACGCAAATACGCAGTACGCAAATACGCAGTACGCAAATACGCAGTACGCAAATACGCAGTACGCAAATACGCAGTACGCAAATACGCAGTACGCAAATACGCAGTACGCAAATACGCAGTACGCAAATACGCAGTACGCAAATACGCAGTACGCAAATACGCAGTACGCAAATACGCAGTACGCAAATACGCAGTACGCAAATACGCAGTACGCAAATACGCAGTACGCAAATCGTTTTATCAAAACAATATTAATCGTGTCACGACCTTAGTAAAGTGTTTGGAGCGAACGGCAGCGTCTTCGCTGGCTGTTCTGGATGAAATTTACTATAATCATTTTTATTTCGGCTATTTTTTTCCAAATAATTTGCACCCCCCCACCATCCATCCCGCAGGTCCTTCGTCACAGGTCCTACCGGATCCTCCTTAACGGGTATCTTACCCGGACGCACCCATTTGGTGGGTTTCATTCTGCATCCGCATATAGCATTAGTGAACTATGTGTGTTGGACTACAAATGCCATACGTTAATCATGATTTGTAATCTAGCATTGGTAATTATGTGGTAACAGGGCCGTCTTTACCAGGGGGTGCAAGGGGTGCGGTGCACCCCGGGCGCTCACCTTTTAAAGGTAATGAAAAAATATAACGCTATAGTAAACAATTACACAATAGGATATTTGACTGTCATAGGATACATAATAGGATATTTGACTGTCATAGGATACACAATAGGATATTTGACTGTCATAGGATACACAATAGGATGTTTGACTGTCTTAGGATACACTCCCGCACCCCGGCGCAGAATAGACTTAAGACGGCCCTGTGTGGTAATATACATATCGGATAAACGAAGTAAGCAAGTTCGTATTTTTATGTTTTCTATCTGTTTGTTGAATCGATATCCTCAAACGTTATTAAGTTATCCATCTATGAAAGTTGTAGAAAAATATTTATCTTTATCTATGCATACAGCATTTTCCAAAACTGTTCTAAGACCCTTATAACGATAATGTATTTTTAAAATGTCCTAAGGTACTTAGAACATTTTTGCAAAATAAACATTCACACATTTAAAATTTATTTGTATAAAACATTTTTTTAAATAAAAAGTTTTAGTGGAAATAAATATTACATTAAATTAAAGAATCTTCCCGTTTCTATTAATAAGTGAGTACCAAAATATAAATATGCGATAATTAAAGAAAAAACTAAAAAACTTTGACGCTCGTTTTCTCGAAATTGACTTTTTGTGAGTTTATACACAAACGCAAACTAACCTACTCGGCAAACTAACAACGTGACACTTAAAAATATTTTTTCTTATTATTTTAAATTCAGCTTGAATTTTGAATATTTGAATATCTTTTTCCATTGTAAAATATTCAACAGAAATCGGTTGGACGAATATGTATCGAAAAACTTTTTGAAACAATAAATCTTGAAACCCCAGATTCATGGAGTCCATGCCTAAAGAAGGCCCTGTATACCTATGTTTTGTTTTAAAAATCTATCTATGTACTTTCTATCGTTAAAGTTAGGCAAATTAAATCAATTTCACGTTGTATGGGTTTATTTTTGAGATACAAAGCTTATTGGAAATATAGCCCTATAAAATTGTATTCCTTTAGAAAAAAAACCCTAGCTAATTAATTACAAGCGCTCAAAGGGTAACAATTTGTCCGGTTTTATTTCCTGCGAAACGGTGCCCTTTATAAAATTTTCCATGGACGAAAATAGTAGCAAGTCCCTCCAAATTTACTGATCGAATCGCTAGCACTTGTTCTGAAGATTATACGACGGTGATTCAGCACTTATGTCGCGAGGCTATTATTCACCGCCCTCGGCTAATGCTCATAATGGACCTACAAGATAAGCCATTCAAATATTAAATTCAAATGAAAGGAAAATGCTTAACATCTGTCTTGTTTTCATTTTTACAGCCGGATTAGTGTGAATTATTTTTGTAACATTCCTAGCTAAATTAAATACCAACTTATTATTAAAATATATGGACTCGTAGAAACTGGAGATATCCATTTGGACTTCTGTCGATGTAATAAAGAGCTGATACGTAAATATCGTAGCATGTTCTCAATGTTTTAACATATTCAATATTTCTATTTATATTTTAGTATTAAGAACAACGTCTCTTTGTTCTTGAGATCTACTGGTCCAATTTTGTTACGGTTTTCTCTGCTATGAAAAGTATTTATTTCGGTATATTATAGGATGTTTTTCATCGACATCGTCCATTAGTCCAATAATCATTGGTAACAAATTGATTTAAAAATCACTTTTCAAGCATAGGAATCTACGGGTAAATGCTACTACGCGCGTAGTTATTACGCCCGAGTTTGAATGAGTGGACAAGAAAACAAAATGCTACGGGTGTTAATTGACCTCTACGAGTACCACCTCTTAGCATACAAATAACGTAATCGTAGAATCATGAACATCTGTCTGGCAGATACATTGACAGTATACCTATCTAATGTACGTATCTATCTACCTACCTACCTATCTATCTAAGTCTTAAATAATTCAATCAATCATCGTGTAGGTATTACAAGTACTAATATGTTATATACAATAGTTCCATATTTTCAACATTCACTTTCTAGTAGTAAGTATCAACAGTGAACACAGTGAATCTAGATCGCGATCGTGTAGTGTGTTCGATTGATAGATTGATATATTGTATCACAAATATCTGGATAATTTGAAATGATCGATCGCGATCAACGGATCTCGATCCAGATTGAACATTTAATAACAAACTGTGTCGATCTACTCGTATATCAGTCAGCGAGCGCTCCGCGATGGAATTAGACAACGCCAGCACTGCGCTCCTGACGCCGTCGACCCTGCCGTCAAAGTCGATATCGACGTCACGTCAAATACTTCTCTGGAAGATGTTATTATTACTCTGAAGACCTTACCAGAGTTATGGGTTTTGAAATGTGAGAATTACATGAATAAGTAGGTACAGACAGAGGGCGACATTAGACAAACTCCTAAAAATCTAAAAGAAATGTGTGTTAACGTCACGGATGCAAAGAGTGGACTGATCAGTAATCTGGACTGATTAATAAATTTATTGTCATTCTTTGATTGGTCAACCCACATCAATCCTCGATCGTGATCTGGATTGACTTTGTAATGGCCGTGCGTAGCGAGCATCGTGTCACCAATTCACCATCGCCGGAGTGTCGTATAGTCAAGCCCCCACGATCCATTATGCACGACCAACATGCACGACACGGAAATTCACTTTGTTGAAAGTAAAAACACTTTCAGGGGGTTAAACTTAAAGTAGTTTTTGGGTCGCTGCTAAAAGTATTAGTAGTATTATAATGTTAGACAGTGAGTGGGTGATTTAATGGAATGTGATTGTCGATAAATCGATTATCGACTTTTATTTTGCGACGACATTCTAACCTATCTATTATAGGTAATTAGATAATAAAATATATGGTTTAACCAATACGTGAATTAAATATATGTAGTTATCTCACTCACGGGTGGTTATTGTCTACTTTAAACCTCCGAAACATACTAAAATTTAAATATATTTTGATAATTGGTAATACTTTGGGGTAGATACTAATTGCGTATTCGATGTACTAATGGGTCTTCAGAAATTATAGAAATAATGTCTTAAATCGGTTTGTTTGTTATTCCATCCACTTACCTACATCTAAACTTTCATGTACCTAATTGGGTATTAAAAATTTCATATTTTATCAATACATAAATATTTTGGTTACTTCTTTGTACATAGGTACTTCTAACACATAAAAGATCAAATTAAATTGTGCCTATGAAGCGATAAGACGATTTCACAACAAAGGTATACATACATAAAATGTTATGTGAAATGAAAACCTATACTAACTCCAATAGCATCCCTATCGCCGAGTATTTTGCTCATAAATAAATGCATGTTGAATCAATACGCAATTTATATGCAAATTGAATTACCCGTGCTGTCAAACAAATCAATGTAACGCACCGTGTCGATACGTGGCGTAGCGATCAATACAAGAGATGAACTATCTTCGATACCATCGTTTTTACCCACGATGGAATGGAGATGTTATTGCATTTGGGGTAAGAGAATGTATATGTATGTTTGTGTACCCCTTGGTTGCCACTTTTTTCTAAAACGGCTGAACCGATTTTGGAGCGGTTTTTTATAAACGTTTGTGTGTGAGTGTAGAGTGTGTTTTAGGATCGGTGTTATGGTTGTAACTCACCAGGGGGCGTTGCTTTACCAAGTTAAACGTTGTAATGCTTTATAACTTCTAAACGAATGTACTTATTGGAATACGTTTTTCTGAAGTGAATAGTTAAAAAATTGTATATTATACACATAACCGTCAGCACCTGATGCTGCAGCCGGAGGTGAGTAAGGAAACTCCTTGAAATTTCGAGATACAATGGTGGTTCAATGAACAGTTCTAATAGATGGAGGAAAATGATGCTGTATCCCACAGCCGACTGGGTCCGTCCGACGGACCGTGACGGACTGATCCAGCTGATCCAACGGAAGATTGATGTGTACAAATGTGATTATAATTTCTAAATTAATAGTTAAAGATGTGTACTTTCCATATAACCGTCAGCGTTTGGTGCTGGAGACTAAGGTGGATAAGGGAACTCCTTGAAATTTGACAGTAAAGCTCTAGTGTTTTTGGACAAATTTTTTTGGCGATATTTAGTTCGATGAACAAGGGGAGGACGATGCTGTATCCTACAGCAGACTGGGGGCGTCTGATTGGCCATACTTTCTCACTCTCACAGAAGACAGCTATGTATAAACATGTTCGGAAGTCAGTGAAAGTTATTAAAACTCGAGTAACCTCCTTTCCCATCTCATGCAATCCCGTATCGTTTTCATCATCCGGTGGATTGAGGAAAGCGTGATAAGGAAACGACAGGGTGATAGGAGATATTCCAATCCCCTTCCTTCCTAATGCTCTTTCCAAATCCTTAACGTGCTTCTTAAGACTCTAACGTGCCTGCCTTAGAGTGTTTGTAGAACATATCTAGTATGTATTCTCAAATCTCAAAGGTTTCTAATTTAAAATATCACCGTTTCAAGATGGTGTCCAAATAGAAATATGCACTAATATCTGATATTTATATGCATACAAAGAGAAATTTCCTGACTGTGAGTGACAGATTCTCAACGCCCGCGCCGAGCCGTGGTAAATCAACCTAACCAAAGAAGTGGGCAACAGCTACTAAGATAAAGAAAATTATGTAGATTATGTTTAGGTTTCACTAAGATCTCAATATCTGGGTTAGAACCAACAACAATATAAGAACCAACTTTTTTCAAGTAATATCACAAAACTTTACACATACTTTATGTACGAGTATTTACGTAAACATGTAGATGAACAAAGGTATTTCAATGAGATTATATCGTAAGTCCACACTATCCGGCGTGTTACAATCTACTCGCTGCCGCTCTCCACTCTATCACTAAGCTCCCTAAAGTAATAACTTTATTAAATTATAGTCAGTCCATCGAGAAATAAGCTTTTCAGTTGTTTTCATCGGCGAAGTGGTTTTGGGAATAACGTATCACAAATAAGTTACAATAATTTACTCGTTTAATTTTCTATAGTATACATATATAATACCTAGTGCTACTATAGTATTATAGTATATTATATAAATAAATATAAATTAACTTTTGTTAACCTGTTATATCTTAAAAAGAATGGACACTAGTTGACAAAAGTTGACACGTCCGCAGATGCGCTGCCTTTCGGAATTAAAAATAAAGATTTGGAAAGAGGATTGAGAAGGTAATTCCCATTATATTATATCACCCCGTCCATTTCGCTTTCTTCAATCCACTGGATGAGGATAACGAGACGGGACAGCATGAGATGGGAAAAGAAGGGACTCGACATTTGACAACTATAACTCCCGAACACGTTTGTACATTTAGCGGTCTTCTATGAGAGTAAGAAAAGCCTGCTTTAATATACAACATCGTCTTCCACTTTGTAGTACAAATATTCATCGAACTTAAACATCGCCAAAAAATTTGTCCAAACTCTTCTACTGTTAAATTTAAAGGAGTTTCCTTAACTAACTTAGGCTGCAGCATCAGACGCTGACGGTTATATGTGAAGTACACATCTTTAACTATTAACAACACAAATACGTATTCGAATAAATGAATTCATTTAGAAATTCATTATTCAAACCCTGTATTTCAAGAACTGTTTAAGTTAGAGGCATGAAATTTAACACATAGACTCCTCATTAAACTAATTAAACACATGAATCGACGTTTTTCATATTTGCCTTTCCAATTAACAATGAAATATATATTTGAGTTTTCGGCGCAAAATATATATTTCAAAAACTTTTAAGCTAACCTTATAGAGCAATTACGAGAAGCAATCAAGCAGAAATGTCGTGGAAAACTAAGCAAATGTGTGCGGCTTATCCATTACAATGCACCCGTCCACGCCGCCGCAGTTGCGAAAGCTGCTGTTTCAAAGTCACGGAAATTCGCCATTCAACCTATAGTCCTGACTTGGCTCCCAGTGATTACTACTTGTTCTCAAAACTCAAAGCGGACTTAAGGCGTAGGAGATTTTCCATTGATTATGAAGTGATCGCTGCCGGTTTTCGCCCATTTCGAAGACAAAACATCTGACTATTTTTATACTGGGATAGAAATGATTATATGATCCGAATAGTGTGTTCAAATAGACGGAGACTATATTGAAAAATAAAAATAGTTTCATGAACGTGAGTGTCCTTTTTCTTTGTCAGGCCGGAAACTTCTAGACCTCCCTTATGACTTAGAAGGAAACAATAAAGGAAGGGGTAATTTTGTATGCAATTTCTATACTCAAAAACTTTTAAGTTAGAGACTTGGAAACTTGTAATTAGACTATGGATAAATGAATAATAATTACGTATTACATTACATCCCAATATTAGCCAATTATGAAGAATGTTGATACTTCCATAAATGCGCTGCACAACGTTGAAGGATTAGGAATGAGGACTAGAAAGGATGACAAAACGGGGTAAGATTATATGGAATTGGACACATCCTAAAACGTCCAGCAAGCATAAATAACTTGCACACCCTCCCTATACATATCGAGTCTTCTGTGACAGTGGACTAACTTGGCATCGACGGATACAGCATCGTTCCCCGTGCCTACTTACAATCGAAATTACTTATTAACTGGTTCTTCGAAAGGAGAATCTGTGTTTGTTAATACGAATAGGTACTACTAATGCAGTCCAAGTATTCACTTGATTTCAAAAGGCTACAGTTTCGTCTGATAGTCCATTTTGCAATGACAATAAATCCGAGGCCAGATTATTATGGTAGCTGGTATTAGACGACTGCAAATATCTTTCTATACACATAAAAAGAAATGTTCTGACTGTCTGATTGACTAACGAACTCATGTTGAGCTGAAACCGCTGAAGCTAGAAACTTGAAATTTTAATTTTTTTATTGGACTATTAAACTTTTTTACACGGTAAACAGTTCTCGAAATTCAACCCCCAAAGGGTGAAAAGGGGTGTCAGAATTTAAATGGAAAAAAGATTAACTTGAAACTTGCGGTCGAAGCAGCGGGAAAAAAGCTGGTTTTAGTATAATTTTGTATAGAGTACCTACTTAGTGCGTACATTCATCCATTACCGTTCGACAAATGATAAAGCTGTCTTGTTACTAGCCAACAAACATTTTTACCGATATTATTTTAATTATATTTCCATTTACAACTAAGACTGCTGTGGAAAATTCCAACGTGTTGCAGGAGCAAATATTTGCCAGAACCCATATCTATCCCATCTCTTTCCACCCAGTAGGAAGTATAACAGGATAAAATAAATCTCTTATCCTAATACATTTCCTACTATTAGGATGGGTATCTTATCTCAACGAGTAATGAACTCTAAAGAGAAAGCCATAATAGAATATAGCTCGCAGTATCGATGTTCGCAGTACCTACAAGGAAGCAAATAGATGATAAAATCTATTTAATTTCCTAAGTGTTTGTATGCGTAATGTTCCTGACAGTGTTAATTTATTTTATGAGCATTATAATAACTGTTATAGGCCCTCTCTACACTCCCAGACACCAGTTGCTCCTCGTTAGGGAAAAATAAATACTATACCACAGTTAACGTTAATTTCAAAATGTATCTATGCTCATAATTATAAGTGCTCAATGGATGTTTTAGGCAAGGATATAACCCACAAACTGTACTCCGTGAGCGAAGGGCTCGGCGTGGGCGGGGCGACCGACCGCGAGGGCGTGCCGGCGCATCTCACACGCTCGGCCAGCGTGGACGCTGTTCACGAGGGCGCACGAGGACGCCTGCGCAGTGTCGCGTGGCGCGCACGCACTACCACCACACGAGGTATGGAAACTGAGTCAATATTACACCTTCACGTCCATACGTAATAACCACGCACAAATACTTATTTACTATGAATACAATTCATCATATTAAATGATCATTATTTCCATAAAACCCCATGTGACTAAAGAAGTCTGTTCTTATGCCTCAAAAGATGACAAAATAGTAAAAATAGTTTGGTTAATAGGGCTTATAATACGAATATTAATAGCATATTTATGCAACCTACAGATTCCAATGAAATTGTTAAAGCGATAATGTCACTGCGTAATACGAATGCTGCTGGTTACAGTGAAATTAATACAAATAATATAGAAATAGTGGCAAAATATATATCAGCACCCTTAACACATATAATCAACCGATCTATAGAACAAGGAAAATCCCAAATTATGTATAGTGTTATTTAAAATATTTAAAAAGGGGCAAATAGGACATGAACAATTATAGATCTGTAGCACTCAAGATAGCACAATGTAGCACAATGATAAGATATCAACTGTTGCATTACTTCTCGATCTAAGGAAAGCTTTTGATTTTGTAGTGCACAATACACTACTTACAAAATTAGAGAAATGTGGAATACGAGGGCTAGGATATAGTTGGTTTAAAAGATCTTTTTTTATAAAGAAGTGGACGGACGAGCAAGCGGTCCCACGTGATGGTAAGTGTTACCACCGCCCATGAACACCTGCAACACCAGGGGGCATGTGGGTGCACCGCCGACCTTGCAAAATCCTATTCACAGCTTTCCTAAAGAACCCCATATCATAGTTATTTAAAAGGCCATAAGCAAATTACCAGGGTTACAGGGTTGCGAGAGAACTAACACAATAAAAACTTATGATTCCTTGTCTAAAGTCAATGGTTAAGGAGTTCCACAAGGGAGCATGTAGGGCCTTTTTATTATTTTTAATTTATATTCATGATCTTCCTGAGACTATACAACAAGATAATTTATTGTTCACGGGTGATACTACGATCGTAGTGAAGACGAAAAGTGTGAACAAACTGAAAGATGATATAAACACTTATAGTAACTGAAGTTAATCGCTGGTAGGAGAGAAATAATTTATAAATTAATACATTAAGGACTGAAATGTTCTAATGTTCATCCACACAGACTACAAAAAAATAAAAATCACATTTAAAAATGACGTATTCCAGGGAGCTCATACTGGCAGCCAGTGGTGGCCCGCCAATTCCTGCGTCACTCACCATTCAGCCGGAGCGTAATGCACCCGCCCCGGTTACTGGCGCAGGCGTCGTCCGCGAGCCTGCAGCCGCCGGTGCGACGGCGCAGCCCGCCTCGTCGCGCGGCCTCCTTCCGCCGCGGCCGCGAAGTCAAGTTCGCGGAGGTCTCGACGGCGCCCGAGCCGGCCGTGTGACGCGGGCCGCGGCCCCAGCCCGAGCTGGTGCCGCTCATGTCACCGCACGCCACCTCACACCTCAGCCCGATACACTCCCCCTGACACGGACACGAGCGAACGACCATGCCACATACCACAGACTTCTAAAGTGGAATCAGTTAAAATAAAACTTTATAAAATACTACATACAAAATACAAGAACACAGCCAAAGCACATCGCCTTAGTTTCCACAGTAAAAGTAAAAATTGTCATTTGGTTTTCCTCAGTCGGTTTGTAAAGAGAAAGCGGATGTTAATTAAAAGTCTTTCTTAAAATATTAACGAAATAGTAAAAGAGCTTCCTGTTACTTATTATGTAGCATTTTATAAAATTACTTATTTAAATTAAACCTCGTCGTTCGCTCGTGATCAGGCAGTGAAAGTACAAATTGTGAAAGTGCGGCAATAAAGTGATGACTAAAATTAAAGTGGATTTGTTTCTATTGGTGAGACAGTGTTGAACTATTTAAAATTATAATTACTGTGTGAGAAAGTAGACTAGTTTAGGGTTAAATGTGTTATCGTACGTTACGTTGCAGACTGCGCTCAAGCGCCCCCAACAACCATCAAGTGCTTGGAAATCTGACAACTATAATTACTTTGCTAACGAATATATAGAGTGAGAACCTGTTCCAAACCACTTAGAAATTATTATGGAATTATAATTTTCTAGCAGTTGACAATCAAAAATGTGGTATTCTAAAAGTATTTTAATGTTAATATAATTGTTTACTAGTAATAAGATGTGTTAAATTCGTGATAAATACTATGGTAAAGTTACCGCGAGGATTTATATTCAATATATTGTTCTGTAAAGATGTACCTATTTACGTGCTCCTTGTCCTTTAAAAAAACGATCACGTTAATCTAGAGGGTCACTAAAACTTAATAAACAGGTCATTACGATAAGTGTTGGTACGTAACTACATTCTTTATCTACGTAGATATACTAATAATTAATAACTTTATTTTATACACATAAACGAGCACTAACATCACGTACCTAGTTAATGTTGTGTGCTTCACAATATTCATTTACTTTATGAACTTTATATCATTCAAAATGCTACTTGGGCAGGCCTAAACTCGCAAGCTTAGAGCCTCTTGACATAAAATGTTATTATTGCCTCTTCTTCATTCACCGTATAATTTTTATTTTCTTCGATATAATAAGCATCTCTATTGTTTATTTTGTAACTAGGTATAAAACTATTAAATCAGACCAAACATAAATGTCACCAAAATCCACTGGGTGCGGTCAATTTGGCTTGGTGAAGAGAAAGATGTTCAACGAATGTTATCGTCTTATGGAAGGGAATGGCCAATTGAGAATTGTAACACCATTGTTATAATTATACTAATTAATAGTAAGGTTCAGTAAACAGGTCAGAGAGAATATTTTGCAAGAATAAAGTACCTTAAAATCTATATGCAATTTGCTTTGCAAAGGTAGTACTTTTCTCCGTCATAATATAGGTATAACTCATTGTAACACAGATAACTGTAAGAAATATTCAAAGTGCACGTTTAAAAATATTTCTGACACTTTAAAGTGTTTTCAGTAAAACTCGTGTAAATGCTAAACAATGTGCTTTATTAAACGTATTTTATAATGGAAGCCAACCGCCTGCGGTTAGCTCTACCTACTCGTAGCTAGATGTCATGTCACATCAACATGATTGTATTCACATCGGTGTTTAGTTGGTGTTGTCGCTTCGTTACTGTACTGTGTCACACTAGATGAGAAAGTAGTGTTTGTATTTACCATATTATTTCCGGCAACCAATTACAGCTCTCAAGTCGGCTGAATGAAAAATGCCCGCGCAGCTACACTCATATGTGGTACCGGTTACCAACTGTCAGGCGATCTACATCTGTTCGTCAGACGGGTTGCTAGGCAATGAACTTTACCCTTCACTTTGCCCCACCAATCAGACGATACTCCAGGGCTCTAATTAGTTGTCAACATTTGTACCTAACTAAGTCTCGTCAAAGCAGCTACCACAAGCCCTGAGGAACTACACCACCTCTACAAGAGTGGACTCGCCAACCCGCTTGGCCAGGGTCACAGTTTTCAGGCCTTACATCCTTCATGAACGAGTCCAATGTGCATGAGAAGGCCCATGTCCAGCAGTGGATACTGAAAGGGCTGGTTGCATTGCATTGCATTTCACTGCAAGCAAGCCTCGTCAAGCTTTCGCTTCGACAATATAAGAAATTTAAAGAGATTATAAATTGAGAACGAAACTTGGGCGTCAGTTCTTTGTAATAAGCATTTGCTTAGATTATAATAAACTGCGATTGTCAAAAATCTTTCTTCATCATATACCATAAGCACTAATAATATTTAATAACGAAAAGGATTTTATATAGAAAAACACAGCACCCATAGACTATTTATTCGGTACTTCTTGCAGTAAGTTAAATACGGCGTTACTTAAATAGTTTTCAACTTATGCTTTGATTATTACGATTATTACATTTATGATTGAACATAATACTATGTAATGCTGTATGCCGCCACGGCAAGTGAACCAGTTATATGAATAATATAATACATTATGTAATATCTTATTACTTTCTATAACTGTGCAATAAAGTAATTCGGTTTAAATAATCTTTATTCTTATAAGAACATTAAATACAGTTCACTTAACTCAGATTTTAAATAATTATATAAAAATATTTACTGTAGTGAAAAAGCATGCATTTCAAGTACTGTATATAGGTATAAGATAAAATACAATAGCAACAATATTTTAATAAATATATATCTTTATTTTTATAGATATTAATAATAATTAATAATATTACATTGTTTAATCATCTAGTAATCTATTATATAATTAGAATAATATCTATACCAAGCGAACCTCCGACACATAATTTTATTTTTTAATTGTATTAAAAACTAGCTGTTGCCCGCGACTTCGTCCGCGTGGACTTTAGTTTATAAATAAACACCGTCTTTATTCGATGTGATTCTTTAAATTGATATAACTTTTTTATTTATGAACTGATTGAAATAAAACAAACACTAAATGTTAAGTGAAGCTTACCACAATTAGTGAAAACTGTACCCAAATCGGTTAAACCGTTTCTAAGATTAGCGCGCACAAACGCACAGACAAACAGATAAAAATTCTAACAATCATTGTTTTGGGTTCTATTGCGTTGATAAAGGCCCCCAATAATAGTTTTCTTATATATCGTCCATGTACAGACAGCGATCAGTTACATTTTTATTATATGTATGTATAGATTCTAAAATGTTTTAACATACTCGTAACGGCAAACCTATCTTTATTCATATTCATGTCTTGTTTTAGAATTATTTTCTTTTGTTTTATGACGTAAGACTTTTGTTTACTTGGACCAAATCCGTTCATGACCAAGTTTTGTTCTAGCTTTATGATCTCTCACGAATACATAGGTATCGTTATTCGTCTTGTCTCGTCTCGTTAGTTACTTCTTTAATGATGTAGTAAAATGTTGTGGTGGGCTACAGACTCATGTCTTACATTACAATCGAAATCATAACAATTTAGCATCATAAGTAAAACCATTACTTACTTGTCGGTCACAGTTATCAAAGGCTTTGTCAACAACATACTAGTGTCAAATGACAATGAGAGAATAGTGTAATTTTGTAACCTTAACCATATATACTGACATAAGTATAGGTATACTGGACATTTTTTCAATTTATGAAGGCTGGTAGAAATTTCGCATTTTTCTCGAGTTTTGTAGTACCCTCTTACTACAAAAAACATTGGCCTTGAACATCTTATGGTGTAATCAAATAACATAATAAAAGGCTAGTGAAATTTTGATAACTTAACATCTAGAATTGGAATTATAAATTGATAAGGAAATTTATAACATCATATATGCAGTGCACACACATTAGCAGATGCTTTTTAAATCTTGTATGTTTTGTGGTTATTCATAAAAATCCTGTGCCACACGTGCTTTAAAACTTATCAAAAGAGGAAACGATTTGATGAAATTCATGTTAGATTACCTAACGTATTTATTAGAAAATGCAGGATGTTAATTTCTTAAGTGTAGGTATATATAGGTATTAAAATGACTTTATAACTGACTATAAAACATTTAAAAAAAATAGTTTCGTTAAAAAATCTGTTGATTTATACAGGATGTAACCAAACGACCCCAAATCTAAAACCATCGATTCATTTCATTATTCTAAGTCCATTGTTATGAAAATTTTACGAAGTTTTTTTAGCGTTTTGTTTTAGTTTTAACCGAAATATCTCATATATTTTTTCTAAATGTAAAGAAATATTGTATGATTATATGTCATTTAAATTAGAATCATGTGTATAATCCATGAGACTCGGCGGTCAGTGACCCGTTCTAGATTTGACTTGTCCACTTGTTTTTTTTTATAGACTAGTGGGTGGACGAGCAGGCGGTCCCACGTGATGGTAAGTGTTACCGCCGCCCATGGACACCTGCATTCCTAATATGTCCACGGTTTGTACACTGTGCAGACAAGTTTAAAATTCAAAGGCATTAGAAAGATGCGAGATATTAAATTCCACAAAGAACTGAAGATATTGTTATTGAAAATTAGAAATTAAAAGATTTATAACATTGACTTCCTAACAAAATCACTTATCTGAGATTTTTTTTAAGATTATATGTTTTATTTAAATTAAATTCATAATTAACTGAAACTTTCATTTTTTTAAAAAAAATATTTTTACGTTTTCATTTGTGTTCAAATCCAGAAATGGTCTTCCCCCGAAGTGGTCTTTACAAGAAGTGGTCAAATCCAAAAGTGGTCATTGGCCGCCGAATCGAATACATGGTTTCAGGCTTTAGAAATGATTCCGTTATACATTGCATATTTACTTATTTATTTTAAAAAGGTATCAATATAACTTTTTTAAATTTCTGGGTTTGTACACATTTTATATTGTACACAAATATTTTGTCAACAAACAAAAGGTAAACAAATATGTACAGACTCCATTTACAATATAAAAAGGTATCAATTGTAGAAGTATTGCACAACTACACACACTTAGGAATTTAACATTCACTGGGTATATATAGGAATACTTTGTAATTAAAAATAACAAATCGTTAGTTAATGCAAACATTATGCAAACATTAATTAAAATTGTTATCAACTACATTCAGTGTTGTTGAGCACTATCATCTTCTTTTTACAATAGCTCCCTTCGGTATATTTTTATCATCTTCTTGTTACAATAACTCCCTTCGGTATATTTTTAACAAAATTTCAATGTAATTGTTTAATTTTACTTTCAATTAAAAGGTCTTCCATTTACCTTCTCTGTTATAGTGTCCTTTCCGTAAGTGTTGTGATATTACATATATACTTCTTATTGTGTACTTCCAATATGTATTAATCAGGTGAATGTTATTTGAATAATGTTTATCAGTTCCATATTAAAAAACTTATTTACAATTGACACTAACAAAAAGCAAGGCCCAGAAATGTAAACAAAGTGGTTACAAATATTTTTTGTAACCATTGTATTTATTATTTAACATTCATCAGAATTACGAATAATAATAGGACATCTACATATTTCAGCTATTTATACAAAAACTGGAGAAACTTCTTGAGTTTATTTATAGCTTAATATTATCTGCCTATTTCGTTTCTTATAAACAAAACCAGCCTATGTGAACTATATTATGAACTCTCTGCCTGCGTGCAAATATTGTAAGAGCGAAATATTGCAAAGGCGAAAACTTTATAATACACTTTGTTATAGTTGCATAAGAGCAGCATTTAACGCTTTCCATTGTTCACTGTGAATGCAAACGCAATTACGATGTGATATATTTTCTCGTATTCTCGTTTACAGGGCGCAATGAAATACAACCTTTATCGAAAGTTGTTATTTATTTCCGTTTATTATTTATTAGTCTGATATTTCCATAAGGCAGCCGTTAGAAAAATGTATAACGATATTTTACCTACTGTGTCTATTTTCACGTGCCACACTGTCGTACAGCGGATACAATTGTGTAGCAGACACTGGCAGAGCGCCTCTGTGATACACATTAGCTATTTAGAATAGGTACCGTCGCAATATCGTGTACTTAGTTATTGCTGTGATTCTCGCGATCTCATGTTATTCTTGATTATGGGTTGCCCCTGCGTCTCGTCGTGCATTACATTACAGTTAACAATCATATATTATTGTATTTATTCACTTTATTAACATGTTTATTATGTCTTTAATAAAACAATTGCTTACTATGTAGTTTTATTTTACGATCTTTTCAATATTCTCTCATAAACATTGTCATTTCCAATGCCAAGTAATGAAACTAACAAAGTAATTATTATCTGGAATAAGAATTAGTTTAATAATGTTACATATTCAAGCCCTGACCTCCGCGCTCGTGTGGTGACATTCGGGCTCACAACACATTCTAATAAATTGTATAATTATGTTTGTAATGTTAAATAGGCGGCGGCGTGGCCTGCTGATAACGCGCCGATAACATTCAGTAGTGTTCGTGGGGCATGACGTGCTCGCCCGCGACATACTCCCCATATATTTACTCTCATGTCGTGGGCAGGATATCAATAGTTCTCAATTATCAACATCACAGATAAAAGCAAATAACATATACATGTTATCTGAGGAGTCATCATGGCATTTCTTATGAGAAAATGCATAGTAAACATAAGAAACGTGAATAAATACTCAAGATTGTGTGTGTTATTTCAAAGTGTAAGTGTTTTGAATTATTATTTTATTGGTGTTAAAAGTGATTAGTAGGTGTTTTTAACTTAGTTTTCTTTGCTTTGTTTTTAACATATTTGTAACAGTAATCTAATAGATCTTACGTATTTTGATATATTTTCTTTTATTCTTATATTTTCTTACACAAAGAAGTGAGAAACGATTACACTAACAAACTTTTAACAAAGATTTATGTAGACTTTGTAATTTTTGCTAGATAGTTCGTTACAATACGGATCGACCAAAATACAGTATCAATTGTCGTAATCAAAAACATAATGTTATTTTAATCACAGATTTTCCTCGATAGAAATAAGATAAGATATATAAGTACGAGTATTATAAAATAGATGAAACGAATCTTATCTTGCCATAAGCAAACAACACGAATTATCAGAGCGAGATATCAAAATGATGTTGTTTATTTCATTTTTTTTATAAAGGTATTATATGTTTCCTATAAACGTACCGACAAACAGAAAGTGTACCAAATAGGAACCTTAGAAATTCTCAGGTAAATAAACTAGTGAAGTTCACCAAATGTCTTTCAGCAGTTCCGAGGTTACAAGCGTACCTTTAAACAATTTAATTTTGCAAATTACATCATATGTAATATTTATATAACTTTAAATACTTTAAAGGATATGATTTAACGGATCAGTGTTTTATCGCTGATCAAAAGATTGGCGATAATTGTTGAGGGGAGAGTGCACGCTGCATTCTCACAGCCGCTGGGCGCACTCTACTGGCTACGTTACCCCTCTCTCACAGAAGACTACCTTGAAATGTACTGCATTTCCTACTTTATCCTATTTCCCCAATGTACGTACGTGTTTCGGTAGTGAGTGAGATATGCCAGAGCTCATTCCCATCCCATCCTATTCTACTCCATCCCCATTTTCCCAACCCTTTCTCCCAATCCATTCCTTAATCTGCAAAGATGAGCAGCGCATCCGGGGCATGCCAACGTTTGTCATTCTGGACTAATGTTGGCATGCATCGCGGATGTCTATGGACGACAGTATCCACTTACCATCAGGTGGACTGTACGCTCGTCTACCGCCATTTCCTATGAAAAAAAAGATAGATAAGCGAAAATTATTGATTGATCAACGATGTGCGAGCAAAGCGAACACGATCAGCACTTATTTTTATTACGACACGGTCCAAAGTTAAATGATTACCTAAAAATAAAGTCTTAGCTTAAAATGATTGTGAGACTTTGAACAGCATATAATACTTGTTTGATCAACTCTGAAAGTAATTATGCAGTACTAGAATAAAATACATATTATGTAGAATAAACATTTGCTGCTTTTTTATCATATTTTTAACACAAAAATATATGAAAATTTTGTTAAAGTCCTTTTTACTGTATGTATAAATGAAATTAAAGTGCAACCGTAATTAAAACTTAAAGTAATCGAAACATTAATAGAGAGAACTCAATTCTTAACACTAATGATTAGTAGGTACCTACATTAGATTGTTATCCGTGGTTTAAGCTCCACCCGCGCGATCGATATGTTCTCTCATATCGATAACCCGAGTCAACCGAAATTCACTAGTATTTTCAATAACTTGACTTAGCAGAAAATATTTGATATAGTCAATTGTTTTAATAACCAGTCAAATAAAACTACGTCTGGGCACTATTTTTGATGCGTTTGTTCAATCAATTATTAGTTCGGTACGATTATTAAAATTAAATTGTATATAGATTAAATTTTCGAATAAATTTAATTAAATCTATTAAATCGTGATAAATTACCTACCGATCAAAGTTTATTAATAGAATAATTTTAATGCTCGTAGAATATTAATTTAATAAGCTCTTTTATAACACCTATCTTAGAAATTAATTCACAGGTCAATTTTCTATTTTAAAATAGTTTATGAAAATGAAATGAAAATTGTTATATGGAATCATTCACAGGACAGTTGTGGATCATTATGCTATATTGGCCAGGAACAAAACTGTAAGGTACATGAACAAATCAAATGGAGGCGGTTTCATACAAGTCACATCAACAACAAAATCGTAGCATTCAAGCTCTCTGACATTGGAGAAGGTATTCGAGAAGTCGTGATTAAGGAATGGTAAGATAAACTAAAAGAAACACTAAAAAAACATAACCAGAACCAAAATTTGTTTGATTTAATAACTAATTAATTATATTATTAAAACCAATGAGGTGACTTTGTTTTCATATATGGCAATGGTGCAATTAGCACATTCTGTCAGTCAGGAGTCGAACAGTAAAGTGACAGTACTGAGGACAGAGATTAACTCCTTGAAGCACACAAACATTATACACAAACACTAGGCACTTTGAGGTTTTATAAATTATTACTATTAAACTACAAAATCCTTATTACATATTATTTACACTAATCACTAATCAAACAAAAATTAAACCATCACTTCTCGAGTTCCCTCCAAAAATTCCAACGCGTAAGTCCAAAAGTCCGTGGGTTTCCCGAAACAGTATTCGTGATTAAAAATATGTTTATATCATTACATATTTAAACCATAGATTTACGTATCAATGATTCTACATTTTGAAATCATGGATCAAAAAATACTTAATTTGAAGGAAAAGGATAGTTTATAACGATTAGGACAAACTAGATCATATACCACAAAATACAAATTTTAGGTTTGTAAAAGTAGGTGACAATGTGCAGCAGTTCGACAATATTTGTGAAGTGCAAAGCGATAAGGCAGCAGTAACGATTACCAGTCGTTACGATGGAACTGTCAAGAAGCTCTATCGTGAGATTGATCAGATCGCGCTCGTTGGACAACCGCTTGTTGATATCGACGTAGAAGACAATGAAAATGAAGGTACGCACGTATATATGATTTTACCATTGTACCATGGGAAATAATTGAGGATACCAACAAAAAAATAATAGATTTAGAATAAAATAGATTTGGAATAAGTTTTATTAACCGCTAAGAAAGACCTACAAGGCGTGCGGGCGTGAATTTCAATCGTAGCACATATACTATTAAACAAAAATAAAATCCGAACCAACTGTCAAGTGGCACAAGTTTTCAATTATAAAGAGGCCGAGAGTCCTTCTAAACATGCTCTACAGAGTAATTTACGTTTTAGTAGGCACACTCGTACTCAAGTAAGAGATCCTTTGTGTCGCGTCTTTAGCGGTGTTGATAAATTCCATTTTGACATGTTATTTTATCCAACAGATGCTACATCAGATTCTGATATAGATGCAACTAAGAAAGATATCACTGAAACTACCAAAAGTGAAACTTCTAAAGTAAAAGTTTTGACGACACCAGCTGTAAGAAGAATCGCCGCGCAATTCAAAGTTAGTTACTCAAGCAATTCAAGTTTAAAATAAGCTTTTTTTATGTTGATGTATCATAAAATACTTTACTCTGTATCCTCATTATTCCTTATTATTTATTGTCTTTATGTATATAAGGGATATAATTTTTATGGCAGCAAATAGATGATCGATCAACAAGAAACAAAAAAAGAAAAGTTAATAACAGCAAATAATTTATCCCGTATGCAACATATTAGCTACTGAATAATCCAAAAAGAAAAGAAAAGCAAAAATGCATAGCGAATATTATATTATAAGGGTACACGACCTTCACGAAACTAACTATTTTAAACATTATCAAAAAATAATTTCATTTGGTTTGAACTTGTATTCGCTGTGAAAGTAGGTTAAATAAAGTATTTTCAATGTGTAACGTTGTTTTTTATAAAGCCCATAAGATCAGGTACAGTTTATGACAAGAAATGATCCAGTTCTAAAAAATTTGTTATTTAGTCGAATTTACTCTTTCTGCACATTAATAGCAATAACCTCGTATTTACATTAAATAAAAGGATGTATTATACCATTTTGAAATCTGTATTAAACACGCATTTTTTAAAAATAGTTGGCCACTTAGGTCCTTATACATTTTTTTTACACCCAAGACGCTTAAACTTTTCCAAAAAAAATATTTACCACATTTCATGCTGAAAATTGAGATTTAGATTATTTAAAAAAAAAGTGCAATAGCTACTCATACTATTTACTGCATATCTATTAGTATAGTCCATGAAGAATATTATAACACCAAAAAACCGACGGATTTCATTTATTTATAGCCGTGGTGAGATACGTAAAATAATGTGAAAAAAATTGATTTTTTTTTTTCTAAATGACATATCTTAGATACTACTTGGGATAGATTTTTTTTGTATTTTATTTCGAGCGCCCAATAGCTCTACTATGAGGTGTTTCAGGGTTATCCATTCTTTCCTGAACACCCGTATACGTATGACCATAATTTCATATTGGCTTTGAAAAATGTGACTTGACAGCAAACATCATGATTGGCAGCAAATTTAAAATTTTGCTGCATTATTTCTATGATGTCTTATATTTGCTTTCAACACAAAAGTATGTTTCTGGCAGCATGTAAATATAATTATGGAAACTTTAAAAAAAACTGGGATTCTGATTTAATATACGGTGTAAATTTTTATTTCTTGACATCTGATTTCGTGAAAAAGACAGTATTATGGAAGTAAAAAATATACAAATAGGTGACAAAAAAAAGCTTTGATTTTGTAATAAAATCTGTTTCTTTTTTCTTTAATTAAAGGAATTGTTTCTTACATTAAGGGAATTGTTACTTTAATTAAACGAATTGTTTTTTTATTAAACTAATTGTTTCTATTATTAAACGAATTGTTGCTTTCATGAAACGGATTGTTTCATCCATAAAACGAATTACCTACTTCTTTTATTAAACCATATTCTCATTTCTTGCCTCTTATTTATAAAACGAGAAATACTTAAATAAACAAGAAAAGGATCCTGAATAATTACTGAAGGAGCGGCAAATCAATAATAGCAAATTTAAAGGTCGGTTAGGTTTAGATTCTCTTGTGACAATAAAGAAGGGGGAATAATTATTTAAACGGTTTTATTTATTATTTAGGCGGTGAAATTATTGATTCGGTAGTCAGATAAATAGTTCGTCAGTTCTCGGCGTTCGGTAAAAATCGAACGTCATTTTGATTGAAAAGTCTTTCCTACCCAGAAACGATTTGACTGGTATAGGTTAGAGTGAGACTGGTTATTTTTTTTAACCAACGCGTAAATCCTTTCTATCCAGAAACAATTTGTTAGATATAATTAATATGTTATTTATTTACTATTTATACCAATATTTCTAGCGGACCGATCTCTACACATTTAGTAACTGCTCACGTGTTACTGCCCAATTATTCATTTTATCGCCTAATCGAATTTTCATGCATTCAAATATTTATTAAGGTAGTCATTTCGAGATATGTTTTACCCCTTGTTTCCATTTTTTTACTTCTCATATTTTACCGCCCAATCTGTTGGTAAACACAATTTTTTTTTTTTTCATACTGACCGATACTAATATATTACCGCCCCTATAAATAACGATTTGCTGCCAACCTATTATTGTTGCTGCCAATACGTAATTTATATCTGATCAAATTCTTATTAATTTAATGTCCGTCTAAATACGAGTACATGCCTTTATACAGTGCTTTCGAAAAGTAACGAATATATTCATTATATCTAAAATTGAGAGTTTTTCGAAAAAATCCTCTGACACGTCGATTTTGTTTTAAATAAAGACACTTTTTGACATACGACCCATATTTGTGACGTCATCGTTGTTCGAGATATGACGTCATCGACATTTTTTTTAAATGGCAATCCCCAATTTCGGCCACGCCATTTGAAAGAGCGTTTCATTCTACGTACACATCATCAAAAATTATGGTATGATTACATTAGCGTGAGTATGTAGGTTAGACAAAAAAATGAAGAAAAACGATTTTAAATTTCAAAATACTAAATTTCAACAACTAAATTAAATGTTCAAATTGTGCACCGTTGGCTGCCTGACAGTAGCCAAGACGATTAATAAATTCTTTTTGAACATTGTCAATAACTTCAGGAGGTATACGATGTATCTCGTGACGAATTCTTGCTTTTAAATCTTCTAAATTCTCCGGTCTAGTAACGTATACTTTGCTTTTTAAGTAATCTAGTAATCTAATTTTAAGTAATCTAGGGGTGTCAAATCTGGCGATCTGGCTGGCCACTCAATCAGCCCCCTTCTCCAAAGAACTCCTTTTTGGGAACACCTCATCTAAATAAGCACGGACAGGTGCTGCATAATGCGGAGATGCACCATCTTGTTGAAAGATGGATCACCAGAAAGACCATCTTGATGTCATTTCTCGGAAGATCACGTTCTTCTATATCTGGATATAAAGTTATTAATTCAGGAATAAGGTCGTCTCGAAGAAAATCCAAATATCTTGCACCAGTAAGGTTCACGTCAAAGAAATAGGGACCCAAAAAGAATTCTTCCGTCGACTAAGCTACACCACACATTCACTTTCTGAGGACGTTGAGTGTGATACTCCATCTTTTATTGGGGATTCTCGGTAGCCCAATAACGGCAGTTTTGCCTATTGACATGGCCGTTCAAAACAAACGTAGTCTCGTCAGAAAAAATTACGTTTTTTACGAAATTATTAACATTAGTGCATAGCTCTTGCATTTGCTCGCAGAATTGATTTCACCGATCAAAGTCGTCTTCAGATAGCTCATGAACAAGGCATACCTTATAAGGATGATACTTTGCTTTTTTCATAATTTTGTGAACTGTGGACGCTGCCATATTGAAATCAGAAGCCAATTGGTTAAGTGTTGAGTGATGATTTTCTTGTATTGCCAACAAAACGTTAAGTTGATCTTCTTCTGATTTTGAAGGTCGACCAGATTTAGCAACCATAATTTTTGACGATGTGTACGTAGAATGACACGCTCTTTCAAATGGCGTGGCCGAAATTGGGGGTTGCAATTTAAAAAAAATGTCGATGACGTCATATATCGAACAACGATGACGTCACAAATATGGGTCGTATGTCAAAAAGTGTCTTTGTTTGAAACAAAATCGACGTGTCAGAGGATTTTTTCGAAAAACTCTCAATTTCAGAAATAATGAATATATTCGTTACTTTTCGAAAGCACTGTATAATACCTACAATTATAGATGTGATAATTGTGACTATAGGAAAGATTTGTGAAATAATGCTCGTATCTGTTGTTTTTAAGGTAGATCTAATTAACGTTAATGCGACCGGTAGAAACGGCAGAGTTCTTAAAGAGGACATACTTGCACATCTAAATATAAGTTCAGACAAGTCCTACGAAGTTCCTGACGTCACTTCTGTGCAAGCTGCATCGATACCTGTAACAACGGCACAAGCAAGAACTGAAGTTTTATTAGATGACAAAACAGTACCAGTTACTGGATTCACTAAGGCAATGGTGAAGTCAATGACTGAAGCAATGGTAAGATTGCTTCCCTAGTTAATCATACTTAATAAGTATAAGTAGAAATTAATAGTAACGGTACGGAAAAATAATAATTAATTTACAGAAAATCCCACATTTTGGATTGAGCGATGAATATGACGTCACGAAATTAGTGGAATCACGCGAGCAGCTCAAAGTGTTAGCTCAAAAACATGGAGTTAAACTAACGTATATGCCTATAATCATTAAGGCGGCATCTCTAGCCCTAACAGCACACCCAATACTCAATAGCAGTCTGGATTACACTTGTGAACATATCACTTACAAAAGAAGTCACAACATTGGAATCGCAATGGACACACCTAACGGTTTAATTGTACCCGTAATTAAGGTAAATATAACATACGTAATATTCATATATTTATCTGACATATGTAGGCAAAACTCGGGAACCTGACAAATCTCTTTCACCATATTATCTACAATGCATTTTTAAAACTAAAATAACGAGTTGCATGCGTTACATATTCTGACAGAGAAATATCATAAAGATTACAGGCAAACAGATTTGGCTCTTAATCTTTGGTCTGTACGACACATTTTAAATTTACTATTTAATTTTCAGAACGTACAAATTAAAAGCATACTACAAGTAGCACGTGAGCTCAATGCCTTTCAGGAAAAGGGTTCTAAAGGTCAATTAGGACTTAGTGATTTAACTGGGGGAACTTTCACCATTTCAAATATCGGCATTGTAAGTTCATTGATACTAACTTAAGACAGTCTGCATATTGTTATCGAAAACAGCACATTATTTGGCCTTATTTATTGTATTATAATTATTTCCACACGGTCTGTCTAGCCTTCTCCATATATTTCCACACAGTCTGTCTAGCCTTCTCCATGTATTTCAACATGGTCTGTTGAGCCTTCCCCATGTGTTTCCATACGGTCTGCCTAGCCTTCTCCATGTATTTCCACACGGTCTGTTTAGCCTTCTTCATGTATTTCCACACGGTCTGTCTAGCCATCTCCATGTATTTCCACATGGTCTGTTTAGCCTTCTCCATGTATTTCCATACGGTCTGTCTAGCCTTCTCCATGTATTTCCATACAGTCTGTCTAGCCTTCTCCATGTATTTCCATACGGTCTGTCTAGCCTTCTCCATGTATTTCCACACGGTCTGTCTAGCCTTCTCCATGTATTTCCACACGGTCTGTCTAGCCTTCTCCATGTATTTCCACACGGTCTGTCTAGCCTTCTCCATGTATTTCCACACGGTTTGTCTAGCCTTCTCCATGTATTTCCATACGGTCTGTCTAGCCTTTGCCATGTATTTCCTCACGGTCTGTCTAGCCTTCTCCATGTATTTCCACACGGTCTGTCTAGCCTTTTCCATGTATTTCCACAAGGTCTGTCTAGCCTGCTAAATGTATCTTGGGTTTTATGTCTACTGAACCACGACATATGGCTTTATTCACTAAAGGACAAATTTGGGAAATCCCAGATTTATGTAGAACAAATTCGTATAAATAATGTAGAATGTGCCAATCAAATTTTAATATACTTCTTAACATTAATAATAAATAAAGACAGTCTTTATTAATAATAAAGACAGTAATAAATGTGTAACAATGAAATGTGTAACATTTTACTACCTTTTTATATTGTATTATTATATTTTTCAGGTTGGGGGAACATATACCAAACCAATCATATTGCCACCACAAGTATCAATAGGCGCTCTAGGAAAAATACAGGTAACATATTTATTTAGTTCACTCTACTAAAAACTAATTTATACCTGTACAATTTTGATTTAGTTTCCTAATTTTAATTTAGATCAATCCAAGGTCATGTTGAGGTGACACCGTTTTCTATCGAGTAAACTGCAAGTTATTACGATATTTAAGTAAAATGCTCGTCATTGGCGTAGCCAATATTTTCTTGTATTTTTTTTATGTACGAACGCGGCAGACGAGCATACAGTCCACCTGATGGTAAGTGGATACTGTCGCCCATAGACATCCGCGATACATGCCAACATCAGTCCAAAATGACAAACGTCGGCACGCCTCCGGATGCGCTGCCTACCTTTGGAGCTATAGGAATGGATTTGGAGAAAGGGTTGGGAAAATGGGGAGGGATAGGATGGGGATGGGCTCTGACACATCTCACTACCGAAACACGTACATTAGGGAAATAAGATAAAGTGGGAAATGCAGTACATTTCAAGGTAGTCCTCTGTGAGAGAGAGGTAATGTGGGCAGTCGAGTGCGCCCAGCTGCTGTTGGATTGTAGCGTGCACTCTCCCCATCAAAAATTATGGTTAAGTTGGTTAAGAGGGATGACAAAAAGGCATATTTTGTTCACAATTATCTTGTTTAATAAAATTTAATAAGAACTTAAAACATGTCTAGAATTCTACATTCATAAACTCTTGCAAAACTTTACGTATCTGATATATCAGCGTTTTCATCAGTCTGTAATCCAATCTTTTAGTTTTTAATCAAAAAAAATAGTTCTATTCCATTATGCTTTTTTGGATGAAATTAAGAAATAAAAATAAAGGCACTATATACTCGTATGAATTCATTTATATTTTAGATTGTTTTTTTCTGGGGTGGGCATCAGCCTTTCTGATGTACGCTAGCCCCCTCACCCCTCCCTCCCGGCTACGCCCTTGCTTATTATACACAAACAACAAGCATAGGTTATCTCTGACGTATTTAAAAAAAATAATATTTTTACTTAACAACAAGTGCAGTCGCATCATGTAATGACGTTGACTTTTATAATCTGATTATAATTTTATAATTAATGATATCTTGTTTGTCAGGTATTACCAAGATTCGACTCAGAGGGCAACGTTATAAAGGCTCACATACTCACGGTGAGTTGGTCTGCAGACCACAGGGTCGTCGACGGAGTCACCATGGCGCGCTTCTCAAACGACTTGAAGATGTATCTCGAAAATCCATACACCCTTCTGTTAAATCTATAGGTGGAACAGATCAGATTTATCTAGATTACATTTTTTATTAAACTCTTTTATACGACTACTTACATTTCAAAATAAAGTGTGCTTGAACTGATAAACTTTCTTTAGTTTTATTATCAAAATTTAGATTTTGACCTCAACAGAGTTAAAATCACATGCTATGTCACTGGATTTTCAGAAAACATATATTTATTCCATCAATTCTTGCTTGGTAATGAGAGAAACTAATACTTTATTTTTACAAGCTGTTTTTACAAGGTTTTTATTACAAGCTTTTTTTTATATTTAACTTCACATGTATGTTTAGGTCAAATCTTGCAAGCCAAATTTGAACCACTTCCTCTCAACCTTCGAACTTTAAAATCTTGCATGCTTGTTCAGTTCTGATGACAATACACTAAAATAAAGAAATAACCTGATGCTGCAGCCAGGATTGTCTCCTCACGAGGGGACTCCTAAATGGTTAGTAGCATGCACATGAAACTTTGCAAAACAAAACATGACTTTCTACCGTAATAATTAATATATATATATATATATATGTATATAAAAATGGATGTTGGTATATCTGAGATTAATAGATTTCGACACCGTTTGACCGATCACCATGAAAGTTGGCACATATATGACTATCGACTATCAACCACTACCGACTTTGTTGTAACTCGCCACTAGATGGCACTGCAGCACATCAACTTCTATACTGTTCAATCGATCGCAAATATATATCGCAATAAATCGCAATATATATATATAATTTCATATTGAAGAACTGGATTGCACAAAATTAACGCAAGGGACCTTGTAACAATGATTCGTTACTTGAAATGGATAGCTTGAGAAAAACTAAAATTAGAAAAATTATATATAATATATATATATATATATATATATATCGCACGAATTGTGAATGGTACCTACTTTTATGAATATTTCGCGACAAGCTTTTTGAGAACAAATAGTTCAATATAAACTCATTTTATTCGTTTAATACATGGCTTGCATAAAATCTTGTTCTTAAAAAAACATTTTTTAATATTATTTTTGTAGCATTAGCAGTAGAATTCTATCTTTGGTATTTTAAGTATAATTCTTTCTCAGTATAATCTCGACAGCTGTCATAATTTATCTCCGTTTCAAGTGCTGAATTTCCAAGCCACAAGTACAAACCCTTCTACAAGCAGTTAGTGTGTAATGTTTGAGTGCTGGAACAATGTCAATTTTTCTTTCACCAAAGTTATCTACTATAATATTTTAAAATAAATCAAACAGTTTGTGCAATTCAGATAATCTAAGCTACAGTGGTCATAAAGTAAGTCTTCTGCAACTTAAATATGTAGATAAAACTAACATCAAATTGTAAAATACTTTATTAACCAATAAATCAGACTCAAAATAAAATGTTTCATTACAAAATTAATTGGTTACCGTCGGATGACGTCAAACCGCGTGACTTTAAAGTAAGCAATCGTCCATTCTGGAATGCAATGGGGTGTGTACTCTCGATGAAACCGGGCGAAAATTTCAGTGAAAATCAACGCTTGTATACTGTTTATTGGTACCCACTTGAGCGCCAAGAAAGCCATATCAACGTCACAATACTTTTTGTCTGAAAAGGATAACCTCATTTGTAACTTAATATTTGATTAAAAATAATATAATTCACGGGGGATTAAATAGATGGTAAAAATAGTATTGTTTGCCGTGTAATTCTGAAATCAAATCAATCTCAAAATAACATGGTTAATTATTATTTTTTGTGATAAGCTGATAAGTAATCTGATTCCATTCGGAAATTTTAATTTTGTTGTGTAATAATAAAAGATGTGATTATTAATTAGGTAACAATCTAATTCTGGTGACAACATAGCTGGTTTATGATTTATGGTCTAAAACATGAGATTTATGATTGTAAAGCTTGTTTCTAATAATAGTAATGAATTAATAAAACCTTTATTTAGCAAATACAGATACAAAGATTTTTTAGAGGTAGCTCCATTTAGCGTTTGGACCAAATAGCAGTTCGTCCCCACGCAGTAAGTCTATATTCGCGGTAAGTCCATTATAACACTGCGGCATGTTTGTACAAAAAAGTTATCTATAAAATATGTTACATTGGGCTTGCATTTCACGAACTAAAATTAAAATTATGCTACCTTTATCTAATTAAGTTAAAATTCAATTTCCAAATTACCTATACAAATTCTTCTTTATCAAACTATTCAAGTAAGTACGAACTCTTTGATTGGATAATCGATCTCTTTTAAGTAGAGATCACAATAAAACAATTATATTTCTTAATATACTTTTGATAAAAAACATACACCTTAACTTGAAATTATGTAAGAAACCTAAATAAAAACAACATGTAGCTTTTTTTTCAAGTTTCTTAATAGTTGGCATAAAAGGAGAAGAACAATTGTTTTGAGAATATATAATTTTTTGTACTGCTTCCTGCACGTCTACGTTTGTGGAAAATCGACGACCTCGATGATGATGATTGATTGAACCATGATTGATATTCAAAGAAGACGCTACCTCATCGACGGTAATTCGCCTATCCGCCAGAATCATCTCTCAAACTTGCTGAATCTTGTCGTGCATGGTGGAGGTTGACGAGCGTCCTGCTCTCTCTTCGTGCGTCACACTCCGGCCACGGAAAAACACATTTACGTGACATGGCACTGTTCCCGTATTGTGATAACAGTCTATCAGCCCTATCAGTCTCTCATGAATTTCAGCCCCTTACAGACTTTCCTACCAGAGAAATCACTGCTCGTTGTTCCTCCTTAGTGCAAACTGCAAGCGGAGCGGACATATTTACACTGTAACCGCCGGAAGACAACCGACGATAGCGCACACATGTCTATAGTTGTACCAACTCCAAGCATGCATGCGTAGAAGGCAGTATGACAACCGTTAAAGGTGTATTATGATGAAAGTGTAGATATTTTTTACTCTCCCTCGTATAATGAGGTTGAAAGACGACAGATGGACAAAAAGAACAACTGCATGACATCCTAGAGAGAATAAAAGATCAAGAGGCAGACCGAACAGGAGATGGATGGACGATATAAAGAAAACAGGAGGTGCCACGTGGGGGAAAAAAACAGTAAATAAAATTGGGAAAAGCTGAGGGAGGCCTTTGCTCAATACTGGGCCACCGAAAAATAAACGTCATAATAATTACATAATAAAAAACAATGTAAATAAAATAATTTAATAGTAAAAATAATTAATAATAATATTTTTTGTTAATTGTAGATTTAAAATATAGGTAAAATAAAGACTGTATATATTTATTATACTCGATTTATTTTATTTTAGATCAATATTAATCAACAAGTATAAACGTTAAGTCATGTCATAACTTGTCTACGAATATAATAAAGTGTAAGATCGTGCGAATGTTTAGTTGGCAATGCGTGAAGGGCAAGGTAGAACCAAAAAGAACATTACAAACAGTCGAAATGATAGTTTGTAAAAACGCAAAAAAGTGTAATCAGTGTAATAATATAATAGTAAAATTACATAGTTCAACAAACACCAGACAGAAACAGCGTACAGACAATAAATGCAAACTAATCATTTCAAGTAGTCATAGGCGTTTTCGTATAGATCATATCTAAAGTATGTAGTACTAAGTTTGTGGTAACGCTCATCACAGGTGTATACGTACCTCAAGCTGAAAACTGAGTCAAACGGAACAAGCATCCACACAGTTCGGATCACCTGTTTTTATATAAGTATGAACCAGTCATTAAAGGGAAGTAATTACCTGCAATTCTTATAAAGTAAACCTTCCTTGGCGACGAAATCTGTATATCTTCAATTTTTAAGGCCAATAAAGAACGCTGTCGGTCGCTCCAGTTGCGCTCCAATTCGCGCAAGAGGCTGAGACGTGCGGCTTTTGTCAGGAGGCCGTTTAGGTCTGCATACTGACCATCGCTAATAACTTGCGTCACACGAGATATTGCCTGAAGTATATTGCAAGTTATTTTTATAAAACGTAAGCAACATTAACTAATTATTCTTATAATGCGCCTAAGTCTATAGAACGTTTTAAGTCGACAGTCGACAGGTAGAGCTCAAACATGACTGACGCACTCGTGACTCAAATCCCAATTCACACGACCACATTGCAGAGCCATTGCCGTTTAACAAATATTTTATTTATAAACATGTATTTATAAGTAAATCATCCTGACGTATAAGGAAAATTGGACCATACAGAATGCATCAAGACGGACAATAGCGGAATTTCCTGACATTTTCCTCATTTTCTACGTTAATTACTATCTATACGAGTAAATAACGACATGGTATTGAGCACTCTACGTCATGATACGCAGGTTTTCCTCTAACGCGAAATGCACGATTCGCACCAACGCGCAAATAATAGTGCATTAATCTATAATAAGTCTATAATAGTCTTTCAAAGAATAATTAATTTTATTTACCTAAGTGTAAACTTCTAGGATGTTATCGTTACAAAAAGTAATTACGCTGAGGCACTGAAGATAGATTTACCTACTAGAGATTTACAACGACTCACCTAGCAAATATTTAGTTATAAAAATATCATATAAAAGTGGTTATCCTAAACAATCCTTTACCGTTGCTTTATTCGGCTCTCAATCGTGATTAATTTGTGTCGTCTTACAACATTATCTAATTAGTAGTAGTAGTAGCTTTACAAAATTAGTAAACAACGATACCGTTTTGAATAAGTAAACAGTTTGTTATTGCACTTGAATTGTGGACGAGAAGGCGCGTTCTGCTGCACAGCAATAAAACCATAATATAAAACATTCACTCATAGGTACACTTCTGTATTATTCTGGCCTAGTTTTGGCCAGATCTCTGTATAAAATATAGGTCAGCTACCTGTCATTGTGTAGGTTTTTTGGTCCAAACTATCGGAGACCACATACAAAGATCAATTGTGACCAATAAATACATACCTACTTAATATGCAATTGCCATGCTAGAAGGAGAGCGGTGACGGCCCAGTGTACCTTAACTACTCTCGACACATGTTTAAGAGGTAATTAATATATTAAAAACACGTAACGTTTTTACGTAAGAATTTTTCAGTTATCAGTAGCTCGGCAATGAACAGAAACTTTGTAAGGAAATGTGCGTGCTCGAGACGTAAAAAAAGTGTAACATCCACCAATTCACATTCCGTGAATAATCATGGTCCGAAACCCTCCTCCTAATTACAAGTGAAATTTATAGGCTGATAAACGGTCAGGACCGACCTATGGACTGTCGGGGTGAACCTCCTTCTTTAAGCACAAGCACAACTGTGGTCAGAGATCATTTCTGGATTTAACCACTTCTTAATATGTTCAATGCTTGTACAGTGTCCAGACAAGTTTAATAATAGAATGATGCCAGATATTAAATTCTGAAGAACAAAGAACTGAAAATATTGTTAACAAAGTTGGAAAATGAACAATTTGTAATATTGACATCCTTGAAAAAAAAATCATCGCCAAAAAAAATTTTAGTTTCTGTGAAATTATTTTTTAAAATTTAAAACAAGAATTTATGTTCTGTTTACATTCAAAATAAAATTCATTATAAAGTGAAACTTTCGTTTTATAACTATTTTATGTTTTCACACTGTACATGCAGTGGACATATTAGAAAGTGGTCAAATTCAGAAATTATCTTCCCCAGAAGTGGTCTTTACAAGAAGTTGTTAAATCTAGAAGGGGTCACTGACCGCCGAATCGAAAGAAATATTAGCCTTATAGCGTGACCTCGCCACCTCGCATGATTGTGGGATGCGGTTGCGATGCGACAACGGCACAGTTCTCCTCGTAAATCCATGTATGCAGGGTACACAATAACGTAACAGGCAGTATACATGTTGTCTAATTTATTATAAATTATACTCATATTTAAAATAAAAAAATAATAATTCACTTGCCTGTCTCGTTCCATATTTAAATTCTTTCTCTTCAAAAATTGGATCCCAAATATTCCTCAATACACTAAAGTCAATTTTAATCATCAGCCACGTTATAGGATTTTGAATTAATATTAATTTAGGAACACGTTTCTTTTTAGGCTTTTCTTCTTTTTTGCGAAAACTGAAAGGTGTGAAACTATTTAGAAAATTAAAGCGACTCTTTGACTCTGATTTCAAATCAAATTTTAAATCCGACTGTGACTCTTGTCTTGATTTCGGTATTGACTTCGGCTTTGATTCCTTCCTTGATTCTGACTTTGACTCGGATTCTTGCTGGGACTTTGATGATCTAAAACCATGCTTTGATCGAGTCTCTAGGTGGGACAACTGTGCAGGGAAGTCTTGCTGACAAAATGAAGCAAAGGGAACCGAGGTAATTTGCGATGGGGAAGTCAACACTCTTGTATTCAAACAGCAGCCATTACTAATTATCTTAGTGTTAAGCCTTATTGCACTGGACCAAGGGCATCTCACTAATAATTTTAATGTTCCGGCCATCTGTGAAATCGTTATATGGAATTAGCTATACGAAAAACATGATACAAAGTTTAAGTTACATGTAACTTTTTAAATTCTTTATATAATACCTTGCAAAATATGAAACAGGGTGCAACGAGATTATATAAGGAGTTTATATACCTATATATAAAAGAAAGTAACACGAGATGATTGGAAGAGATCGCTTTTAGTAATAAGGCCGCTTATTGCTTCTGTAGGTACCTATATTTTATGTTAAATATAATTAATCTAATTAGTAGTTAAGTTGAAACAGAAATGCAATAAAGAATAGTAAAAGACATCTCGTTTACTTTCTTACATAATATATATGTATGCACCTAAAGAACTTTTTACAAATATTTACAATACTTAGTACTTAACGGACTTTGATAAAAAATTACACAATATCGGAAAAAATAGTACATCACATAGTACAGTAATAAAGTCAAATTCGTAGTTTCAGAATCTAGTATAAGCAAATAGACACAGGACTCTTGCGGTGCAACTAAATATAAATTATACCTAGATAAGAAATGAACTATAGACTGCTGTACTTACCATATCTCCATTGCAATGTAATAAGTAAGAAAATAGGTAGGTACTATTAAAATATCTTACATTCAATTTCCTTCATTTTTTATTTTATTATTATTTTATAGAAATTAAAACACTGAAAACATATACATAACTGTCATCGAAATAATATTTCGCATAGTTATACTTTTTAAATAAAAATTATATCTAAAGAGGTTTAATTAAACAAATACGATTATTTAATCTCCGAAACTTAATATTACTTTTCTAATTGATTTTTAGTTTTAAATTAAAAAATAAAATGTTTAATAACAAAATAGTGACTTCCATAATGTGGTAAAAAATTATGCTATAAAATCTGAAATTAATAATCTAATTTCTTAGTGCCTTCAACTTTTTTCAAAAATTTCTTTCTTTTTTCTTATTTCATACCGCGGCTGTTTTACAATTTCATCACAGGTTAACATTTCACGTTAATACCGTTACAAGTAAGTATGGCCTTTAATTGGTACCTACACAGATTTTTGACCAGATATATATTAGGTATAGGTATATATTAGGTATATATATATTAGGTATATATAATAGGTACATATTTGAATACATATAATAAAGAGGAAAACGAATTGTATTAATTATTATTATGTCGGTTTGCATTGAAACACTAAAACAAGTTACCAGTTTTTATAGCGTCTTTAAAACAAGCGGTTTCTTTATTAATTCTAGGTACCTACTGTTGACAAAAAATGCTGTGAATCAATTTACGTATTTCGTGATTGTTACGAATTAACGGCTGTAAATAAATTTATACGAATAATGCTTATTGCTTGAGAACTCTTTGGTATTCCCCTAAGGGTTTTTTTCAAATCTATTGGCCACTTTTGAATTCGCTAGAGTAATTAGCTCAAACAATTAATTCATAGAAATTGAATTATCTTATGTAGCTTAACCTTTTATATGTATGACTCTAACGAAAAACCAGTTTTAAACTCAACGAGGGTCGTTTCCTCTCTAAAGGATAGTGTGCAAGTTTAACCCAACGTAAATGGTAAATACCCTGGTAACTGTATATATTGTTTACATTATTTAACATTGTCGTCAATTATGTTCAGACAGCCGAGAGTGCGAAACATAAAGTTTTGCTGTGTACTAGTATCTATACATTTATCTGAACTGTACGAATTTCATTGAAATATCAGAGGTGAGTACCTATTTTGATTCTCAGAGAATACTTAGGTATAACACATCGTGACATCCGGATTGTGATCAGTCGAGTTAAGAGCACGATCTGGCAAGGCTGTGTTGGTTGTCGTTATATCTATCTATAATATCAATTTTGTGTTTACAGAACATGTGGGATTTATTGTTCGGCGTTTCGGCGCTGATGTCGCTAAGCACTGCGTGCACGCCCAGTGTGACAACAGTGAGCGGCACACTCGCCCCTGTCACAGTGTGCTCGGGAGAAATAATTTTTAATGACGATTTTGACGAATTCGACCTCGAGAAATGGCAGCATGAGAACACTCTTGCTGGTGGTGGTGTAAGTACTAATGCCGCTTACTGTTATTTGGAATGAGATTTACTACTGTTATCACAATAGAGATGTCAATTACGAGTATTTAAATAGATACCGAGAAATAATTATTTTGGATCGTCGTTTAACCTGTTTTATCAATGTCCAAAATTACAACTCATCGGGCATTTGATAAAACAGGTTAATGGCTTTTTTAACGTTACTTTTATCTTAATTTACTTGCTTCCTATCTCATTTTCTTGAAACATAAAATACACAATATATAAGGTCGGGGAAATAGTTTCTATATATTTTATAGACAAATTCAAGACATTTTTTTTAAAAGTTTAATTACATTTAATTGTAATATATATCTGCCGTTTTGTTCTATAACTTGTTACCATCTTGTAGGTAGTAACATAATCCCGTTGCTGTAGAAATTGCGACAAGTAGTTTTGACAGTCCTCTCTTGATGTTAACCTTACACTACCTAAAGAATTCTGAAGAGACCGAAACAAATGGAAAACTGAGGGCGCAAGGTTAGGGCTATATGGTGGATGCATCAACACTTCCCAACCAAGCTCTCTTAATTTTTGCTGAGTGGCCAAAGATGTATGTGGTCTGGCGTTATCATGAATGACTACACCCTTTCTGTTGATCAATTCCGGGCGTTTTTCTGTTTCTTGCTCATCAGCTGTTGGCAGTAGAGATTCGAATTGATGGTTAAGCTTCGGTTGATGGTTTTCGGTTGATTGATTGTTAAGGTTAAGCTTCATAATGAACGATGCTCTTCCAATCCCACCATACACACAACATCACCTTATTAAGCGTTAATGAACCGTTCATTAGGTTTCTTTCAATGAGCTAGTGTGGTATCCAAATATCGAGCTTTTTTGTGAATCCAGACTTTTTCAAACGAGTCAAAACTGTTTTGTAGCCAATGCTCAGTTCATCAGCAATGTCGTAACTACTTATATGCCGATCTTGCTGCACTTTTTCACAAATGGCATCAACTTTATCGGTAACAGGGAGACCGTGTTTTTGTTTTTTTTTTTTTTGTTAGGAAAGACAACCAAGGAAAATCCTCATGGACACCTGGGAATGGGGGCCCAGGTAGTGCCGGACTCTTACCGGCTAAATAACCTTGATTTGTCTTAACATCGTGTATGTCTAAATTCTTGTGGCCTTAGTGGCCTTTTAAGAGTCACCGGGTAGATTTAGGGCGAGCGCAGAAGGCGCTCAGCCAGGAACAGTGTGTGTTGCAACGAGCCTAAGGGCTCCCCCGCCAGTAAACCGGCGGAAGGAACGGACCTAGGCTTGGGGTTTTGCATTGGGAAGATACCGCGGGATCGCGAGTCGGCGAGAAGCGCCCAGGCACGTGCCGATACCTAGTAAAAGTGTTGGCTGAGGGCCGGTGTGTGTTAACGGTGTAACGAGGGGGACGTCCACGTCTCCGCCGGCGAGAACGGTGTCTGTGTGTGTTTTAAAAGAGACTGGAAATTTAGGGGCACGCCTTGAAGAGGCCAAGGGCGCTAAGTACGGGCTCGTACTTGATGACAAGGTCCAGACGGGCCAGAGGGTTTCCGTCAGTGGACCTGAGGGCTTGGGCCAGGTTTCTGATTTCCTGGAGATTTATGGCCCCTAGGAAGTTGCTGACAAGGGCCAGATCCTCCGTTAGACCAGGACTAGCCTGGCTTTGGGAGGAGGTGGCCTTAGAGGGCTGCGGCTTAGGGACGGGTTTGGGGGCCGGCGCAGGGGCGGCTGGAGTGATCCTCCTCCAAGATTGCTGCGCAGGTTTAGGAAGCGAAGGGAAATTCGCGGGTGTGAGCACAGCGGCTGGGGTGGGTTGCGCAGAAGGCGCCCGCGCAGGTATAGGTGCTTTCTCTTGCACCGATGTGAGGGGGGCCAGGGGCGCCTGCGTAGGAGAGCGCTTGGCTGGGGGTGGGGGCCTAGCGGGGACCCTCCTGGAGGGCCTCCGCGGCGCTTTAGGGCATCCGCGATAATTCGCGGGATGCCCCAGCATCCCGGATGGGTGGAGGTGTCCGCAGAGGACACAGCCGGGGGGGTCCTCGGCGCCCTTGGGACGGGTGCAGCTGCTGGTGCCGTGGTCACCCAGGCACTTTACGCAGCGGGGTCTCGCGTAATAATTACGCGCTGCGTGGTCATAGTATTGGCAATTGTGACATTGCCCAATACCGCCACGCTTGTCGAAGGAGAGACCGGAGAGCCCGCAGATAGAGCGGGTGTCGAAAATCCTCTTACCCTCTGGAGTGAGGGAAAGGACAACCAGGACTAGGTTGTAAGGGGTCCTGTCGCGCCCCTTGTAAAGTCGGTGCACTTCCAGCACCGGGAGGTCATGGGATTTGAGATCCTCGAGGGGGCTTTTCGGTGCGAGTAACCGCGGGCGGGGGGGTGGTCTGACGAGAGCGGGAAGCCGTGCCAGGCTGGACTACGGAGTCCTACTTAGCGGACTTCGGGGGTGTAGAGGGGGTAGGGGAGGAGGTCTTTTTAGACCTTTTCCTTTTCTTGCCGACGACGGTGAAGCCATCGTCGGAAGATTCCGCCTCAGATGCGGAGTCGGAGTCTGAAGAGGGCTGGACTACGTCCATTCCCTACTGGGAGACGGGCTCGAGAGATGCGGGTTCTCGGGGTGAGCCGCGGGTTTTTGGGGGGCTGGGGGGGCTAATCTCTGGGATAGAGATTTGTAGACTTCCGGATGGGAAGTTTTGAGCAGCGATATTATGTCGTCGCTACTGATCGTAGCCATAATTGGCTGGGGTGGGGGAAGAGCGAGAGAGAGAGAAACGTCCTGTCGCTATCTCTATCACCCCGGGTAGGTGGGCCCGGGGATGTGTAACCCTCCCTGCTGGGTGTAAGCAGGGAGATGAGTGCCTACTGTGAACCCTAAGCTTGTAATCCGTCGCCAATCTTATTGTGCGACGGGGCCCTACGGTGTCTAGTGCGAAGGGTGTAGACACACCCAACCGATACTAGGTGTGTAACTGTGGAGGCAAACCAGAGACTAGGCCGACTAGGAGATCCCCCAAGGCCGATTGTCTAGCTCCCGTCCAATTGACTGCCTCACCCTGAGGGGGCTCGGCGGGTGTTATTGGGTCAATACCCCGCTCGGATCGTTGGCACCGTTAGGTTTCCACCGAGGACCACGAAACAGTGGATTTTCCCAGAAGGGGCAAACTGCAATTGCGCTGCAGGAGTTTTTGGCCAATCAGCCGCCGCCTTGAGAAAGGCAGCTTTTGATTTGAAGTCGGGTAGACTTCAAGTATCGCTGCGGCAAGCGCAACGGAGCCGGGCGTCCGATCGCTAGCGCGGTCGGAAGCGGGGTGTGGGACCGCCTTGAGAAAGGCAGCCTTCGATTTGAAGTCAGTCAACTTCGGGCAGCGCTACGGCGATCGCAAGGAGCCGGACTTCCGATCGCTAGCGCGGTCGGAAGCGGAATGTGACGCCTGTACGCCTACCAACAGGGAGACCGGAGCGAACTGCATCTTTAACATTAAGATCTCCTGACTGAAAACGCTTAAACCAACTTTATACTCTTACTGACACTGCATTAGGTCCATAAACGGCACAAATTGTTTTCGCTGCTTGTGTCGCATTTTTCCCTTGTAATAAAACCTTAAAATGTATCGAATTTCTTCATTAGATTTACTCATTTTCTTGGACAGAAAAACAATTGAAAAATGGCGGGAACCAGTTTTTTATTTTTTTTTTTCTTTTTTTTTAATGTTACCTTTTTAATGATATCATAATCAGCCAGGTACAAACAGTTCAATCAAAGATATTGGGATCACAACTTCATACATATAAAATACGAAAAGACTTTCTCCCCGACCTATTATAATCGATTAACTGTGAATGTACCTTTATGTACCTATGTACTTAACTGAAATCTCCTATTCACAAGATTAATAAGTAGGTACCCACACCGGTGATTGTCTATATCATACACCAAGTAATCAATGAATCAAAAATAATTAATATTTAAGTAAATTTAAATAGACATTTTTTGATAAAACTAAAGTAGGAGTTCATAGCCATATGTTACTGTATTTCTATAGTGAACTGTAGTTTCGTATAATCCGTTATTGCAGATAACCAACACTCCTTAATAGATCTGAGCACATCGATTCCTTTACTCCATCTCCAAATGCAAGTTCTTAATTTCTTTACTTTCCACAGAACTGGGAGTTCCAATACTATAACAACAATCGCACTAACTCTTATACCGCAAATGGCAGTTTGTATATCGTTCCTTCACTGACCTCAGACCAATACGGAGAAGCATTCCTAGGGAGTGGACATTTGAATATTGACGGTGGAGCGCCTGCTGATGAGTGAGTAGTCACCAAATAACCATTATTATACATAGTTAACTACTCACGTGTGTAGCGTGTGTCCCAGCGGTATTTCCTATAGTCTTTTCATTGTACGATTGGCTCATTCATAATTGTATGAGCGGAAATTGCATAATAACCTCGAACTCAACATATTCACATAATTCTAGTATAGCCACCATACCAAATTTAAGCATAATTACAACTAACTTTTCATTATACCTACCATCCGGCTGGGCAAAGGGTCTCTAGCCTCCATTTCGATCGCCAGACGTATTATAAGCAGTACAGATGCATTACGAATACATTGGCCATTGGCTAATCCGGAAACACCCGAACGCGTCATCCACGTCTATGAATTACCGTACCTCTAATAGCATACTTTATTACGAGATACTTCATTGCATACTTTATTGCATAGACGTAGATGACGTGTTCGGGTGTTTCCGGATTAGCCGATGGCCCATGTTTTCATAATTTATCTCTACTTGCATGTTCGTTCCAGATTTGGGTATATTTTGTACTCACTTGTTTTTGTGTAGTATATATATCTGTAGATCCACAACTAGATAATCTTATTGTAAGCATTTGAGTACAGTATTTGTTAGGGCGAGTGCACGCTATATTCCCACAGCCGCTGAGCGCACTCGACCGGCCACGTTACCCCTCACAGAATCTCTCTTTGAGAGGCTCTCTCACAGAAGACTACATTGAAATGTAGGTACTGCATTTCCTACTTTATCCTGAATCCTATTTCCCGAATGTAATAGGTGTTTCGGTAGTAGGTAAGTAAGATATGCCAGACCCCATCCCATCCTATCCTATATCTCCCCATTTTGCCAACCCTTTCTTCCAATCCATTCTTATATCGCTAAAGGTAGGCAGCGCGTCCGTGGGCGTTAGGGCTCCAAAAGTTAGGCAACATAGAGAATACAGACAACCTTGTTTCGGGAAGTTTATTGTATACTATGTATGTAATAATAGCTTAATGTTTTCAAGAATAAAATTTATAACTGTTTCTGTGTTTAGATGTACAAACCCGCAATGGTGGGGATGCGACCGCACCGGTACTCCAGCTAACATCCTTAACCCTATTAAAAGCGCACGCGTACGCACTGTTTACTCCTTCAGTTTCCGGTACGGACGTCTTGAAGCAAGAGCCAAGTTACCCGCTGGTGACTGGTTGTGGCCTGGTAAATATTTCCTTAACTCTCATTAGATTTTCATGTACCTATATGTTAAATTAAGTAATATAACCAATTACAGTTACATAAACTAAATAATAGGGCATAATGCAACATACGTATGATGGTATTCTCAAATTCTTGGAACATTTACAAATACTAAAGTATATTTCGAGTGTTGAGTTTGTAGCACATGTAGTTTGTGGTAAATAAAGAGGATATAATTTAAATTTAAATAATGTCTTGCAGCAATCTGGCTTATGCCTAGCTACAATGCCTATGGATCATGGCCCTCATCTGGCGAAATCGACCTTCTCGAATCTCGCGGCAACCGAAACATGTTAAACAACGATGTCAACATTGGCATCCAAGAAGCTTCCTCCACGCTCAACTACGGACCTTACGGAGGACTGAACGGGTGGGAGAAGGCTCACTGGTCAAGAAATGATAGTGCTGGTTACGACGCTGATTTCCATCGTTACCAGCTCGAATGGACACCAGGTACATTTTCAGTTTTTGTCTATAAAACATGCATTTTCAATCGAGTGATTTAATTCAGCAATACATTTTCTGTCTGCTACACGACCACGTTCCACTTTTAAATAAAAGTAGGTAACATGCCACTTAGAAAACACTTTAGAAAGAAATATTTCGTCATTGATGAAAGTTATAATTGATTTGATCTACAGAATACATGAAATTCAGTATTGATGACGAGGAGCTGGGACGCGTAGATCCAGGCCCAGGCGGCTTCTGGGAATACGCCGGCTTCAACAGCAATCCCAACCTGCTCAATCCGTGGCGGTACGGATCGAAGATGGCGCCTTTTGACCAGAAGGTACTCGTTCAATATTCAGATAATATAAAAATACATATATCCGTAAGGCCAACTCTTCTCCTACATCTGATAAAACTGAAAAAACATCTAAATAATTGCAAAATAATACCTATCGCCATAAAACATACCCTTATATGTTGAACATTTTGTATGGAGAAACTATACCAGACGTTTTGTAGGTATAGTGTCTATCATAGTGAATTTGGCTGAAGTATTAACAATGTTACAGCCGAACTAACCAATGAAGTTAGTTCGTCTCTTTTTAACATTTATAAGTTAATTGAACATGATCTGGTTGTATTAATTACAGTTCTACATCATAATGAACGTGGCTGTGGGCGGCACTAACGGGTACTTCCCTGATAATGTCGTAAACCCTAGTCCCAAACCCTGGAAGAATAACTCACCTACGGTAATTATTTTTCATAAAATGTTAGTATGTCTCAAGACACATAATTTATAAACAACAAGAAATAATTGGAAATAGAAAAAGTTTGAAAGATTATGTTTGATATATAATAATACTCACGAAACCAAATTGATTACCGGACAGTTTCCGAAGCCCGAAACCATGGTTTCCGTTTATGATTCTGAGTTCATTGTGAATCTTTTTTACTAAATTTTTCATACACTAAAATACAAAACCTAAAAAATATTATTTTTGGAAATAAAAATTCAATTATTATATTTATCAATTCACTCACTATCATGAGCATAAATCAACATGTTATAGAACACACTATTCTATAGAACACGCTATTGAAATAATAATGTTTGTCACATACATTTACAACAAGTAATCTCTTTTAAAGCTAAAGTGCGTATGCACTTTTTATCTCTATCAAGTCTTTGAATACTTATGTGATTCCAAATATTGATTATTCTATACTAGTGTTTAATTACACTTAATTTATTACACATATACCTGATCATCAGCAGGTTCCTCTCTACTGCTTTCTATAGGCCTCACTCTACCAGTGTCACGTAAGGGGGGGGGGGGGGGCTATAACCCTGAACCTGACTTCCCGTGGGCCCCAAGTCCGACCATTTAAAAACTATAACAAATAAAACTCCTCACCTAATAGGGCCTTTGCACTCACAATATATCCGGGCCCCTAATAGCCTTAATCCAACACTGGCGTCAACACACATGATCTTCCGCAATAAACATACATATATTGAAAATAACATTAAATTGGTTACCTATCTGATAATTTCCTTGTATTGCAGGCTTTGACAGACTTTTGGAAAGCACGTTCTGAATGGCTTCCGACATGGAATGGAACAGACTCCGCACTACAAGTTGACTACGTGCGAGTTTGGGCTCTCTGAACATTTATTAACATAAGTAGTGGTCTTGCAACGGCCTCAGTGTTATGGTAGAAATGTAAATATTCATGTTATTAGTCTAATAATCTCACGTCACAATTTCTATTAACGTGTTATAGTTCCCGATTGTAATAATCTCAGTCATAATAAAATAGAATATAAGAATCAAAATTTGTTATTGTAAAACATATACCTACGCGTAGTTCCATTTACCACAACAGGTGAGGAACTAAACTAACCAGTCATCCATAAAAATCTACCATTGATAAACTGCCTTATTTAACCAATTTTGTTAGTTCTGAAATTATTGTTGATTTAAGTAGGTATAATTATTTTTTTTGAACTTAAATTTTAAAAACATATTGATCTAAGTTAATTTTAGGAGGAATAATCTAGTAGTAACCTGTTACCGATTTCTCTGTCGTTCTATTTGTAATAATATTATTGAGGGGGATTTTGTGAATTCAAAATTGAGTTTGTATAATTTTCCCCACTGCATAGGTCACAAGAGAATTTTTTGACAAAATTAATTTTCAAGTCCAGTTTTCCCCTCTGAAGGGGATTTATGTAATACCTTAATTAAGAGTACTTAAATAGGTTATTGTTCCAGCAGTTTAATATACTGTGTCTGTAAAGAACAGTCTTTCTTTTCAATCTTTTTGGTCAACAGTTTACTATTATTTAGGAATACTGCCACCATGTTGATAAACTTATTGGATAGCTTGTCATGTAGAATTTACATGACATATAAAGTGTTACTCACTAGAGTACTCAAAGAGTTTGTATCTATGGAACACTGGCCGGTTTTGATGTCTATTAAAATTATGACTATCTATAAAATAAAAACAAAACATTCCAAATTCACATTTCCCTCCATATTTTTTTACGAGTTGAATCAAAATATCGTGTCTCGTTATAAAATGGATATTCGACGGGCACATTTCCGCGCTAGGATTTTGTATGATTTTAAATGTTCTTTAAAACCGGAAGTATTTTTAATAGACTTCAAATGGCGTTTGCAGACAAGTGCCCTTCTGAAACAACTGGTATCGTTGGTACAATGAAATTAAGCGTGGTCGATTGTTCGACTGACGAAGAAAGAAGCGGCCGCCCTTTAACGACTGTTACGATACAAAACGTGGTGGTAGAGAAAATTTTAATTTTTGAAAACAGGTGAATTACATATGGCTCATTCAGGAGGAGATTCAGGAGAGATTGAAGATTGGATCGAGGAATGTGTATGAAATATCACATCTACATCTACGAGGGGCACATTCACATAAATCTACTCATTCAGGGGCATCTACGAGTCAGGAGGATAGTATCCCGCTGGGCACCCAGCGGAATACTATCCTCCTCACCGAGGCTCAAAAATAAGGTCGTGTCGAATGGTGCTCTGATATGATAACAAAATTTAAAACAGGCGTATCAGCGTGTTTACGACAGTCACAGGTATGATGCACCAATATGATGCAGAAACTAAGCTACAGTCTACTATTTGGCTGTTTCAAAGTGAGCCAACGCCTACCAAAGCGAAAAGAGCTAGAAGGGCTGGAAACAATTTTAATCGCAAGTTTTTTCGCTTCTACCGTCTAGCTGATATCTGTACCTTTGCGAAACCAAAGCAGCATTAACGCAGAGTGGTATGTAGCCACGTGCTTGCCAAATGCTTTTACTACAGTGAGTAAAAACCGTCCAAACATAGGTCCCCGCTGACTGCTGTTGCACCACGACAACACGGCCGCTCACTCAGCGCTTAAAATAAAGGACTTTTTGGACTTTTTTTAAAGTGTTAGACCATTTTCCTTATAGTTCCGACTTGGCAACTTGTGACTTTTTTTATGTGTCAAAATTGAATCTCCAACTAAAAGAAAGTTTTCGTCGCCGGAAGACGCGCTGGCTACGTTCGTAGAGACTGTGACTTCTCAAATAGATGAGATACCTACAGTAAATAAACGATAGTGACATGTATCTAATTATTATAGATTAAAATAATTGCGTCAATATTACACCTATCGGTATCTATTGAATTAATCTGTTTATGGTATATTAGTACGATAAATCTAGTCAATTATTATTAGAAACGGATATATCTACAATTATTATCACAAATCACATAATGTGATATCAGGATAACGAATGATGATGGAGGTCCAAATTCATATAAATAAGCAAACAATGTGTGTAGGTTGTTATTGGTTGAAGTTTTCTTTCTTTCGGTAAGTGTTGATTTTTATGTTTTATTTTTTTTAAAGTCTGACCTTGTTAAATAATTTGAACAAAACGTATGCCATATTATGAATGACTCTCGATAAATAAGACTAAGACTGGATATGAAAAGACGTTTAGTATTTGCATATTAGGAAGACGAGGGTCGTTCGGAGAGATAGTAGCAAACTTGTTTCAAATAAGCAGTAGCTACTTCTTCACAATATGTAGATGGTGGCATTATTCTTCTATCTGTCGAGACAGGCGCAACCACGTGGTCGCAACGAACTAACTTTGTATAGAAGTACCTTCATTAACAAGAGTGTACGAATTTTACGAGATTAGAATTGACAGGTAATCCCAAATATGATGAGGATATATGTTTTAGCACCATGTGGAGTTTGTTGCTCGGCGTTTCGGCGCTAGTATCACTGAGCGTTGCGTGCACGCCCAGTGTGACAACGGTGAGCGGCACATACGCGCCCGTCGCAGTGTGCTCGGGAGAACTAATCTTTGCTGATGACTTCACAGAGTTCGATCTAGAGAAATGGCAGCATGAAAACACCCTTGCTGGTGGTGGCGTGAGTAACTTATATGAATATCCTTATATTGATATCCTATGTAACAACTACGCAAACAGAAGCGGGCGCGTTCAAAGACCTAAGCAAGCGAGTACGAGATACGACATACGAGTAGGAGTAAAATAATCACGATTTATTTATTTTTAATGTAATACATGAATCATGAATAACATGGTATTTTTTTAGTTATACGTATATATTTATTTTTTTTATGGATGAAGGCGGCAGACGAGCATACAGTCCACCTGATGGTAAGTGGATACTGTCCCCCATAGACATCCGCGATACATGCCAACATCAGTCCAAAATGACAAACGTTGCCACGCCCCCGTATGCGCTGCCTACCTTTGGAGATATAGGAATGGATTTGGAGAAAGGGTTAGGAAAATGGGGAGGAATAGAATAGAATGGGATGGGAATGGGCTCTGGCACATCTCACTCACTATCGAAACACGTACGTACATTAGAGACATAAGATAAAGTGGGAAATGCAGTACATTTCAAGGTAGTCTTCTGTGAGAACGGGGTAACGTGGCCAGTCGAGCGCGCCCAGCGGCTGTTGGATTGCAGCGTGCACTCTACCCCTCAAAAATAATATAGTTTGTCTATTGATTTATATATTAAAATATTTATATTTTTGTGGGATCTTAAATACTCGTGCAATCCCTAGACATTGATTTCTTTCATACTAAACCTACTGTGGTGAGAAATCTCTCTTTCAACTGTTTTTCGGTTCTCGACCTCGCAAACGCTTTTTCTTTTTCAAAAATCACGCATATGTACCTTTTGTCGGATTTCTTTACTCTTGTCTGCAATCTTAGATAACCATCTGTGGAAACTTATTGGCTTTAATTGTCTGTCAAACTCAACTCTTTGTTTACATATTGTTTTGTAGATGTTTGGTTTTCCATGTAAACATAAAATAAATAAAAACAATCACAGTATGGAAATTTGTTAAAACGAGATTTATGAATTTAAAATTAATGTAAATAAATTTAAGTGCAATAATATATTTGTATAGTTAGAACCAAGTAAAAAGGGGAATTGTTCTTCACTTTCCACAGAACTGGGAGTTCCAATACTATAATAACAATCGCACAAACTCCTACACCCGAGACGGTAATTTGTATCTTGCTCCTTCGCTGACTTCAGACCAGTACGGAGAAGCGTTCCTAAGCAGCGGACATCTGAATGTAGAAGGAGGAGCGCCAGCTGACAGGTAAATTGTAATTACGAGTACAACTAGAATAGAACTGCGGGGATACCTTTCTCACCTAATATACCTGTCATTACGTAATCAATTACATTAATTAATGACACCTATTACATAGAAAGCAAATAAAATTACCAAATTCACTTGCACCACTAGTCGATAAACATTTTTTTTCACATGTCCAGATGCACGAATCCACAATGGTGGGGCTGTGAGCGCACAGGCACGCCGACAAACATTCTGAACCCAATCAAAAGCGCGCGCGTGCGCACCGTCGAGTCCTTCAGTTTCCGATATGGACGTGTTGAAGCAAGGGCCAAGATGCCCGCCGGAGATTGGTTGTGGCCTGGTAAATGTTTAATTGTCTATAATTAGATATATATATCTACATGCTATTATGGGAGTATAGAATTGTAATATTTTACAGCAATCTGGCTGATGCCTGCCTACAACGCCTACGGAACATGGCCATCATCTGGAGAGATCGACCTCATTGAATCACGTGGTAACCGAAACATATTCCACAACGGCCTACACATCGGTACTCAGGAAGCCGGCTCCACTCTCCACTACGGACCTTACACGGAATTAAACGGGTGGGAGAGAGCTCACTGGGTCAGAAGGAACAGTGCTGGTTATGACACCGCTTTCCATCGCTACCAGCTCGAATGGACACCAAGTAATTTTTTTCTATAAATCATCTATCTTATTCGTTGGTCATTTGCCACACAATACTGATGGACCGACTTTTAAAAATACTCCACTTCTGGGTACGGTGGTCGAACGTGAGACTGCCGCCAAACATCGTGTTCCCGTGATTCGCCATTTGTATTCAACACAATTGATGTTAATACAATATCACAACGCGTGAATTACTAAATCGTCACCAAAATATCATGTATTTAGGAATATTTGAAGAATGAAAACACGGAATGTACGTTACACGTTTAATCGTCGGCTACAGACTGTCGCCTTGCACTACCTACACATCGGATAGTGACAGTATGCGCATACCTACACTACAAATATATTTCTGTATCAATATTTTTATGTTTTCTAAATAGCCGACCGTGTGCTTATGCCAGACTTAGTATAAATTGATGATGGATGATGGATACCTAATATGCTGCATCATGTATACCGTATATACTCGTACCTATATCTGTCATTCCTATCTATGATATCTTACAAACTGTAAATTAATTCCCTTAGTTAATACAAACTTCAAACACACTATCAAACTTTAAACTTTGAGTACAGGTAAAAACAATTGACTCTTTATTACACAGACTACATAAGATTCAGCATCGATGACGTGGAACTGGGTTATATAGATCCGGGCACAGGTGGCTTCTGGCAATACGGTGGCTACAGCAGCAACCCCAACCTACTTAACCCGTGGCGGTATGGAACCAAAATGGCGCCTTTCGACCAAAAGGTACCTTACCTTCAAGTTTATTTTAATCACATTTATATTTTAATAACGTTTTTTTTAATTTGTCTGCTTTGGTACTTTATTTCTTTTTAAAGTTTTACAACATGAGAAAAATGACACTGATACCCTTAAGGTAACGTATAAAGACGAAGAAATCTTGTAAAAGAAAAAAATTGTAGATATCATGCTTCTGTTATACTAAAAATACTGTATTAAGCTGTAAGACAAAATACTATTAAGATCAAAAGGAAAAAACTAATATGTACGGTACATACTTATTGCAGTTCTACATCATAATGAATTTGGCTGTGGGCGGCACTGGCGGCTTCTTCCCTGATGGCGTGACCAACCCCAGCCCAAAACCCTGGTCGGACACTTCGCCTACGGTAATTTTATTTTATTCGTTTTGTACTTTGAGTGGTGCTTTATATGCTACCAGAATACTATACGAGAATGATGACATAACCTACATAATCTTTGATAAAAAACAACTTCCCGACCTTCGTTGCAAAAAGGGCTGAATTAATTTATTACTTCAAATTTTTATTGTTGCAATTTCAAAAACAATACAATTTAATATATTTTACAAATATTATTCAATATTATAAGAGAGCAATATTTCCTATGTGTATTATGTAAATAAGCAATTATTATTTTGCAGGCTCCGTTAGACTTCTGGAACGCGCGCGGCGCTTGGCTTCCAACTTGGAGTGGAGAGGACTCCGCATTACAAGTTGACTACATACGAGTTTGGGCACTTTAGACCTATACCATCAAAGGTCATCAACGTAACAAACAATACATTAGAAACAATGAATCTATTTTGATAAAAATAAATTTGCAATACTTCTTGTACCTAGATAAGTATTATTGATTAAAGAATTAACCTTTGTAGCGTATCTAATGCAATACTCATAACCTTTTATTATTCCTGATCATTAGTGATCATAATCTTAATTTAATAGACTTATTATATATTACATATAATGATAAAATAAATAACGAAGTCGTATAACTCAATGGATAAGAATCAATCAAAATTTGTTTTTCCATAATACCTGATAAAAACAGTTTCTAAAATGAAAAATAGATTACATAATAATTAGATACCTCTTCAGACTTTAGAATTTCTATTTTTACAAAATCTCTCGACTATTTTTGTTTTGTCTTCAATTAAATAGTTAGAAATGCGTATGTACACTGAGTCGGCTGACAAACAGGCTCAAGGTGCGGCCATATTCCGTAATGATCACTTGATCAGTCTTCAACCTTGGCCGTTGAGCCGCCACATGCTATCCTTTTCAGTTCGTCGATCCTTCTAGCACTAACTGATGGACGTGATCTCCACTCGCTCGCATAGTATTCCGTACTGCTAAAAATAATAGTTTTATCAAATGCGAATCGAGCGAGACGCGATTATTAGTCCTATTTTTTGGTCAATAAATGTGCGCAAATTTCCCACATTTCTTCATAGAAATTAGCAATTGAGTATTTGATTGTTTTCAAGGAAATTATAAGATAATTAATTAAATTACTTCTTTTAATACTAGAATTTAATCTGTCACCAAAATATCTTGAAAAATGACCTAATTAATATTCACACCAAGTACATACGTCAAATCTTGTTATTAAAACCGCATATAGGTGTCAGATCTAGCAATAATTCCTCAGCGTGTCTCCATCTTAAACATTAAGTTATATCTACCTGTTTTTTAATTGAATAGTAATAAGAATAATACGGTATATTGCATATACCTACGACAAACATGAACATATTGAACACAATGTAGTTGATTGGACAGATAATGTAGTTTTTGGAAAATGTATTTATTTACGTTTCTAGTCATCGAATAAGCCATGAGACATTATGTAGTCAATTACCATATCCGATAATTTATCGGCCGACGAAAAATCTACAATAAGCGGTGACATTTACACTAGAGTATAAGAAACGAAACTGCGAACAAATTTAATTGGACTTTCATCCGAAAGTAAGCTATTTGTCAGGGAAGAAACAGTTTCAACAAAAAAAAAAACTGGCTTTCTAAGAAAAATAACATTTTTAACGTAAGTATAAGGTAACATTTTTATACTCGGAAATTGAAAATATACAAACAGAATGGTTATTCTTTGGTTATTCCAAACTTCCATGAAACGTGTATTTTTAGTCGAGATTACGCGTAAAACCTTATTTTGACAAATTGACACCTTACTGTTAAGCGTTAACAAAATGTTAAGCGCACTATGAGCAAAAGGAGCGCCCAGCGTGCTACGAATCCCTAAATCTGGCTGATGAGCGGATGACACGACGAGTACGCGCTTTTCGGAGAGTCGACTATACCTATAACTTACAATTATACATATAGCGAATAAGGTGTGTGTATAAAAAGAACGTTTGTTTTTACGATTTCATTTTTATATCCCTTTATTATGCTTACAATCTTTGTTTCAATATAAACATGGAATGATACAAATGATACAAGTATTTATTCGTCAGTCCATGTGGTAGAACCTTGGACTAAGATATTGTGTTGGTTTATTATTGGAGAGCGGTGTGGATGGGGCCATCATGTACTGTGGAATGCGCCTTTTGTCCGAAAATGGACTAGCGCGAGAATAGTATCGTCTTTCTATCACCTGGTGTAACAAAAAACAATATATATATTATATAGAGAACGTGGCAGACGAGCGTCTGCTCTTCTAGTCCACCTGGTAGTAAGTGGACACTGTCGTCCTGCGACATCCGTGATACATGCCAACATCAGTCGGGAATGACATATGTTGACACGGCCCCGGATACGCTGCCTATCTTTGGAGATTTAGGAATGGATTTGGAAAATGAGGAGGGATAAGATGGGATGGGATGGAAATGGTATCTGGCATATCTCACTACCGAAACACGTACGTACATTGGAGGAATAGGATAAAGTGAGAAATGTAATTTTTTAAGGTAGTCTTCTGTGAGATTAAAAGTAAAAATTGAGTTTAAAAGTTCTGTGAGTATTAAAAAGAAACATAATAAAGCCAAGCTACTGAATTCCAACCAGGAGATAGAATTCTCTTGGTTGGAATTAGGTTGGAATTCTGGGTTTCTGGTTGGAATTGGAACCATCCTGGCTGGTTGGTTATCGGGGAAATATGTTGAACATATTTTATATTGTAAATCGGGTCTGAACGCGTATCCATACCATACCATCAGCCTTGTCTCTCCACTGCTAGATATAGACCTCTCCCAAGGATCGCTACCACACACGGTCTTCCGCTGTTATCATCAAGCCACTGCCGGCGACTTCGAGTCGTCAGTCCACCTGGCCGGCGGGCGTCCCACGCTACGATACGCGCATAACAAAGGTACATATTTGATTACCTTGTATTTATACCTTAACAAAGGTATTTATTAGTCTTGGGCCAGACATAGTGAGACTTTAGAAAAGGTATGTTGTTGAAATGTTCAGCATCATCAAAGGAAGTAGACAGGAAGTGGAGCAATATATTAAATACCTCAATTCCATTCGTGTAAAAATGCGGTTTACTTATGAAATAAAAAAAGATAGATCATCAGAAGATTTTCTTAGATGTCAAAATAATAGTTAGAGAAGACGGTCCATTAACCCACACTGTTCATAGATAGTCAACACACACTGACAGATACCTGCATGCCTCCTCACATCATCATCCTTGACACCTGCACTTCGTCGTTGCTACATTAAACAACAGAGCGTATGACCTCTGTGACCCTGAACCGATAAAAGACGAATTATCACATGTTCAGGAGGTACTCAAACGGAATGGGTACAAAGTGAGTGGAAGGAAACCAAGGCGCAATCGGAAGGAGAAACATCCTGAGGTTAAGACAGCCAGCATTTATGCCATACGTGAAACGAGTGACGGATTAAGTTGGAACAGTATTGAGAAAATACTCCATTAAGACTGTATATACTCTGTCCTCCAAACTAGCGAAAAATTTACGCACACTCAAGGATGTTATGCCTTACCAAACGCCAGGTGGTCTATAAGATAAACTACAGCTGTGTTAGTTCCTATATAGGCCTAACTAAGAGTACAGTTGTGAAAAGCGTCTAGGAACACATCACAACTGTAAAAAACCGTCAAACGAGTAAATCAGCAATAGCCGAACACATTTTCAACGCTGGAATTAATCACTAGATAGAACTCTGCACTCCAAAAAAATCCTCTCCACTGAACGTGACTATTATCCCAGGATTATACGTGATTGAAGTTAGGAAATATAAAAATTTTAACCGGGAAGATGGATATAAACTGTCGTCGACGGGGAATGCAGTGATTAACAAATTGAAACATTGCTTTAATTAACCGTTGAATACGTGGGGGGAAATTGTTGATGTAGTGTGTCGCATTTCCGAATGTGAAGATCAAATGTGGGTAATTGATAAAACTACTCGCAGCTCCCATCCTGGACTAACCGCCTCTTCAGGCAACTCGTGAACACGTCTGGTGTAACCCGCGCTGAAACATACGTGCCGAGTAGGAATAAAAGGTAAACAAATACCTTTGTTATACGCATTCAGATCCGATTTACAATATAAAATGTGTACAAAACGCGAATGTTTAAAAACTTGTGTTCAATATAGCTGAAGTAATGTTCTTCTTATTTTTGTTATATGGCATTAGCGCAATTGGTGTATGTGCACCAGTGTCAAGTTTTCTTCGTTTTCTTGTGTGCAACAAAGACATATAAAAAATTTATCCGGCTACTGCGATGTTTCCTTGTACCCTTCTGGCTTCTTATACAATAAAACTAATGGACAGTTGCGGATTCATCATCTGACAAGATATCAAACTAAAACAAAATCAAAAACTGGCTATTAACAAAGACAATGCTATTAACCAATACGCTAAATTATTCCTAACAACCTGTACTTAACATTTTTAGCATGTATAACTCTTATTCACACACACATCCATACATCAACTCACACTCAATTACAAACATTATTTACTCTGTTAATTTTTTTTAAATCGGATATCTAAAACCACACTCCCATACATACATATATACTTATATAAAACACACACAATGTACATATTATACACAAAAATTACCACCTGATTAAACTGTTTCTTAAATAACTGTAACTTAGTACTAAAAATAGATCTAAGGAGCTGACAGCTGTAAAACAGATTATTCTAGTATAGATGTCAGCACATATTGTCCTTGTGCATACCTACTTGTAAATTTGATGTTTTGTAAACTACATTATAAGTGACAATTACCGTAGGTATAGAAAATATGTAAATGTCTCAAAAATAAATAAATAAATAAAATAAAGTAATTAATAATGCGTCAGTGTGGCGTGTGGTGGCGGCCGGCTGTAGAATAGCACCACCCTATCTCTTCCCGCGGGTGTCCTAAGGGATAGCAAAGCGGCTACCACAAGCCCTGAGGAACTACACCACCACGAAAAGAATGGACTCGCCAAACCGCGTGGCCAGCGTAACGTCTTAAGGCCATACATCCCTCATGCACAAGACAATGCGCATGAGGAGGCCCATGACCAGCAGTGGACACTGAAAGGGCTGATTGCATTGCAATATTGTAAATTTGTTTCTTACGACTTTCACAACTAAACTATTGAACAGATTTAAATGAAATTTGGCAGCGGGTAGCCTAAAATCTGGGGAAGAACAGACAATACTTTTTATCGCGGAAAATCCATTTGTTTTTCAGAGCGAAAATCCATGCAGGCGGATCCGCGGGCAATAGCTAGTAAATTAATATTGATAATCAATCTGAACAATAAATGTAATTAAATAAAACAATTTAAATACCTTATCAAAAAATCTTGTTAACTTAACAGAATTGCTGGTCCCTGGCGCAAGAGATCTGATAACAAATAAAGGTTTAAAATATCATGTGGATTTTCCTTATACATATATCAATATGTATAAGAAAGATAACAAGATTATCCAACAGTCCCTGTGCTACGGGAAATTGTTCCTTTTTTATACAGAATTAAATAAAAAATACCTGGACCCTCTTAACACTGAATTCCTATCAATAAAACTAACAATTTTGTACTACGACTTCTTTCTGAACTTAATTTGATATTTTTCCAAAAAAGTTTATGTTTTAAAATAAAGTATCTGTTACTGTGTACCTACTACTATTAACTACACGCTACTTACTATGAGTGACGAAGCCGCACACAGTTCATACGCAGCTGCTTACCGAACTTTGTTTAAATATGTATGAAATTGTATATTAGTGAGTGATTCGTGTGAAAAAAGTGCTGAATTTTAAAATGCTGTAGAACAAAACTTGTTAGTTTTTACGAAATAATCAGTGTTAGGAAGGTGCGGGTATTTTTTATTCAACCCATTATAGTTGTTTCAACTCACGAGCGCGCGTCAATCTTGCTTGTGGATAAATGTCCGTACACATGAAAAGTAACTTTAGGGTCAATATATTTGAAGGAATTTTGTGAGACATAAAATAAAGTCTCTTTTTACGTGTACTCACCACCACAAACAAGGCAGATACGCTCCTGAATTGCAAAGACTACATTTGTATTTGTGTGAATGTACGATTGGTAAATTTGTTATGTAGTAATATCTAGTTGAATAAGTATTACAGTATAGTAGGTAATTTTACAAAAGTGTACTTAATAATTAAAAGGAAATTATACCTGGCCTGATGACAGTTGACAAATATCTCGTCAGCCCCACATTGCTCTGCTATACTACTGGCTAATCTTCTATATTGATTTTTTCTTTGCTTTTCTTCGGCCAGGTCGAATTTGGTACCAATGACCAATATTGGAATCTAATACGATGATAAAATTAAATATTAAACTATGAAAGTAGGTATTACTTACTAAGAAGTAGTTAGGTACGCACAAAGACGCTCACTGATAACATCAGCAATAAGTATATCAGTGCTCACTGTAAGGATAACAGGTGAATGATCAGAAGATTCATCAAGACTGGATTCAATACAGGCATATAGATAACAATTTTTTTTTGTTATGAAGAAATCCAGTACATCGGGCACTTTTTCAGGGTTGGTAGGCCAGTAGGTCCTTCAGGTCCTACCCTTGTCAACTGACAAGGGTAGCGAATGGTTATAATCAACACTGCATTGTAATTCTCAGCCTCGACTTACTGTAAGTAGAAATCTCCATTACATATGTTTCGCATTCCAATCCCGGTGATTGCCAAGTGAGCTGAAATATGAATTAAACATAGCCTCGCTTATTTTATATTTCGCCAGGCAGTAGACTGAAGAGAGGTTCATAGCACCACAATGGTCCTCATTCCTTGCTGTGATGGCCTGGAGGTAATCAGTCTGGTGAGGTTCAATCAGGTAATGGCTCACATTTCGCAATCACAATTTTTGACCTAGCATATGCCCTGCCATCTGAATGAGGTGTGAAATCTGTGCAGAAGCCTAGTATTATCAACGCAACTACTGAACTACTGGTTGTGACACGTGAATCCAGAGATAAGGACAACATCCAGGTTATATTAAATTTATAAATGACAACAGTCATTTTTGTGGGGGGACAATCCATTTATGTTCCACATAACAATAGGAATTTCGCAAATTTTACGGCACTGGTTTAGCGACTACAGTTGTGAGATAAGACCGAAGAGGGTACTTATTTGTTGTAGAAGGTCAATCTTCTCACTCTATGTGATGAGGTTATCAGTACTGTGTTGTTTATCTCCTGGTAAGGGATTAGAAGTGGCTTCAATATAAGTTCTATTAGTTTTTAACTGCGTTGCTTGCTGATTTAATTTGTTACATGGCTTCAGATTTTCTATCCAGCTGGTCAAGTTTTGCCAGTGGTTATCGTTTTAGCAAATGTTTTATGGTTTCCTCTCACCAGAATCTCTTAATAAACCTGACAACCCTTATAGTTGGCTAGGTGTGGACGAAAATTAAAGAAATTTACTTTCAAGATATTCTTCTTTTATATACTACTAATCTCACTGCAACCCTATAACATCCCACTGCAGGGCACAGGGCTCCCTTAGTAAACTATTAAAGAGCTTTGGACAATAATCCACCAAACATGCCCAGTGCAGATTGGCAGGAAAACATGCCTTACATTTTTTATTTTAATTCTCAGACACAGATTTCCTCCTAATGTTTTCCTTCACTACCGAACTAGTAGTAAATAACTACAGTTTATTGCACACCAAAGAATATAGTGAGTGATACAAAAGTTTGATTAATTAGGTTTATGTACAAAACATAGGTCTTGTTGCTAATGCAATCTCTTCAAGGCAACCTTTGGGCGGGAGGAGAATGCAAAAACAAGAATAATACAATAGGTAGGTAGATGGCTATAATAATAATTATATAGCAATAATTGAAAAATTCATACTTAAGTAGAAAGTCAGTGGCATAAACCATGGATTTGAAATCAAAACCTTACAAATGAGAGTTGATAATATAATCATTACACATTTTTAAGTTTACATAGTAACAGTTTGATTAATGTCAATTCATTTTACAAAAGTAAAAATAACTTACTTGTGTTGAACCCAAAAACTGTTCTGAATCCACTTCAACATGCTGAAGAGTTGGGTTTAAACCGTCTTGATTCAAAATCTCAGAAAGCCATTTTTGTAAATTTATTTGGCTTTTTCTATTTGTTAAATCATGAACCAAAATTATACCTTAAATTGAAAAAAAATACACATGAGAGGTATATTGCGATTACATATCTATTAAAAGACCACACCAGTAAAAAGGACATACCATGTGTCGGCTGATAAAATGCATTTCTGGTGTTTCTGTGTCCATTGGAACCTCCAACATCCCATAATTCAACGAAAAATGTGTTTTGCGCTTGTGTACCCTCTTTATATCGGTGCAATTTAACTTCGACGGAACAACCTACAGTCCATCCAGGCGAAACAAGCGACTTATTGTGAGCTATCAGGTAAGTTAGAGATGTTTTTCCAACACCTAAAATAAACAAAATTATTTTTATTTAATTCTAAATATATCCATGGATAATTTGTTTCATATCGACAATATATCTATAAATTATTGCAAGTTGTTTGTTATATGTGCAATTGAATGAAAGCGCCAAAATGATTTCTGTATGTTGCCTAACCTGAATGTCAAGACTCAAGTGTCATGGCAGACTATAAGATAAATGATAAAATTTGTTCTGTGTAACTATTAATGTTTTATTAAAATTAAATAGACACGAAGTGAAATTTGTGCAATAAGTGAATATTTAATATGTAATTTACCCGAATCACCAAGAACTACAACTTTTACTTTCTCAATTGCAGCCATTTACAGGTAATAACACAATACAAGTTGCGTGTATTTTGACATTTACGACAATACTTCGTTCAATTCTACCAACATCAATATACAATCACACTAATGTTGCCATTTTTTACGTCTAATTTTTACCCAAACCACCAATTAATTATCTTTATACAATATTGGTTTATTTTTACGTGAGGAGGGATACGTTTCTTTTTAATATTCGTTAGAAGATCCTTATTGATTATTAAGAACTTTACTGATTATTTCCCAGTTTTTTTTTGCATCTATGACACAAACAACCACAACCCAGGCAGTAATCTTCAAAATCCATCTTGAAAATACTCGATCTATGATTCTTAGCAAATTATCAATAAATTCAGCTCTCAGAAATAGCAAATGTCCAGTGTATTCAAGACTGCAAAAAAAACTGTCCAGTGTTTATTTTTTCTATTGCCACTGATACAAAAACAAAACGAAGCTATTTCTACTAATCTTTCTACCAACCAAACCATAATCAATAAATAATGCGTCGGCCATTGCATCAGTAATACTAATAACATTTCTTATAAATCTTATTCTAATCAAACTTTCGAAAAATAAAATGCAACGATTGAATATTATCGAATTACAAATAACTTTATAAGTGACGATGAATGTATACTGCAAACTTTTAACTGTGCTGCTCCTAATCAAATCTGTGCATCTTTATTGTGGTCCATACAATGGACAAATATGTAAAAGTTATTCTACTGGATATGTGTGGTACAACCATACTGGCGGCCTCGAGAATGAGAAAATCACGACTGGTTTGTGGAAAGAAATGATATCGACTCTCAAAGAGCCATGCAGAAGTAAAGCTGAAAAACTGTTATGTGCTTACGCTTTTCCAAAGTGTATCAATAAAGATGGAGTAGGTTATTTTGCTTTACCACTTTGCTATGAAGACTGTATGGCAATTAAAATGCAGTTTTGTTACAATGACTGGATCGTTATAGAGGAACAAAAACGTCGTGAAGTGTTTTTTGAATCTAGAGGTCATTTCCGGTTTCCTGAATGTGAAAAACTTCCCCGGTTCGCAGGAAGGGGATCACAAGTGACGTGCAATAATGTTGGTTTTACAGATATTGATAAAAGTCTGGTGTCAACAACATGTGTGAAAGGCAATGGACGCTACTACCAAGGTACTATGAATGTTACAGAAACAGGACTCACTTGCCAGGCTTGGGAGTCACAGGTTCCCCACAAACATTCGAGACCGCCGTTAGTGTTCCAAGAAGTGCAGAACTCTACGAATTACTGTAGAAATGCTGGAGGCGAAGAGAATAGGCCCTGGTGTTACACTATGGACCTGAAGGTGCGATGGCAGCATTGTGACATACCAATGTGTGCCAACTCTAGTGAAGAAATTGACAATATCATTGGACCAAATATAGTTATGGAAAATTATTTTACTCCCACCTTTGTGCTACTGCTTTCCATTGGTGGTCTGGGATGTGTTTTAGGCATAGCATCAGTGGCCCTATTGTGCCACTACTTTCTGAAGAATCATTATTCTAAATGCAATGTATCAAATCGCAGAAATGTACAAAACATTGATATTGATTTAGACAAGTTACCCAGCAATATGGCTTACCACACTACTGGTGCCCAATTGAACCCAAAATTGGAGAAGTTAGAGTTCCCCAGAAATAACATAATATACATCCGTGACTTGGGACAGGGTGCATTTGGTAGAGTATTTCAAGCAAAAGCTCCCGGGCTTGTACCTGAGGAAGAATTCACACTTGTTGCTGTAAAAATGTTGAAAGATGAAGCTTCTCATGACTTGCAGTTGGACTTTGAACGAGAAGCTTGTTTGCTTGCAGACTTTGATCATCCAAACATTGTAAAATTGTTGGGAGTGTGTGCAATTGGTCACCCTATGTGCTTACTGTTTGAATTTATGGGAAAGGGGGATTTAAATGAATATTTGAGAGCTTGCAGTACGGCTACCAACTTTCCACCAGTTTCTGAGAATAGAGAGGACTTAAGATTACTTGCAACTCCACTCAATCACTTAGATCTTCTGCACATTGCAAGACAGATAGCCTCTGGCATGGTTTACCTTTCAGACAGAAAGTTTGTTCATCGAGATTTAGCCACAAGGAACTGCCTCATAAATGATGATATGGTTGTTAAAATTGCTGACTTTGGGCTTTCACACAAAATTTATTTACAAGATTATTATAAAGGGGATGAGCATGATGCTATTCCAGTCCGGTGGATGCCTTTAGAGAGCATACTTTACAATAAGTATACATTGGAGTCAGATGTGTGGGCATATGGTGTCTGCCTTTGGGAAATATTTTCATTTGCCTTACAACCTTACTTTGGTATGACACATGAGGAAGTAGTCAGATTTCTAAAAGATGGCAATGTCCTTGCTTGCCCTGACAACACTCCTCGATGTGTGTATGACTTGATGAAACAATGTTGGAACAGTCATCCAAGTGACCGCCCAAACTTCAGAGTCATTTATCAAACCCTGGATAACATACAACTCATAGTTGAAAGAACTCATTCAGAATAATTTGGTGTTTCAATGTTGTTAATGGGTATTTAATTTTGTTTTGTATCATAATTTTAATGTTTTACCTGCCATTATTGTGTAAAAGAAATTTCTTGCCCAGATGTAAATAAGTATTAAACATATTTTTATGTACTAATTAGATAATTAAGTGAATATTTATTGTTTATGTCAATTTCTAATTTAAGTAACTAATTTAATTATCAATTTGTGACAAGTATTTCCTCAGCAAGTTAGCTACCCTATTATTTAAAAGTGCACAAAAGATCCTGGTGAAATCTAAAATAGACTTCCAATTAGCATTTTCATAATGTAAAATTTGAATGGTGTTCTGTAGAATTCTTATGCCTCCTTAATAATATATCATTATATAATGGCACATTATTTTACTAGCATTGCTATGGTTAAGACTGATTTTAGTTAATTAACTTAATTTTTCTCTTTTTATCTATATATTCTTATTAATTTTAAAAATATAGGCAGTTACAAATTGTGTAATAGACATAGATAGAAAAAAGATTAATATGTAGGTAATGAATGACCACTATTACTACCTAATTTTCAATAAACTTGAATAATGTGCAAAGTTGTTATCATAGCGGGGAAATTTGCAGAGAGTGCACACTGCAATCCAACAGCCGGTGGGCGCGCTCAACTGGCCACGTTAACCCTCTCTAACGGAAAACTACCTTGAAATGTACTGCATTTCCCACTTTTTGTTTTTCGAATCTTATTTCCCTTATGTATGTACATGATTTCCGCTTTACTCTGTTCAGCACACTTAGCTTTTTGGGGGCCATTTTGGCTTTATTTTCCAGATTACCCCCTAAGTTCGACTTTGCTGGAAATGTTAACACCAAGGATCCCGATACTCTCCGAGATCTTAAGAGATATGCTCTGAAAGTGAGGTGCTACGACAAATGGGCTTTTTTAGCGGTGAATGCACAGACTTGCGTCTTACTGGGATTGAAATCCACTAGGTTTAGCGAACCCGAAATCGAGATTTGATCTAAAGCATCTTCGATTTCAGACAAGCCTGACGCGACTCTCTTCCACTTCGACCCGAGGGATGTTGGCGCGGCCCCTATACACGGCATCCTCAGTGCTGTCATTCTCATAGCAACGTATGTCCCCAATTTGCAACAGATTGTTGATATGCAGAAAGAACAAAGTTGGGGATAGCACGGAGCCTTGCGGGACGCCAGCATTAATAGACATGTGTCGGAGCAGCTACCATCGATAACGACTCTGATGCTCCGTCCAGTCAGGAAACTAGCAACCCATTCGCATAATCCCTCGGGCACCCCAAAAGATGATAGCTTGGAAAGCAGCGACTTCTGCCCATACCGTGTCAAAAGCTTTCACAATGTCTAGGCCAGCTAGACCCTCGCCTCTACTCTCAATTGCGTCAGCCCAGCGGTGTATTCAATACGCTAAAAGATCACCAGCTGAGCGATTATGGCGAAATCCATTCATTTCCATCTTCAATAAAATTGTCGTCAACATAACATGACTGCTCCAAGCAAATACAAGAAAATTTAAATAGTGCTTAATTACTAATTGATGCATTTGTTAGAAACTATTTTGCGACAGGCATTTTCTTATAATAACGATGCTAGATATCAAATTAAGAACCATATATTATATGTCACAATACAAATCATGACAGCATTAAATCATGACTATTCTAAAATTTAATATTGTAGTGCCTTTTTCTATTTTTTGCATATAAAAAGAGACATCATAGTCATCATAAGTATCTGTTTGTCTCATTGTCAAGTATCTAGGAACTATCCAGCAGGCCCATAGTTTGAATATGACCTTTTAACGTTACAAAAAGTTTCAACCTTTTTAGTTTACTTTAATGCACAAAAACTAAAATAAGTTTCCAACACGCACTATATGCACGCATATATGCAACACTAATACGCAATATATGCATGCTTTGTTTGCGCTCCACAGAGTCAATCTGCTGGAGTGATAGAGTCCACCATTGTTACACTATTTATCTCGAAAAGTACAGAAGCGTCAATTCTAGGATTTCGGGACAAATGGACATTAATGAAATACAATTTTTTGTTTAAGCCACCTGAATCTAGCATATTATATACTATATTCTAGGTGATGCCTATCTCAATTAACCATAATCATTGTTATCGGAAGCACCTATATTGCTCAATATTCTGTACAGCAAAAAATTAAACATAAAATTATGCCACAAAAGTATTATGCTATCCAAGTGTTCCGATTCCAAGTGTTGCGATGAGATTTCCTCGTCCTATCAAAGTATTTGTAGAGAATCGCTTTAGCTTCCCCAATTGTAAGTAATTTATGAAAAGCCGATTAATGACATTTAACCCCCAAATTAATTGTATTTATTTTTTACACCAAACATTCCAGTTAAATATTCCACCAACCTTTGCTCTTTATCCACACTTTATTTTGAAAGGTCCACAGACCTTTCTATAACTACCAACTTAGAAAGCACATGAAATTAGTTAAAAATAAACTAAACTAGAATTAAAAATAAACATTTTATATAGCATGTCTAATTTGACTGATATTCAAATAATGTACCTACATGTGTTTCTGTAAATTAATAGAATCACTAAAGTATTCTTATAATTTTCAGAAACTGTGTGTATCAAACTGCCAAAAGAACTAAGAGTGTTGTTGCTGAAAATCTTACTATATTTTGTACTGTTAACGGCTAAAATATCATAGGTAGGCTATTTAATTTCATTTCAGTTCATTTTTTAGGGTAAACGTATATGTTGTATAATTAATAACATTCTAATTATTAAATTATTTTAGTGATTAATTAATTTAATATTAATTTCCGTTAAAACTGAAAAGTGTAATTTCGGTACGAATTTTAATAAAAAAAATGTTTTATAACTAAATTATTTTCATTACTACGAACACACAAGTGTACACCTTAAAACCATATTTCCTCATCGGCCAATCAATCTGAACTCAATTGATCTAAACCCCAACATCCACAAAAACGGTAACAAAAAATATTTTTTGTTACCGTTTTGTTGTGTTCCCTGCACTTAAAGCAGAAAGTTTCGACCAAATTTGTACTAAATATCAGTACCCGTTCCAGACTTCTATATGTATAATGTGGTTGCTGAGATCTCGGTAAAACTTCCACTGTAATTGAGGGCCACCTTTCAAATCGTTTTTCTGTAACATTCTTTTACAAATTTTCAGATTTGCTTTAACATTTTTTTTTCAACATTTACTAAATCCTGACTTCATTCATTTATCGATTTTCATGGCCCCCAATAGAAACGCACATGTATTTACCCCCTACCTACTTAAAGTTGTTATAATTATGAATTTAACTTTCTTATATAGGTAGGTACGTGTAGAGACATTAATAACAAGAATGTAAACGTAGGTATATGTGGTCAGGAACCATCATTATGATGTATTCCCATATCAATGTCAGTAACCATCAATATGATGTATTCCCATATCAATGTCAGTAACCATCAATATGATGTATTCCCATATCAATGTCACTAACCATCAATGATATATGTACTTACAGCACGCCCTACGTCATTAGATGGTGCCTGGCTATGGCTAGAGCATAAAGAGATGGGATGGTGCTATTTTAAAGCCAGCCGATCGACATTACGACGCTATTTGTATTCGTAAACGTAGCGTGAATAACTGTTATTTTAATAGGTATATTTTATAATGGAACAACTTGCAGCCATGACTGAGGAACGCTACGTAACCGAAGTACCAAGCAGTTTGAAACAGTTGGCGCGACTTGTTGTCAGGGGATTTTACACAATAGAAGATGCATTAATCGTAGATATGCTCGTTAGAAACCCGTGTAAGTACCATTGCGTGATATGTTTATGTAATGGATAGATAGATAGTAATGGTAACAGTTTGGTGCCGTTGTCCCCATGGACAATCCCCACCAGCGGCGACAATAGCAATTTTTTCATAATCCATTCCTAAATCTCCAACAAGTAGACCATGCCAACGTTTGTTATTCTTGACTGATGTTATTGTATTGCTATGTATGTTATTGTATCGTGAATGCTCATGGTCGACAATATCCACTTATTATGGGGTGGACTGTCCACTCGTCTACCACTTCCTTTTTTATATGTGATATGATATATACCTTGTTTTATATCCACAGGTATGAAAGAAGACGATATTTGTGAACTATTAAAATTTGAGCGAAAAATGCTAAGAGCAAGAATAGCTACCCTCAAAAATGACAAGTTTATTCAAGTGAGGCTCAAAATGGAAACAGGTATGCGATCTTTTAGAATTGGTGTGTCCTCAGGTCTTATGGTGGTAAAAGGTGACTAAGGGTCACCTTATAGGACACCCACTCGAAGAGCGGGGGTGGTGCTATACTAACACCACCTTTAAAATAGACTCACTAACCCACTTGGCTAGCCGCGGGGCGTTTTAAGATCAAATTTATTAAAAGTTTTCCTAATATATTACTTCATAATCTCTCTAAAATTAAAAATTAAATTAACGTTATCTACGTTTCAGGTTTAGACGGAAAGGCACAAAAAGTAAACTACTACTTCATAAACTACAAAACGTTCGTGAACGTGGTGAAGTACAAACTGGATCTGATGCGCAAACGTATGGAAACAGAGGAACGTGATGCGACCAGCCGTGCCAGCTTCAAATGTCCGGCGTGCGGAAAAACTTTCACTGATTTAGAAGTAAGCGTTTGCGGTTGGCGCTACCTAATCGCTTATTGAATAAGTTGATAATGAGCCGCAAAGGAATTTGTATTCGCGCAAAATCTCGATACTTTATATTACCTTAGTTTTATCAATGCAAATACACATCCTCCTATTGTTCACAGGCAGACCAACTGTATGATATGATGACACAAGAATTCCGATGTACATTCTGTAACCAAGTTGTGGAAGAAGATTTATCGGCACTTCCAAAAAAAGACTCTAGACTTCTATTGGCCAAATACAACGAACAGTTGGAGCCACTATACGTGCTATTACGAGAAGTGGAAGGCATTAAATTGGCGCCGGAAATATTGGAACCAGAACCAGTGGATATCAATACTATCAGAGGGTATGTTCTCTTACATATTTTATTTTTTTCGATAGGACAGGATATTTCTATAGACAGAAAGTGGCAGACAAGCATACGGTCCAACTAGTGGTAAGTGGATACTGTCGCACGTGCACATCCGCGATATATGGCAACATCGGTCAAAAATGACAAACCATGGCTTTGTTAGCACACTATATTTACCGCCTGGAATTTACAAGTGAATTGGGAATAAGAATTGGGAAGAATGGGGAATGAGGCGTTTTCCTCATCCCATTAAACTCCATTATTTTTGAGAATAGGATGGAAATATGGGACAGAGTTTTTTATGTCGGTAATTCATAGAATTAGTTATGTATAAGCAGGTAATTTTGTAACACGTAAGTAAACAAGTTTTTATGTCCTTAAAAACTTGTTATCATGAAGACGACCTTACGTAGCAGCTAGGAAAGACCTTGAAATATTCTAGAATAGTATTATTTAAAAAATTAACAGAAAAACGACTGTTTTACTGTTCTGTCAAGAGGACTGACTGTCCTCTTGACAGTCAAAATAGAAAAATAGAATGATACTATTATAATATCGGCCTATACTACATTGCATATCCTAATTACAAGAATCTTTGTTAATAAAATAAGCGATAGCACACACAGCCAACTCCGTCTCCGCGGCAATAAGATACGAAGACAACGATCATTGTGTGTAATATGCTATGATCAATCATTTCGTATAACTATAATAAGAGATATGACACTAGATAGCATCATAGAAATATGATGGAGTTATACGGACCTTATAAAAATTACCATACAAATTTAACAGGACATGTTTTTTGTCAATGGAATTTTCCATTATTGACTAACATCGCAGGGTTTTAAGCCTGTAATATATTCGGAAAGCCTTGAAAACGCTACATAGAGTAGCGAGCGTGACTTGGTTACATTTTAAATACAAGTATGTATCCGTACTTAGGCCGCGCCTCGTTTTCGAGCGACGCTCAGGCGTCTCCGGTATCTTTTCGGCACCCCTCGCATGCACATGCACAGAACTTTTACGCTCGTGATGGAGAAAGTTTTTAGCACGCGCATGCGTGAGTTATAATTCTTTTGGAACCCATAAACTGTTAAAAAGTCTGTTTGAATGTAAAGGTAATATAAGCGACAGGTATAAACGAGAGCACCGCTCTGCACGAAATGTCGCCGCGCGACCGTACCTGGCTACACGTCAAAATGGCGGCGTTTTCTGCTCAAGAAGACAAAATACTAATAAGTTCTGAGTTGCGGTCGTTTGTATTCGTAAGTTGTGGGTCGCCACGCGACGTGCGACGGTATGTCGCTGGGTCGCGGGCCCAGTGCGGATTGGTGGATCATATACTCGTTTTTTTTTTTAATTTCTGGAACATGGGGGTTTCCTCACCGCTTTCACCGCCGAACAAGTGACATTTAAAAAAAAAAACCTCTACTTATGTGGAAACTCAGTGCTACGGGCCGAGGATTTGAACTCACGATCACACGAATATGAGTCTGATATACTCGTAGATACCCCTAGACTATCACCGCTCGATGATCCGAGTGCTACCTTTAAAATAAAGCCAATTATCAAACCAGCTTTACAACTATTATTGTTACTATTACAGGCTAACAACAAAACAGCCGCTGGCACGAGCTAGCGGCGACCAATGGTCAGGCGAGGCGACTCGTAACATGGGCTTAGCAGTAGAGGAGACGCGCGTCGACGTCACTATCGGCGAGAGCGACAACGCGACGGACTCCGGCGCGCAACGCAAGGAAAGGCCCATTTGGCTCGTTGAGAGCACTATCGTCACTAACGATCAGGTAAACTTCTCAAAGAAATACGAGACTTCACTTGCCATTAAATGTTCCGACAATCTATTATATTATATACTGTTTTTAAATGTCAGTGTAATCTGTGCTATAACAATATAATTGATAAATAAGTTACATAGAAGGCTATAAATTAGATAAATAAACAATATCATAATCTTCATCATCATCACATTCCGGAGGGGGGAGGTGCACAGTGCAGTCCCACAGCCGCTGGGCGCACTCAACTGGCCCCGTTACTCCGCACTCACAGAAGTCTACCGTAAAATGCACTGCATTTCCTACGTTATTCGATTCCCCCAATGTACGTAATGTGTTTCAATAGTGAGTGAGACCATTGGCATTCCATTCTATCCCTCCCCATTGCCCCAACCCTTTATCCAAATCTCTAAGGTAGACCTCGCATCTGGGGGCGTGCCAACGTTTGTCATTCTGGACTGATGTTGGCATGTACCGCGGATGTCGCAGGGCAACAGTACCTACATACCATATCAGGTCTGTCTGCTCGTCTGCCGAATTATTTCTTTTAAAAAGCAACCTGGGGATCTTGTGATCTCCATCTCTATTAGTCGCTTCTTGCATCTACTTCGTTCTACTGCCTACCTTTGGAGATTTAGGAATGGATTAGGAAAATGGGGAAGGGTAGGATAGGATGAGAATGAGCTCTGGCATATCTCACTCACTACCCAACGTTTGTACTCGTACATTGAGCGAATGGAATAAAGTGGATAATACAGTTCATTCCGTTTAAGTTTGGAAATCGTTCAAGTAATGTCAGTCACTCCCGTTTGCTTCCTGATCTAAATGTTAGGCACACAATTTTTCAGAGAAATATCCAGCATCGCTGTTGTGCTACTTGTCAGTTATAATATAGTCATGATTTTAAATTTTTAGTAAATCATGTTTTTCCAAAAAGTAGGTTTGGCATTTTAGCCAACCTAATTTGTCAATAATCTGTTATGCGAGCGTTGAACACTTTATATTTGTTTCGTTCTATCATACGTTTATTGTGTAATTGTTTGAATACCTATCGCAATTTCAATTATAGCGTTGTGCAACTGAGCGTTCACACGCATACAAAATGTGTGCATTCATAAAAGTGTGATTAATACTTAATGTAATTAAGATTTTGATGTTCATAATTGCTCTAACTGAATGAAGAAATTTATTTTGAAACCGTTATATTTGCAGTGGGCGCCCCCTAACCGCCTAACTGTTGATATCCGAATCCATCAGGATTCAATAGTTGTATCATCAGCTATATCAAAAGCTGATATCTTGATATCCTGTTCATAACCGAATCTGTTGATAATGGACTGTAAAGGAGTTTTGTATTTGTTCGAATGCTCAATTGGTCAATGTTACAAAACGTAATGCGAAATAGCGATGGTGTGTGATGTCGACCTGATTTAGAATGGCTTTAGAGATGGGATGGTGTCTCTTCCCGTGGGTGTCATAACAGGCGACTAAGGGATAACTAATCTGTTACCACAAGCGCTGAGGAATCTACGCCACATTAAAAACTACAGTGGACTCGCCAACGCACTTGGCTAGCGTGGCGTTCTATGGACATTCATCCCTCATGCGCAAGACAATTTGCATGAGGAAGCCCATGTCCAGCGGTGGAAGGGGGCTGGTTACAATACAATACAAAAAATGTGAAATTGCACAGAAACGAAATAAACTATATTCTTAATATAGTTTATTTCGTTTCCAAATACCTAGCACAATGAGAATAGCATATAATTATTAAACATAATCTATAACTAAATAAAGTGCAATGATAAGGAAAAAAGGTCCCTGACTCAGCATAATATCGTGGCCGCCTCCAGCAGACCACAACACTGATTTTCAGTCCGGGCCTGAGTTAGTACGTCAAGGACGCCGCCAGCGAACAATCTAAACATTTATAACATAAGTAAATTACGCAAGCGAATGACAAATCGTGCAATATGTATATAAAGAAATATATCGGTTGACAGAGTGACAGCGTGCACTCGACGGACGCGGCGCTCGAGAAGGCGGCGAGCAACGCCAGCAGCGCCAGCAACGCGAAGGCCGCGGGCAAGGAGAAGAACGACGACATCATGTCCGTGCTGCTCGCGCACGAGAAGCAGAACACCGGTGACGTACCATTACATACTGCAATTATAACTATAATGTATCATATGATTTTGTTTGTTTTAATGGTGTATACAATCATCTTGTTATATCGGAACCGTGGGTGTAGTCACCGAGTGGGGCCAGTTACCAGAAGACGTTATATAGTCAGATTTTTTATTCGAGTCAGGGATATGACATGTAAAAGTGTCAAACAGAGTGAAATTGATACGGAGATGAAACTTTATTGATAGTTCTACATGTCATATCCCTGATTCGAATAAAAATCCGACTTTAGACGCAGATTTGGCGATCCAGTTCAAGAACCGACTAGACAGATACTATGCTAAAGAGATGCACAAGTGACAAAAACCAGACTGGGCGCATCAGCGTACGCTGCTTAGGGCTTAGCCTATTACAGCCATAACAATAATACTTATAAAATCTGCTTATTGTTAAGAGCTGTTGTGTCCACGGATCAATCATTGTCAGAATCATCGCCAACCTACGATGACGAAGACGTATTAAAAAGAAGTATTTATACAATAAATAGAAAGGACGATGGGAAAAAATGTATGGAGGTCGTCCCAACCCACCAACAAATATAAAATAATCATTGTAACGGCTAAAGCGGTGGTTATTTTTACTAAAAAATATGAAGGACTAACAAATAAAAGATAAGAATAGAAAAGCGGTTTATATCGTGATTCATCCAAAAATCTATAAAATGAAAGCTTTCATTTGAGCTATTACTCAAGTGTGAAAAATCAACATGTACCGACATGTTGATTTTTCTGAAACTGTTTACCCATCACCATCTGAAACCATCTGTTTACCCATCTGAAACTGTTTATTATTATTAAATATTGCTTACTGGTTATAGGTAACCCAGCTACAGCCGCTTTGAAAGGAATTGAAGCCGACAGTTCGGATTCCAGTGACAACGAATCCAAGGATCCCTACAAACTCAAGGATGAATTGGCTAATGTTGGTAAGTGAAATCTAGTCAACAGTCATCTAGTGATGTCTAGTCAAACAAAGACAAATATTTGTTCGGGTCTGCGTAGTTTATGTATCTCGACCCACGATACAGTTCATAGCACACTATGAACTGTATCGTGGGTCGAGATACACAAGCCACAAGCCATTGAGACTAGTGTTTAATTATTTAGTAGTGGTCGTTAGTAGCGAAGGAAAACAGGTGAAATTAGTAGTTCGATATATCCGTGCACGGCGGGGGTACATGAATAGGCCAAAATAAACTGTTCCAAGGGCAGTTTAAAACTTTAATGTGTGTGCTTTCGCTTTGAATATCGAGATACCATTTTAATGCGGAGATCAATTAACCTTTGAAGCTATTGAGTATTGAAATAAATCATATTTTTTATTATAAAACAAAGATGATACAAACATTTCTTATTTAAAATGTTACTGATCTCGAGTTGTCAGCTTATTTCTGCACGGATATTGCAGTATTTTTTTTTCAATTTATCACTGGCTCCACAATAGCAGAACCAGGGATAAGGAAATATCGTGACGGAAGCAGAGTGCTTGATACGACCTACTGTAAGGCAAAGGCTGCAAATTGAGATATGCTTGAACCCATTCCCATCCCATTCTATCCCTCACCATTTTCCCAGCCCTTTCTCGAAATCCATTCCTACATCTCCAAAGGCAGGCAGCGCATCCGGGGCCGTGCCAACGTTTGCCGTTCTGGACTGAAGTTGACATGTACCGCGGATGCCTCGAGGCGACAGTTAGCACTTACCGCCAGGTAGGACTGTATACTCGCCGGCCACCTTCTAAACATAAAAAAGAGAAATTATAGGCTTAATATACGATTATAGTTACATAGCCGAGTAAAATTGTGTAGGTATTATTGTAATATCATATCAATAAGAGCAATTATTTATTCCAGCTGAAATGGAGAGCGAGGACTCGGACGTGGACGACAACGCACCGACGGTGATGGTGAACGGCAAGGTGGTGTCGTTGACCAGCATAGACGATGACGTCATCGCACAGATGACGCCCGTAGAGAAGGAAACGTACATACAAGTGTATCAGGAATACTTCAGTCATATGTACGATTAAATGACTTACATGAAATAAAATACGAGATAGTTTATTTTTAAGTTTTTTTTTTTTTTGAAGTAAGTAGAGAGAATCCACTTACGTAATGGTACACGTATCGGCCAATCGAGCGTTCACACAAATAAAAACTCCTTTGTAGCTCATTATCAATATATTCTTCAATAAGGGGCTATGTAGTGTCAACCGCAAATATATCGGTTGTTGAACAAATCTATTAATTTAGTTACAACAACGAACAAATGGACTTTAAAACCACCATAATAATAACTCTTTTACAAACGCAAACAGTTTGTAATCGTGCGAACACTTGCCTTTAAGTTGCCCACGAATTTCCGCAATACAAAATCGGTCGAGTGATGAAAGTTGGCACGTATCCAGATGCGGTGTCTGCCTTTGTAATTTAGGAGTGGACTAGGAAAAATGATTATTTCTAAGGAACTCTAAAAACAATTTATATTATACTAGCAAAACCCGGCAGACGTTGTCCTGCCTGTGTATATGATTTTTGCGATCGGTAGAACGGTATAGAAGTTGATGTGCTGCAGCGCCATCTTGTGGCGAGTTACAACAAAGTGGATAGCATAAAAACCTCCATGAAAAAATACCTAAAGTAGAGTCAATTTAATAGGCCACTTTTGACATTTCATTGACTTTGTGACGATATAACTTTGCATCGGTCCCATAAATCAATTTAAGTTTATAAATGCATTACTGAACACTAAAAATATGTAACATTTTTAATAAAAAAATATAAACTTGTCTTTTTATATCAAATTTAATAAGTTCGAAGGTTAATTTGGTTGCTAAACATCATTATCAATTTATATTTCAAGAAATTCGAACCCCGCTACAAGGTTACGCCTGTATACATTTTTTCTTTTTTAATAATAGGGATGTGATCTTTATAATCGAAGTAACTTGTAGAGAGAAAGGAATATCGAAGAAAATTACCGTTACGATAAATAAACAAATTAAGAGAACAATAAAATTATTAAATAATTGACATAATTTAAATAAATACAATTATTAATTAGTAAATACATTAAAAAGATATATGTAATTAAATTAATATATCTATACCTCATTTAATATATTAAAACTATATCAGAAATTAAAAAGGAAAAGAATTATGCCAGTTGTTTATGTCGATAGTTTTAATGCCGATGCAATTCGCAACCACATTTATGGTTATCTATTATTGTGAAAAGAGTATCCATCTAGAAAAAAGCATTTATGTTCATTAAAAAACGCAGGCTTATTTTCTGGTGGAATATCATTATTAATAAAAACTGCGTGTACAAATGTTTCCAAAGATGATTGGAAGAAAGTAGTAGAAAAAACAAAAAAAATAAAATGAAGATTTTTAAGGTGATTTAAGGGTGTAGATTGTTGGCCTGAGATCTCGATTTCGAGCGACCGCAGCGCCAAAGTTTAATGTAACATCCGACGGGGCGGATGAATGACCTAGAGAGCGCGATTTTCAAAATGTTTTGCAACAAACGTTCCACGTTGAGAAATTGTTATTGAACTTGAATATTTACAGCATAACAATAACGTTGAATTTTTGGAAACTAGCTGTTGATTCTTTTTAATAGATTAATAAGAGTAGTTGAGACACAATTTTTATGTTTTTCTATCATTTGACATCTGACATTTTTGTATTCTACTTACCTAAAATTCCAACTATTTATTTATTTGTAATTTCACTACCAAAATTTATTCTAATTCGTAAAATATTCATTCAATAAAATAATTGCAAATTCAGTAGGAAGTGTGTTTATCTCTACGCAAGGAAATGTGCCTATTGCGTAAACTCAAATACTTACTTTTTGTTTACGATCACCTCGTCGATATCTAAAAAAAATCCTAGGGTTTTAAAAAAAATGTCAATAAATGAAACACAAGTATAAAAATGATTTATTTACTACACAATAACAAATATGAGTCGCCATTACTCGCTATCTCAAAAGCGTGCTAGGGTTGTACAAAAATTAGTAAATAATTCATTTATTTACTAATTTTAACAGAAGTTTGTAAATTATTAATATACTAATTAAAAGTATGTAATTAAACAATAACGAAATATGAGTTCAAAATTCTAATGGTTTTTCATTCGATTACGGATCAAGTTCTGATTTCTGCTAATTTGATGATAAAATCAATGGCTATCACAAAACCTATCAGAATGAAAACGTTACCAGCTGCCCGATTCACGTAAGTAATAAAAACCGTAGCGCAGTGACGTCACTTCGTTTTTTGCAAATTTAGCCCTTTTAACCGACTTAAAAAAAGGAGAATTCTCAATTCGCTGTATTTTTGAACCAATTTTTATGATTCTTTACACCAGGTAACTCAGAAATTGTATAGTAATTGAGCTATTGGAAGATTTATGACAATCCAAGACTAGATAAGTAAGTGCGTTTAAAACAGAAAACCAAAAGGCGATTTCTAAGTTCCTAAGTTAAAACGACTTTTGGACTGGCGTGTTTACGTGAATCGACTGGCTGGGTAGTTAAGTTACCTGTATCTTTCAAAATCATTAGGCGTTCTTCTCTTTCATAACACGTAAAGCTCTTTCTTTCCTCTCTTTCATAGCCTCTATGATACTGGGCGCGTCACGAATGGGCATGCTTCGTGACTGCCGAGGATCAACTAATTCTGGAAGTAGGCAATCGTAATAAAACCTAACTAATTTCATCTCCATTTTCTCCTCCCAAAATTTGTCGTCCTTTTCTATAATATAAACTTTCATAGGTACAGTAGCACCAAACCAGATGCCAAGCATGCAAACGTTTCTTTTAGTAATATGTACCTGTCCCTGAATTTGGAAATACCAGTTATGATTTTTATTTATGATATAACCCTTGGAAGCCTTGTCCTTAACCCAAAAGGTATGTTTGGCCATTGCTTCATCAAGAGTCATGCCAGCTAAAGAATGTGGGCACTTAATTTCAATTAAACCGTTTGCATAAATGCCATCTGGTGTAGTACCAAGAAATTCATATTGATCGTCGACGAACAAACCGCAACCTTGTATACTAATATTCTCTTGAATTTCTAACTGTTTAATTGCGGTTTCTTCGTTTTCGATACCGTACCGTACAGCAGGCAAACTGGAGATATTACTACCATAAACGATTTTACGAACAAGAACAGCACAACTTGTGCTCTCTCGTTTTTTACAAACTTCCCCGAACGATGATGAGGTTAGTAATTTTCTCCTTGTACTCATCCACTCAGAACTACTTCTTTGCAAATGGGTCGACCTTTCAAGCTCCTCTCTTTCAGCACAAGACAACTTTAAATCGGCTAAAAAAGATGACTTGGCTTTCTCATATAATTCTGGACTCAGATCAGGTTTTTCGCAGTTTGGTCCATAGTGAGCGTCTTTCGATACAGCGCTGTGGCTCTTTTTCAATCTTAATTTAGGTTTAGCAATTAAACGGATTCTACGATTACAATTTTCCACTTTCGCGATCAAAGGATTAGGACTAGATTTAAATATTACTTCATGAGTTTTACTATGAATCGATCCTGTATTAAAAGACACAACAGCAGCTGCGCATCGGCCCGCATAAGAACCACGGGAAGAATAATTTACACGCTTACCCCCTACTAATTTGGCAATCACTGCGTTAAAACTTTCAACTATATTACTTGTACAATTATGAATTAAACTTCTAGAATGATATGACAGTCTTTTACTTAAAATGTGTACCGCGTCCATTAATCCGCATCCAACAATTGCTGGAAGCAACCCAACAGGTTCTATTCGACGAGTATCAGGTCTACAGAAATACTCCTTGCAATATTGGTGATTACCAAATACGTGTTGTGGACCATTTAGGATATCTTCACTAAGATTTTTTATTTTTTCTTCGAGTGACTGATTTTGATCGCCCCAATATTTAATAGCGCATTTTACACCCGTTCTTAAACGCAAATACCTTTCTTTTAGGAATTTCCGCAATTCGCAAGGATACTTAGTGTCTTTCGACAGTTTCTCCAAGCTATTGCAGTAGTTTCGTAAAAGATGATTTTTGCATTCAATTTTCTCTACTGTTAAATGACCGTACGGTCGCGAATCTAATATTTTTTTATAAGTACTGGAATCGCCGTCTGCTACAAATTTATTATAAATTACACCGTGGTCAACAATGGAACGTTTAAACCCCTCAACTATTATGGTCGATTCCATACCGGTAGATGATCCCGAATAATTCTTGAAACAACGGTGTTCCGAGGGCTGACTGTCGTTCTTTGCGGCTCGTGCACAAACTACGCAGTATTTATTTTTAACTCCAAAAAACAATACTTTATTAGTTTTAATGCCAATTATCGCAGCTGCGCCGGACAAGGCGGAAAAATTCTTACCATAAGATCTCTTGCTCCAACAACCGTCAACAGCAACAGATATTAATGGTGTACCATTTTTATCAACACTACCTATAGACACTGCGTACTCCGCTTCTTCCTTGACAGCTTCTGCCATGGAATGTGCTGCTGTCTTTTCCCACCAATCGCAAACCGTATTATTAATTTCATTGTATAATGAAGGTGACATGATTGGTAGGGCTACTGCGGCAGTTAATGTTTTTAACTGATAGTAGCTCCCACCAGATGATATGATACCAGATACAATTTGATGATTCACTTCCATTCTATCTTCTTTCTTTTCAATCAAACACACAGTAAATTTCATACTACACATACTACATTTCATGATGAGTTTTGAGTCCAGACCAACTTTTACTTCACCTATTATACTGAGGTAACTTAACTTACAATCCATTGGACCGTGGTCCCCTATGGCCTGAAGAGCTTTAAAAAAAAAAGAAACGTCTACAACTCTACGCCCAACTTCCATTTCATCCACCTTTCCCTCTTGGTCGTTTTCAATAACTAGTTCCTGTAAAGAAAGATAATGGCTTGATTTTTTTTATAAAAAATAATTAAAAATTAAAAAAAATGCAAAAGAATTAATACAATATTAGGTTCCTGATGAATAGAAATTATAATTTCTTTACGCATTAGGTATTGTTTTTTTATGACGTCACCTATTTGAACGTAAATTTTCTTTTGAGAAAGTAATTGAGAAGTATTTCGGTACTAAGGTGTTTGTCTCTCGATGAAAATAATAAATATTGCAAGAAAAATCTATAGGTAGGTATTGAGATTTTGTCTTCGCCCATCACTAACTAAGTAGTTTGTTTATTTATGTAACAAGTCTACAAGAATTACGTATAACAACTTACCTCTATACAGCGCGTAGCATTGTTGCTCAGAGTCTCGGCCCCAAGGTTTTCTTTATTTTCAATACTGGAAATATTATTCATCAATATTATCCACTTTTTATTTATTTTGTACAACCCTAAGCCAGACGCTAGGCGCCTCGCGTCTGTTTGGCGGTATAGGTATGTCGACAAAGTTGCGCTGTCGCCTACCTACTTCCACAATTTGATATTTAGACAATACTAGCCGACCCGGCGAACTCCGTATCGCCTTTTTTTTTTTAAAAAATCCTATTATTTTGATATTACATACAGATACTTCAATTTTATTTATCAGTATAGATATAGATAATACAAACCAATATTTACATGTTATTGTAGGTATATGTCTGAATCGGGCGATCTAAATCATATGACATATTGTATTAGCTTTGTAATGTACCCTGTTCAAATGCGATAATAAATAAGTAGGGAGGAACTTACATTTTATTCCGAGATCTTTTGGCTTTCATATTTTTATAATGCGTACAAAACTTTCTTTTCCCTGGCATGCCACTCAAATTCAATCAGTCCTGCGAAAAAAATAGCCTATGTCACTCAGTGATAATGTAGCTTTCGAATGATAAAAGAATTATTAAAATCAGTCCAGTACTTTTTGAGTTTATTCGTTACATACAAAAATCCAAATCTTTCCTCTTTATAATACCTATTAGTGTAGATATTGTATTTTTTACGATTTATATCTAGTTCCATCATGGTTTTCTTTCAGACATTCATTATATCGATACTTTCTACTAACTGAAAATAAATTAATTATAAAAATGTTATACTTACAGTTTTTTACAAAAAACACAAATTCACAATACGTAATTCTGCTGTCTGCAGCCGACAAGCGTGGTGTCGCGTTCACTTACAGAAAGGAACTGCCGCTGCAGACCACCGAGATTGCACGAATGAAACGAACGTTTTATCCCATACATTTGTGTATGAAAAATTTACCTTAAAATATATCTAGATTTTAGGGCTTTAAAAGAGGAAGTCTTTGTTTGTAAAGGTATAAAAAGAAGTATACAGCTATACTTATTGGTTTCTTCAGTGTTCAAAAAGTGTTTCTTTTTATCAATTTGTGTTGATTTATGGGGTTAAATCTGAAAAATACGAAGTCATGTTTTTGCATTTTTACTCAATTTTGTGCGTTTGTTGACGTTTATTATATAACAACTATTAGGTTTAAGAGTTTAATATAAGCATGAACATACTTATTGGTCTTTGATTGTAATATATACAAATTATCATTGATATCAATCATATGTAAATAGGTTAAATATGAAAAATCGTAACACTCTTTTCGGTGATTTTCACGATCTACACCCTTAAGAATTGATAATAATAGCAACGATAGCAGTTTCAACGAATCTGATAGTTCCAACTAATATAATTGATCTAACTAATCTAATCCAACTAACTAATCATTGATTACATATATAAACTGGTTTCATTATATTTCCCATAATTACACTTAACTTTGAGGTCATGTGGAATGTGTAGAAGGTTTCTAATGCTGTGTATACTCTAAAAATATTACTGGAGAATTATTTTTTTATGAACACTAAAATCGATTCACTAATATTACGACTTATATATCGATTTTTGTCTTTAATCGATAATTTCTGTTAGATTACCTCACTATGACAACCAGTTTGACACTTGTCAAAAGTGGCCTATTAAATTGACTCTACTTTATATGTGCCAACTTTCATGGTGATCGGTCAAAAGATGTCGAAATCTATTAACATCAGATATACCAACATTCTCTTTTATATATATATATATATATATATATATATATAGATTAAGAAATTATACAAATAATACCCAAGACGTAGCTGCTGCCATTTTATTGAAAAATAAATTATTAACAAAATAAATAACTCAAAATAATTTATGTACAACAACAAAACCTTGTACGAAATAACTTTGTACTAAATGTAAGTAACAGCTCCTTTGAAATAATATCAATGATAGAATGTTGCCTAATACTGTGTTTCTATATACTCGCATGCAACACTCCCATAAATCATTTACAACAAAAAATAATTATTACATCTAATTACAAACATACTTTCTAAATATAAATCGAATGAAATGTGAATCAATAAAAGATTCAAAAAAGTTACCGCCGCGCATGCGCACGCTCCATACGTTGCATCACTAATTACGTATTAATACATACAATATTATTCTATTAATACATAACAAAGATCAAAGGTCCCTAAAATGAAGTTCAAGAATTAAATATATACTGTAGAAAATTTTATCCCTTGTTAAATAAGGCCATAATAAATATTAATTATTATTAATATTATTTATAATTGTGGCTCTCGGTACATACCTACATGATTAGTTATTTTACCCTTGTATTATTACCAAACGAAAAATCACATTTAGAAACATAACCTCGTTAGAACAATTTCTTACGTGTACTTTTAGTAGCTCTAGATTTTGACCAAATAAAAATAGAACAATAACAGTGTATGAAACTGAATGTCACTGAAAAACGTCGATTTTGGAGTTATCATAAATGTGCCAAATACTACCGATCATACATTTATAATAATAATTATTTATATATTTTATATAAACTGGTCTTTTTAAAATTATACTGGAATCAACACGCTGATTGGCTACCGTGCGCTCTTGAGTAATGAAGTGAGCGTAGAAGGAAAACTAGGACAATTTATTTATTAGACATGTTACGGATCTCCAAATACAATTCCAAAGCAATATGCTTATTTCGATAATATTTCACATCAGATTCTTTTCGTATCCAAAATAATGGCAAACAAATGTTTCCTTACTCACTAACTATCGGCGAAAGTTTCTTTCGAGGAATCCCTGCTCGCTGTGTTCCTTCCTTCGGCTCATTCGGGCCTAATGTAAGTATTGTACATAATTTAATAAATCCATAAACAATAAACACAATATTTAATATGAAAATAGCTTAAATGTTAAAACTTTTATATAAGAAAATATAAAAATATATTTAGCAGATACACCTATTATGAATCCGTTTCCAACTCTGATATACGAGGAGTTTATTGAAAATTTCCGATATGACCTCCAATGCAAGACATAATTTCTTACAATTTATATCATTCTTGACCAAACGTGATCTAATAGAGGCACAAGTGGACTAATTAACAATATTGTTTGGTTTTCTGTAAAATGTACTCCAGGCGGCGTGGCGCCATTTCACTGTATAGAGCTTGTAGAACCACAAAAAACTACATGAAGAATTGCTTTTTTTACTTTACTTATCTCTACACTGGATCTCAAATATAAGCGTATTTTTAAACTATACTGTTCAATCGAGATGTTTCCCCCACTTGTCCCAGTATTCGTCTGTTTGCATCTCCATGATGCGCGAAAGGCAACGATCTACTGCGAACAATTCTTCTTCGCCAGTGAATATTGCTGCCTTTGCGTCCTCCTGTAAATTATTATTATTTGGGAAATAGTTTGCCTATTGGTACGTTTGCCACGTGCCTATTGGTCTGGACCAATAGGCCTTATTGTGTTTTGATGTCTATTGCCAGGTCGGGGTATTTAGCTATATTTTCCGTGTGTACTGCAAACATTATGAGTGTTGCATATTGCTATATCAATAAGAAAAACAGTTTTGTTAATTTTGTCTAACAGTAATATTATAAACCTGCACTGTCCCACTGCCGAGCAACGACCGTTCTCCTCCAAACCTCTCCGTTCTGTGCTTTCGATGGCCAATATTTACATTAAATATTAAAACTCATTCCATTATCGCTTTTTAGATGTGTCACAACGTCTATGAATGCATAACAATAAATATGATGAATCACAATTTTTATATAGCAGTTTTTTTAAGCTAAGAAGTTAAATTTATAGTATACCGTAACTGGTTTTGATATACAAATGGACAAACTTTCCCATTTATAATTTTACTAAAGATTACAAGTCACTATCTTTTAATTACTTAGGCACAGCCGTTGGACAAATTCGAAACGCGGTTAGTAAGTGATAACCTACATCGTAATACAGCCAACTACACCACATAAATAGGTCAGTTTTATTGTAGGCCTTATACTGGGTGCTTCCAGTATAAGGCCTACAATAAAACTGACCTATAAGGACGTTGCACAATATAATCGATCGTTTAGGGGGCCTCAATATACATACAAAACCACAAATCAGAGTTTTGTTGTAAATTCATAAACAATACTTACAGAATCTTTCGTGATCTTCAAGTCGTCCATAAGTGCTCTTTCAGCATCTGCGAGCTCCGTTTTTTCTTCATCTGCTGTTACAAGCTCTTTCGGTTCCACGTCGGAAACTATTACTACCTGGAAACATGGTATCATATTGTAAACATAAAATGTAGAGAATCGCCATGTCGAAACATTGTTCACACAATTGTGTTCGTGTGACTTTAAAGTATGTGTTGGTTAGTTCATTACACTCCCGTCCCATTTCATTTCATATTATCCCATCTCATCCAGTCACATCCCATTCAATGGTGTGCCATCCCATTTCATAATGCAGTCTACCCCATCCTGATGATGATGGGAAGTGAGAAATATGAGATGATTGCTTCATATTAGAATATGACATCGATTCCCGCGGGAACTTCTGAGGGATTTATTCTGTGTTCCATGACGTTTTAAGAATAATGCCACTCTAATAGTAAATAAAATAGAGTTTATTTCATCGCTGCTACCTTCAGGCGATTGTTTCCTATTTCTCCACGCATTTTCAAGCGAATATAAAAATAATAATTAATATTGCTCCTCTATAAACTATACCATACGGTAATTCCATGTTATGGAAATAAAAATGGAATTTATTATTACGACACAAACAATTAAAAACACTATTCTAAAGAAACAATTAGTCTTTATGTACTTACCCGCACTCTATTGTCGTAGAACGTATCAATAAGAGTGATAAATCTCCGTAGTGGAGATCTGTGCTTGAATATTGACAACTGCGGGAGATTCCTTATGAACACTGTGTGGAAAGTCTTGGATAAAACTAGATAATCGCTGGCTCCTAGAGGCTGGAATGAAACAAAGTTCAAGTATAACCGAATAAATTAATGTACACTCGCAGAATAACAAAATCATAAAAAGCAATGCATTAGATATCTTGGAAAGCATTTGTTTAAATTGATTTTCTGTTTTAAAAGTACCATACCAAGCAAAAAGTCACCGTAGAGATATCAATTTGAAATTTACAGAACACGTGCAATTGAAAGTCTGATACAAAATCAACAATAGGAGTTACAAAAACATTTTTTTATGGAAAGAAGATGGTAGACGAGCGGACTGTCCACCTGTCGATAAGTGGATATCTGTCGCCTTCGGACATCGGCAATTCGTGGCAACATCAGTGTAGAATGACAAACGTTAGCATGTCCCCAGATACGTATCCTACTTTTGAAAGTTGACAAATGAATTTGGAAAAATGAATGTTGAGAAGTATCTTGAATAGAAAGTATAACGAGACAAGGCATTTTCACATTATACCTTCCATTGGGGGAGAAAATGCGGTGAGATCGGGGGAGTAAAGTATATAATGGGACAGGCATATTCCTTTATGTTTATGTACAAGTTTTTAAATCGCTGCTTGAAAAGCTCCCTTTCAATTACCGCAACTGATTACTCACTCTATCACATAATTCTTCAAAAGTAGAATCCAAAACTCTTCCACACGACTTTTCGAATTTAACATTGCGTCCCATAATGTTTATTACCCTAGGTCGAACAGTGTCAGTCTCTTTTGAAATTAGAAATTTGAATAGAATGTCTACTGGATTATTGTCAGGGGTCAACTCATTTTTTCTGAAATTTGAAGGATAAGTAAAAGGCTTAAAAAAACTAAAAAAATATAGATACACCAAGTATTAAAAGAGCGTATTTTTTTTTAACTTTTCAGTACATTTTAGTGTGTTAATGTTTTAAACAGTGTGTGGTGTCGACCAGCTTTAGTCGATAGGGTGACTAATTATCATGGGGTGACTAATAAAAACGGTCTTTTAATACTAGGTGTATCTAGTCCCCATCTCTTCCCGTGGATGTCGTAAAAGACAACTACAGAATAACAAAACCGCTACCAGAAGCCCTAAAAGTTCTACACCACCTCTAAAAGAGAGAACTCGTCCATGGCCGGCGTGGCGTTTTAAGGCCATACATCCGTGTCCGTGTCCAGCAGTGGACGAAGGAAGGGTGGTTACGGTAATGTTTTTATAACATTTTTTTTATTTCTCACTTAATATTGATGGAAGCGTGTATTCCCACTAGTTCAGTTGCCCAGTGGAGTTCACTAAACTAAAGTTAGGCCGTCGACAGATTACCGATTTGACAGTTCATGAACAGTTGGTTGAGATGTCTTTGTACAAATTAACAAAAATATTTTCATCGTTAACACACGCTCTCAAAACAAATTTCACACGTAAATAACATAGTTAGGCAATTACACTAAACGTAATTATTTAAATATTATTTAATAACTAAGAAACGTATTATTTTTTTAATCCGTGACGCGCTGTTACAATGTTACGTCGTGTGTCACTTTTTGTTTTTTTAAAGATGATGATGTTACTTGTATCACCGCATTAGCTTAACTGCGTCGCCATTCTGCAATTTTTGTAGGAGTGACGGTTAGATGCATGACATCCCAATTGTCCGCTTAGAATTGTAGATGAGAATATTCCCTTTTGATACATACACAACTTTACTGTTTGATGTGGTATATAACATTTGCAACCTTCTCTGTGTGTACTTTGAGAGGCGACGGATTAGGTGGGTCATTTACGTCCCTGCCACCCTATCTTACTCGTATGCTAGCTAGCCTATGCCTCTACATTTGAAGTTTTTAAAAAAAAAAACAACTTTCACTGTGACCTAAATTAAAATATAGCTACAAAACAAACACAACTTAAATTAATTAAATCAAAATCGATTAAGTAATTTAGGAGATATATGCAGGCAAACATACATACAAACTTCGCAAGAATTTATACTATGTTTGGAAGCATGAATAAACTAAAATTTCATATAAATCTGTCTAATTGAAAACCTCCTTATTTTAAGTGGGTTAAAAAGTCATAAAAACTTAGTGTAAAACGCATGAATATGGTAATTCTTTTGAATTTTTAAATAATTCATAATGATCTATAACAATATGACGTTAACGACAACATTTCAAGTGTTAGAATAATTGGAAGTAGTAAACGTTAATAAATATTATTGCTCAAAATACATTTTAAGCTAGACTTCCGAGTCATGCAGCTGTTGCATCATGCGTCGACTGCGGCTATACTTTCGAGCAATGCGTCATCGCCGCATGCGACGGTGCCGCGAACCATAGCCGCGCCGGCATGACACGCACATAGTTTTTTTTTTTTAAAACATAGTTTTTTTTATATAGCATGTCGTACAATTTTTTTTTTTTAAAAAGTCTAAATAAAGGATTTTTTGTCTCAAAGTGTCCAAATTTGATTAATATTAATATTAGATTTAATTAGTTGGATGGACCCCTGTCAGAGACAGTGCAAATTTAAATTACAAAAATTCTAATATAAAGTATGACAGAATGTAGGTATAGATCTTGCACGAAAACATTGGCTATCGGGAATATTCGGGTATCTTCGCCAAACGTAAAATTCATAAATATATAGAGCTACGAATACTCTCAAAATATTTTTTTCAAAAGATAATAAATTTCATACGTATATATTTGCTTTCGTCAACTGTCACCGACCTCATTTTAATTACCTTTTTATATTTAATTTTTTAAAAGGTATCCTGTCAATGTAATGATGTTGTGATGGATGTCAAAATCCTTCACTAACGCCTTAAAAGGCTACATTATTATCCACTATAGTCAATAATAAGAGTCACTTTCATAAAGCTGCCGAAGAATTCAAGACAAGGAAAACCAAAAAATAAACAAGACTGTGAAACTAGTTGTTGCTCGCGACTTCGTTCGCGTGGTCTTCAAGTACTAATTCAGAAACCTTCGCGGGCAAGCGCACAACCACTCATCAAAGTTTCATGGCAAACGGATGAATGGTATAGGAACGCATACGGGACAAACAAACAAACAAATATTCATTTTTGAACCAATTTGGAATCGTAGTAGAGCGCATGCTCGATTATAAACCGATTCGTGATTTTTATTTACCGCGAACGATTTCGGAACCAAACTGCGTACGATCTACTGTCATCATCGGTCATACGTCAATTTCTAAATTTTCTAACCTATATGTTTTTTGGTTATTGTTGCTGTATTTGTTTATGTATTTATATATTTTTAGAAATGAGTGAAAGTAAGTACTTACCACCTTATTTGGTTATAAAAACTATTTGTACAAATAATATTTTTAAATAAAGTTGCTGAAAGTATGTATTTTTTAACGTCTTTGGGTGAATTTTTGGTATTTACTGAAAAGAGCAATCTACCTGGAGATGTATTTAAGTGGACCCACCAAAACACATTACTCTTATTAGAGTATTATATAAACTTATTTATATAAACAACAAACAAAACTAACCATAACCAACAAAGAAAATATAGGTTAGTTTATTAGTTTCTAACCAACTGAATATAGCCGCAGCATGCATGTCAATGTCGTTAGGTAAAAACTGCCCATGTATAGAACTACGATTCTTGCCAAAGTTATAGAACTGATAGGACGGATTCTGAATCCATCTTGAATCGAGTTCGACGGTTCCGCGAACACAGAACTGTAACTAGAAATTCTGAATTGTGTGTTCCGCGAACGGCATTATTTGAACTGCGCATGCGTATAGTCCCGAATCAGTTCTGAATCCTTACCGCGAACGAAGCTATTAACTTAGAAAAACTTCTTTCTGCGGAAGCTGTACTTACAGACATAGTCAGCATAATTCTAATAGCAATATAAACATTGGGATAAATGTCTTGCAATTCATTTTTAATTATGTATTCAATCAGATGATTGGCGTCTTTAATAGAGTCTGGTATATAAGGCGCTAAAAGTTGTAGTTCTTCGTATAGCTCATAGGATCTTTGCTATATCTTTGCTTTCTCCTTGTTGAAGTACTATACCTAAGTCATTGCAGTGCTTCAAAAATTCGCTATTTGTCAAGGATTTTAGATTATTTATTTCATACAAGAATCCAAAATTGTTGTAGTATTGAGTGAGTGCAGTAAATCTTGTGTCAGTGTCTTGTATTATGGCATCAACCATTGTAGTAAAAAAATTAATTCTGCATCTACTTTCAGCAGAATCAATAGGCTCATGTACAGCTTCATAACTGAACATTCTTTTTTCTGTGAACCCTTTTCTCTTTAAAAGTCGTTGGAATCTCATAACTGCTTTTTTCTATGAACTCGTAGGCTTTTGCAGTACAATCATTAAAGCGTTTCCCGGCAAGGGGGCCTCGTGCGAGGCCCCTTTAAGTGCGAAGCCGTGGGCGAGGGACCACTTCGCCCACGCCTAGCTACGCCACTGTGGTTATGGTATTGCAGCATGCACTTTCTCCTCCCATATGTTTAGAACAAGTCTATGACATAGTGCTGAACAAATAAATTAATATCAATATAATTATTAAATGTACCAACAGACAAAAATCTTATTGGTAAATCTTAAAGGTTTGGGTTAAATTTTTGGATTTTTTTTTAAATACAGAAATAATAGTTTTTCCTATTATCCCTACAAGTGTAGTTAATTGAAATAATCCAAAAAAAATTATATTTTTGATACAATGAATCAATACAAAATATCACTGTCACTTAAGTAATATGCATGTTGTATTACAATAGTACATATGCAACATCTATACTACATGTACGCTCATTAAATGCATAAGACTCAGTAAATGTTTGTAAGATAATACCTTAACAGTAAATAGTGCTAAATGAAAAGATGTAGATAAAAAAAACTTACATAAAGTATTTGCTATGTTTATTACCAGTTCCACGTAATCTGTAGTCAATTCCTGAATCCAATTGTATGACATTGCAATGTGATTTTAGAACAGGAATGAAAGGTATAAAGTTGGACCGCTGTAACCCATTCTTGTACAAATCATCAGGTTTTCTGTTACTAGTTGCGATCACAACACAACCATTATCAAAAAGTTGAGTAAACAATCGTTTTAGTACCATAGCATCACCAATATCTGTCACCTGTAAATTTTCAATAAAATCGTACTTTTCATAAAGATACAAAGCTATTAAAAATGGAGAAATAAATAGATTCACAACAACAACAACATAGAACTTGATTACATAGTATAACAATTTGATCCTACGAAATTAGTGCAAGAGTCAGATTTTGATGTAACAATGGAGAAGTACACCATTTGTTACTTCTTGCCTAGAAAAGTTTGAAAAGTTACAATCTGATTAAAAAAATCAAATTTGGCACTTGGACTAGTTATGTAATTATATAATTATATCCATTTAGGTAAATATGCTTCACAAATCTTAATAACAGGTACAAAACATGTTAAAGTACATATTATTGTAAGTATACTCACTTGAAACTCATCAAAACAAATGAGCCACGATTCTTGTGTAATATCAGCAGCCACAGGAGGGATGGGATCGAACGGCTTGGAACCCTCATCTCGAAATGAGCTAGCACCTTTGCCAGACTTGATTTTCAGTTCATGTATTCTGGAGTGGACATTTAGCATGAAAGAGTTGAAGTGAACACGCAGTTTTTCTTTTATCTAGAAATTTTCAAAAGTAAAATAGGAAATAAAAGTTTCCATATCAGAACTCCAAAACAAATGAAACTTTGTGGGTAAATAACGTAATTGTGAACACAACCATATACATATATTTTATTTAAAATTTTCGTATGCAATGCAATGCACTAACTACTATATGTACCCACAAAGTTTCATACATTTTGGAAAGTCTGAAGTCTGGGTATGGAAAATTCCCTTGTAAATGTAACATTATAGAGAGAATGATTACTCTTAATACATTTATTAAAAACTATACCACTGATAAGTTAATTGAATAAATGTCTTTTGCTTTAATGGTTTAAGAGAGCAGTAGGTATATTTATCTAAATGAAAAACTGAAAGTATCTTACCGGTATAGTTTCATAGAATAAATCCATCAACATAGTTTTTCCACCACCAACACTGCCATAAATGTAGAGACCTCTAGGAGCTATAATTTTCTGAGGCTCACTCTTCTTAAAGAATCTAAACAATGAACTCCCAGACTGTGTTTGTAAGGCAGGCCTTTCAAAAGCAATGACTTCTTGATAAACTTGCTGCAGATGATGTACAACACCCTCTTGGTGGGAATCCATGCTCAAGATCTTATCGGACACTTTCTTAGAGTACATATGCCAAGGACCTTCATTACTTACAGGTTTCTCTTGGGCTTGTGAAGAAAACAATTTTAAACATTGTTTACAGTAACTCGTAGGATGTTTCAAAAATGAAGTAATGTAAAAACATGCACTTTGTCCCAGCATTTTAGTCATCGTGACCTGTTTGAATTGTAAGAGGAAAATGTTGTCATATTATATAACTCACACACTTTATATATCACAGTCGACTGAAATAAATAATCATCTAATAGTCACGTATTATTGCTGCTCTTCTGCAACTACTCATTGAAGTCTAGTACTATATTGATAAAAACAACCATAAAAGAATAGGTACTAGCTGAACGAACACTCAGTCTTCGCTCCTCAGCTGATATACATGGTAACAGATCTAGAAAGAATTTGGGTACATAAATAAATGGTTAGTAAGGATGGTAACTAAATTTAGACTTTCTGCTGTTCTTGTTTAATGTTTATAATGTTTTATTATCACATTTCAAGAAAATGAAAAATTATATTTAAAAAAAATAAAAATAAGAGTTGACACTTAATGACAGATGATTTTTTTTTATTCCTCGTACGTTTCGTTCTCGGAGTTAGAATAACTTTATACAGTCTTAAAAATTTTATAAGACACATATATTTTCAATTATGATTCTTTAAGTAACTTATTAAGATGAATTTAATAAAATATAGGATTTCAGTTGATTACATAAAAAGTAAATAAATAATATTATGCATAATAAATTTATTTGTTACCCGAAAGTTGTGAACTGCCTGCTAAGGTTTTCTCGCTACACTACGACATGTGGGGCTCTTCTAGAAAGCTGTAAATATGATTATACAAGGCTGGAAGCGTATCCAAATTTAAGTTACAATTTATGTTTATTTTTCAAGAGTAACTTATTAGCAACAAAAAATAGTAAATAACGCCACGCTCAATGAACCACACTAGGTTTCCGTGTTCTTGTAGAAATGAACACTAAACCCTTAGCACATTTGATTGATGGCTCTCGGGCGCTAGAGCGCTAACTCAGTCCCAATGAACCCTGAAACTTAACCATTTTAGGCTGGAGTTTTTAACCCCAGGGGTTTAAGACCATGAAACGTTAAAAAATTAGACTATAATGCTCACTAACGTTTAACGTTCACGTCTTAGTTCATTAACACTCACTCAGCGTTCAAAGCTCGGGCGTTCAGTACTTATATGGGTCTGGGTCAGTCCCTGGGTCTGGAGACATACAAATACCACCTAGGCCCGAACAAACACATATGGCTACAATTTTATATCCAACCGGGATTCGAACCCGGGACCTTTTACAGAACAAGTACCAAATGAGCACAACGACACTACCAACTAAACTAATCGGTCGCCGGTCCTTATGATTTTATTATCGTTTAGTAAGATAGACTCTTAAGTGCGAGATTTAACTAAAATACATTAAGTACATTGTAGCATTTACATTAGCAACAAATTAGATATGTTGATATTGATATATTGATATTGATGCGTTGATACAATTAGATATGTTGACTTGATACATATATGTTGATTTGATATTGATAGTTGATATTGTAAATTAAAGGGACCTAAACAATGTAAACAATGGGGGCCGAAAAAAAACAATGCACTGTATTTTATGAATACATAATTAAGATCCTAAAAGGGACACTTTTTTTCCTCATGGGTAAATATAATTCAATTGTACAACCTACTCCGGTATTGTTATATTTTACGAAGAATTTACTTACAAGTTTATATGTACTACTTACATGTCTCCTATAGCTTTACAAGAAATAAGTAATTGTAGGCTATACCACTCTTTCCTCTACAATATAACACGTTCATCGATTTCTTATAGCACGATTATAGTATGAAAAAAAATCAGTCATTGTAAGTACTTACCATGGGTGTAGCCACGATGGGACAGGTTGGGGGCCTTGTCCCCCCCTCCCCCGGGCATAGGGAAGAATAAGTAACGCACTTTCTGAATTACATTTAAATTATAAGAAAAATGTTTGCTTTGCCCCACTCTGGGTAGAATCATGACTACGGCCTTGGTACTTATTGAATTGATTTTGAAAATCCTTGCATAGAAGCTAAGTATAGGAAATAGCAAAGGTGTAAAATTGGCAGGTAAATAATTATTTTTTAGAACATTAAATAATTAAATAACGATACTAGATATCACTCCATTTAATCAAAAGCATATTATCAAAAGAAAAACTGCTCTTTAGAGTGTTAATCAAAAGAAAAACGAATGAAATATAAGGCTTTCAAGCTATATGAACTTTGATGTTGAATTATTATTGTTCTGTTTTGTAACAGCTATTAGGCTAAGCTGCGATTAACTCGTCAATAACCTAATCTATAAAAGAATAACAATATTAATGCTATCACTCTTTAGTAACTTTCCAACCACACCTCAGTGACAGATCATCTACCAATCTCCATATCTACCTACCTATCTAAATTTCAAAATAATCTAAAAATATTTAAAAATGGGTTTGTTTTCTTCTTTTTATTCTTGAATAGGTTTGGAAATATTAATTTACCATCCAATCATATCGTAACACTGGTTTTAATAAATTATTGAATGCAATATGAATTAAATTGTCAACGAGCGATTTTTTTAAGACTTACTCGTAGCTTAGGCCTAATTAGGTTAGGGCCTAATTAGGAAAAAAATCTCATATTTACGTAACGCATTCCCTTCCTGTCCAAGATAATTTTAGGAACATTTTGCGAGACACCAATGTCGTTGTGAAAAAGTAGCCCCTCTTGTCGTCAGCAATAAGAATATCTGAGAAAGCAGGATGTGGTCAAATTGAAATTGACGACTGCATTGATGCAAAGTAAGTGCATATTGCAATCAACAATCACGCATTATCATGACATCCTCTTTTTCTTGAACGTTTTAAAACAGGGGTGCAGCGCGCAACATTTTTTGTATGTAATACCTACTTGTAATATTTTTTTATCACCCACTTTCTTATGGTACCATAATCAATATTTTTAAAACCCTGGGCGCAGCAGCTCTTGAGTGAAGGAAGGTGTTTCGTCTAAATCACTGTATTAGATTTTTTGAAGTCAACATATTCCCCTGCTACGCAGTTTTCGCTTAACTAAATAAAAACTAAACTAAACCTCAAGTTATTTCTTATGTCCTAGTGATATTTAGTTAGACGGCTCACGAAGTCCACTACCATATCCCACCATCGTTCTTCGCACCACCAAAGTAAGCTACTTAAGTAAAGAAAGTAAAGTAAGATTATTTGAATTAATGTTTAATGGTTTATTGTGTTTTCGTTTTGGGTTAGATTTGTTAGTATAATATGTAACTAAAATGTGTATATGTAATAGTGTGTATACATGTGTATATGATATGTAATAGTGATCCGTAGTGTGGCTAGTCTTGGCGGGGGTACTACCGTGCCCCCTGATATAATATGAATATGACATGAAATGGATATTTTAGTTATATTTTGGTTTTGTTAATAAGTATATTATAATTTGAATAAATGTTTTTAATTTGTTAACTTTGTTAATAATGGTAGAATATTAATATGACATAATATGAATGTGAGTATAATATGAAATATGATATATTGTGATATGGTATAATTTTTATAAGTTATTATTATTAGTTAGAATTTATGAAATTGCAACGCCCTAGCAGAGCCATGTACTAAGTCAAAGTTCATGCCTGTGTACATGACATCATTGAATAATAAATAAATAAGCTGCCTATTTAAACTGTAAATAATTAGAAGGTAGCGCGTACTTAATAAGTTATGGAAATCTGGATAGGTACTAGTTACTTGCCGAATTTTAAGCATTTCAAATTTTAAATAAGTATATGTCCTTTTACATTTTACTTAAACTAATTGATACTACATATATAAGTACATTTCAATTTTGTTTCATCTACGTTTAATTTAATTGCTTTAATTTAAGTTCTGTGGAGAATTTTATAATGAACAAGTTTATATATACCCATGCCTGCCTCGTGACAATAACAAATAATAAACGGGCGACACTGGGTAGCACTAAAACAGCCCTGAATGAAATCGGTACAAGCGTACACCAAGAAGGACGGCTGTCGTTTAATTTACGAACCACTTTTTTTTCTGTCTGTCTGACTGTCTCTTGGAAATCCGTCGCGACGTATACTCAAGCTATTTTCAGCAATTATTACTCGTATGGCTTGCATAAACCAATGAAAATTGCACATTACATTTTGTATTAAATATAATGCTAGGAAAATTCGAAAAATATCGGTATAAGGAGAAGTGTCATTGACGTAATCACGTACGTTTCTCTACCTAATGAGTCTTGATAAGTGCAGGACATTTTTTTTGTATTTTTAACGTCTTAACAAGGTATTGGCCTCGCCTAGTAAACAATAAGGGGTTTTCGGGTCATAATTCACCACGCGGGCCCAGTGTGTGTTGTTTGATTAATTTTGCGAAAACAAAATTGGTCTAGGTATTTTCAACAGTGCGTTTAGGTCGTTAATCAATAACATATTATAAAGAGACACTGTGAATTTGTTTGTTAATATGAAAGAGGATTATGTTGCCCCCCTAAGAAGAAAAATCATTAACAGCAAGTACAAATACTTATACGAAAGTATAAGTAACAATAAGTAAATAAACAATGGTTATTATTTTCGTTTTATCCAAAACTCTAAATTTATAGCTTGATTTTAAAATTAATGAAAATGATATAAATTTTTTTTTGCATTATTCACGAATGTCATCAAAATGCACTTGTGCTTTTTTTCCAAGGTGGGCAATATGGCCATGATTTACTACTAGAAGAGGCCTCTGCTCTACATGGGACATTATTAGCTGATATTGACATATAAGATGTAAACTTAAAAACTACCGAATCGATTTTGGCTATTCTTTCACTTTTAAGATGGACATAGATCATGGGATATGGACATAGGCCATGTTTGGGTTGCCAACTGAGCGAAACCACGAACGAGTTGTTATAATAATGCATAAAAAATAAATATAGAACAATCTGGTAATAAAAAGTACCTATGCACTCTATAATTTGGGTTAATTATAGTTAAAGACGAAAGTACAATGGTGGAAATATTTTCTTAGGTTTCATTAGGCATAACTAATTCTGTAAGGCTTTATAATTACATAGGTATTAATTTTGTGGATATAATTTGTACAATACAATATTAGGCAGTATAAAGTATAGTATAATACACAGCCGTGGTAGACAAGTTCGTGTTCTCACTCGTACAGGGACAATAGCCATAAAACGATCTAAATTTGCACAAAATACTGTCTCCAATGATACCTACCAGGGCCGTCTTAAGTCTATTCTGCGCCGGGGTGCGGGAGTGTATCCTAAGACAGTCAAACATCCTATTGTGTATCCTATGACAGTCAAATATCCTATTGTGTATCCTATGACAGTCAAATATCCTATTGTGTATCCTATGACAGTCAAATATCCTATTGTGTAATTGTTTACTATAGCGTTATATTTTTTCATTACCTTTAAAAGGTGAGCGCCCGGGGTGCACCGCACCCCTTGCACCCCCTGGTAAAGACGGCCCTGATACCTACAATCTGTCTTACAATACACTGTGAAGTTGACCATAGTGTATAGCTAGTTTATAACGATGTTAATAAGAAATATTTCAATAAAACAATGATATGTTTTCTTGTGGTTGTGTAATCACTAATCAATTAATCATTTAATACTTTCGTATAGGTATTACTTACAATAATGAAATTATAACAACTCGGCACAAATTCGGGTCTATAAACTCGTACCTGGCGAAAGACAGAGAGAGAGCAATCTAATGAATATTTCTTTATTCTCGCAAAGTAGGTACCTAACCTTATTGAGGGAGAGAATGCACGCTGCAATCTAACAGCCGCTGGACGCGCTCGACTGGGCACGTTACCTCTCTCTCAAAGAAGACTACCTTGAAACGTACTGCATTTCCCACTTTATTTTATTTCCCTAATGTACGTACGTGTTTCCGTAGTGAGTGAAATGTCCCAGAGTCCATTCCCATGCTATCCCTCCCCATTTTCCCAACCTTTTCTCCAAATCCATTCCTATATCTCCAAAGGTAAGCAGCGTCAACGTTTGTCATTTTGGACTAATGTTGGCACGTATCACGGATGTCTATGAGCGACAGTATCTACTTACCATCAAGTGGACTGTATGCTCGTCTGCCGCCTTCGTCCATAAAAAAAAACGCTTGATTGCCATACGAATTTGAAATTTCGTATATATCAATTTCCTACATTTTCAGTCAAATAAGGTTTTTTATCTTAGGAGCTTCTCTAAGATTATCGATTTGAAAAATCTAAACTTTGTAAGGATACATCTGCGTTTAGGGATCCAGACGTTCTACCAATCATCATGTTTACCTACCACCTGTATCGCTGCAACACATTAGTTGAAAATATTGAAAAACAGTTTAAGATATTGTTTAACCTTGTCTGTTATTATTTTATTATTAAATATACGTAATTTCTGATATACACTCATTATTTCTAATAATTATGTTATCTAGCTATCTATCAAGTTGTGCATATGGGTACGTTGTATTGCAAAGAAAATTTCATGTGACTCTATTAGCTAAGCAAATTCTTGTGATTCGTATTCACCATTACGTGGATATTAAAAAGAAAATCCATTAGTATGTTGAATTTAAAGAACTGATTAAAAAAATCATGTTGGTTTTCAAAATACCAGTGCTAACCTAAAACAAACCAGGTGGAACTATTGTTGTCAATGTCAAGGTTACCTTCGGCGAACTGACCTACGGAACCTAAATTGCTCTTGAACTCGCTCACACACTGGCCTCAATTGTGCCCCATCTAATGCACCGGTTAACAACCTCTAGTGTCAAGGTGCCTGGTGATGTTTGCATAGGGAAAGGAAGTGACAAAACTGTTGATCGTAACTGACCCCGCTTTGCACTCCTCAGTGTCAATAAAACCGCATGATGTACATATGAAACTTAGTAACCTTATTGTTTTATTTATTACCTATTGGTCGCGCTTTTTATAGACAAAATGGTACCTATATCTGTGTCGAGTCTCTAATCAGTCTTTGATTAAAATATTAATTATTATCTTCCTATTTAAGTAATCTAGTATGATCCATAAGGACTAAGTATAATAAAATTCTTATGATTCACTGTACCTAAATAGTAAAAAAAATATTGCAACGGTGAAACAGATGGTAGATTAACGTTGCATTTTATAAACGCGAGGAATTAATATCTACTTTCTTTCGCACACAGAAAATGTAATAAAAGCAAAAATTTTAATTTTTAAAATAACGTTTGTAATAATAATTATTATTACAAACGTTTTCTCTCCGGTTTCTATCCCTGGAGTCCCGAACCCTGGCCGACTATGCATCCGCCGGGGGTTATGCCGTCTCAAAATGTCAAAATAACGGTTAGAGAAGACGGTTCCTTATCCCACACTGTTTATAGAAAGTCAACACACACTGACAGATACCTGCATGCCTCCTCACATTATCATCCTCGTCACCTGCAATCCGTCGTTGTATACATTAAACAACAGAGCGTATGACCTCTGTGACCCTGAACATATAAAGGACAAATTATCACACGTTCAGGAGGTACTCAAACGGAATGGGTACAAAGCTAGTGAAAGGCAACCAAGGCGCACTCGGAGGGAGAAACATCCTGAGGTTAACAGACAGCCAGCATTTATGCTATACATGAAAGGAGTGACGGACAAAGTTTGAACAGTATTGAGAAGATACTCCATTACGACTGTATATACGTCCTCCAAACTAGCGGAAAATCTACGCGCACCCAAGGTCCAGACCTTACCAGACGCCAGGTGTCTATAAGATAGACTGCAGCTGTGTTAGTCCCTATATAGGCCAAACTAAGCGTTCAGTTGCGGAAAGGGTCAAGGATCACATCGCAGCTATAAGAAACGGCCAAACTAGTAAATCAACAATTGCCGAACACATGAATGTGTTAGAATGTAAAATGTTATACCGTCTCTCCCTCATTTTGGCTCATCGAAGGAGAGACGAGATGGTTTAGAACCATATTTTAAAAAATAATAATAAATGAAATAAAGTTTTACTTGACTTTGTTTCAATAACTTTGTCGGTCCTGTCCTCGGCGCCCATTATCAGATCAGACCTCATTAATTAATGCTGATTCATTCAAGTCCGTCTTCACGTGCTTTTGACATCACAATGTTGAAACGGGTTAGGCTATATTCAATCCCCAAAATTTCGACTCCCGAGAAAAATAGCAATTAAACAACTTTGAACGGTTTAAATCGCGTATATTTGACATTATTTATATCCCGACGTTTCGAACACTTTGCAGTGGACGTGGTCACGGGGTGACTAATTGATTTTATTTTTCACTTGAGTTATTAATAATAAGTGAGCGAATACTGCGTGCATAGGGAATGTTATGATTAAAAAAAAATTCAGACGGTAGTTCAAATAACTCAAGTGACAAATAAAATCAATTAGTCACCCCGTGACCACGTCCACTGCAAAATGCTCGAAACGTCGGGATATAAATAATGTTAAATATACGCGATTTAAACCGTTCAAAGTTGTTTAATTGCTATGTATAGTAATCGCGAAAACCTAAGAAAATATCCCGAGAAAAATGTTCTTTTGTACCAGTAGTCTCGTAATTAGTTCGGTTGATCGAACTTATATGCCTATTATTATTTTTTTTTATAAACAAGTGGGCAGACGAGCAAGCGGTCCCACGTGATGGTAAGTGTTATCGCCGCTCATGGACACCTGCAACATCAGGGGGTATGCGGGTGCGCCGCCGACCTTGCAAAATCCTATTCAAAGCTCTCTTGAAGAACCCCATGTCGTAACATAATGGAAAGACCTCTTGAGGCAGTTCGTTCCACAGCCTACGGGTTCTCGATATAAAATAATTTTTGGACCGAACAGTGCGCGACACCTCCATATCGAGGAAATGCGGATGGACCGCACTTCTGTGACGGGAGGTGCGGTTGTAGAAACCCGAGGTGGGAATTATATTAAACAATTCTTCAGAGCATTCCCCATTGTACAGGCGGTAGAACACACAGAGAGACGCAACGTCTCTCCGAATGCTGAGGGATTCTAAACCGCCCGTGAGAGTGAGATCGTCGACAATACGAACAGCACGTCGTTGGATGGAGTCAAATGGGTCAAATTAACCCTTAGGGGTTGAAAATGGACTTTGTAGGGGTTGTATTCATTGTCCTGAATAAAATCACATATATTACATACATCTCAGTCAAACAATGAGTTCAAATACGGTTATTCTTTTGTTAACTACTAGGGAGTTCCCTTGCCCGCCCGTGTCTCAGCATCTGACCTTTACAACTTTTTAACTATTAACTGCAGAACGTACATTCATTTTAAAATTATTGAGTTCTAACCGTTAGCTGATCCACTAATCCGCAATAAGCCCGTGTGATTCGTTACGTCCCGAAACCCTCTCACGACTTCTAGGGAAGGCCATTAGCCAGCAGTGGGACGTTAGAGGCTAATTAATATCTATCGATACATCAAACTATTTCTTGTGGCTTCAGGATAAAAACTATCCTTATGGTACATGTATGCTTTTGGTATGCTCCAGTAATAAAATGCATGTCTAGAGATTTACACGAAATGGATGTCAACAACACTAAGTAGCGGATCCAGCCCCCCCTAGTGTGATCCGATATTAACCTAGTGTGGAGAGTAGCTTCTCTTCGCTTAAACTAATAAAATCGTACCTTCGTACGACAATGACGGAAGACAGATTGAACGGTTTGGCTGCAATGTACGAGTATATTCACCGAGATATATCTGGCAGCCTACAACCTGTCGAACTCATTGAAGAATTTGCAAAAAGTTATCCGAGGAGACTTGCTATGCGTTAAATGAGCAAAATAAAATTTTGTGTGCTTTTTTAGTGTTTTAGGGTTTACCTTGATAAAGCCTACCTACCCTCAGCCCCAGGGCCGTCTTTACCAGGGGGTGCAAGGGGTGCGGTGCACCCCGGGCGCTCACCTTTTAAAGGTAATGAAAAAATATAACGCTATAGTAAACAATTACACAATAGGATATTTGACTGTCATAGGATACACAATAGGATATTTGACTGTCATAGGATACACAATAGGATATTTGACTGTCATAGGATACACAATAGGATGTTTGACTGTCTTAGGATACACTCCCGCACCCCGGCGCAGAATAGACTTAAGACGGCCCTGCTCAGCCCCTCCCAAACCAAAATCCTGGATCCGCCACTGGGGAACAAAACCATAAAATACATTTTAGAATGGCGCAATGTTAACGAATTAAATAATAACTTGTCAAAAACTAATATCATACAGTTTCATTCAAAGTATCGACGACCTGTACCTTTAAATATTTCATATAATAATGAAAACATAAAGGAGATACAAACAACAAAATTCTTAGCCCTTATTGTTGATAATAAATAATTAATGGGTGTAGCTGGGAATTACATATAAATGAGCTCTGCACCAAGCTTTCAAAGTTCATATGTCCACTAAGGAGGATAATATTCAATACGTCTGTGAAAGCTGGTGTGATGGCCTACCATAGATATGAGCAATCAATTCTAACCTAGGGCATAATATTCTGGGACAACGCTACAAATATAGACAGGGTCTTTAAAGTGCAAAAAAGTGTGTCAGAGCTTTGTATGGAACCTCCCAAAGAAACACATATAAACCGATTTTTAGAAAATATAATACTATATTGCCACTTTCTTGCCTCTATATTAAATAAGTCTCTGTTTTTGTAAGAAAACATATTTTTTAATTTAATAAATGTAAAAATCTCAGAATTCTGTCTCAGATTTTTAGATATAACTAGATTGTGCATTCCAAAGACAACACAATACAATAAGAGCATATATTCAAATAAATTAAGAATATTTAATCAAATCCCTGACATAAAAAATTAAATAGTAGGTACTGAACGAATGGTTATTGGATGAAGTTTTTATTGCTTACTAGCTGTTAGACGCGACTTCGTTCACGTGGTCTTCAAGTACTAACTAATTTAGAAACCTTCGCGGGCATACACACAACAACTCACCAAAGTTTCATCGCAATCGGATGAATGGTATAGAAACGCATACGGGACGAACAAAGAAACATTCATTTTTATATAGGTATATACTCGTAGAAGAGAATATCTTGAAGTGACATAATAATATAATTGTATTCATTGATTATTGACATTTTACACATAATTTTATTATTGTTGACATTAGAATTTTATCTATTATTTTATTAACTACATATATTATTATTATTATTAGAATTATATATTATTAATTAATTACGATTTTAAACATAACTTTGAAGCTGAGCATATAATTAATAATTACGAATAATTTAGACAATAATTTAAGGAAGTGTTCACCTTATCGGGTGAGCTATGGAAGAACTCTAAATTTTGTAAACACCTCATGTACTTTACTTGTAGCCTTGAAATAAGTTATTTAATTTGATTTAGCATTAAGGTCCATTCCAAATAAATAATTTTAATAAATAAAATCAGATGTTGATGTAGGTACAGGCTTATGGTTTTGTTATATCAATCAGGAGAACCAATTAGAAAAAATGTGATGTTATCGATCAAAGGGCCCTATTGTTTGTACTTACGTTGTCCGTGTAACTTGAACCCGTTACTTTCATTTTAGCAGCCAAAAAGTATCAACGGGTCAATTCTAGATCGCGCTGGTATATCTAAGACGAATTACGCTTGACATCATTCGATAGCTTGTTTAATTTACGAGTAGGTAGGTACCTACAATGCACACACCTACTAAGTAAAATCGTACATTGCATGAAAATATTGAAAGCCCAACATTTTTGTGGGGTTTTTGGTTTTGAAATTACCTTGACCCATGTTTTTGACCCATGGTCAAGGTAATTTCTGTCGATAAAGATAAAAAAGTAATTCGAATCAATGTGGTCATTCAACTAAAAACTACAATCAATCGCTTGTAAAACAGTAAATAAAGTTAGTCAATTGCGTAATGAATACTCACTTGTGTTAAATTCAACCAATTTTAATTGACAATAGATTAAGTATTTTTGCATGAGACTTTACTTATGACGACGATTTTATAGTTACCTTAATTGTAGGCTATTTTATCATAATAAGCACTCAAATCCTTTTCTTGGTCTGAGAATAATCAACATGATTTTCTCACCGTGTCAGTCAGAGCGATGTGCAGTGCCAGCGATTTAATTTATCACTATAAACGATTATTAAATTACACAAAAGGATGATTTCAATGGGGGCGCTAAAGTGGATATTGTATATTACAATATTGGATAATTGTAAAATTAATTGTAGTTTATGTGAGGGTGGCAAGCGTTTCCCAGTTATGTTGCAAAAACATGAGGGTGGTCCCCACATGCGGGCTCAGCTGCGAAATCATTAATATAGCACGTATACAACACGTGAGACATTTTGTAGTTTGCTCTTTCCGCACTTCAGATATCCGCTATAAACAAATTTGAACTGCCGATACTCGTGCTCGTGATACTTACTGACTTAAGTAAGCGCAACAAGAATAGAGATACCTACTGTGAATCTGACTGTTCTACCAGTTATAAACGCATATCGGTCTTTTGCATATGCATATCATAAAAACGACCGTTAAGCGTTTATGATGTCTATGAAAGAACTTAATCGATGACTCCTTGCATCAATACCCCGCTGAGAATTAAATAAGTTCACGCCTTTTCTAGCTCACATCGACTATTTCTCCAAAAGAATTGGCGTCACATGTACAAAAATACTAAAACAAGTCTAGTGCCTCATTACATTACATACAAAAGCGCTCGAGACATCTTGATTCATGAACAATTAAGGTGACTACGAGCAGCCAAAACAATCAATCGCTGCAAATGGCCGTCCCGTTGACACGCACTCGACAGACGCGCACGCCTACTTACTACTGTGTTTCTACTAGTTCTCTGTATCTTAGTCAATTTATTTCATACGCAAGATTAGAAAAAATGATTCATCATACGAACTGAGGATTGATAATCAACGTATTTAGACGTTTGAGATCGGTAATTGCAAAGGGGTATCAATTCTTAACTTAGATTCGTGAGATTGTGAACCCCTGCTCTGACTTCTGCTACTTCTGAGTTTTTACTTAACAGTACAGATTGTCCAATTATCAGTAGCTTGACGATAAAGGAAATTATAGTGAAGAAATCCGCGTACCTAAGAATTAAAGAAAAGAAAAACGTGGGTATACTGGGCATATTATTAGTCATGGGCGTAGCCACGGTGGGGCAGGTTGGGGCGCTTACCGCAACGCTACCACTTACGGAGCCCCCTGGCATAGCGAAGAATAAGTAACAGACTTTCTGCATTACATTACCTCTATTTAAATTATAAGAAAATTGTTTGCTCTGCTCCACCCTGGATAGAACTGTTTGCTTTTGCCCCACCGTGGATAGAATCCTGATTACGCCCTTGTTATTATATAATATTGAACAATCCTTTCTGGATCGTGCATCGTGGACCGTGGATCTTCTGCATCGTGGATCATGACCCGAAAACCATTCGTCATTGCAAAGGAAGGTCTGTGCCCTACAGAGAGATATTATAGACTAACATAGAGACATTTTCTATCATAAACCGAATTACTTGTATGTGAATTTTCAAAAGTGAAGTTATTTTTAATTAACATGGAATTATTTCATACTTTTAGGTGTACGAATAATTGTAAAGTCACTTTTTGTAAATACGATATGACGATAAATCATTAACATATCGATAAATCTGCAGCTGATAAACAACATTACTACTACTTGATACATCCATAGTTAGCATTCTATAGAATAAATGGCGACATTCAATTATTTTACCGTAACAGATTGACTAAAGTCCGGCCGCTGAGAGAATGCTTTCCTGACGTCTGTTAGTTGGTCATGACTAGTGATGGGCAATAAGTAACACTATTATTTACTTTTTTCAACCGACCCAAGAAAAGAGTAACATAAGTTTCAATACTTGTTTGTCTGGCGTCTGATTTCTGAATGTAACTAGCGCAAAGAAAAAAAAATGCGATAATAATATTCGGAAATATTTAATATAGAATACAACAATAAAAGTATTTTGAAAAATAGTTGCGACTGGGTTCAAACAAATTTAATCAGACTTCGAATCGCTCGAGGAGGTGATGTCTTCGTGATCATCTTCGCCTACATGTATAATTATATTATTATCATTCATAGTATCAATTCTGATATCTCGGTCAGTTTTCAAGAATAATATTTTTCGTTTTTTCGGCGACCTTGGCCCAGTCATCTCTTGTGACTTTTCCGCAAGCTTCTTTATTAATGTTATCGTTCTTCTTTATTAATATTTGTTATCGTTCGTTTGCTAACTCCAAGCGCCTGAGAGACGCGCTCTTGCTCTATAGGTTTCAAGGTGTTAGAATGTGTAAACACGCTATTAATGTCAACTGTAAATAGCTGTCTCTCTGTTATAACCGCTTGTGCCGTTGGTAAATGTGAGATTATAAATCAAGTCTATAATCAGTTATCCTAGCCCGTGTTACAAATATTCCAACAGGTTATGGACCCAGAATTGTTTCTGCGTACGCCTATATAAATATTTTTCCGGAATATCTTTGTTTTACGTAAAATAAGTAAAAATTAGATTAACCTTTAAATCCACATGGCCGGTTCTATGAATAATGTTAGAATTCCAATTGAGAAGCTGAAAGGCATGCAAGACTATAACAATTGGAAGTTCATGATGCGGATGCTGTTATTACATGAAGATATGTACGACTGTGTCGAATCCGAAGATGGTTGTAAGCAGGGCCGTCTTAAGTCTATTCTGCGCCGGGGTGCGGGAGTGTATCCTAAGACAGTCAAACATCCTATTGTGTATCCTATGACAGTCAAATATCCTATTGTGTATCCTATGACAGTCAAATATCCTATTGTGTATCCTATGACAGTCAAATATCCTATTGTGTAATTGTTTACTATAGCGTTATATTTTTTCATTACCTTTAAAAGGTGAGCGCCCGGGGTGCACCGCACCCCTTGCACCCCCTGGTAAAGACGGCCCTGGTTGTAAGGACGAGAAGAAGAAACAAAAGGCTTTAGCGAAAATTTGTCTCTCGGTTAGTCCTTCAGCATTAAATCATGTTCGGAATGCCGATTGACCATACAAAGCATGGACTAATTTACAGCGGGTATATGAAGACAAAGGTTTGAGTAGAAGGCTGGGTTTGTTGAGGTCATTGTTCGGTATCAAGTTACAGGAGACTGAGGGCATGGAATGTTACATTTCGAGAATTACAGAACTTGCACAGCAGCTAAAAGATATTGATTCACCATTAGATGATGAATTTATAGCTATAATTATGTTAAGTGGTTCAAACATTAAATTAACAAGTGAGATGGTGAAGTCAAAATTACTTCAAGAAAACCAGAGACGAGACGAAAAAACAGAACGATGTGAAGCAACCGCTTTATCCGTTAAGAATAATGTGAAATGTTTTAAATGTAGACAGCCTGGACACTGCAAAAAGGACTGTCCAAAGAATATCACGAGAAAACCTTCAAAGTATACCAAGCCGACTAACAAAGATAATGCATTGTTGACGGCATTATCAGTTAAAGTGGAAAATGATTCGTGGTATATTGACTCTGGTGCTACAAGTCACATGTGTAATAATAAACAACTAATGTGCGAGTTTAAATCAGACAGGTGTCTTGAAGTAAATGTTGCGAATGGTGAAAAGTTATCAACTGCTGGCCGGGGTGTATATAGTACCTACATGTGAATTTAAAAAACTGTATAAAAACAATAAGTAATGAGTTTTATGTACCAAATCTCTCTGCCAATTTATTATCAGTTAGTGAACTAGTACGTAAAGGTTATAAAGTTATTTTTGACTCGAAAGGTTGTAAGATTTATAATAGTACTAATGTGATAGCTACAGCATCACATGTAAACGGTGTGTAACGGTTAGATAGCACAGGTATGAAAAAGAATTTTAGAAAGATTTAATATGTCGGACTGTAAGACAGCACAAACACCTATGGAGAATGGGTTAAAGTTACAAAAGGAAGCTAATTCTGATTGTAAACACGATTATAGGAGTCTCATAGGATGTTTAATGTATCTAGCGGTTTGTTCCAGGCCTGACATTGCATACACCGTTAGTTATTTGAGCCAATTTAATAATTATTATTCTGAGGTACACTGGAAAGCAGCCAAAAGGATACTCAGATATTTAAAAGGTACGTCTGACTATTGTCTCTCTTTTGAGAAAAGTGACTTGAAGATAGTTGGGTACACTGATGCTGACTGGGCTGGAAACGAAGTAGACCGTCGCTCTTATACAGGGTATGTATTCAATCTTGGCAATTCAATTGTATCGTAGGACAGTCACAAACAAAGGACAGTAGCCCTGTCAAGTACTGAGGCTGAGTACATGGCGATCTCTGATGCATGTAAAGAGGGTTTATTTTTGCGTACTTTTATATATGAATGTAACATTCAATTGTATAATGATAGTCAGTCTGCTCAAAAACTTTGTTGAAATGTTATTTGTCATGCTAGAACAAAACATATTGATATTAGATATCACTTTATTCGTCAACTAGTGACTACAAAAGATGTCAATTTGGACTATATTTCAAGTAACAATATGTTGGCTGATATCTTAACTAAGTCTTTGCCTAGGGAAAACATGTAGGTATACTTAATTTCTTTGTTTTTCAAATGTAATAATATTAGTGTTTAAATATTATTGGCATTTCAATGATATGGTACGAGGCGTATTCGAAAAGTAAGGGCCGTTCGCTTATATTTCAAAATCGACAAGTCGTAACACGTTTAAACTTGTGCATATTTGTACGTGCACTACTCGTGCAGCTATTTCAGGTGTTGTTTTGATTCAGTAGTCATTTGCCTATCTGTGCGTACAGTAAACAATGTCCGCGATAATCGTTGCTCCCGCCAGCTGTGAAGTTCGCGCTGTAATAAGATTTTTGTGTGCAAAAGGATCTTCAGCTGCTGAAATTCATCGAGAGTTATGCCTAGTTTATGGACCTACTGTAATGAATGAAGGAAAGGTTAGACAATGGTGTCGTGATTTCAAAACTGGACGAACAAATGTTCATGACGAAGAGCGGAGTGGTAGGCCCAGTATGTAAACCGATAAAATTGTTTCTCTGGTGGACCAAAAACTGCGATCTGATCGTCGGTTGACGATTAGTGCCCTGGCTGATGAATTTCCTCATCTTGGACGCACTACTGTCTACACAATTGTCACGGAAAAACTTTTGCACTTTTGAAGATCCTTTTGCACACAAAAATCTTATTACAGCGCGAACTTCACAGCTGGCGGGAGCAACGATTATCGCGGACATTGTTTACTGTACGCACAGATAGGCAAATGACTACTGAATCAAAACAACATCTGAAATAGCTGCAAGAGTAGTGCACGTACAGATATGCACAAGTTTAAACGTGTTACGACTTGTCGATTTTGAAATATAAGCGAACGGCCCTTACTTTTCGAATACGCCTCGTATATCAGTTGTATGTTTATATGACTTAGTGTATAATAGCTTTAGTTTAAGGGATGATGCTAGAATGTGTAAACACGCTATTAACGTCAACTGTGAATAGCTGTCACCTGTCAACCTTAAACTGTCTCTCTGTTATAACCGCTTGTGCCGTTGGTAAATATGAGATTATAAATCAAGTCTATAATCAGTTATCCTAGTCCGTATTACAAATATTCCAACACAAGGGTCCACCATTTTGCCTTTCAGTAATTATGCAGCTTGATGATTGGCTCACGGGTTTCACTTTTCAATGTTTGTCCACGTTTCGGCATTATTATGCACCAAAATTACAACACAACACAATGCGAAACACAATAGTATTTTATATTTTATAGTATAACGACAGATAACGTTACAATTGCCTAGTATTTTTGGCACATCACTACAAAAATAAACAGTTGACATAGCCTTGTAACAGCGCAGTAGATATCGATTTAAAAAAATATTGTTTTCTTATTTATTTAACATTACATTTAGCGCAAAATTATAACATTTATTGTAAGTTGACATAATGATATAGTTTTTAATAATATTATTCGTTAGTAGAGCAAATAAACGATAATAATATTTGTATCGTAAATTCTTCCCCACTTCAAAGTTACATCGTCCATTCTCTCACGACCTGTCAGGAACGCATTCTCTCAGTGGCCGGACAGAACTTTTGACTCTGATACGCATGATTAAATGACCTTCTTATGTAGTAGTAAGAGATGCCTAATTTTTGTTACTATTCAATGGGCGTCGTCTGGTCTGTAGTCTGGACTTACTTCGTCCAAGGACGCATCAGTCACCCAAGTCCCCAAAGAGCGATAATTTGCCGCCTTCATGCGGTTTGTCAAGGCAATGTAAAACTTTTAACGGTTTAAATCGCGTATATTTGACATTATTTATATCCCGACGTTTCGAACACTAATGTAAATATTAATGTAAACACTACCCGACCAGCTTTTCTTTTTAATCATTTCCTTGAGAACTTTGCCTGGTGTCAAGGGGGCGTTATTGATACTGCTGACACCTCATGGGCAGTTATTAAAAATTCTGATTGCATTACCTACATTCGCACAACCAAATGGCAGGTAATTAATGCTAATAGGTGCAAGGGAAAGTAAAACGAATTTTTTTGTGTTAATAAAGTTTGTTGTGTTAATTAATTGTTTTACAAAAAAGAAAAAAAATGTTCTACGGGTTCCAATTTGTTTAATTACATTTTTTTTTCAAAATTATTTCAAAGTTTCATGCGCCTGAATCAATTTTGAGATTATTTTTTCCACTCTTCCTTGACTTCCGGCGACGAAAACGATTTAAACCCCTTTTATTTTGGGAAATAAATAAGTCACAAAGTGCCACGTCGGGACTGTAAAGAGAATGGCCTAAACTTTAACCGGGGTACTCTCCAAAAAGTCCCTTGTTTTAAGCGCTGAGTGGTGGCGCATTGTCGTGGTGCAGCAGCGGTCTGTGGAGACCTGTGTTGGGACGGTTGTTACTCACTGCAGTAAAAACGTTTGGCACGCACGTGGCTTCTACCATTCTGCGTTAATGTTGCTTTGGTAGTGTTAATGCACTTAAAGTGAAATATCTTGCAATTAATTTTTTTCCAGCGCTTCTAGCTGTTTTCACTTTCGTAGGCGTTGGCTCACTTTGAAACAGCCACGCCACATGCTTAGTTTCTGGATCATGTTGGTGGATCTAAGATTCGTTACTTGTTACAATATCTTAGACGCGCAGAGACGACCCTGCTTCAAATTTTCCATATCCGGCTTCATATCACTGCACCATTCTAGATGAACTTGTTTTTAAGCCTCGTTGAGGTTGAACGGCACCCAACGCGATACTATTTTCCTGACTCGTAGATGTCCATGTAATATTTCATACACACGCTTCGATTCAATCTGCAATCCCTCCTTCAGGAGAACTACATATGAAGAATAGACTCATTAGAGAAGATTAAATCGCAGAAATTAAATTTTTCATTGCCACCACGTTTGCTACTGTAACAGCCGTGAAAAGGCGACCGCTTCTTTCTTCGTCAGCTATACTTAGTCGACCACGCTTAAATTCATTGTAGGTACTAACGACACACGGTTGCCTTAGAAGGGCACTTGTCTACAAACGCCATTTGAATTATATTAAAGAAAAATCTTCAGGTTTTAAAGAACATTTGAAATCATACAAAATCATAGCGCGGAAATGTTTCCGTCGTATATCCATTTCTTAATGAGGCACGATATTTTGATTCACCTCGTAAAAAATATGGTGGGAAATTTGAATTAGGAATGTTTTGTTTTTATGTCAATTGACATCAAAACCAGCTAGTGTTCTATAAATAAAAACTCTTATTTAGTAAAAGTTTCTGAGTAGCCTGTTCGGCCCACCTTATACTCGTATATTAGGGCTCATCGTTGATCATTGACCACCGCAACAACTAAAAGTTGCGTTTTCGGCATTTAAAAAACCTACTAGGCTATGACACTCCTTTTATATACCACTAGCGACCCGCCATCGTTTCACTTCGGATTATCAGTTTTTTTTTTTATTTTTTTTTTTCAAAATTTCGAAATAAAATATAGCCCATATTAGACACGAATAATGGTAGCTTCCTATATGCGAAAGAATTTTTGAAATCGGTTCAGTAGTTCCAGAGATTACCCCCAACATACCCACAAACAAACACACAATTTTACCTCTTTATTATATTTGCAGAAAATAAAATCTAGCATAAAAGCATGCATTTTCTTTGTCTTATATAGAATAATTTTAGGGCATAAACCACAATTTTAATGGGAGTTTTAATGAAGAGGTCTCAAAAAAATACATTAATATAAAAAGTGTAAACTCTATATAGCGACACTGAAGGAACTGCGCATTTTATGGCGTTATTGAGAGCTGTCGTTAAATGGAGAGAAGAAAAATCAATATTATTTTACTATTATAATATTATTTACTAATAAAGTATATATAACATTTACAAAGAACAAACATTAATAGTGATACAAATAACAATGCTTATTGCGTATAGTCTATTATCTTCGTCTGACGTTTTTTGTGCGAGTGCGAGTTTTTTTGCGTTTTTAGAGCGACTGAATCCAAAGCGTCTTCCAAGATCACTTATCTTTTCTCCCGCCTCTATTGCGCGTATTAATAAAACCTTTTCGTTAACACACAAAGATTTTCTCTTACTCGCCATGTTCTTTATAGTTTGAAAGTTTGTGAGCAACTAAGAATATGGTAATGTACAGATAATGCATAACACTGTCGACAGTCTAGTAGCCGAGATAAATACGGGCTAGACAATAAAACAACAAAAAAACAAACAAAATAACGTACACAGCTGCAGTTCTTATTTCGGCAATTTAGAAAGTACTGTTTATTGTTTAATAATGACGTATTGTTGTCGTTATTTAGAGTGGGTGTGATGCTACATGGTTATGCACCCTACACTTACGCATAACGTCCGCGTCAGCAGAATCTGATTGCAACATTGTATAAAGGACATACGTGTCATACATTCGTGAACATACGACTCTCAAACTTGACTACATAGGACATAGAGTGTATCATTGTATGGACAACAAGGTAAACCAACCATAGTCAAGTAATTTCGACGTTTTAGGGAGCTTGTCGTTAAACCGAGTGGCGTTAAATGGAGTTTACACGTATGTCTAAAAATATATTTATAAGTTTCTAACTTTCTAACCCAAAGGTTGTCTTGAAGAGATTGCTGTTAGTGAGAAGACCGCCTTTTGTATATTGTTTTATGTTTATGTGTGTGTTTTGTGTTACATTATCTGTAGTGTTAATAAAGAATACTTAATTACTTTCTAATCAGTTCTTAGTTTTACTTCAGTCGTCGTAGTTATTAATATTACCTATAGCATAAGAAGAGAAAAATACACTTGTTTTCAAATTAAAATTATCCAGAGCATTGCTCAGATCTAAAACAGAGTTCTCGAGTGAAAGATATAAACCCCATAAAAACTTTATTAACTTCTAATTGAAAATTGTGACCCGATTGTTTTCAGTTTTCTCTGAGATATCTGAAGAACTTGAATCTCGATCTTTATTCGGGGTACTGGCGGCTACAAGTACCACTACTGAAATGTCTGAAGCGGGAATTTACATCAGTGACGCCTCTCTGACTTGAGGTTATTGACTTAAAGTAAGGCTTAAAGTATATTTATTTTATTTTATATCTCACTAGCTGTTGCTCGCGACTTCGTTCACGTGGTCTTCAAGTACTAATTCAGAACTTCACGAACCTTCGCGGGTGTGCGCACAACAACTCACCAAAGTTTCATCGCAATTGGATGAATGGTAAAGAAACGTATACGGGACAAACAAAGAAACATTCATTTTTATATATATAGATTGTACACACAAATCAATATAGCTATACATAATTAAGTGAGAGAAGATGTACAAAAGATAAGCTTATCTCCTATTGTTGGTTGTTCTTTTTCTGTTTTTTATGTAGATTTACACTAGATTACAGTACACTACCGGGAAGCGCAATCCGGGACGCCTTCGATCAAGTGAACCGACGACTTGATCGCCGGTTGTGGTTGGATGAGAAGAGCCGAAGATCCTGTTTGCTGACGAGCCTTGGAGCTGTGGTAGGCTGATGGTACGGTATGTATACTTTTAGTTTAAATGGAAAACCACTCAACAACAGCTGCTTGTAACACGCGCGAGGCAAATTTATCTCAGTGTTAGTTCTACTATCTATTTACTTCCTGCACTTACTATTAAAATTCTTAGTTTTCCTTCTAAAATGATTGTATACAGGGTGTAACCGAAGCATGAATGAATGCATGGTTTCCATACATGATTGTAAGTTCATTGAGATGAGAATTTTACGGAAAATTCCGAGTTTTTACCAAATTTTCCATACAATTTTGCTAAATACAAAGAACAAAATATTGATATTTTTACAAAAATACGAGAACATCACATTATATACGAGTATATCAAGAATCACGAGCATGAGAATCATAATATTATACGAAATGTATTTAGCAAATATGTATGAAAAATTTTGCAAAATCTAATTTCCGTATAGTCCTTTTTTCTTTACGAAAAATTGCAGGCATGGGAGAATCGAACGGCTATATCCTTTAAATCGGTAATTGACCGTAGTTGAAATCGTTATTTCATAGCTTATTCAAGAACTAGATAAGAAAACAAACTCATATTCAGAGCCGGCTTTACCTATGGTGCAGGGTGTGCGGCGCACACGGGCGCAGGGTTTTAGGGGGCGCTCTCAAAGACCCTGCGCCCGTGTTCGCGCGCCTATTAGAGGGCGCCAGGCACCGAGCACCCGGGCGCATGGGCTAGAGCCGCCGCTGCTCATATTAATAAGATTAAGTTAGCGAATATTTGACGAATATCGTCGTCTCCTATACGTGAGCGTGATTGTAATAACACTACTAACTCAACGTCATCAACACGGCAGTGCGATTTTTTTTCTTCAAAGCCCTAAAACTGAATAATTGTATAAGATATTTTGATTTTATTTCACTTAAAATATTAATTTTTAATGTCTTAGGTTATTTAATTATATAAATATCTAAAAAAAGTGAAATAAGTACCCTATTTTGACTTTATGTGATGATTATCTTATAATTACTATGTGCGTCATCATGGACGGGCCAACAATGTTTTATCATTTTCAAGTACAATAGTAAGAAAAAAGTATAAAATTTTAATACTGCATAGAATCCCTCTAACCTGAAATAGCAAACGGCTACATGTAATTTAAATCTATCCATATAATTTTAATTGGCGTACCGATTTGCAATATTTTGTTGTGATGGAACATACTGTTATGTTGCATGTGTATGTCGGATGATTGTTGTTGTAAAAGTAGTAAATACTGAAACATATATTAATAGTTAAATAAAAAATATTACTTATAAATTATACCTATATCAAATAAATAATCCTACAAATATCGGTTCTTTTTCCACACCACCTGAGAGGTAAGAACCAGAGGTGCGTTTTTTTATAGAGGTATCCCCAGTAGGCCTAGTCCTCTTTTGCGATAACCAGCTTGATTGGTCCGAAATCATGGTTGTTAGAGTACCTACGGGAAGATATTAGGTAATACGCCAGGAATTGGGTCACCCAGTTAAACGGAGGCGGCACGTATTTGCACGTCGATTATGAGTCGAGGGCAGTGTTTCTCGACGGGCGTAAAGCGGCAGACAGAGAGTCGTCAAGCGACAAGCCGCGAACGGCGCCCGCCTACGCACACAGCTGACTCCACACACGTTACCAAGTCTATACTCAATGTCTGGCCTGAACTCAAGGCACACTTATACCAAATAAAGACATTTCCCTTTGCTTGGTGCACCTGCTCGCAAATGAAATCGATAATCGTTAGGTGCTTTTAAATACCGATTTAAAAGCACCTAACGATTATCGATTAGACGAACGACCTAACGATTATCTAGTACCGACTAGACGAACTTCAAATTTTCTTTTTATTAAAATATAATAAATTATTTTCACACATATGGTATAAGCCACAGACATACTTAAAATAGCACACATATCATTCATTCAATTTATTACAAATTTTATAGGCAATCAGACAAAGAGTTTTGTGGTGGCGGCCATGCACTCCTAGATCCGATTGATAAAATTGTAAAATGTAATCAAACAACCTCTTCACCCTTTTAAATTCACTATTATCTCAATACCTGTCTTTTTCAACGTGTTAAATGCTATAGAATGTGGTTTAATCTCATCACACAATATAAATAATAACATTGACACAAACATGTAAACGGGTGCATCGATATCTGCACTGCACCTTAGCGTCGAATGAAGTCGAGCATGCCAATGAATATTTCATTATCAACTTTGATATGCTAAAAATAATTCTGGACAAAGGTCGTGTTATATTCGTGGGAAACTCTATACTTAACCCTAACGTTACTATACACTGATAAAGTTTATATTGATCTACACACATTTCAACATCATATTTGTTAAATTACAGGTACCTATTTATTAATATTCCACTAGACCTCTTCTTTGTTAAAAGCCTTGATAAATAAATATTTTTCGACGTTGATTTCACTTTTATAATTTAATTTAAAATATTTTATTTGTTAATTAAATAATATTTGCGCAGTGACGTTATCCACTGAACGAAGCGTCGCAATTTGTGTCTGATGCTTGTGTTCAACATCAGAATAATTGTTATCAACGCAATACAAACTAAATATAATGACACTGAGATATTATTAAACTTCGTATTGATATCTACCGAAACCGTCGCCAATTAATATCGTTGTATCTACATCAAATTATTAAAATAGACACAATGAGTTTAAAATATTTATATTTATAAAGGCTCATGACTTTTATACACTAACACTAAAGCGATGAACACTAATTGCTCGTGGCATTTTTTATGTTTTGTTCTAATAATGTCTAATTAGAAGCTAAACTGGCCGCAGTGTGTCACAGTGGTATTGAAGCTGACGTTATCGTCAGCGGTCGAAGCCCCTTGCCTCACGTTACCAGATTACATAGTTGTCTGAACTTAGATAGCCTCGTTTTCGCATTATAATAATTATTTCACCTTTATTTATGTAATAAATATGTATTCATGTTGATCCATCAAACAACAAATACAAGTAAGTCATTATGGATCTCCTGGGACCTTCTATCGAAATTTGTTGCAAACCATCACTGATAATAATACTTTATATACTTATACTAGAAATTAGAATACTCGTGTAAAAAATGCGCAAAGTCTAATACATATTAAGTAACATTAGTAATTAATATTCACGGTTTGTCGCAAGCAATCCGATAATAATCTCAAAGTAGTTATATAGACAACCGTAACATGGTCGGCGAAGAAATCATTGGCTAATTGAAATTTGCGATGCGTGAGGCGACCATGTAGTGTCTTACCCACTTACTCGTATAAGCTGCACACGTGCCTGTCAATGAACTTTGCAGACTATGCCAATATCCGTCCGCACGTGGAGTCTATCTATCTAACTTCTGGCCGAGAATAGTATATAGGTATACTGGACTAGTATATATTTCTACAGTCAATTAAAATTCATATCAGATAATGGTGCACATTCGTAAAACACTATAACAATTTAAATGAAATTTCTTAAGATTTTTAGCTTCAGTAATCGTAGATAGATAAAACAGATTGTGGATGAAATGCTATAAAAATTTAATACTGTAATTATTATTTTGCACTGAATATTGATCCTGAAACTATCTCAAACAATATATTCTAACCAAATACTAACGAGCGAAAATGAAGACATTGTCGGTGCGGGCAAGGAAGTCGTCTTGCTCGGTGTGTGTAACTAAAGTACGCGCAGGAGCAGGCGCGTCGGCTTGCACTCCTGGCGATGGCGCCCGGCGCTCGAAGCGCTCCATGAGATCTGCTGGCACACGCGGCAACTCTCGACCAGTCGTGTTCGGAGCCTGTGTGAATCCAAGTTTTGCCAGCAAACTCTCTCGGATCACCCGTAGGCTGTGCTCGCGCGCGTTTTCGTACGAGCGGCAGGAGGCACACGCAACCTGCGCCGCTGGTGGCTCTTGAGGGCAGGCGAGCTCAGAAGCGACGGCCGCCAGCCACGCGGCCAGCAGCAGCAGGCTCGCGGGCCTGGCCCGCGGCCTGCGCGACGCGCCCAGCGGACGCGTGGTGCGGCAGAGCGGGTAGGCGGCGGCGTAGCGCGATAAGCGATGTGCGGCCGCGGGCGGCGCGTGCTACACTGCACTCAAATCGACACACGCACGCCGCTGCCGCCCTAGCGGGCGGCGCGCGCGCTGCATTCGTCCCGCACCTCTGTTACCGCAACGCGGCTGCCGCCGCGTCGGGCGGTTCGCTCCGTATCGCAAGCTGATTCATCCCACTCGGGCGCCGTCGCCATGCGCCGCCCGGAGCTATAAGGAAAAACGATTACCGCCCGCCCCCAAATCCTGGAGTAGTCAAACAGCCCGATGAGTCGGTTATTTACTTCCTGTGTCACTCATACGAGTCTAGCTTCCTTCATTATCCTTGTACTTTCGCTTCCATATTACCCTTTTGCGGCCTATCTATTATTTAATCCAACTCTTTTTAAGTCTTTCTAAGTTTCATTATTTGTTGTTGTTATCTCCATTGTTTTCATTTTTTTTCAGTTGTTTTAGTCGTCTTTTTGGTTTGTTTTATTTTATTTATCTTGTCAAATCTGACGACTAATATGAGTGATAAGTATATCTTTTTATCCTATACTTCTCAAAAAATATCTTAATGCCTAAAATACAGCCTTTCAATGACCTATTGCAACGACGACGACTGGTCTATACGATCAACGCTAAACAATTAAAACAATCAAGACTGTGTACTTTGTCAACAGTTAGCTCTACTAACCGTGTGCGATGCGCTTCGGGAAGAATATATGATATCGCTACTGCTTAACCGATTTATTGTCCCTGCTTGATCAGTGATCACTTATATGAGGGCTCATTATTAAACTTTTGATGAAAAATCTTTTGATACTTAAAGTATCAAATAAAGGTTACTCGATTATTAAGGTTAATAAAGGTGATGTGCGGTGTCGGCCGACTATAGTATAACACCACCCTATCTCATCCCATGGGTATTGTATAAGGCGACTAAGGTATTACAAAGCGGCTACCACAAGATCTGAGGAACCACACCACCTCTAAAAGAGTTGACCGGCCATGATCCGCTTGGCCAGCGTGGCGTTTTAAGGCCACGCTCATGCACGAGTCAATGTGTATGAGGAGGCCCATGTCCAGCAGTGGATACTTAAAGGGCTGGTTGCATTATGGTTGCAAAGGTTACTTAGATGTGATCCGCATGTATGTAACTAACAAAATCCGCTTGGGGTGCAGTGGCAACACTGCAAACTCCTCAAAAATTGATAAATAATTATTTGCATAATTATAATTTTATATATTAGCCAACTATCTATCTATACTAATATTATAAAGAGGTAAAGTTTATAAGTTGAATAGCTTATGTGTCGGGTTAATATTTAAGATACCTTTTATTCAGATCGATTATAGAGTTCCCACGGGAATCACAAATTCACGTGAACGAAGTCGGAGGCACCGCTGTGTATTATTATAATAAAACATTATAATGATATATCATTATAATACAATAAAACTGATCGGAGCCCTGTCCAATGTTCATTTTTGGAATCGTCTGTTTTGAAATGTTTTAATTGGATTTTAATGGAAGTATATAGTTAGCTGTATACCATAAGAATAAATAATAATACAAGTACTTATTATTTATTGTTCTTATGTCTGCACACAGACATGCGATTTCTTTATCGGTAATTTTATTTTTATCCGTAGTTCGGCTACAAACTTTCCGTGAAATCTTAAAAATACTTAAAAGTGAAACCGCAAGTAAAGTTTTTTTTCTACTTATGTAATTTACGTAGGTAGATTAATTTATACGATTACTATTAGAACATTTTTAATAATTATTAAAAAAGTTAATTTATTAAGGTTATCCTAAACCGATCTAACAGCCGATCCAGCCGGTTACCCAAATATAAATATAACCCAAATATAACGCTCTTTACCCAAATTTGTCACTATCAGTATTATTTTGTATTTATCGATAAATAATGTTATATATACAAAAAGTATTATATATATGTGGCACGTTATACAGAAGACCAAGAAGTATAATAATAACCCTTTGTGTCTTGCCATTGTGGACTTCGAGATAGCTTAGACTCCTACGAGACCTGGACTGTTCTGGAATCTTTACAGCGGTGCCAAGTCGATTGGTGACATATCCAGGTGCTGAGATGTCTGTATAACACTGCGTGCATACCGGTCCGAATCTATGATCAGCAGAACAGGTCAATCCAGCTGCGTCGAGGAGTGAGACGGGGAGATGTAATATCTCCAAAATTGTTCATAATCACATTGGAAGATACATTTAGAATACCGAACTGGGAGGGCCGTGGAATCAATGTGAATGGTGAGTACATCTCGCATCTTCATATCGCCGATAACATACATTAGTCATCATGGCAGGATCGCTGGAAGATTTAAACTGGCTACTAAATGATCTTAACGCAACACCAGGCAGACGATGTGCTGCCGACCTTGCACAATCCTGTTCACAGCTCTCTCGAAGAGCTCAATATCGTAGCGTAACTCAAAACCCTCTGCTGGCAGTTCATTCCACAATTGTCGGGTTCATGGTATAAAGTGTCGTTTTGACCGCACTGTGCGCAGCGACTTTATATCAAGGTCGTTTGTTTGTCGAAAATTGGTAATTACCTAAGCGTGTACGTTGCGTTTCGAGAAGCAGTGATACTGTTACTGCTTAATCAATGCTGTATTTTTCGACTAATTGTAATTTGAGGGGGAGAGTGCACGCTGCAATCCAACAGCCGCTGGGCGCGCTCGACTGACCACGTTACTCCTCTCTCACAGAATGTACCTCACCTTGAAATGTACTGCAAATCTTTCTCCAAATCCATTCCTATATCTCCAAAGATCATGGACTAATGTTGGCATGTATCGCGGATATCTATGGGTGACAGTATCCATTTACCATCAGGTGGACTGTATGCTCGTATGCCGCCTTCGCACATAAAAAAAAGAATTAACACAACAAGACAATACGCAATGTTCTGAGAGGATACATTTAAACGTTTTTTTTTTTCAAAATAGATTGTCCGCTTGTTTATACTAAAAGGGCCCTACGATCGAATGTAACCGGCGCGAAACGTGGCCGAAGCAACATGGAAAAATAACTGGACAATATGATTACATTATTTTCCGTTGCAGGTTTTATAGAAGTGCACCCTCGTAATTTGTGTACATTAATAAACATACAAATTTTATATTCTTAGTTTCATGGTAGCGGGAGACTCACCTGATCCTCTGTCGCGAAACCATGTCAAGTATGACAGTTAAGTCATAATATTATGTTTCAAAATGAAATACAACAAACTTTGGCGTCTTTCTTATACGACGCGGCAACGCTGCTCAGAGTGAAAACCCAAAACGTTTATAAAGGTTTATACATATATTTATAATATATATATATTAAGTACGCTGCAAATTGTGTGTATTGTGACGTTTTATTATTTTTTCTCCGTGCCTAAAACAATTTTAATATCATCGGATTTCTGTACAGAAATCTACTTTTAAAAAATAAAGTATAATACTGTACTCACCTAGGCACTACTTAAACTCTACATATAAATTCTTTTCTGTACTGTCTAAAGAATAGATTAACGTTTATCCAAGAAAAATTTCGTTTATTTTAACAACGCGCAGGTGGGAGCACCTTGTTTATTTCAAGAAGAATAAATATTTTGACAGACCACTAAAGAATAAGATAAATTGTTTTTTTGCAAATGTAATATATATAGGTATATCCTGACTCTGTTAAACACTTGCGTTATACTCGTATACCAAACTGATTTCACTCAGGAGAATAGTTAGTTTTGAAAATCAGTTACAAAACTTTGTATATCTTTTCCTAAACAGATTTTGATAAAACGTACTAGATTACATCTTTTCCGAATAAATATCGCACTCGGTGGTGAAAGCTACACGGAAAATGATAAATAGTTTCTGCTTCACTTCATTCATGTGGATATTTTATTTTCGTTTGTACCTATCTGTGGGCCGAGGCTCTGCCCTCGTGGCCTATCTACAGATACTGGCCTCGTATTTTTCTTCGAGTTGTTCCTATTGGACTGTCAATACTATATTTGTATTAGTAACTGGCCATTTAGAAATAAATAGATTTTTCAATTATTCTATTCCACTCTATTCTATTCTTCTGAGAATGGGCGTTGATTTTGTATCCGAATTTGAAGTATAATTATTATTCCACTAAAAACAATGCGCCTTTAATTCTGCTACAAGAGTTCTACTATATATACGTAGGTGACTATATAAGTTTTGAGATACTCGAAATTTAAAAATGGAACACATTCTTCTTCTTCTTCTCAGCCCTTGGACGTCCACTGCTGGACATAGGCCTCCCCCATTGTCCGCCATTTAGACCTATCGGCAGCGACCTGCATCCAGCGGGTGCCCGCAACCTTTATGAGGTCGTCTGTCCATCTAGCAGATGGACGTCCTCGGCTTCGTCCGCCGGTACGTAGTCTCCATTCGAGAACCCTTCTGCCCCATCGGCCATCGGTTCTTCGAGCTATGTGCCCTGCCCACTGCCACTTCAGCTTGCTAACCCGAGAGGCTATGTCGGTGACTTTAGTTCGTCTACAGATCTCCTCATTCCTGATTCGATCACGTAGGGAAACCCCGAGCATAGCCCTCTCCATAGCTCGCTGTGCGACAGTGAGCTTATTTATGAGGCCCATAGTCAGAGACCACGTCTCGGTGCCGTAGGTCATCACCGGCAACACACACTGATCGAAGACCTTCGTCTTCAAGCACTGAGGTATTTTGGACGAGAAGACGCTGCGTAGCTTCCCGAACGCTGCCCAGCCGAGTTGGATTCGTCGATTGACCTCTTTCTCGAAGTTGGACCTACCTAGTTGGACCGTTTGGCCTAGGTAGACGTACTCGTCAACAACTTCGAGAATCGAGCTCCCGACTGAAACTGGGGTGGGCACGACATGGACATTCGACATGATTTTCGTCTTGTCCATGTTCATTTTAAGGCCCACCTGTTGGGAAACTCGATTGAGGTCTCCGAGCATTGTGCTAAGATCCTCCAGCGATTCTGCCATGACCACGATATCGTCGGCAAATCGAAGGTGAGTGATGTATTCGCCATCAACGTTGATGCCGAGTCCTTTCCATTCCAGGAGCTTGAAAGCGTCTTCCATCGCATTGGTGAAGAGCTTCGGAGAGATGACATCTCCTTGTCTCACACCCCTCTGCAATGGAATCGGCTCCGTGCTCCCTTCCTGTACTCGGACTGACATGGTGGCGTTGTTATACAAACACTTCAACACTTCGATATACCGATAGTCAATATGGCACCGCTGGAGGGACTGTAGCACTGCCCAAGTCTCGATCGAATCAAAGGCTTTCTCATAGTCCACAAACGCTAAGCATAATGGCAAGTTATACTCCTCGGTCTTCTGTATAACTTGCCGCAGCGTATGGATGTGGTCTATGGTACTATAGCCTTTTCGGAAACCGGCTTGTTCGGGAGGCTGGAAGTCATCAAACCTGCGCTCGAGACGATTCGTGATAACCCTCGAAAACAGCTTATAAACATGGCTCAGAAGCGAGATGGGCCTATAGTTCTTCAACAAGGTCTTGTCGCCTTTCTTGAAGAAGAGCACCACCACGCTTCTGTTCCATGCCTCCGGCGTAATACCTTCGAGCAAGACGGAATTAAAGAGCTTCTGAAGGACTTTCAGTACCGGTGTTCCACCCGCTTTCAGAAGCTCTGAAGTGATTCCGTCTTCGCCCGGCGCCTTGTTGTTTCTAAGCTGTTTGAGGGCCATCCTAATCTCGTACAGGCTGATGTCCGGGATGTCTTCGGTATAGTGTCGGGTCAACTTGGCTCTTGGGTCTTTGGCCAAGTTGCCAACAGGTTTAGCGACCGAGGTATACAACTGTCCATAGAACTCCTCGATCTCCCTCAGTACTTCTTGTTTGTCGGAAGTCACACTGCCGTCCTCCCTCTTCAGCTTCGTCAACTGGCTCTGCCCAATAGATAAGTCTCTTGCGAACACTTTGGAGCCTTTATTCCGCTCTATCGTCTCCTTAATACGATTAGTATTAAAGAGACGGATGTCGTGTCGCAAGGACTGGTGAATCCGTCTATTGAGCTGCCGATATGCTTCCGCGTCATCAGGAGTCTGCAGTGCCATCGAACGTCGTTCCGCCAAGAGGTCGAGGGTGTGGTCGGTGAGCTTTTGGGGTCCATCTCTTCGACGGTGTCTGAAGAATTTAGACCCCACCGTATGGACAGTTTCCACCAACCTGTTGTTGATATCGTCCACTGCAACGCAATCCTCTAGGCAATCGAAGCGATTTGACAATTCAAGCTGAAAGCTTTCGGGGTTTTGTATGTGGGCAGCAGTAGGTCGGAGCGTAGACTTCATCAGGCGGGACCTTTCCAACTTGACGTTTATATTCAATGTGCCTCTAACCATTCGGTGATCACTACCGGTTTTCACCCTGTGGATCACGGAGACATCATTGAATATTTGTCTCTTTGTGGCCATAATGAAGTCTATCTCATTTTTAACGGAACCGTCGGGGCTCATCCAGGTCCACTTCCTATGAGGCGGCTTCTTGAAGAAAGAGTTCATCATAAAGAGTCCCTCTTTCTCAAGAAAGTCGGCCAGCCTCTGGCCCCTCTGGTTCCGGAGATTCTTAGCACCCCTGGCTCCAGCGCTCGACCAGCGCCCGTCGCTCACGCCGGTGTTGCGACTGGAGCCGCCGGGAACTTGGGGCCGTTTTACTTTTTCTGCCATAGGGGGGGGGGGGGGGGTTGGACCGTAACCCGCCGCGCTGGTCCAGTGCGTGGTGGCGGGTCGTCAGAGCCTCGTTCGTTGGTCGGCAGGGTGCACCACGAGCCGGTGAGGTTGGCTTGGGTCCCAGAGATGTAGGTTGGGACCCCTTACACCCTACATACCTATTTACCACATTATACCACACATTATACCTATTTTAAAAGTAAATTTATATGAAAATAGAACACAAACGGCCATTTATTCTAAATTTAAAAAAATAAACATGTTTTCGCATTTTCAAGAGCACTTTCCACATTTTTCTTTGCAACTACGTAGCTAAAACGTGAATATTTGCGTGATATGATTTTTTATGATTTTAAATTTGGTTTAATTGAAGAGTTCACGAAATTCGTCACTGAGATTGAAACGACTGCGCTTGAATTCTGCAAACCAGCTACAAATTGTCGTCTTACTTGGTGCTTCATCACCAAAAGCAGTTTGAAGCAGAGCGAGGCTCTGATGAGCTGTCAAATTACACTTAAAATCGTAGTAAATCATACAGCGAAAATTTTCACGAGTTAAATCTATCGTAATGCAGACACGTAATTTTTAAAATGACGCCACAATGAAAAAACAAATGACTGTTAGATGAAACAAACTTTATTCTACAGCCAAATAGTTCCATTTTCAAATATTGTAATTACTTTTTAAATATTGTTTATGTAAGTGGCCAGTTCCGGAAATTTTCAGTGTGATCTATGTATACTTTTTATTTATTTTATGGATTGCCTACACTTCACATAATACGAGTATGTACAATGGTAAGTGTTTCTATCACAAAATACATTGACACAAAGTAGTATTAAGAATAGCATAGACTAATTCTCCAGCATATTTAGGTATCTACCAATTGTCCAGCGGTCTGAAGTTATAAGCAAACAGACCAATACCCAAACGTTCTTCTTTATAAAGAGTGAAGTTTTTATATAAAGTGTTGTAGGTGTATTCTATGAAGACAATATTTGAGGACCAAAATCATACCTTAATCCCGCGGGAATTTTGAATGTATTTAGCTAAGTTACAGTAACGTAGGTATGTCTTCCAAACCCATTCCTAAATCTCCAAAGGTAGAGGCAGAGCATCCGGGGAAGTGCCAAAGTTTATCATTCTGGATTGATGTTGGCATATATCTCGGATATACACAGGCGACGTATCTAATCAGTACCTAACTACTAGTAAACAGGTATGTTACTGAAATGGTATGTTCTTTCCATAGAAAAAAAAAATGTTACTGAAAGTGCAATAAATCGGTAAATTTAACCGGAATATGAAAAAAAAAATTTAAATCAAACTACAGTAGAATCCGTTTACTATGACTCCGCCTATATTGACCAAGCGCTTAATATGACATTGCAGTGCGAAGTTTTGGTTTTCATATAAACTTCTATGAACAAATGAAACAAACGGATATAATGACTTCGCTTATAGTGACATATCGCTTATTATGACCTACGAGTATATATAAAAAATTATGTCCGGTTATAGTGACCAATGAAAAGGGCAATGTCTTCTTTGCACAATAGTGTTAGAGACTGTTATTACAATGTAAAGAAAACACAGAAGCAGACAAAAAATATTTTTCTTATGTACATAAAAAGTAAATAAATATGTAATGTACATACATTACAATACATAATTTTATGTTTAGCCAGTTTATGTTCCTATTTTTGATTAAGTTAAAAAATGTTACATGTTACATTTTGTAGTAATTTTTCTCTCTATTAAACTAAATACCTAACAATGATAGGAAGTTTTTAATTTTCTAAGATTATGCTTTGTATGACGATCGCTTAGTATGACGTATTTGTTATTTCCCTTCGATGTCATTATAAGCGGATTCTCCTGTATAATGATTTTAGAATAATTTATTATTTAGATCACTCCGAGCCACTGCTCGATAACTATAATGATCCACTGACCAAAGTTTCTCTTGAGAATGGGTCCTGCTAGAACCTAAAATGTGTCCATAAAAATTGGCATTAAATTTGTGGATTATATTTGTATGTTTGTTGCTGTTGATTATTTACAAGTACCTATAACTCCCGCTTATTTCGCATGTATTGCTACAGGTTTTGCTAATTGGTACATGCGACATATAAACGAATTGTTCATATTGCATAATATAATGAACTTTCGCAAAGTTACGCCTAAGTTACACTTAGGCAAAGTTTAGGCAAGTTTCAAATTGATAAGTTATGCTTACTCAGGGCCGTCTTTACCAGGGGGTGCAAGGGGTGCGGTGCACCCCGGGCGCTCACCTTTTAAAGGTAATGAAAAAATATAACGCTATAGTAAACAATTACACAATAGGATATTTGACTGTCATAGGATACACAATAGGATATTTGACTGTCATAGGATACATAATAGGATATTTGACTGTCATAGGATACACAATAGGATGTTTGACTGTCTTAGGATACACTCCCGCACCCCGGCGCAGAATAGACTTAAGACGGCCCTGTGCTTACTATTCATATTTATGTAGGAGTTAGGTTTCACCTTATGGTGAAAATAACCGCATTTTCATTTGTGTCCATGGTAACATACAGTTAGACATAATTTACCGGTAATTATATAAAACTCAGCGTAACGAACGTACATGTATACCTGTGTATCTACCTGTATGATATTTATTTATCTAGGCCTGCTGGGCCATCTCACTATCTATCGTTTCAGTTAAGGATATCGTTAGCAAATATATTTACATACGAGTATTACATATATACATTATAAGAGTGCATTATACTAGTGACCTGGATTGGCTTCGCTCAAATGGTAACCCAAACAGCCTGTGTTTATCAAAGTAATTTATTTTAAATTCCTATTTTGAAGAGAATTTTCAAAGTAGGAATTTCAAAATATGCCTCGTGCACATTGCCTTGTGCATGAGGCCCATGTCCAGCAGTGGAAAATAAAAGAGCTGGTTTAACGACATAATTATGTAGTTACTAACCTGTGTGGGCCGTCTGCACCTCAGAAAAACATAAGCATAAGAAAGTATAGTATATCTAGCTGGATGGAATAAATATGTAGCTAAATTTCACAGGCAGTCGAAACTCATGTTTGAGCTTTGGCTTCTGGCGAGACGCATGTTGAACAAAGTTTATTCATGACATGTATATTAATAGGAAAATTTGAAGTAGTGTCAAAAATGGCAAAAACAAGTAACAATGGATAAGATTACTTCACGTCGTTCTATTAAAAAATATAAATACAAATTATAAGCTAATCGTAAAACCAAGCCTGCTTGTGAGTGTAGATCCAAGAGCAATTACAGCCATTATAAAAAAACAATTTAAAATCGAACCCTGTGCGTCCACCACTGTCGCCTGTCGTTGACACCAAGACTCATCCAGAATCAATCCAAATCAGATTTTCCTCTAAGGAAATCTAAAAAGTTATCTGGGCAATGATTAGGGGAAAATCACCAGGCACCGATATGAGATCTTGATTTTATTGTATAATATGTGCACAGGACACTACCTAAATCTATTTAATATCTAACTAAAGAGTTGATGATAATGGTGGTTACGCCTATTGTAAGTAAAAAATAAAATTGGTGATATTTTAGAGAAGCGTAACTTCAGATCTATAATATCCTTTAATGATAAAAGTTTTTGACGGCCTGATTTATTGCACGCCCAGATGTGTATGTATACACGACTCTTAATTTAGGTTTGAAATGAAATGAAAAAGCCCCTTCGGTATCCACTGTTGGACATGTTCCACATTGCCTCGTGCATGGGGGATGTATGGCCTTAAAACGCCGCGCTAGCCAATCTGGTTGGCGAGTCCACTCTTTTAGAGGTTCCTCAGGGTTTGTGGCAGCCGCTTTAGTCGCCCTTTACGACACCCGCGGGAGGAGATGGGGTGGTGTTATTTATTATATAGCCGGCCGACACCACACGACACAATTACCTTAAACGAAAATATAGCCTGAGTTGTATTTTAAACATGTTTAAAACAGTTTAAAACGTGTTTACAAAATCAACGAAATAAAATTGATTTAAAATATAGAAATACAAACACATTTAAAACATTTCAAACTGTTTGCTTTATAAATTAAAAAAAAACAGCTGTTTTTCCATCCCTGAATGAAAGTAACAATTCGTTTAAAAAAAAGCAATTTGTATAAAGAAAGTAACAATCGTTTAGTGAAGGAAATAATTCGTTTAATAAAAGAAACAAGAAATAGACTTTATTGCAAAATCAAAGCTGGTTTTGTTTCCGTGGGGCGCAAGTGATTGCTGATCGCTCGTTGGTGTAAACGGCCGCCCGGCCGCGTCGTCACTCAGGCGCAGCGCCGATAACATAATACTGTCTTTGTCACGAAATCAGATGTCAAGAGAAAAATTGAAACTTTATATACTGTCCCGGAATGAGCTAAATGCGCGCGCGGTGTGAGGTGTGGGGACACGAGCACACCCCCCTCCCAGCCAGGGACGTAACTAGGGGAGGGGCTGACGGGGCTCGTGCCCCGGGCGCCGGGTTTTCAGGGGCGCCAAAATAGCAATTGTTGTTTTCCAAAAAATACAAGTGGAAGATAAAAATAATAAAATAAATAAATAATATTAATAAAATTTTAAACTGGCGCTCCAAAGATTTGAGTTATTGCGTCATAAGGATATCTCCAGAGTCCAGAAAAGTCTGGAAATGTGAAAAAAGATTTAGAGCGCGGTGCGCGCCGGCGCGCGGGAAGGTACTCGATTTTGATTGGTCTATAGTCTATAGAGATCCTGCAAGTTGGCGATAATTTAAATGTGATTTATTTCTTATATTAGCAAGTAAGTAATCTATGGATGCTTAGTTTAAGCATTATCTATTATATATTGCACTGGCTTCATCACACGATTTCATTATTTAAACACTACTAGCTAGTGTTTTAACTTATTTAAACGCACAGGAACCATCTAGTGTTACACTAGATAGTTCCTGTGCGATCCCTGTTAAGCGGGGCACAGACCCACCAGCGGCAATTAGAGCAAAATTGTCGATGTAGTGCTATCCATGTGTGTAGGTGATACTGTTGTTGTGTGTCTTAAGAGCCATTTCACGTTTTAAGCGAATAATACAAGTTTTTGAGCTCTTCTATAGGTGAAATGAAAGTTGCTTTACATTTCTGAGTAAATATTTTAAATAGCTCATTTTTTTTGTATTGACATTTAATGCAATACATTTCGAAATATTTCTTTATTTATCCTGTAGTACTCAATCTCCCATATCATGTTTTAGCAAAAATGCGCCTTCAGAGCCGTTCCTTCCACTAAAATTCATTAATTCAACAACGAAAAAGTATCATTATACGTAGTTCTATTGACACATAGTGTACTAATATTTCCGTAAATTAACACAAATCACGAGAAAAAATAAAATAATTGGCGTCAATTTTGACGTAAATCACCGGCATTTAACTGCATTTTTTTTATCATTTATTAAAGAATTTTTTTAAGTACACAGAATAAAATCAATTTTGTACCTTTATTAAAACGAAAACAAGTATTTTTATAAATTATGATTTATTATATGTAGTTATATGTATGTATTTATTATATTATATGTAAGTATATTAATCGGGGATTCTTGCGTCGGCCGATGGCGCAAGCGCTCATGCCAGTTTCACCGCGCTCCGATCGCACGCGTTTACGAAATATTATACAAGGGTTGCAACGTCTTGATCAATTGAGTCTTTTATTTTTTTGTTTAGTTGATATACTAAAATATTATAGTGGTCGGTTTTTGAAGTCTATTGCACATGTTTGATTTTTTTTTAACTAGGTATTGCGTAACAATATTTAAAAAAATGATTTGGTTTTAGCAATGGGGAGAAAAGATTCCGTTTACCATTGTGTGAAAAGAGAAAAACGTCATAACTATGCAGCGTTAAAAAAAGCAACAGAAGCCAGGTATAATAATAAAAGAAAAATGTGGCGTTTTCATCAACGAAGAGTACTGTTTTTTATGGGAATGAACTGATGGGTTGTGTGATGAAAGTCTGGTTGAAGTAAAGTGCCCTAGCTCTGCTTTTAGAATGGATTCTATATAACTGCCATTCAAGAAAAGAAATTAAAATGTTTCAAGTTGGACAGTCGATCTCAAATCGTTCTGAACCCAAACCACAATTGGTGTTTTCAAATTCAAGGCCAGTTGCACATTGCTAAAGAACTATATGTTTGTTTGCAATGTGGACTGGTTCAGAATTTCAGAACAAGTAGTTTTATTTTAGACCTATAAATATTCCAATACATATACTTCATTATTTTATAAAATGGTTTTTATTCAAAGTATAACATTTTTTTCCATAGTTACGCTATAGAGACGGGGGAATGAACTATCGCCAGTCGCGTTGCGTTGTAATTACCTAAACTTGCTTTAGACATTTTAGTGAAATGGCTCTTAAATCAACTTATACGTAATAAACGTATACGACAAGTGTATTGTCATACCCTGCTCTGTGCTGTAACTGTGAATTAATATAGATAGTGTTCGGGACAATCGATACGACAATAGTTTTAAGTCTTTGTTTGTATAGATTCCATAATTTTATTATTTAAGTTTTCTTGTAGTATTGATTTAATAGTTAACATTGTTATTGTTTGATTGGTTATTACGCAAATTACATTTTTTAGATAATATTATAATTATAAGCCGTAAAGTACAAATTGTTTAGTAAATAAAAGATCAAAATTTTGTCATTTTGCTCGACCAATCAGAGAGCCGGAATTACCAGAGAAATGTAGCCGCTGTCATTGGACGACAGAATTAAAACAAGCTCTCTGATTGATCGACATACTAAGCGAAAATTATATAAATATAGGAACAAATGTCCGTAGATTCATTCCGAGCTGTACAGTTGAACAATAAACAAGAAAATATAAGAAATGTTTGTATTGGCATTCTGAAGAAAAAAACAGTAGGTATATACAGCAAGCAACAACCGTACCGGCAACCACATCGTTACATACAGTCCACTAATAGGAAGCCGGTGCGGTACAGATAGTTTTGTGTTTACTTAATTTAATTACAACATAAAATCATGTCGAAAAAACCGTCTGGCGCAGAGTATCGAAAAAGAGCTAATGGCTAATGGATATCGAAAATGGCTAAATGTGAAAGACGTGAAGAAAAAAGGTAAGACATATTGTACGAGGCGTATTTCGAAAAGTAAGGGCCGTTCGCTTATATTTCAAAATCGACAAGTCGTAACACGTTTAAACTTGTGCATATCTGTACGTGCACTACTCGTGCAGCTATTTCAGGTGTTGTTTTGATTCAGTAGTCATTTGCCTATCTGTGCGTACAGTAAACAATGTCCGCGATAATCGTTGCTCCCGCCAGCTGTGAAGTTCGCGCTGTAATAAGATTTTTGTGTGCAAAAAGATCTTCAGCTGCTGAAATTCATCGAGAGTTATGCCTAGTTTATGGACCTACTGTAATGAATGAAGGAAAGGTTAGACAATGGTGTCGTGATTTCAAAACTGGACGAACAAATGTTCATGACGAAGAGCGGAGTGGTAGGCCCAGTATGCAAACCGATGAAATTGTTTCTCTGGTGGACCAAAAACTGCGATCTGATCGTCGGTTGACGATTAGTGCCTTGGCTGATGAATTTCCTCATCTTGGACGCACTACTGTCTACACAACTGTCACGGAAAAACTTGGATACGCTTTGAAAACGACAAGGAAATTAAGAACGCCGTTGAAAACTGGTTCAACTCGCAGGCGGTGAGCTTCTATGCAGAGGGGTTAAGGAAGCTGGTGCAGCGGTACGAAAAATGCTTGGAAGTGAACGGCGATTATGTGGAAAAGTGAAGTAGATTTGTAGTAAACTAAATGTGCTAATAAAACCTATTTCATATGATTATAATTTTTTTTACGACGAAACGGCCCTTACTTTTCGAATACGCCTCGTAATATACACATATTTTACTTCTTATTACACAGTATACAATCATTGAATTAGTAATACATTCCATTTTTCCATACTATCATAGACAACATTTATGATTAAATATTTAAACAATTTATTGCTTTAATATGTTGTTATTGTTGTTACAGTTACTGTACTAAATACTGTAATACAGTATTTAGTTTCAATTTTGAAGAGAGATGACTATTTTCAGATGGAAGCAGTTGCAGTACGAATACAATGTGTGAAGAAGAAGAACATTTTGTCGCATACCAAGAGGAATTTGTTACCGGAACAGAGTTTGAAACGGAAATTAGCCAGCAGGAAGAACTTCAAGTTACATTGACGCAGAACACCAATGAAGACAACGATGGGTGTAAAGCAGGCGCGGGGCCTAATCAGAATTCAACAATTCGGACTCAGACAAAGGCACAGGGTGAGACTACTAGGTACTAATTTTGATGTAACAGATCCGGGGAAGTGGCCTGTACTCCTTTCGGATGCAGAAAGATAGTGTCAAGATTATTGGACGAAGGGAAGGTAGAGCTTGTACATTAAGGGATGGGAGAAATTTAACCAAAGAATGGTTTACAAAAACTTTGCCTAATGGCTTAAGAGTACACTGAACACGGCTAGTATATAGCCAGTCAAAAAATGCCTTGTTTTGTGTGCTATGCAAACTGTTTACTCACTCAGAACAAAAATTTTCTGCTTTGGCCAAGGAGGAAGGTTTCACTCAGTGGAAAAAATTGAGTGAACGGATTCCTGAGCACGAAAATTCACTGAACCACAAAAAGTGTTTTTGCTCTTGGAAAACTTTAGAGTTATCCTTAAATAAAGGCACTGGTGTTGATAGAGAACTTCAAGACATGATAGCACTTGAGGAAGCGCACTGGAGAGGTGTTTTGTATGTTATCATTGATGTAATTTTACACTTAGCTAAACAAGGTAGCCCAATACGAGGCTCTAATGACAACCGAGACTTTGGAGACCCTCGATGTGGTAAGTTTTTGAATACAATAGAGCTAGTGTCTCATTACCATCCCCAATTAAGAGAGCACATTCTTCGAGATAGGAAAAGTCAAGTGAGCTATTTTTCTCCTTACATACAGAACGAATTTTTAGATATCATTGCTGGTAAAATAAGAGAACACATATTTTTTGACATCAAAGCTTCAAACTACTTTTCCATCATGTTTGACTGCACGCCTGATATAAGTCATTCAGAACAAATGTCTCAAGTTCTTTGTTATGTGAAGATCACCGAAAATCGTCCAGAAATAATGGAAAGTTTCATTGATTTTGTGACAACTGTTACTGTCACAAAATCAAAATGTTATTGTGAAAACTGGATTAGCACTTTCTCAGGATATTTAAGAAAAAATCAAAAACGATGGCTTGGACATAAGAAATTGTAGAGGACAGTGCTACGATAATGGCTCAAATATGGCTGGCATGTACAAGGGCGTTCAATCTCGAATTCTTGCAGGAAACAATCTGGCGTATTTTGTGCCATGTGCAGCACATTCCCTAAACTTAGTTGGTGCAAACGCTTCTAGCTTGTCAGGGGAGGCAGAGTCCTACTTTGGCACACTTAATTGCTTGTATAATTTTTTTGCTTCCTCCACCAATAGATGGGAGGTTCTAGTAAAACATGTCCCCCCATCTCTCAAACTGCAAAGTAATACCAGATGGTCCACTAAGAGAGAGGCTGTAAGTGTAATGTATAAGCACCTAGGAAAATTTATAGATGCTTTAAATGATCTCAGAACCAGCCCAATACCAACTGCTGAAAAAAAAGCAGAAACAAATTCTCTTCTGAAAAATGTAAAAACATTTGAATTTATTATCCTCTCCTGTTTTTGGTACAAGCAGTTAAGCCGTATCGACATTGTGAATAAGCTCTTACAAAGAGAGGACATCACTATTGAAAGATCAGCAAAACACATTAGTCGACTGATCTCTGAATGAGAATCAGAAAGGTCAAATTGTTCAAGTAACGCAGTAAAAGAAGCCAAAGAAATCGCAACACAGCTTAACATAGATCCACATTTTAAAGAAATACGAAAGAGGAAGAAAAAGCGCATGTTTGATGAGAAGGGTGATGATGTCAGCCATGAATTCTCAGAGGAGAAGAAGTTCAAATTGTTAATGACGCAAATCGGATTCTAACTGAACTGAGGCAAAGGTTTTAATCTATTCAAAACATGAATGACTTAATATTTTCATAGGTTTTCGCGATTACTATACATAGCAATTAAACAACTTTGAACGGTTTAAATCGCGTATATTTAACATTATTTATATCCCGACGTTTCGAACATTGCAGTGGATGTGGTCACGGGGTGACTAATTGATTTTATTTGTCACTTGAGTTATTAATAATAAGAGCGAATACAGCGTGCATAGGGAATATTATGATTAAAAAAAATTTCAGACGGTAGTTCAAATAATTTCTTAATAACTTAAGTGACAAATAAAATCAATTAGGTAGTCACCCCGTGACCACGTCCACTGCAAAGTGTTGGAAACGTTGGGATATAAATAATGTTAAATATACGCGATTTAAACCGTTCAAAGTTGTTTAATTGACATGAATGACTTATTTGGTTTCCTCAATGGAGCGGGATTTGAAACATTGAATGGAGAGGAATTGAAGAATCGGGCTATTGAGTTAGCAGACACGTATAAAGATGATTTAGATAAAGACGAACTGGCTATAAAAGTGGAGAGTTTCAAGTACCACGCATTGGATTTAGGCCCTAACATGAAAACGGCCACTTCGTCTGATCTTCTTACATTAATATACCAAAACGGACTTGAAGATGCCTACCCCAACATTACTACTGCACTAAGAATTTTCCTAACAATACCAGTTTCAGTTGCCTCAAACGAAAGAAGTTTCAGTAAATTAAAAATAATAAAAAAATATATCAGAAACTTGACAGGACAGCAACGACTTACCAACCTTGGCATCATTTCCATAGAGCACCAAATAGCTTCTAAACTATCTTTTGACGAAATTGTAAGGACTTTTGCAGCTACAAAAAGTAGTAAAAGTAGCAAAAAGACTAATCATTTTAATTGAGGGCATTACCTATTTTGTTGACGGATCTGTTATCTGCTACCACAAAAAATATATCCCATTAAATACTGTGCGATGGGCTGTTTGCTATTCGACGAGTACCTATAAATTGGATTGTGGTGTGAGATGTGAGGCAAGGTTGGATAAGCTACCTCATCTAAGCTATTTAATTATATTTAGCTATTCTGTATATCAATCAGCTGATTGTCGAGCTCAACAACATCCATAGATGATATTATGTTGATAATGTAGGTATGTGTGAACAATATTAGTTATACTGACGACATGGTGCTGCTGAGTCCGTTGATCAGCGCGTCAGTCAAGAGCAGTATGTTGGCTCACAGGTTCTATAGCTTTACACGGAAAATAAAGATAATCCTCTTCAAGGCATACTGCCAGTAATTAAATGCGATTAGCCTGTGCATTCGCTATTCTCAGAGAGCGTACAACGTCCTGGGTGTTTAATATAACAACGCTTTCGGGGTGCTGTTGGGTCTGCATAGTCACTATAGTGCATTCAGAGATGTTTATCGAAGCAAGAACTAACAGATTTTATGCGATCAGACGCTGGCGGCTTTGTCTGCCAACCATGTTTCAACTATCCTTAACACTGTAAGGGTCACGCTAGGCAGAATTACCTAAAATTCATTTTTACTTAAATTTTATTTTTTGTTTTGTTTCATTTATTCTATTCATTTTTTGTAATTACCAGAAGTCACTGTAACTCGAAATAAAAATTCAATTATTTATTTATAGCAAACTGCACATTTTAGAACGAAGTCTTGATCATCTGTGTAAGTTTTTATTTATTTATAATTTATTTGGACACTAGCATAGTCATTGCTCCACACACAGCATCGGACACACAGAGCGGTTATATGGGGGGCACGCGCCCCCCGCGCCCTCCATATGTATCCGACGCTGTCCTCAGTAAACTTTACTGAGCGACTCCTACTTCGACGGAATTGGAGAATGACGTGTTAAAAACAATTCTGTTTTATTATCTGTTTTGTTTGGACCAATGGCTATACTAGTGTTCAAATAAATTATAAATTTAAAAAAATCTATTGTCCCTTTGCTTTAGAGTCCTCGCCACCACTGAAGTCTTACGACAAAAATTGGGACTAAATATGACAACTCCATCTTGTAGTTTGTCAGGAGTGTGCGTGGAGAGTATAATTCGTGGATTTTCTTGAAATTACATTGAAATTAAATTGATCATGTCGCGTAAAGTTGTAAAAAGTGCAGCCCGGGAAATGATCCTTAAAGTGAAGGAATTTTGTAAATTGGAGCAGAAGAATAAAGGAGTATTGATCCCGTTAAATAATGTACAAATGCGAGTCGCTGCCATGACAGGTAAATTTTAGGGATGCCAGGTGTTTGCCTAATAAATGGGTAAAATATTATTAGTCGGATAAAAACTATTACTCAAAAAAAGGCCTAATTTTGTCTAATGGACGATATAGTTTATTGTATTTTATGCAAAATTATGATTGAACATAGAAATATCATAATGGATTAATTAACAGAAAATAATATATTTGTTTATTTCAGGTGTTTCCGTGAAAACGGTTTCACGAATTTCTAAAGAAGGAAAAGTAGCGGCAAGCACGTCAAAGAAAAAGCGTTTAGACTTTGTTAGTCTAAACGCAAAGTTTTGATGGAACGCTATGATATTACCGCTTGGCGTGCCAGATATATTGAAAGAATAAAGAGAAATAGATTAATTGACAGATTAATTCATCCTACTTATCATGGGAAGAGTTGTTGGCAAAGCGCAGACTAAAATGGACTATTGGTCTCGAAATCAGCTGGGAAAACGGTTCATTATTGCACATGCTGGATCAGAAAATGGATTTGTGCAGAATGCATTGTTGATTTTCAGATCACAATCTCAATCTGCAGATTATCACGATGATATGAATGCCACAAATTTTTTGAAATGGATGACGGAAAAGGTAGTACCAAATCTTCCTGAAAAATCTTTGGTGGTGATGGATAATGCACCTTATCACTCCACGCAGATTAATAAACCTCCAACGATCTCCAACCTTAAATCGGAAATGCAAGAATGGTTGAGAGAAAAAAATATTTTCTTTGAAGAGAGCTGGACAAAACCAGTTTTATGGGACTTAATAAAAAAAACAAAGAGCCGCCAGTTTATGCACTTGATGAATTGTTAAGGCAACATAATCACGAAGCGGTAAGATTACCTCCATATCATTGCGATTTGAATCCAATTGAAAAAATTTGTAGTCTTGCCAAAAGACGCGATGCCGAAAAAAATGTTGCTCAAGACCCAAAACAAATAATAGAGTTAACACAAGCAGCTGTTGCAAGCATCGCAGCAGAAGACTGGCGTATTCAATGCAAGCATGTGGAAAATATTGAAGCAGAATTTTTGAATACTTCAAAAATGATGGACTCATAGATGTGGAAATGGAGAGATTCATAATATCAACAGCGAGTGATAGCAACACTGAATCTGATCATGATAGTGAATTTCTGGATACAAGTGATAGCGATTGTCACATGTCTGGTATAAAAGAATTAAATCACCATAATCCAAATGTATCTAATAAAAATTAAATTAGTGCAATATGATAATTATTTTATTTTTATGCCTATTAAAAACCCTATTATCTATCTTTGCTTGTTATCCTAAATTAACAATGTGAAACGTAAAACTAGTTTTACAATGTGAATGAATTAGCAATTTATTGATTGCTTTAATTGTATCATATGCATTGATTTATTAATTAATTTATTAGAATAGTTTGCCTTTTAGAAGGGGTAAATTATTGCCCGTCTTGCTGGCAACATTTCATTACGCGATTTGAGCGCCGCGTCTATCGGACTTCAGCGGTGGCGACGACTTTAGTTTAATTTGTTGTTTTTTGTTTGAAATTTAAAAATATACATGGATAAATGCCGAATATGTTTCATAGAAGAAAGTCATTTATATTGCTTTTCTGATGTTGATGAAAATACCTCATTGAAATTTATAGATATGTTACATTCAGTAGCAAAAATAAAGGTAACCAAAAATCATACAATATTACAAGTTTATCTATTAAAATTGTGATTCTAAGTCAGTACTAGCAAATTCTGCATATTCATTTGGTGATATTACTGGGGCCTTACCTATAAAATTGCAGTTTGTTCATATCATAGCCGCAACTTGGAAAGCTCCAAGTAACTAAGTAGTTCTCTCGAGTTTGGCTTGCAATTCTAAATTTAAATTAATCTCAATTTAAAGCTATGACTTTCTTTTTAAAATACAGTTATAGCTTTGTTTTCTTTGTTTAGCCGACTTGCAAGCTTTCTATGTGACAGGCAACTGTTTCAAGTTCTTGAAAGTGTGGATTTTCTGATTTTCCTATTACCATACACTTCCTTTTATCTGTACGACTCATATTGACGGCTACAAGCATGGTTCGTTCTCTGGATAGTTTACCTCCCAAGCATTTCTCTCACATTTCATCAGCATTGAAATGTCATTCAGAAAATACTTTCTTTAAATCTTGGCCACACTTCATCTAGCCAACCATTACTGTCATTTTTATCCATATCTCGTGCTTCTCCATTCATTTGACCATAGTCATATATGTCCATATGTAGTGCCAATTTTTAAATCTGCTCAGCCATCCTGAAGCTTTGAAATCCATCATACCAAGTTGTCCAGAAAATTTCTCAGGCTGAGTTTTTACAATCGCCCCCCTGACAGGCACATTATTAAAGCGTTGTTTTTAAACCACGCCAGCATTGCCTTGTCCAAAACTTTAAATATCGTTTTTCTTGCAAGAGTTTCCTTCCATTTCAGCCTACAGAATCTTTTCTTTACACTTCTATATAGCAGCCACGGTAGTTGCACTAAGGGTTTACCGACAACACTTTTTTATCTGTTTTATAGCATGTTTCAAAGCCACTTTTTGATTAACACACGAGAGACTATCTTTTACAAGCCATTTTCACGTCAGTCTTAGATTGCCGAGTTACGACTGATGTGTTTAGAATCTAATCCTGAGTAAGCCTATTCATTCAGTTTTATATACCTATTGGGTTGTTTTCGGTGTAAAGTGCAATAAAACGATCTGTTTGTCGGCCTTTCCATCCACCAGTAAAAATTAAATTACAGAAGAGACAAAAGAAATGCAGATAGACAAAGAATCGGACTGGGCATCCCGAGCCAAGTTTGAAATTACGGAAGGCTTATAATTACTGATCTTAGAATAATAACGCTAAGTTACTAGCTAAGTTACTAGCGTTATTATTCTAAGTTGCTGATATTACATGTGTTCAAAAATGTGGTATTTTTCTATGTTAAAATGGGTGACCAGTGCATTATAGTGAATAATCAATGTATGAAACAAATATCAAACCAAACAAATGCATGTGATATTGATGATAAAATGAATTTTTCGTTATATTGAGTTTCCCTAGCGGATTTTGACTGTGTTTTTATTGCTTTATATTAATGTTTCTATTTAAACAAAAATATAAAAAATAAAAAACAGAATTTCAATAGCACAGAATTTTAATTAATAAAATCTTACCCAAAGTGGAATAAGTCTGATATATATAATACTGATATATATAAAGCCCCTATATTCAAATAATTTCACAGTGTAATTAATTAATTACTTTATTCCCAGTTATCATTTGTTAAACAATTTTTTTTACAGGTTATGAAAAATGATGGTATTACAGACAAAATATGTCATTATTGCTGTGATAAACTTAAGGAATTATATAGTTTTAAATGTTTAATTGAAAGGTAAGTAAGTGCTCATAGATTTATTTAAGATCTTATTCTTATTTTACGGAAGTATTTCATTTAAATCTAATTAAAATCAAAACATTAAAATGAAAACAATTTCTGTAAATTCCTTTTTCCACTAAGCAGAAAGTATGTTCAGTTATGTATCTTGTTTTGTTTTTAATAGTTGACAGACAGGTTAATAACTCAATAATAAAAAACTGCTTTTATTTATTAATGGCACTTTCTATACCAGATCTGACGCTGTGCTGCATCGAACTAACAATACAAACTTGAAAAGGCTTTATTATAATAATGTAAATGAAATAAAAATTGAAATTGATTTAATTAAAACTAAACCGCAGTTCATTCAAAACTATGAGAATGTTATAGGAAATTTCCAGAACGGCGATGAGCCTTTTTTCTATAAAGACACCATAATAAAAAAGATCAAAAAGGATAACAGAAACAAAAATGAACCTGTACCAGTCTTAGAATTTCTTAAAACAATTAAAGATGAACTAAATGAGTGTGATGATGTAAGTATTAATATTTTAAATTAGTATAAGTAAAAATTTTAAATAATTATATCAATATTCATTAAATAATATTCCTTCATATTCCTTCATCACTTCAGCATGTTTAACTAAAAAAAGAAATAGAAATTCAAACACAATTTCAGCGTGCATTAGATTACATTGTAACCATTCTATATTATATAAGTACCGTATCTTAGTGTTCAGAGTCATGGTTAGAAATATAAAAAATACCAACTGGTTTATATTATTTTCATCAAAAATACAGTAGATGCATTCCTTATATTTCTTAATACACGCTTATACGAGTTGTGTGTAGAGGATCCCGATCCCGAGATCCCGAAAATCTGTGCATAGTTTCAGGAATTCCATGCCGTGCAAAGTTCTTACAAATTTCAATCACTGATTTAGCTGATAAATTTCTTAGTCTGTCTATTTCGAAGAAATCTGAAGAAGTCTATTGTTATTAAATACTTATTTTGTTTTCCCTTCTCTGTGTAGAAAAATACATCTATAGAAACTTTCTGAAATGAATATTCAGATATCTGATGGCTTTGTATTGTCAGCTTCTGTTCACTAGGAGAATTGCATAAAACGCAAATAGCACGTCTTTTTATCATTTCTCTTATGTCTATTAACATAGATGGCGAAACAAATAAATATCCACCTAATTTTAATGTTTTCTATTCCAAAATGTGCTCTGTGTATTTTATGGAGCATTGTGGTCTAAATCCCTCGGGAATTAATATTGCTTGGTTTCCCAGAATGAGACCTTTGTATGTAGTTAACTCTTCCTTGATACTATAATATTGTGTAAATAATTCGATATAGTCGGTAGCTATATATTGTATATAATTCATTGTGTGGATTTCGGTCATTTGCACTACCTATATCTCTTTTATATTTCTCTATCCCAAGCTTGCCTGGAAGAGATCGCCTTAGCGATAAGGTCGCCTATTGTATTGTCATTTATTATTTGTCCACATGTAATAACTATTTATATCCAATAAAGAGTATTTATTATTATGGTTTAAGTAAATACGTAATGTTTCTTCATATACTTAGTCCACCCTTCTAAGGTCCCTGCAGGTGTCATCCTTCTCAGTCATTACTCTTATCTCTTCTAGGCACGTATCCGTTATAATATTTTCTCGTTCAGATTTATTATAGGCGTTCAGACCCGATTTAGAATATAAAATGTGTACAAAACGCGAAAGTTTAAAAAGTAGACAAGAAACAATAAATACATATTATATTTAGTACCTATTGTGTTTTATCTACCCTACCCAGCCTGCCCTACCTACATACACTATCTATTTTATACTATAATACATACTATACCTGTGTTATTATTATATATACCTAGCTATAATAATAAATTAGGTAGGGATTGGCCGGTAGGGATAGATGGAACAGGCGAAATATTGCGTGTTTGACTGACAATAGAATCCTTGACTAATTGACTGACTGATTTAAAATAAAAAAATATTTGATAGTCGATAGTTAACGATTTTCGTTAAATTAACGCTTTAACGATAAACAACGTTAACTTTTTGAGTAACGGAAGGACGAATAACGAAATTAAATTTTAAATTAACGGTGCCTACCTCTGATTAGTAACTTCACTATTATTATATCTTTCTATACATTTATGTCGATTATAAGCAGTTTTAAAAACTGACTCGACAAATGGCTTCCAAGGAAAGAGATATGGCGACACCCGTAACACCAGCTAGTAATCCTGCTTTATAATGAAGAATTAATTAAATGAGCAGCAAATTGATAGTAATAAATTTAAAGGTGCAGTTAGCTTTAAGTTTTCTGGTGACTAATGAAATAAATAGCGGGACTCCGTGCACTTGGTGGTTATATTCTTAGTTTTTAAAAATTACTTCAGTAAATTATTAAAAAAATTAACCATTATTTTTAATAACTGAAGTAACAACCGTATCAAACAACAACCGTCAAAATCATCATTTGCTGCTCTTTTAAATACAAGCCAAAATAATATACAAAAACAATTATATTCCTAATGTGACCTTGTATTTTATCTATTACAGAGCTTTGACCCAGGACAGTATGGCTTACCAAGTGATGACGACGATGATGAATACTTACCAGTGCCAAAAAGGAAAATACGTAAAAAGAAATATGGTTAGCCAAAAGACTTATTATTATTTTCATTTTCAAATTAAAATTATAAATCTTCAATAAATTATACAGATGAATCAATTACTATTTTATAAATTGTTTCAGGTAGAAGTAAAGAAAACAATGACACTTCAACAAAAAATATCTGTCCGAATAAGACTAAAGTACTTATCAAACCAAAATTTTTAACAGATTTGAGATTAGTATCTGCAGTAAGAAAAATTAAAAGAGATAAAAAGAAAAAGTATATATATTTAAGGAAAGATATATGTCCACATTGTGGGAAAATAACAAGCTCTCTGAAAAAACATTTAATAATTCACACAGGTACATAAATTTTAATTTCTACACTATATTATGTAAGGACTCAATAATAGACAAACTGACATGAAAAATAATAGAAAAATTGACAAATAGAGTTTGGCGCCGTTTATTATAAGTAACTATATAGCGTGACTCTATATTACAAGAACGATATTTTTTTTTATTAAAAAAGGTGGCCGACGTAACTATTTACCACTAGGTTGACTGTCGGTCCAACCTGGACCAGTAATGACCAGTATTCGCAGTATCCACATACTGCGACATCCGCGACACATGCCAACATTACTCTAGAGTGCCGAAACGTTAGCACGTTGGTTTTATTTTCTCTTTGGGGAATCATGGAACATATGATGTTATTCCAATGACTTCTATGTATTACTAGACAAGCAGTTCTAAAGAAAAACTTTGTCACAGCGTGGGTTGTACCGGCTGAGGTGCGGGGAGCGGGACGAGGGAATTTAATGCAGTGATTAACCGAACGCTCACGCTGATCTCCATTTTGTCTCAGAGAGTAACCTATTTAAAAAAAACATCTCGGAAGTTTGTGCATTTGTAGTGAAATGATACAAGTAAGTATTGCAATGTGAATCCTACAGAATAATAGTGCAGGTTCGAGTAAAATACTAATATAATATAATTTCAGATATTACAATACATACGAGTATATACACACGTACATCTTAAATACAGAGATGATAGTTAAGAGTATGTAAATTATATATGTACTTATGAAATGTTATCTATGCCCTCGGAAGACTTCTTATTCCTTTGAAAATATTTTTTGTAATATTAATAAATAAAGTACATATGCAATTCGGTATTTTCATAAATATATTGTTTCCATTAACCAATATCTAAACAAAACAAATATAATCAACTATCTGCAAATATTTATTTTTTACCTACTTCCATTGTTAGGAAATTGTCCTTACTTTGGTTTTGTAGGTAAATAAAAAATAAATGAGTTAATTACATAAAATGGACTTCAAATCACTTTAATACAGTGCACATGTAAATGACAACGTTAGATCCTCCACATTACACTAACATGCAGTCGATTGCAGCGTTTTATGTCAATTTGATGTACCCAGATATTACAAATCAAAGCACTTCTTTTCTCGCTTTAATCGCGCGTTCGATTATAGGATTTGCGAACAATTGACCGTGAGGTAATGAGCAATTTTTAGTACTACATTGCTTGTCTAGTAGAATACTAGAAGTCATTGTGTTATTCACACGTCAATGTTAATTCCATTTATATTTTAATAACAATCACAAATTTTACTTTTATACTGTTCAAGAAAACAATTATTTTGTTCTTGAGAGCTGGACCCAAATTATCTTAACAGGAGGGGGAGAGTCCAAATAATGTACTTTATTAATGTACCTTTATTAAATCAGTAAACTTTTATACCTTTTATTATATCAATACAAGGGTCATCTCGACGGCCGCCAAATAAAATATTTAAATTTCTAATTGGTTACATACAAATCTTAAATCCCTAATCATTGAAGTGTATAAAGTCGACCTAAAAGTCGACCAAGGGATAACAAAGCTGCTACCACAACCACTGAGAAACTACAACACCAATAAAGACTTATGTAAGTCGAGGTTGAAGTCTCTAAAAATAAAGTTTGTCGCTCGCCAACCCGCTTGGACAGCATCCCGTTTTAAGGCACATCCCTCATACACAACGTAATGTGCATGAGGAGATCCGTGTCCACGCAGTGGACGAAGAAAAGGGCTGGTTGTGGTTTATTATTAAACTATATAACCTGTTCCTCGAAACTAGAGGATTTCTAGAAGAAAGTTTGTGTGAATGTTATGCTATGTTAATATTAATTTCAATTTCAGGCGAACGGAAATATAAATGTGAAGAATGCGGTAAAGGATTTTTCACTGCCTATTGGTTGAATAAGCATCTGAAAAGACATATAAAAGAGAGAAATTTTAAATGCGACAAATGTGTGGCGACTTTTAATAATAAGGCTGCACTTGACAGGTTTGTAATAAATTATGTATTAATAATAATTTATTTAGCATTTGCTAATATTATAAATATCTATGGGTATACAGTACTCGAAAATATGAAAAAGCCATCGTGTATAATATCGTGTAAAAAAAGAAAGCGAAAGTTGTTTAAATTAATATTTATTGATGTTGCTTAATATGTAGGTATATCTAAATTTTATTCTGTACTATTGAAAGACCTACATTATGACAATAAAGTCTCGGTTTAACATTCCGATGTTTTATATCAGTAAAGTTTTTAAAAGTTCATAAATCATTATTTGAATCGATATTCTAAATTCAAACTAAACATGAATTTGCGTTGATTTATATAGAGCAACAACAAGTGTGATTTTAATAAACTAGGTGTGACAATGAAATCTAATAATAAGAGTATTTAATCATAAATCATTTGTAGCACGATTTCTTTATGTATTCGTGAGTAATATATGTATAGACGAATGACGTAATGACATCAGGTACACAATAACCTTTTTGAAACGACTTTTAAAAATGATTTTTTTTTTAATGTGAAGAAACGATTTCCTTCAATTAAATAACTTTCCAAGCGTGTGAATGAATAATTTTCCATCTTAGAATCAGATGGTGCCATCAATATTTCATAATTTATGTTATAACTGCTCTATATAAATATTCTTAATTGAACACGACCTACATGTATACTGCGTTAAAGGCAACCGATTACGATTCGTGTAATTGCGAAAAAGGGACATTTTTTTTTTATAGAGAAGAGGGTGGACGAGCAAGCAGTCTCACGTGATGGTAAGTGTTACCGCCGCCTATGGACACCTGCAACACCAGGGGGTATGCGGGCGCGCCGCCGACCTTGCGAAATCCTATTCACAGCTCTCTTGAAGAACCCCATGTCGTAGTTTAATGGGAAGACCTCTTGAGGCAGTTCGTTCCACAGCCTACGGGTTCGCGATATAAAGTTATTTTTGGACCGAACAGTACGCGACACCTCCGTATCCAGGAAATGCGGATGGACCACACTTCTGTGACGGGAGGTACGGTTGTAGAAACCCGAGGTGGGAATTATATTGAACAATTCTTCAGAGCATTCCCCATTGTACAGGCGGTAGAACACACAGAGAGATGCAACGTCTCTCCGAACGCTGAGGGGTTCTAAACTGCCCGTGAGAGTGGGATCGTTGACAATACGATCAGCATGTCGTTGGATGGAGTCAAATGGGTCTAATTGGTATTTCGGAGCGCCGGCCCAGAGATGTGAGCAATACTCCATATGGGGCCTCACCTGAGTTTTGTGAAACATTAGGAGTTGCCCAGGGGTGAACTGCCGCTTCGCTCTGTTCAGCACACCGAGTTTTTTGGAGGCCATTTTGGCCTTACTTTCCAGATGACTCCTAAATTCAACTTTGCTGGAAATGTCGACACCAAGGATCCCAATACTCTCCGAGATCTTAAGAGGTATGCTCTGAAAGAGAGGTGCTACGACAAAAGGGATTTTTTTAGCGGTGAATGCACAGACTTGCGTCTTACTGGGAGACTTATCCACTAGGTTTAGACTTAGACTTATCCACAACTTAGACTTGCACAGACTTATCCACTAGGTTCAGGGAACCCCAAATCGAGACTAGATTTACAAAGTCTTCGATTTCAGACACAAGCCTGGCGCGACTCTCTTCCCCTCCGACTCGAGGGATGTTGGCACGGCCCCTGTACAAGGCGTCTCCAGTGCTGTCATCCGCATAGCAACGTATGTCACCAATTTGCAACAGGTCGTTGATATGCAGAAGGAACAGAGTTGGAGACAGCACGGAGCCTTGCGGGACGCCAGCGTTAATAGACATGGTGTCGGAGCAGCTACCATCGATAACGACTCTGATGCTCCGTCCAGTCAGGAAACTGGCAACCCATTCGCATAGTCCCTCGGGTATTCCGAAAGATGGTAACTTGGAAAGCAACGATTTGTGCTATACCCGGTCAAAAGCTTTCGCAATGTCTAGGCTTACAGCCAGAGCCTCGCCTCTACTCTCAATGGCGTCAGCCCAGCGATGTGTTAAATACGCTAAAAGATCACCAGCCGAGCGATTATGGCGAAATCCATATTGACGGTCGCTAATCAGCTGGTGATCCTCTAGGTACCCAAGGAGCTGTGTGTTTATAACACGCTCCATCACTTTGGAGAGGAGGGAGGTGATCGCTATTGGCCTGTAGTTGGCCGGGTCGGTGCGGTCACCCTTTTTAGACAAAGGGTGAACATGAGCTACCTTCCATGCTGACGGGAAGCTTTTTATGGAATATGAGAGCCTAAAGAGTCTCGTAAATATGAGAACCTAAAGAGTCGCGTAAGCACCGGAGACAACTCGGGAGCGCAAAATTTGAGCACCACTGCAGCAATACCATCTGGCCTACTCGACTTTCGGATATCAAGAGATGCTAGAGCTCGCCGGACTTCACGCTGGGTGAAGCAGATTTCTGGCATGGAGCTTGTGCACCTCGAGGTAGACGGTGGTGAGGCACCTCTATCGTCCAGAGTAGAGTTTGAGGCGAAGAGACTGCCCAGGAGATCGGCTTTCTCCTTCGCCTCATGGGCTAGTGAGCCATCGAGTTTCCGCAGTGGTGGAAGTGACGACTGACAGAAGTTACCCTCGGCAGCCTTAGCGAGCGACCAGAAAGCCCGACTTCCAGAAGGATAACTTGCTAGTCGATCGCCAATTCTGCGGATGTGCTCATTCCTTGCTCTGACAGTGATCCTCTTACTGCACCTCGAGGCAGCGTTAAATTTCTTCCTCAAGTCGGTGGTATTCGGATCTTCAGACACCTGCGCTTTGGCCCAGGCCCTGTATGCAGCCCGCTTATTACGGCGGGCCTCTCTGCAGGACTGATTAAACCAAGGTTGGCTCCGTCCGCCTACGGGTATCACGGAACAAGGAATATAACATTCCATACCCTGCAACACCACGTCGGCAACGGAGTCTGCACAGGTATCCGGATCTCCCGACGAGAAACAGAGCTGCCCCCAGGGATAAGATCGCGCGTTCCCTGAGAATAGGTTGGCGCGGATTGTTTAGTTGGCACAGCAGTTCGAACGATACAATGGTCTGATGATCCTAACGGAGCATCAACAACAACATTGTAGTCATTCGGCCGCGTATTCAGCAGGAGGTCCAGTACGGAGGGAGTATGGCTCTCGATATCAGATATCCTCGTGGGTGAGGACACCAACTGCGAGAAACCATAGGCCAGGGCAAAGTTGTAGCCTGCTCTCCCTGCGCGGTCGGTAGTTCGGGATCCCAACCACTCTTCGTGGTGAGCGTTGAAATCACCGAGGACCACCACTTGCGCGCAAGGGAACTGCTCGAGCACGCTATCAGTCGTCTCTTGTAGACGCTCAAAAAACCGAGTCGTCTCCGTATCACCGCTATGGGACCTGTAAAGGCAAGCGTAGACTTTAGTGGAACATCCGTAGTCAATACGCGCCCAGAGAATCGACAGGTCCCCGTCTTCAATATGGCTGAGGCGGCGGCAACAAACATCCTCCCGGACGTACATGCATACCGCAGCACGTCGCACAAAACAGTGCTCCAGTTTGTAACCGGGGTAATGAAGATATGATGTATCGGCCGGGCAGGATTTCTGTGTCTCCGTCAAGAAAAGCAAGGCCGGCTTTGCTGTCTCAAGGTGGTAGTGATGGCGTCGATGTTACTATGTATCCCTCTGTTGTTACAAAAGTCCACTTGTAGTGTGGAACTTACGGGATGGGCCGCTGAGTGAACCTTGTACATTTTCTTTTTCTTAGCCATCAAATATAAGTGTGAATAGGGAGGAAATGAAAGAGGGGACGGAGAGAGAGATGGTTACATGTGGATCAAAGGACAAAGCACGGAGCAGAGAAAAAACCAGGTCACAAAGGTTGTGTGACTTGCTGGTACGAGGTACGGAAGGGCCCCCGGTCCCCCCCCCGGGGGCAGAGTCGGGTTCCACTCCGGTCTCCTCCGGCACAATTGCTACCCCAAGGGATTTTTCGCGTGCGGCGGGGCAGACTCCTGGGGTGGAGATTAAAGTAAGATCCCCGGGCTCGGGCCCCCAACAACCCGCGGGCGGTCAGCGGACAACCGTTTCACCGGGTCTCCCTGATCCCCGCGCCACCATGTTACGCCTATGTGCGTCTGTAATTCCCCGCAACCGCTGGTCCTCCTTTCCACACGCAACAATCTCTCTCTCGGGACGGCTTCTTCCGCTCACCGCCGGAACACGATGCGGGCCTCGCGGCTAATAGGGCACCATTATGGCGGCGGACTCCGACGGAAGGGTGGTAGCTATGCCGACGGAGTAACCCTCCCACCGCAAAAAGGGAACGCCATTGCCTCGTCAGTTAACAGCAGGGTGCACCACTAGCAGGTGAGGTTGGCTTAGGCTCCAAAGATGGTAGGTGAGCCTCTTACACCCCGAACTAAGACACAAAAGTAGACCATGATGTTGATGGCTTTTTCATGTTACCGAGTATTGTACTTGCATATGTATAGATAGCTATATTATTTTTATTATACTGAGTCATCATATTCTTTCGTGTGGACTGTGGAGTATATACGGTTAGTCATTGTCTGTTTTACTCTTAAATACCCTTAAATTTGAAATACTTAATATCTCTTGTCTTTTTTAACAAATAGAACTTACAAATTGGTTAAAAAGTTACGAAGAATGTTAAACAATGATTAAATTTAAATAGCTTTTAAGAGTAAGGGGGTATCCTTTACCCTAAAGGGATATAACTTTTTAGGTATATATTTAAAATATTTATATACAATTTCAAACTTCTATTATAAAATGTCACTAACAGCTGTGTATGCCTGTAAGTGATGTGGCACGCTATCCCGCTGCAAATAGTGATGCTATATTATGTATTGTGTGCTCATTGTAGGTGTGCCTATTAATAAATAAAAAAATGAAAATAAATCCTTAACATCAATGAAGATGCTAGCCGTGTTTTGGGAGGAAGTGAGAAATGGTAAAGCTTATTTCCCATCACATCCCGCTTCATTCCCAGGATTAGAAATTATAATTTAATGAGATTAACTCCTCATTTCATTATACTCGATATTCCCCATGACAATTCTCGAATGTATTTCATCATGATTCCCAAGGAAACGTGTAATGTTTTAGGATAAAAAGGATCCTATATTGAAGACATTACTGTACTATTACAGCAATAGTACACTATAATTGGGCCGTTCTAATAGGTCGGATTTGATATATGACGAACCATATAATCCACCGATGTGAAATATTAATTGTCATAGACGCAACGCTTCCAAGAAAACGATGCTTAAAATTGATCGAGTTAACGCTTCCAAGAAAACTATGCTTAAAATTGATCGAGTTAACGCTTCCAAGAAAACTATGCTTAAAATTGATCGAGTTAACGCTTCCAAGAAAACTATACTTAAAATTGATCGAGTTAAACGCTTCCAAGAAAACTATGCTTAAAATTGATCGAGTTATAACTCGATCAATTTTAAGCATCGTTTTCTTGGAAGCGTTGCGTCTATGACAATTAATATTTCACATCGGTGGATTATATGTTGCGTCATATGTCAAATTCGGCCTATTAGAACGGCTCAATTAAAACTGTTACTGTCTAATGATAGCGAATAAAATTACCTTTACTTTAGAATACTTTAGTTCGGTAAACATCCGAACCTTCGAGATGCAGGTCCGCTCCTGGCATAATAATAACGTTTGCATAAGTCATATTTTGCTCTTTTCTCATAACTTACATAAATATTGTGTATTTAAAATTTATATCTATTTTTACCATGTCGTTTTTCAGCCACAGTCTGCGTCATATTGATGTAAAAAAGCATATATGTAAAGTCTGCAGTAAAGCATTTAAGAGGGTAAATATATATTCCTCTAATGTATTTCTTTTAGGTGCTTACTCAAATGAAACGAATATTCATATCGACACTTACAAATATTTTCCATGAAAAGAATAAAATTAAAAGTAAATAAATACAATTAAAATAAAGTTAAAAGTAGGTATATCTTTTGGTGGTAACTGGTATATCTTTGCGTCTTTTGAATTTAATTAAATATACCAAATGGTATGGTACTAAATGGCTTGATACATTATAATTAATGTTTCAAACCTAAGACAGAAAAGGATCTGGATCTTACGGCGCATGGAGTCCTAGTAAAGGGTCTAGAATAGTCAGTATTGCATGTTACATCATTTGTATGTTTAATGAAACAAACCGTAACCAAATAATTATTATTATTTCCAACACAACCCTAAACTTCTCAAAAACGAAAAATCCAATCCAAATCGCTTACTTACAACGAGATTACAGAGCACTTTGTCTGCTTCAGTTCCACAAATACAGATTGAGTGAGTAAAAATGAAAAGTCGGTTGTGAGTGATTCACGAATCTTCCAATCTCTTTTAAAAAGATGCTTCGAGAACATTACCTCTGTATTTCTCAGTGGATATTTCTTCCTATTTTACTTTTGTCAGCAACATGTTTTTTTTGTTACGTTTTTTCTTGATATATCTTATGTGGATATTTTATTTAATGTATTTATTAGTTTATATATACTCTGTATATATTATACTTTCTCTCTATGTTCTCTTTTCTTTCTCTATTGTTACTCTTTCTCTATACATTATATATGTGTGTGTATATTTGTGTATTTTATATTTATTTCACTAAACAATTTCATTTGAATCTTTCACGCACCTCCCAATTGAGCTTTTCTGATCAACCCAAATGTTGGCTGGTAGCTTGTAAAGAATGCCTCAAGGCATTAAACTCTTTTTTTGTATGATAATGTACAATGCTACCAGCCCTTTCAGTTTCTTCTGCAGGACACGAGCCTCCCCATGCACATTGACTTGTGTATGAGGGATGTATGGTCTTAAACGTATGTGCCGTGTGGTGTCGGCCGCCTATAGAATAGCACCAACCCATCTCTTCTCATGGATGTCGTAAATAGCAACTAAGGAATACCAAGGCGGCTACCACAAGCCTAAGGAACGACAGCACCTCTAAAATAGTGGACTCGCCAACTCGCTTGACCAGCATGGCGTTTTTGATGTACAATGTAGTGTATAAATAAATAAATATTTTTTTTATGATACTTCAGAGAGCTACTCTAATACGGCACGAGGCGGCTCACAACTCTGCGAACAAGTGCAGAAAGTGCGAGTTGTGCAACATGTCGTTCTTCACCAAGGACCAGCTGCAGCACCACTTGCGAGTGCACACGGGCGAACGACCCTTCAAATGTGAGGTAATCATTGTAAAATACTATCCAAAACTACATTTGTGCGTTCGTAAACAAATTATTACGTATATTATGACAATATTCGTTATAATACATATATAATTCGTTGATATGATGACCAATAATTACGTATATAATAAGTATAATGACTACGCGCCGCGCCCATAAGGTTTCCACACGACACCTCAGGCACACCCAAGGCCGCGACACCTCTTGCACGGTGTCGCGTCTAACTTGGTAGTTTTTAAGTGCTATATTTCAATCATTTATTACTAAATATCCAATCTGCTAATTGGTTACTTACAGGAGCATCACTTCTTTTCACTTACATTACTATTTGTTTACAATACCTTTCATAACTTTTTAAACTTTCCCGTTTCGTACACAATTTATATTTAAGATCGGGTCTAAATTTAATTTTGAAAAAGTTCTAAATTATAATCTAAAAAAACAAATACCTTTATTATACGCGTTCGGACCCGATTTAAAATAAATATCATTCATCTAACAACTTAGGTAAAAAACGAATTTTCTGTAAAAAAAAATGTTCAGATTATAGTTATTCAATTTGATTTAACAATTTATGCAACAATGAAAGTCATTTTTATACTTTAGATATGTATCCAAGTAGCTGCCGTTATTTTTAGATTTTAATTTGAAGGATTGACTTCTAGTATTATTAAATTGTTAATTATACATATTATATGATATCATCTGAGAAAGGGACCTTATTTTCGATTCTAGATTCCCAGATAGTGACTTTAGCGAAATCTTAAAAAAAGTATTGCTTTATATTAAAAATTAGTTAGTTTAAATAGATAAAAATGTCTATTTCAAGACGAAATTTTAAATCAGATAATCTTAACCAAAGTCCATACAGACAATGAGGTCCATTTGCTCACGTATTAATAAATCTATTTAAATTTCTAATTTAAATAGATTTATTGTCACATATTTAAATTTTCTAAAAAGATGTAAATACTGTATTTTAGATCTGCTCCCAACCATATAGCTACAAACACGACTTTAATCGCCATTGCCTAAAGAAACACGGCGTATTCCTCAAGCGGCGAACAGTATACGTCATGAACGCGGAAGTGTTACAACGAGAAAGAGCTCTTATGAGGAATTTAATGCTCAGAGCACATGGGAATATTAAAGATGATGGCCCACTGAATCCATTCGAGGGCGAAGGCCCACAAGCTGCCATGGCCTTTGAGTTAGCTATGAAAGCTTTGGAAGAAAGAAAAATTCCTATAGACTTTCAATAGGTAATTGACCTTTTAGGCTTTCGTGTTCTGTAAAGATTTTGTATTGTGAATTGGCTTGGCTCTAAACAAGTTTCATCGTCAAAGACGTTCGCGACCATTGTTAGTGTAGTATGTGGCAACTTTTCCGAATCATTTGTCACTTTCACCAGCTCTTTTTTCGTAAACTGCTGGACACGGGTTTCCTCGTGTACATTGTCTTGTGCATGGGCGGAGTATGGCCTTAAAACGTCACGCTGGCGGCGGAAGGCGGATTGGAGAGTCCACTCTTTTAGAGGTGGTGCAGTTCCTCAGGGTTTGTGGTATGGTAGCGGCTTTGTTATCACTTACTCGCCTTTTACGACGTCCACGGGAAGTGATGGGGTGGTGCTATCTTAAAGCCGGCTGACACAACACGGCCAACAAACCATAATATTGTAGTTTTAAAAAAAATATTTTCGGCAATACCCACTTACAACATATTAAATACTTGCAGCAATACTTATCCAATTTCAACATTTATTTTGTATATTATCTTATCAACTTCCCTATAATTAAAAAATCGATTTATTTTATTGAAAAATTGAAAACATATTATTTAATAAATACCAATCAAATAATTATGGGTAGTTAATAAATTCCACCCTGCATTGCCCGCCTCTTCAATCATCTCGTGAGGGCACGTGGTGCGCCGGCCACTGTCGAATATATATAAAAAGGTAAGAAAAGCCTTAAATTGTTCGTGATTAGGCCCCTTTCACAATATAAAAATTCTCTGGTCTTTAATTGACATGTTTTTTGACTTATCCGAAAAGTATAGAAGAAAATAAACCCTTATTAACAACAATAGGGTAGTTGATTGTGCGTGAAATTAATATTTTTATGTTTTATTCGTAAAGAAAAATAATAGAAGAAAACAAATCCATATAAAAGGATGTTTTAAGTTCATTAAATTAGGTAGATATAAGATTAAGAATATTTGTAGTGAGGACCTATTGCTATCTCTGTTACTTACGCGTTATTGTAACGGTACTACTGTGATAATAACGTCATTAACTTAGTAGCCCAGTCTTTTTCTAACTTGTAATGTAACGTGTTGCGTGACGTTATTATCGAAGGATTGCGGTCCTTTTTTAGCTTGTAATGTACCGTGTATGCGTGACGTCATTAACGCAGGAGAGCTGTCCTTTTCTAACTTGTAATGTAACGTGCGTGCGTGACGTCATTAACGCAGGATCGCGGTCCTTTTTAACTTGTAATGTACCGTGTGTGCGTGACGTCATTAACGCAGGAGCGCTGTCCATTTTCTAACTTATAATGTAACGTGTGTGTCTGATGTCATTATCGCATGAGAGCTGTCCTTTTCTAACTTGTAATGTACCGTGTCTGCGTGACGTCATTAACGCGGGAGCGCTGTCCATTTTCTAACTTGTAATGTAACGTGTGTGTCTGACGTCATTATCGCATGAGCGCTGTCCTTTTCTAACTTGTAATGTAACGTGTGTGCGTGACGTCATTACCGCAGGATCGCGGTCCTTTTTAACTTGTAATGTACCGTGTGTGCGTGACGTCATTAACGCGGGAGCGCTGTCCATTTTCTAACTTATAATGTAACGTGTGTGTCTGATGTCATTATCGCATGAGCGCTGTCCTTTTCTAACTTGTAATGTACCGTGTCTGCGTGACGTCATTAACGCGGGAGCGCTGTCCATTTTCTAACTTGTAATGTAACGTGTGTGTCTGACGTCATTATCGCATGAGCGCTGTCCTTTTCTAACTTGTAATGTAACGTGCGTGCGTGACGTCATTAACGCAGGATCGCGGTCCTTTTTAACTTGTAATGTACCGTGTGTGCGTGACGTCATTAACGCAGGAGCGCTGTCCATTTTCTAACTTATAATGCAACGTGTGTGTCTGATGTCATTATCGCATGAGAGCTGTCCTTTTCTAACTTGTAATGTACCGTGTGTGCGTGACGTCATTAACGCGGGAGCGCTGTCCATTTTCTAACTTATAATGTAACGTGTGTGTCTGATGTCATTATCGCATGAGCGCTGTCCTTTTATAACTTGTAATGTAACGTGTGTGCGTGACGTCATTACCGCAGGATCGCGGTCCTTTTTTAACTTGTAATGTAACGTGTGTGCGTGACGTCATTATCGCAGGATCGCGGTCCTTTTTAATTTGTAATGTAACGTGTGTGCGTGACGTCATTAACGCAGGAGCGCTGTCCTTTTCTAACTTGTAATGTAACGTGTGTGCGTGACGTCATTATCGCAGGATCGCGGTCCTTTTTAATTTGTAATGTAACGTGTGTGCGTGACGTCATTAACGCATGAGCGCTGTCCTTTTCTAACTTGTAATGTACCGTGTCTGCGTGACGTCATTAACGCGGGAGCGCTGTCCATTTTCTAACTTGTAATGTAACGTGTGTGTCTGACGTCATTATCGCATGAGCGCTGTCCTTTTCTAACTTGTAATGTAACGTGCGTGCGTGACGTCATTAACGCAGGATCGCGGTCCTTTTTAACTTGTAATGTACCGTGTGTGCGTGACGTCATTAACGCAGGAGCGCTGTCCATTTTCTAACTTATAATGCAACGTGTGTGTCTGATGTCATTATCGCATGAGAGCTGTCCTTTTCTAACTTGTAATGTACCGTGTGTGCGTGACGTCATTAACGCGGGAGCGCTGTCCATTTTCTAACTTATAATGTAACGTGTGTGTCTGATGTCATTATCGCATGAGCGCTGTCCTTTTCTAACTTGTAATGTACCGTGTCTGCGTGACGTCATTAACGCGGGAGCGCTGTCCATTTTCTAACTTGTAATGTAACGTGTATGTCTGACGTCATTATCGCATGAGCGCTGTCCTTTTCTAACTTGTAATGTAACGTGTGTGCGTGACGTCATTACCGCAGGATCGCGGTCCTTTTTTAACTTGTAATGTACCGTGTGTGCGTGACGTCATTAACGCAGGAGCGCTGTCCTTTTCTATCTTGTAATGTAACGTGTGTGCGTGACGTCATTATCGCAGGATCGCGGTCCTTTTTAATTTGTAATGTAACGTGTGTGCGTGACGTCATTAACGCAGGAGCGCTGTCCTTTTCTATCTTGTAATGTAACGTGTGTGCGTGACGTCATTATCGCAGGATCGCGGTCCTTTTTAATTTGTAATGTAACGTGTGTGCGTGACGTCATTAACGCAGGAGCGCTGTCCTTTTCTATCTTGTAATGTAACGTATATACGTGACGTCATTATAGCAAGGTCCCTTTCTAATATATGATATCTGAGCTCTGTAACTTTGTGACATTTCAAGATATTTTAATTTTTCGATTTCATTTTTAATATTGTGTATGATTTAATTATGTAATTATCTTAAAAAGTCAAATGTCCTATTTCGATAAATTAGAAAACTGAGTAGACACGAAGTCAGAAGATATTTAAGATAAAAATGCAGTAGGGAGCTAGTTGTATACGTGGTTGTAATGACATATGAAAAATCACATCATTATTCCCTATTCCGTTCCTTTTCTAACTTGTGATTTCTAATTTCTTTATCACAGTCAATTTTCAAAATATAAGGTTGGGGAAAAAGTTTCTTCGTATTTTATATATAAATTCAAAACAATTTTTTTTAAGTTTAATTACATTTAATTATAATATATATGTGCCGTTTTGTTCTATTACTTGTTGCCATCTTGTAGGTAGTGACATGATCCCGTTGCTGTAGAAATTTTGTGATTTTTGGTCAAAAATTGCGACAAGTAGTTTTGACAGTCCTCTTTTGATGTTAACCTTACACTACCTAAAGAATTCTTAAGACACCGAAACAAGTGGAAAACTGAGGGCGCAAGGGCTATATGGTGGGTGCATCAACACTTCCCAACCAAGCTCTCTCAATTTTTGCTGAGTGGCCAAAGATTTGTGTGGTCTGACGTTATCATTATGAAAGACTACACCTTTCTGTTGATAAATTCCGGGCGTTTTTTCTCAATTTCTTGCTTTAGTCTCATCAGCTGTTGGCAGTAGAGATCCGAATCGGTGGTTTTGCCCTGCGGTAAAAGCTCATAATGAACAATGCTCTTCCAATCTCACCATACACACAACATCACCTTATTGCACGTAAATCCGGGTTTCGCCACAGTCTGTGGAGCTTGGCCGCACTTAGACCATGATCTTTTCCGCACGTTCTTGTCGTAAGTGATCCACTTCTCATCACCGGTGATCAATCTTTTCAAAAATGGTTCGGTTTCATTGCATTTTAATAGAGAATCGCAAACGAGTATATGGTTCATTAGGTTTCTTTCAGTGAGCTCGTGTGGTACCCAAATATCGAGCTTTTTTGTAAATCCAAACTTTTTGAAATGAGTCAAAACTGTTTTGTAGTCAATGCCCAGTTCATCAGCAATGTCGTAACTACTTATATGCCGATCTTGCTGCACTTTTTCACAAATGGGATCAACTTTATCGGTAACAGGGCGACCGGAGCGAACTGAATCTTTAACATTAAGATTTCCTGACTGAAAACGCTTAAACCAACTTTCTACTACTCTTACTGACACTGCATTAGGTCCATAAACGGCACAAATTATTTCGCGGCTTGTGTCGCATTTTTCCCTTTTGTGTAATAAAACTTTAAAATGTATCGAATTTCTTCGTTAGATTCACTCATTTTCTTGGACAGAAAAACAATTGAAAAATGGCGGGAAACAGTTTTTTATTTCTTTTTTTTTTTTAAATGTTACATTTTTAATGGTATTATAACCAGCCAGGTACTAACAGTTCAACCAAAGATATTAGATCACAACTTCATACATACAAAATACGTAAGATTTTCTTCCCAACCTATTATTTTAACTTCACTGATTGATTTCTGGAATCTCAAATTATTCTATATATTTTTAACAGTCAAGTACCCTATTGTGCATTAAAGGTATGAAAAACAAGCACTAGATAATATGAATCTATTTTTGTTAAAAATATTTTTGTTTTTTGTTATTAAATGAATAAGAGTTTACTTAAGTTTTTGAATTCGACAAAGGACATCATTCCGTTTTCATACATCATTGAACCAAAAACTGAAAATGTCCTTTTTACTGAAAGAATGAAAATTGCCCAACTGGATTCACAATAAAATAATTATAAATACTGCACCAATTTGATGATTTTTCTACATAAATAACCTAGCTTTCAGGACTTGTGGGTAGATCACCTATTTTTTTCATTATAAATGTTTTTAAGGTAGTTGGAGGGGGCGGCAGTATTAAATACCGTTGAAGTGTACGCCAGATACAATTTATTTTTCAATCAATTAATCTTTTGATCAAAGATCAGCATAACACACATGGACCTTATAGAAAATAGTTCATTGAGCTACTTTTTATGTGAAGGTGGCAGACGAACAAACAGTTCACCAGGCAGTAAGTGGATACTTAGCACATAGTGGCACTATGATTTCCCCGGATGAGCTGCCTACCTTGCTTATTTTTTTATGTAACCAACCGGATAAATAATATATAACCGGCATAAAACAATAACCAACATATTTAAAAACATTGGTCAGTTAGGTACAAGATTACAAACATACAAATTGCAATTGACTTAGATTGTGATCTAATCATGTGCCATACGACGGCACGTGATTTAGATTATCGAATCCCACATTTAGGAACGTGGCCTAGGTAATAAATATATTATCCAGTTATTTATGTATACCTACCTAATAATACGAGGGTGAATCAAAAAGTTCTTAGAAAAGCATGTTAATAAAACCTTTTTGAAGGTAGTTAATTTTTTATTTTGAAGAGTCACTATCATACAATATTTACCATATGTCAAGTGCCACTTGATTCGATGGGACTACTCTTTAGCAATTAATTATTTTGTGTAACGAGTTGTTAAAAACATCCTATTATGGAAAAAAGCCATCACTTATTGAGTCGCTGAATTTAAAAGGGGCAGATCAAGCTGTGAAGATAATCCTCGTTGTTGTCGGCCTTCCACCTCCGTCACGGAAGAAAGCGAGAAAAGCAGCGAAATTGGATTTAGAAGATTTCATTTGGCAGTGTTCAGTCCATTTTAACGGTCACTTTAGAATTCAAAAAGTATCGATAAAGATGGGTTCCGCGAACTAAAGAAAACAAAAACCAACGTTCGGAAGTGTTAAAGCGGAATCTAAATTTTGTCGTTTTGTAACCATTTAATGAAACGTGAGTCCACTATTGATCCTGAAACAAAATTCGACTTGCTCCGACTGCAGGCAAAGTTATGGCTTCTGTGTTCTGGGATTTTGAAGGAATCCTTTTTATTGACTACATGCCGAAAAAAAAATCGCTAACAGGTGCCTATTATGCAGATTTGAACGTCAAAAGTGCGTGAAGCGATTAAAGAAAAACGTAGAGGGAAATTGTCATTGGGCGCATCAATCTGAAGTTGCACTTACGGCAATCCGCAAAGCTGGCTACGAAATTCTTAATCACCCGTACATCCTAATTCATCGTACTCCTCTAGTGATTTTCACGTATTTCCAAAATTAAAGGAGCCTATCCGTGGAACAAAATTTGATGATGATGACGCGGTTATGACTAGGAATAAGGAAATTAGAAAAACGTTATACTAAATGTATCGAGTTACAAGGAGATTACGTAGAGAAATAAAATGTTTTTATTTGAATTTCTTTGTTTTAATGACGATTCTAAGAAGTTTCTGATTCACCCTCGTATAATGGAAGTGTGACATCTATTGTCGGCACCCCATTCATATCACCTGATATCTCGCAAACGGATTCTTTTAGAATACAATGTGGGGATATTTTGTTTCAAGCTAATGGGTCTTTTTTCGTACCTGTCAATCAAATATAGCTATAAAAGGGCTCGAGAAACGTTGTTTCTTATCAGTGGTCCCATGGAACCCGTAGATATAAGTCACCGTCATGGTAAGATACATTTATACAGAGCTTTTTAAATAATTTTGCTTCTTTAGGCTGAGTTGCAAACTGGACGAAAATCACTTTGGCAATATAAAAATGGTGCTTTCTTTTTTATCTCCCTAACATAAAAAAGAAGCAGCGTGATTTAGATTGTCATAATGATAATCACAAGTTTGGGAACGCAGCCCTAAAATTAGTTCTACACTCAGTTTATCTGACCAAAGACTTTAATATGAATTTGCGACTGTTTTCGTCGTCACTGACGGTCTGAAGGCAATAAATATATCAAAAAAATATTACTATTGCCTGACTAAAAGTTTTACAAATACCCGTAAGACCCTTCTTTCCGTTCTCTGGAGCTAAGTCCGCGCGAATCCTTAGTGCTTTAGTAATAAGGTCCATGCGGGTCTTAACACTTTAGATGACGTCAACATATAGAACTAAAAAAATTTAGCTACCTAATAACAATTTTGAAATATTTTTTGTCTCGAAGTTATGGAACAACAAAAATTTCGCTTGATAAGTGCTCTTTTGTAATGTATACAAGTATTGTACATTGTATTTTACTCATAATTTGTATGTATGGTCTCTGCTTACAGGTAACGACAACGGTTTCAGTTACATGTTTCACGTTATTGTTTGTCATCCATACATTTATTCCTAAAACATTAGGTAAGAATTCGAACGTAGACGGATTTATGGTGGAAGATCGGAGAACGCACAGGAGACAAAACTATGTAGTACAGAGGGCCCTAGATAATGAGGTGTTAGGAGACAGGGACGGTATTGAAGTGCCGTATGTAACGGAGACTCTACAAGAAACGAGTCCTGAAGAACTTCCAGCACTCATTGTGGATTACGCGAATATGATAAGAAACGATATCATCTTACTAGATAACTCTGTTGAGACCAGAACAAGGAAAAGAGGCAACATCAAAGTTGAAAAGCATAATGTGAGTAGCATATTATTATTACTAATATACTTGTATCTAATATAAGTAGGGTTTTAATGCTCTTATATTTATAGTTTCACCGAGAGTACAATAAGATTTAAAACTTTAAAACCTTGTTAGCAATGCAGTATAAAACTAACAATTCAGCGATATCTCATAATTATTCGGTACCTGGCTGGATGCCGGTTACACATACCGGCTACCAGATACAGACCGTTACATTTATTGACTTACATAAACATTTTCAAACTCCTAAAATAGCCTCACTATTTATTCTAAATATTAATAGGGCTAATTCGAATTATTTAATACATATTTATACGACTCCCGGCTATTCGGTCTACACATTGGCCAGATAACCGTTATCTGGCTAATTCATGATTGCATCTTTATTAAAAAAAAATCCCTAAGATTTTAAAATCCTTTGTACTCTGTGTGGAATCTTTAAGCTGTGTTGTATTAGAGCCATTTCACGTCAGATCACTCAAAAATAAATAAAATAAAATTTCATGTCTTTCGATTTTTATGAAATTTGGCATGCTCGTTCGGGTACCCAAGAGGGTTCCAAATTCCAAATTTGAGGTCAGTCGGTCAATGAGTCATGAAGTTACGGGTCACTGAAAACGGGTCAATTTTCGGGTCACGGCCGGACATGTATTAGATTATCGCTTATAACTCCCTCATTTATTGAGCTAGATGGTCATGTAATATATCATTGAAAAGGTATTTGAAAGCTGAATCGAATGGTGCCAATATCTCAGAAATAGCATCATAAATAAAAAAATTACGTTTCCCAAAACTTCATGGACCTTGTCCTTGACCTAAAAAAAAGTATACCAACAGATTTTTTAAATCTTTGTGGAATCTGATTCAGCATCAAATGTACATGAATACTGCAAATAATCAGGGTGGGTAACTCATGGGCTCATGAGATATTGGTGTTTTTGTGACACTGCTGCGTCGCGATTTTGTGACATTTCGGAGTTTAGCCAGTAACTTGTCATTACCTAATAGTTATTAATACAGTGCTTTCGAAAAGTAACGAATATATTCATTATATCTGAAATTGAGAGTTTTTAGAAAAAATCCTCTGACACGTCGATTTTGTTTTAAACAAAGACACCTTTTGACATACGACCCATATTTGTGACGTCATCGTTGTTCGAGATATGACGTCATCGATATTTTTTTTAAATGGCAACCCCCAATTTTGGCCACGCCATTTGAAAGAGCGTGTCATTCTACGTACACATCGTCAATAATTATGGTATGATTACATTAGCGTGAGTATGTAGGTTAGACAAAAAAATGAAGAGAAACGATTTTAAATTTCAACAACTAAATTAAATGTTCAAATTGTGCACCGTTGGCTGCCTGACAGTAGCCAAGATGATTAATAAATTCTTTTTAAACATTGTCAATAACTTCAGGAGGTATACGATGTATCTCGTGACGAATTCTTGCTTTTAAATCTTCTAAATTCTCCGGTCTAGTAACGTATACTTTGCTTTTTAAGTATCCCCACAAGAAGTAATCTAGGGGTGTCAAATCTGGCGATCTGGCTGGCCACTCAATCGGCCCCCTTCTCCCTATCCAACGATTCGGGAACACCTCATCTAAATAAGCACGGACAGGTGCTGCATAATGGGGAGGTGCAGCATCTTGTTGAAAGAAAATGTCATTTCTCGGAAGATCACGTTCCTCTATATCTGGATATAAAGTTATAAGTTCAGGAATAAGGTCGTCTCGAAGAAAATCCAAATATCTTGCACCAGTAAGGTTCACGTCAAAGAAATAGGGAGCCAGAATTCTTCCGTCGACTAAGCCGCACCACACATTCACTTTCTGAGGACGTTGAGTGTGATACTCCATCATCCATCGGGGATTCTCGGTAGCCCAATAACGGCAGTTTTGCCTATTGACATGGCCGTTCAAAACAAACGTAGCCTCGTCAGAAAAAAATACGTTTTTTACGAAATTATTAACATAAGTGCATAGCTCTTGCATTTGCTCGCAGAATTGATTTCGCCGATCAAAGTCGTCTTCAGATAGCTCATGAACAAGGCATACCTTATAAGGATGATACTTTGCTTTTTTCATAATTTTGTGAACTGTGGACGGTGCCATATTGAAATCAGAAGCCAATTGGTTAAGTGTTGAGTGATGATTTTCTCGTATTGCCAACAAAACGTTAAGTTGATCTTCTTCTGATTTTGAAGGTCGACCAGATTTAGGAAGATCACGAACATGCCCAAAGTTACGGTATTTAGACTTAATATTGCTTACCATGCTTTGGCTAATGGGAAGCCGATCAGGATGAGTTTCATTGAACAATTCAACTACTTCTTTTTGGGTGCGCATCCTGTCTCCAAATCCGATCATGCAAAGAATTTCAATTCGTTCTCGTTCAGTTAATTTAACCATTTTTTTATAAAATGACAAAAGTCGCTACTCAATAAACACTTCAAACACACTACTTTTGCCAAACAAAAGATAAGAACCAAAGAAATAACTCAAAAAAAACAAAAAAAAACTATGTACCGAAGTACGATTTCAAGTTTTTATCTGACAGCAATAAAAAAACATTCTCGGTCGCTAGGCTACTGTCAGGCAACCATAATTTTTGACGATGTGTACGTAGAATGACACGCTCTTTCAAATGGCGTGGCCGAAATTGGGGGTTGCCATTTAAAAAAAATGTCGATGACGTCATATCTCGAACAACGATGACGTCACAAATATGGGTCGTATGTCAAAAAGTCTTTATTTAAAACAAAATCGACGTGTCAAAGGATTTTTTCTAAAAACTCTCAATTTCAGAAATAATGAATATATTCGTTACTTTTCGAAAGCACTGTATATTAGTCATAGATGACATTAAAGCTCATGACTAATGCTCATCAAACAAGTTTACAAAGAAGTACAAGAAAACCGCCATCCTTGTCTTAACAAAATATTTAATTTAAAAAAACAAAAAATTCTTTTCTTCTAAACTTGTCAAACTTTCATTATCATAGTCATGATTGTTGATAGAAAATGCATCTAGGCCTACTAGACTTCTGTGTGACAGATTATATCATTAACTATAATTGATAACTTGGGTCAATGGACAATTTAATGCATTGTAACAAATCAAATCACATCAGTTGAATTTCGTTTTGTCGAGACATCGGAGATTGAATCTGAAGAGTCGCTTCTTCATGAGAGACTAGAGGCAGCAGAGACTGTCTCTGGAACACACAAGTTTCATGCGTATTTGCCACTGGCGACGACCAGAAATCATTTAACTGTTAAGCGGTATTCTAATGCTGTGTCTTCTACCACCGTAAGACTGGCAAACTGATACCAAGGAACGAAATTAGTGGATATATCATCTGTGAGTATGACCAACAGTGGTGGCTTGCGTTTGTGTTGGAACGTATTGATGAGAGACATGAAGTGAAAGTTCGATTTCTGCATCCCGCCGGCCCATCGCCTTCATTCACTTTTCCAAAGATAAATGATGATCTGGTCATTGCTCATGGACATGTAATAATGGCTGTGAATCCAACAACTCCGACAGAAAGGACGTATCAGTTAAGCGCTGCAGTAGCAGCAGAGGCTACAGCTAAGTTGAATATGAAGAATACATAGCAACAACACGTTTATGTACACTGAAATCTTATCAAGAACTCTTATGCGCAATGACGTTTACCGCCAAACGTTGAAACTAATAACATATATATTTCCATCTGATAGTAATATGTTGTCTCACTTATATTATCTAACTCACTACTCTTTAACTGACTTTCATCACTTGCTATGTAATAACTTACCAGTTTTGATTTGCTGAATACATCAAATTGCGAAATGTCACAAAATCGCGACGCAGCAGTGTCACAAAAACACCAATATCTCATGAGCCCATGAGTTACCCACCCTGATTATTTGCAGTATTCATGTACATTTGATGCTGAATCAGATTCCACAAAGATTTAAAAAATCTGTTGGTATACTTTTTTTTAGGTCAAGGACAAGTTCCATGAAGTTTTGGGAAACGTAATTTTTTTATTTATGATGCTATTTCTGAGATATTGGCACCATTCGATTCAGCTTTCAAATACCTTTTCAATGATATATTACATGACCCTCTAGCTCAATAAATGAGGGAGTTATAAGCGATAATCTAATACATGTCCGGCCGTGACCCGAAAATTGACCCGTTTTCAGTGACCCGTAACTTCATGACTCATTGACCGACTGACCTCAAATTTGGAATTTGGAACCCTCTTGGGTACCCGAACGAGCATGCCAAATTTCATAAAAATCGAAAGACATGAAAAATATTGACCGAGTGATCTGACGTGAAATGGCCCATTAAATATATACTAGGGTGGCTAGTAATTAAACTTAATTCAAGCCCTTATCGTAAATGTTTGTTTAGCAAGCAATACCGGATCCGCCGTGTAGCTGCGAGTATGGCGTAAGTAAATTTAAATGCGTTAAATAAATTGACATTGAATATTCCTTAAAAAGTAAATTGTCTATTTTCAGAAGGAATTAAGAGACCTGAATGAAGTTTTAGGTGAAGAGGTGTATCCGCGAGTCATCGAAACCAGCAGTTGTAATGAGAATTTGTGTCCGCCGCCCTATAACTGCGAACGCAACTATTACAATGTAAGGTATCTGCTAATTAAGTACTTCAAAATAGGCTATTAGCTTGGGGGCAGACACCATCCAGATTTTGTTAATTATCTCTCACAGCCGACCAAGCGTGTCTAATAGACCCTGTGACCCCATTCTCATATGAAACCCGTGAAACGTGATCACATTTTTCGTTTCCCTGTCTTGCTATTTTATTTATTATGCACTTATCCCTTTACAATTAGACGGATTATCTCCACGTCTGTCATCAATGCAATAAGAAAAACAAATATGAAGTGTTATAAACGATTTACAACTAACATATTTACGATTCGCCGAGCTCGAGAGGTGGGGTTGTTTTTGTTTGATTACTATAAAAATTGTGGTTTAACAGTGATAGTTTATTAAAGTTCAAAGTGTCACGTGTACGCGTAATGGCTGTGATAATTAAATAAAAGCATAAGACTGCGTTTTTGTGTCCTCCCCACGAATCCAACTGTCCTCAGTAAACCTACTATCGCTTTACTGAGCGACGCCATATTTACTTGAAATTTTAAACACGTGACATTGGCAAAATAGTCGTTGCGCTCGAGTCAACGACTGATACCGCTATCAAACCATATATTTGACAAGCATTGTATTGTAAAGTTTACATTGATTACAATGTAATTTTTTCATAGTAATCAACACACTAGTACCAAATTCCAAAACGTTCGAAAATTGCGCTTAGACGTCTAATTACGGTGTATCTTTTTATGCCTTTATTATTACAAAAAAAGACGCAGAATGAATTAGATTGTCAAAGAACAAATTTCGCCTGTTTTGGAATGCAGCCTACATATTTTTAACGACTCCTTTGATAAATAATATCTAACAAATGAGTCGTTAAAAGATGTATGCATTAGTGGTGGGTAATTAAGACTTCTCCGAGTAGACTCACTTAATCCTACTCCGTTTGCGGATCCAACTCCTCTTAGCTACTCCTTAACTCTTTTGATTCACCTACTTATATTTTATAAGAGTCCGAGAGCGTTTCATTCCCTTTGCGTATTCTATGTGGATTAGGTAGGAAGTATTCGACTCGATATGTAGTACGAACAATACATGGACGTTCCGTTCCTGATAAAAATATTAGGTAGATTTTATTCATTTCTTGACGAGCAATCGATACAAAAAGTAAAGGTGAAATATATTAGTGTGCGTACTGTGTAGGTATTTATGTTTATTTGGTATCATCAATTTTTTTCTTGGTTTGTTGTTTAGGTACATATTTTAATTACATAGCATACAAACAATCGTGTGAATCTTATGAATGTGAGATGAAAAGGTAAAAAGTCGTATAGAATAAAAAAAAATCTGAGGCATGCCTATCCGTAATAGGCCCGTATACTGAATTATGGCTAGGGATGAATCCATACTACTAAGTACTCTGAAAATAATAAGTGTGCCGCGGCACTCGCGGGTCACGCACGGTGCTACACCAACAGTCAAGTTCAAGGTCAAAGTGCACTAGACAAACAATAGTTTGTTTAAAATTAAGTCCTAACTTTTTGCAATAAGTCATACTTTAGTAGAAAATGTAGTAGCAGTGTACTTTTTTCGTGGATCTCAACAGAAACATCTCGAACGACATTTTTGTTGCCTCTCAACTAATATGGGAATAGTGGGATGTTTGCGGTTCATATGCCTCGATAAATTACTAGTTAACCCCCGTGCCATATTCAGTGTTTGCGAACAATAAACACATTTCGCCTTATTATTTTCTATTTGATTAAAATGGTCCCATGGGACTTCGTTTCTTCCTGAGTTGCAATCGGTCACTCATTGTCTCAGTATTATCAAAAAAACTGAACTATATAATAAAAAAGTAACTAAGTATACAAACTAATTACAATACATACTTAAAATTAATCTATTCGCTAAAACACTTTAATTTAACACTTATTTTATATTTACACCGTTATATTTGTTTTACTTCTTCAGAGAAAACACAACAAACGCACGCAGAAAATGACGGTTTAGTCCGCAAATGAATTTAGACTAGATGATCGCTAATCAGGCCAAACAGTCAAGACACAAAATAACAATGCATAATTGATAATGTTATCTATTCTCTATATAAGTCCCAAATATGTATTTGAATAATAACAGGGATATCGCTTAAAGTATGATTAGTGGTGGAGTGAACTGGAATGTGCTAAAGAAATGTAAACATAAACAAACTATCTACATATGTTAAATATTTGAAAAAAGCGTACAACGTAACTTGATCGAGCAAATTTTAATCTTATTTTCTAATTCATAAGAAACGTTTTTCACTGCTCGTAAAACGAAGGGGGGCTCTTGCAGGAGCGTTGCGCGTATACATATTTGAAAGAACTACTCTCTTGCTTTCACACATAGCTCATGCTATTGTTGCATCTCGCTTTTGCTTGGACTCACGACAGGTGTCGATACGATACGCGGTCACACGGCGAGAAAACAGCAATCCAATCAAAAACGAAACGTCAAAAAAATAAGTAAGTCCTCGGAGTTAGTAACAGTTCGGTGGAGTAATTAAGGGTTTCGACTCCGCTCGCGGTTTCAACTCTTTTAATTCATTAACTCCGGAGTTACCCATCGCTAGTATGCATGCATCTGTTTCAGTTCTCAAATGAGCACATATTTGTTTGACAGATTATATAAGCCTCACCTTGCAATCTCGAGAGGGCCTCGAGCCGTAATTACCCACGCGGATACATTGTAGTTGAATAGGTATCGTACCGTAACGCCATTTTATCGTCCACTGCTGGACACGGGCCTCCTCATGCACTTTGTCTTGTGCACGCACGAGAGATGTAAAGCCTTAAAACGGCACACTGGCCAAGAGGGTTATTAGAAATGGTGTAACTACACCACTTCTAATAATCTCTCGACTACTGAGGGCTTGTGGTAGCGGCTTTGTTATTTCTTAGTCGCCGTTTACGACACTCGGGGGAAGAGATTTTAAAACCAGACGACGCCAAACGGATAAGTAAGTACACACACGCAATTTTTATTTTGTTTTAGTGCATACAGCGTTCTTTCCTGTCGTCATCCTTCACCGCTGAGCTAGTGATAACGGAAATTGTACTCGAGTAAAGTGGTTCGGATTAGCATTCGGACTCACGACTACGAATGCGAGTGAAGAATAGATACCAGTCTAGGCTGTCTCCATTATATTATTGTTATATGTATAATTACTCTCTAAAATTATTGTAAAACAGTATGTACAGATACATTGGCCATCGGCTAATCCGGAAACACCCGAACGTGTCATTAACGTCTTCGAATTACCGTAAATTGCATAGGAGATACTTTATTTCATAAACGTGTATGCAAGGCTCCAGTGTTTCCGGATTAGCCGATGGCCACAATGTTTTCGCAATGTATCTGTAACTAATTATATTTCTATTGTTTTAGATAACAATCTTAGTATCAAAACGAAAGGGATTGGCGATACCAAGTGACCTAAAGCCGACAGACATACCGGGAGAACTGAAACATCGATGGGTTGCTGTGAAATGGCCTGTCACCGTCGGATGCACCTGCAAGAAAGATTACATACAACAAAACTAGCGTTGATTTTTATTAGACATCGTGCCATGAGTTAAGAGTTCATATTGACGACATTTAGGCATAGTGAGCGACTTGTAAGCACGCAAACTGAAATATTTCGCAGGTTAATGATCCGATGTTCTGCGAGTGAGCGGCTAACTGAACCGATACATGCTATGATTGTTAACGAAACCTATTTTGATCTTCAATTGTCCTTTTTTGTATTAGTGAAAATTAGGCCGAGCCATTCTTAACTGGTCAATATTATAAATACAAAATTTGTTTGGTACCTACCTAATAAAACTGTCTAGCAAATCAATTCGCTTCCAAATTTGACATGCGTGTAGTTCAATGCATAGGATAGTTTTAGGAGCGAAGCCGCAGGCAACAGTTTGTCGGCAAATATTAGTAAGTGTCACTACAAAATATTTACCTAATGTGAACGTGGCTCGAGTTGCTTTTAAATTATTCATAGGTAATATTTGATAAAATATATGTAATATATGAAATGAAACGAAACGAATTAAACATGTTTCTATATTTCTGCATTTTTATTCTAGTCGGCAGATTACAGTTGGTACTTGTCCTGTTGCATCGGTATAAAGGCGAATAGTAAGGGAATAAAACCGCGATTGTTACCAACATGCATATTTCAAATTTTATTGACGATTAGTAATAGTCAAAAGTCGGACTAAGTAGTAAATTAGACAGTATAGTCGGTGGTGTGATGCACAGTCTCGTGCGCGGCCGGCGTGGGCACATCGGCCAGCTGTGGCATGATGTGCGCTATAGCGACCCTCGCCTCGTTCGCCATACCCATCTCCCTTCTCAACACCTCCTCGGTCACCGTATGGATCGACTTGAACTTTAGGTTGATACCGTGCACTTTGAACACGTGGTTGTTCAAGTTCACCTTATAGCTGAATGCGACGCTGCACACCTGTGTAAATTGAAATGATGTTAACCACTATAGAGATTTTAAAAAGTTTCTAAAACCGTTTTGTCTTAGGCTCGAATAAGTAGACATTTCTCAGTCTTAAGAGTCGGATAAATAGACGATTCTCGGTCTTAGAATTAGTCAGTCTTATGCAGTCTGCATAGAGCTTAATTTTGATCCATTCAATCTAAGGCAGAACGTTCTTAGAATTATCTATTTATCTGGATCTAAGGATTTTACATCGTAGACTAAAAAAATAATGAGAATTGTCACCAGAAGTTATTAGATATCTTATTTAGTGGCAATTATCAATAAAGGAGGAGATCATTCAGTTCCGAAAGCTGAAAGTGGCGGTCACACAAAATATTGCTGTACATGGGGAAAATTTTGCGAAGAAAAAAAATATCTACGGGTTCTATTTTTTTATTACATTCTTTCTAACAAAGTTTCATGCATCTGAACTCTGAACCAATTTTGGAAACATTTTTTCCACTCTTCTTCAAATACCTATTTGACAGCCTTGTCTAACGTAGCCAGCGCGCGTCTTCCGTTGACGAAAACTGTTTCCCTTTTATTTGGAATTTAAATTAGGGAAATAAAAAAGTTGCCAAGTCTGTCCATAAAGAGGAGGAGGCCAAGTGTAAAGAGGACCAAGTGTAAGGAGGCCAGCTAAATGAAACGGGCTCGACGTGACTCCAAACACTACTCGCTTATGCTGATAAGTAGCAAAAATTTTATTCTTTCACCTTTATAGTGATAAGAAAAGGTATGAAGTTCGTTTACCGTGGAGAGATAATATGCCACGAACTTATTCTAACTATGAAATAGCGACGAAACGACACAACACTTTATTTAATCATACTACTGGAACTCACCTCACACGACCAAGGCTTTTTCCCACTGTGGATAAGTTCATGGGTGCACTTTTTAATAATACTAGAGTAACTAACCTTACACGACCAAGGCGTTTTCCCATTGTGGATAAGTTCATGGGTGCGCAGGTGGGAGGATTGCTTGAACCGTTTATCACACACATTGCAAACGTAGATTCTCTCATCAGTGTGCGTCCTCATGTGAGTACGGAGCATGTATCTCTGTAATGAAGTAAATGCAAACTAAACGCACCTGACAGGAATATGGACGTTCCCCGGTGTGCATCCGTTCGTGGTTTTGCAGCTGATGCTTTGCGTTGAACGACATCGTGCAAGTGCCGCATTTGAACGGCTTATAACCAGAGTGTATGCGCAGGTGCCGGTTTAGATCGCAACGCTGAAATACATCATTCGTTTTACCTTTCTTACATTCTACTTGTTCAATATTTTAATTTGTATTAAATGAAAATTGTCTGTTGAAGTTTAATAATATTTTTATTCACTTTTAGTGTACTAACAGTAATTTTAATAAAATTGACGGGAGCACACGCGATACATGGCAGTGGTAAGAGGAGATGGCGAGAGGCGCCCGGGCTGGCATTGCGCTCCAAAACACGCTTACAAACTTCGATACTATATTGAACACTACTGTTACCCCTCTATTATGAAAACTTGGATACCGATTCCAAGAACAAAACAATTGCTGTGTTGAACTGTTCAAAAATAAAAATGTGATTGTTTATTTATAAAAGGATCTCCAACGATACATTAAACTCACATTTTCAATAAATATGCTTGATCGAGTTTATAATTCCTGTACTTAGAGGAGAACACGACATTATTGTTTATACACATGCTAAACAAAAAACACAAAACAGACAAACGACTGGTTGTAATTTAATGAAAAGTAGGATTGATAAATCAAAACAACTTCTTCGGCGGTACGCAAAGGGAGCTCACAGACAAATCTTATTTACGGACGAGAAAATGTTCACCATTGACGAACATTTTAACAAGCAGAATGATACGAGTTTATGCTCATAACTCTAGAGCGGCTGCTCAATTGGTTATTAGAGTGCACAACGTGGCCATTATCCGGCTTCAGTGATTTAGCTAAAAATATTACAGAATTATTTTTTTATGAACACTAAAATCGATTCACTAATATTACGACTTATAATCGATTTTTGTCTTTAATCGATAATTTCTATTAAATTACCTCACTATGACAACCAGTTTGACACTTGTCAAAAGTGGCCTATTAAATTGACTCTACTTTAGGTATATTCGTTATAGATTACGGCCTGAAATCTGTACTACAGTAGGATGTTATAGGCTAATATCATCAATCGATTTTGTACATGGGGAGTAAATCTAGTCAAAGTTGATATTAATGTATAATAAACGGTAACCAGCCCTTTATCTCATCCACTTTTGAACATGGGCCTCCTCATGCACATTGTCTTGTGAATGTATGGCCTTAAAACGGCATGCTGGTTAAACAGGTTGGCGAGTCCACTCTTTTAAAATAAAACCATCGAGTCTAGGAACTGTAATAAAGATGCAGGAAAACAATACTTACTGCGATAAATCTTTTTGTGCACAAATTGCACGCGAACGGTCGCTCTCCCTTATGTATCAAATTGTGTCTGAAAAATTAAATCAAAATGTACACATAATTTAGTTGCCTACATATTCGCTATATGCATTCATATAATACATAATATAGATCATGATTTTCAGGTGATCATCAAATTTTAATGTTACTAGACGTAATTTCGGGGCTCGTTTAATGCGCCAGTCATCTAGATCTGGACTTGTCCAAAGTTTGTACAGTCACCAATATCCTTTTTCATTAATAGTTTTGAGAAAACCTTTGCATGCTGAGGCAAAAATGAATTCAAAGAAACTAAAACCCAACATAATGAATGATGCGCCATTTTAGTCGGTATATCCAATGAAAATCACATGAGTTCCAAATAACCTTTAAGCTTCAATTTTTATTATGGCAACAAGGCCCTATGGCCTTACAATTATTTCAAAAATGTATAAGGCAAGACGATATAACCACCGGCGGGAGTATAGTCGGCTGAGGTACAGGGACCTAGGTGGTGCATCCTGCGGAGAAACATGGTTGAATGGACATTTCTATCCAGGGTATCTAATTTGGTCTGAGACGATCTGAGCATGCCAAAGGTCTACATGAGAGCGTGCATAATAATTAGGAACTCTTTCTGTTGAGTCAGAGATTTCATACCAAAGGATTGACTTCTAAGCGTGATTTATAACAAAAATATGTCATTGGACTTTTTGACTACAAGAAATTATTACAATTGTTACCTGACTAATGACTTCTGACTGTAAAATCCAGCCCCACAAATTTCGCAAATGTGGTCCTTGACGCCGGTGTGGTGCTTCATGTGTACCAGCAAGTTGCCTTTTTGCACGAACGACCTCGTACATTGTGTACATGTGTATTTCTTCTTTTCTGTCAAATATAAATTGTTACATTTGTCAATACTCAGTCAGATTTTGGATAAAACAACACTCTGGGTGAATCTGGATGTGACTCCATAACCAAACAAACAACCAAAAAACAAGAATATATATATGTATGTATAATATTGTTGTATCTACTCGTACAATATAACTAAAATAAAGCCAACTAGCCGAAATGAAGAATGTAAACAAACATTCGTGGGTTCGTAATATTTTCAGAAAATAATTAATAATTTTCAGTGTCTGTTTTAAGTACGACATAAAGCGAGATATCTATCTCATTGTTGCATACGGTTGTTTATCTACTACTCAGAATTACAACACAAATTGAGAACAAAGGTTAACAATAATATTTATCAACGTATTGTCAAAAAGCAAGTAAAATGAGGAAGCCAAAGTACCAAAGGACCTGAATGATGTCAACTCATAATGACAGCCACTTCTGCCTATATCAACCTATACTCACGGGTATCTTAATGCACTACTAATAAGGGTAAATTTTGTACACATTAACGAATTGCAGAACATACATTAAAATATGGCATTATCTGAGAAAATGGATCTTATTGTTTCCTAGTTTCCCAGATAATGAGACATTAGTAACATCTTAAAAACATTTTATTATTGGTTTGTCTTAAAAATCGGGGCCATATTTCTATTTAAACACAACATAGAACAACGAAATTTTAAGTTAGTAAATCTTAACCAAAATCCATACCTACGAGAAGTTCCCTTTGCTCAGATAATGTCATGTATTACAATACAAGTTAACTCAGTTCAAGGAATCCTAGGATGGACTCGACGCTTGAATAAATGAATAATAATATTAAATGAAAATAAATCAACTGCATCAAATGAATAATTAATTATTAATCAAATAAATGATTACACTGGACAACAAATTTTAGTTTATTTGTTGTATCTTGTATGAAAAGTGCATTTTTTTGTTAATTTTGGGGCGGTGAATACAAAAATGACAATGAAATTAAAAGTTTTCAAGAACAAGTTTTTTTATTTTATTTTAACAAAATAATAAAAAATAGATACTTTTACACTTTTAGAGTCACAAATGCGCTGTCTTTTTGCTATTCTTTTCTGAAATGTTTCTGGAGCATCTCTATCAAGAGTCCAACAGTAGTCGGCAAGCATGGAAGCATTCCAGTTTCCCTGGAACCTTTTCTCCATTGTTGATATACCGATATATCGTTCGTCGTGCTCCGCAGTTGTCAGGAAAAAAGTCCAGGTGTGAGTGTAGGAAATGGATCTTTAGAGACATATGGCAACCCATTTTTTGATACGATGACAGCATATTTTCAACAAGAGTAACGTAATTGTCAGCTTTTTTATTTCCTAAGAAATCGGTGACCACGAGGCGAAAGTCATTGCAAGCATTTTTTTCAATATCTGTTAGAGTGCTGTCTAAATGTTCGTCTTTCAGCATATTTTGAATCTGTGGCCCCACAAAAATATCTTCTTTAATTTTTGCTTCACTTAGCCTTGGGAATTTCTGACGCAGGTAGTGAAAAGCTGGCCCATCTCTATTCAGTGCCTTAATAATATGGTTCGTCAATATGGGGCACAGGTCTTATGGCAGATGGTATATTTGGATAGTTCATAACCGACTTTTTCTTCTTAGATATACCTGTGCCTTGCCCAAAACGAGGTATCATGCAGAAATAGCAATCACTAACATGATTTGTAGGCTCTCTCCGGACGATTGGGACAGCAAACCGTATAGATCGTTTTTTACGATTTAACCAGTTTCTCAGACTTGAAGCGCATGCATTACAGCAGATACGAGTATGTGGCGCCCAATGTTTGTCTTGATCCCCTATTTTGCAACCGAAATAAAGCTGATATGCCTTTTTTATCAATGGAGTAATAGACCGCTTCTGAGACGCAAAAATCACCTCACCACAAACATAACAGAAGTGATCTTGATGGTTTACACACTTTCGAGACATCTTACAATCTCAACTATTCGATTCAACTCACTAACTTCGAATGACTAACCTCCCCGCTTTGTAGCTGCTTATATACCCAAATACGACTTCTAGATTTTTAGAGAAGATACGAGAATTTTCTTTTCAATTTCATAATATTCGCGATAATGGCGTTTGTCATTTGTTTGTATACAGGGTTTGTATATTATTGTTGTTATTATTGTTGTTGGGTATTGTTTGTATTGGGGAAAACGTAGATTTAGCAACGCCGCACCCCTCTATTGTTATGACAATACAAATATACCACATGCGTTCTTGGGGTTACAGTGTTAATATATAGGGACACATGACATCACGTATCTCTAAAACTTGAACTAATATTAAAAAGATAAGTTTATTTTCGGTTTTAGCACACCAAAAATAGTAAGATTTAGTCGATTTTATTTTAGATACATTTTGGCTGTTGTCCAGTGTTATCAATGTATAATTATTTATACACATGAATTAAGCTTTTCTATTTAATTTCTTTTGTACTCGTTTAAATTTTTCACATTTAACCAACAGTCGACTGGTATAGAATGCCTTAAGGCATTAAGTCCGCCTGTGTACAATATAATGCAAAAAGAGTACATAAATAAATAAATCAATTAATAGTTAATGCTTGAATAAATCAAATGACCGTACAATTAAAACTTACCTTGGTGAGTAGCTATATGATTTCCTAGCGTGTAAGTAAGTATGCCACAAACGGGACACACCATCTTTTCCCTTTGTTTCTGCACTGGTTTTGCAGTCCGAAGGAGTCTAACAGGTTTTTCCCGACGTACTATTTTTCCTGAGGGTATATCTGTCTTTGCCTTAAAGCTAATTATATTCGCGTCTTTCGGTCTCTTCAGAAGAATTGGTGGACCTCTTGACCCGTTCTTTAAAATGGGATCTAAAAAGCAAAATTTAAGTAAATAATCGAATTATAGTTCGATTCAATTAATTGTATGAATTAATTATTTAGTATCTAATTATATTATTTAATTTTCAGTAGTCTGCATAATTGACTTCAAAATTAAGTTTTTACTTAAGAGTATACATAAGCAAGTTTGCAGAGCGCACGCAGCGCTCGTGCCCCGTTGTGCCGATCGTAAACAAATGTTCTATAGGTACTCATTTATGGATAGTGATGCTCCACGACCGACGCCTACGCCGCCGATATTTAGTATCGATAATATTTCAATCTCATTTTTAATAGTTTAATGGTAAGTGCGTGTTAAGTTTCAAAAGTATTCTTACAACATAGGTACTTTTAAATTATAAAATATTGTTTATTAATGAAACACAAAAAATCTACAGTATGGTATTAGAGAACTATTGCCCCTTGAAAAGAGTTAATTTATTAAACAATGACCAATGACAATTAATACTTTAACCCTTTCATGTGTCACTTCACGGCTTTTTGCGTCTGAGCCGCTGTCTGAAATGTCACCTACATGTATAAGAAACTCTTCAGTCATCTGGTCTATTATGTGATCACTTTTAGCGTAACTTTCTTCTACTTTTTTCACCTTTTCACTTAACTTTTTCCAATCATTGGCTCCTATATCAACTTTCTCTTTAACCAATTCCATTACTCTTTTTACATTCTACTCCACATTCTTTCTGCTCACGTATCCCTTGATTGCTGCCCAAGCCATCACAATGGGGTTTAGGTCTGGGTGATACGGCGGTAGAACCAGCACGTCGTGGCCATTTTCAGCGAGTAATCTTTCAATATTGAATTTTATCAATCTATCTTTGTGCAGTTTTATTAAATAGTATAGTTGGAGTTTCAGCATTTCTAGATTGTACTGATTTCCTTTTTAGTGTGCAAGACTGCATAAGTGATTTTGTAGAATTAGAGGTTGGCGCCGATTTGTGCTGCCTATTATAGTAGGAAGCGTTATCGACTACCACGACGGTAGAAGATTACGTAGCAGCTAGGTTTGAAGTCATTTTTCGTAATTTTCAAAATTCATGTGGTCGTGGTAGTCGCCTGTCTTTGACGCAGATTTGCACATGAGAACCGCGTTAGGTACAAAACCAGCCTCTGATCCAGCGTGTACTATAATCACACGCTGGCCGTTCGCTATGGGTTTTTAACGCCCTGAACTGACCCATCTAACAATGACATGGAGCTGGAATGCGTGGCATGTACGTAAAATTCATGTGTATATAATAGCAGGGCCTTCCTGGCGATATTTTTTTAATTTAATTAAATATTCTAAACATTTTAATCTAATATTTGTTTTTTCTATTAACTATCGGTTGTTTTCCGATCATTTCCATTGGAATCCCAGATTTTTAATGATTTTTTCCAGAGACAAGGCCGGCCCTACCATAGGGCGAACGGAGCGGCCGCTCCAGGCGCCAAGACCCAGGGGGCGCTTAGTGGTAAAGAAAAAAAAATTTTTGTCACCTTTCGATATTTTGATTGCGAGCGTGTAGCTAGTATGTGAATGACCATTGACTAGGTATCGACACGGAGCGCGTTTGTCGGTGTGGGGCGGATTACCTTGTATTCCCTGACCAGCGGCTTCGACTCCATCAAGTTGGGTTGGGGATGCTATGGCGGGGAATATGGGGTTGATGGACCGGGCGCAATCTCGGGTATATTTAGTGGACACCACCATCCCACATGACGGAGCCCTCGTGAAAGCCGAAACCGAGAAGAGAAAAAAATATCTCGACCTGGTGCACGAGGTCAAAAACATGTGGCACATGGCGTTCACTGAAATCATCCCAGTCATTTTATCCGTAAACGGATTAATCTCAACCAGCCTCGAGACCAACCTGAGGCGGTTGGGTTTCCGCGGCGGCTCGCTTCCGGCGAAGACGTAGAAGGCGGAATGTGGAATACCGCGCGAATAGTTCGTCGGTTTCTCTCCTTGGCGTCCTGGACCCCGGCCGACTGTGCTTTAGTTGGGGGTTATACCGTCTCTCCCTCACTTTGGCTTATCGAGGAAGAGACGAGGAACTATTTAAGATGTTGTTGAGATCTTCCAAGTTCCATGCTGGTATGTATTAGGAGAAAACAAGGGGGCGCCATAAATGGACCTAGCTCTATCCTAAAACTTGCCTCGGGCCGGCACTGTCCAGAGCCCTGGAAGTTTATGTCACTGCGTAGGTTTAGATGAAGTTTTTTTATAGCAAAACAATTATGTTGTATTGTTATCAAAGTTATCAAAACAAGTAACGGGATTTTGTCTCGATCTTTCATTGGCGTTCTTTATAATTCGCTGTACAGTATTATAGACGTTCCAGTGGCCTCTGCGGTCCTTTTTTGTACCTAAAATATAAAAAATACTTGATGCATGTTATTCACTTGATCAGCTTCTTTTTACATAAATTAATTTCCTCGCTTGCCTTCGTAAAGTCACATTTCGTCGCGGCATTATTGATAATTAAAAACAGTTCTTAAATAATTTTTATATATTAATTTAATATTATTAAAAATATAAATAATAAATTTGCACTCGACTGTACTAAAAGGAGCGTGACTACGACTGATGAGCTAATCGGCTATCGTTGCAGTGTGCCGCGCCCGTCCCGCCTCACTTCATACCTCCAAACAGTACTAAAAATTGACTACTAGGTGACCTTGAGACTCTAAGATAGGTGTCTAATATTATATCTTTTTACTCAAAATAAACCGATAAATAAAAAAAAAATAGTACTAATATCAATTAGTAGCTCTCAAAACATTTCATTAACATAATAACACTATTATGTTCGTAAAGTTAAGTAATCTAATTTTAAGAAAAAAACTATCCTAATGGAGGTGTCCGTGTGCAACACTAGCTCAAATACGGGGAAAGTGCGGCGCGGGAGCAAGAGCTGGGGCGACCCGCCGTGCGCCTCCCGCGTCCCCATTTGACTACCTGGTTAATTTCGTTAAAAATCACTGATTTATTATTAAAATAGTACTTACCGATGAAAATAAATATTATTATTTTTAGTTTGCCTCCGAAAATCGTTATGGCAACACGGTACTACACATTTTACCATTTTCACTTAAATGCCAATAAATTTCGATGACGAGACACAATCGGTATCGTTGCAATGTCCGAACTGTTCATACACGTGCCTATTGTTCATACTCGCTTGCGCGCGCTCTATGTTCGTAGCTTGCTTATGTATATTCTAAGAGATTTTATTAAACATACTTTCAGATAAACAATTGGCTAATAGGCAGCGCTCGACGCTTGATCCCCGAGTGAGCGCTAATGAACTTTTAAGACTAGCGTTAAAGGCTAATGACCGTAACAGCCGGTTCCCACTAGGTAGTGTCGACCGACACTTCTATCGTTGGAAGGCAGCCCTTATCTAATAGATGCGGTTAGCACGACAAGGATAGTGTTGGCCAGGACAGTTTTATCGTAGCCACGACACTTTTACCGGGACGACAATGACGGACAATGTGTCGTCACGACCAAGTGGGAACCGGTTCTAAAAGTGTCGTGGACGACGGTTTTATCCGACTATATGTGAACAATTCCATTTAAATACACAAGCCAGGACACTTTTACCGGTACGATAATGTGATGTCACGACCAAGTGGGAACCGGCTCTAAAAGCGTCATGGACGACGGTTTTATCAGACTATATGTGAATAATTCCATTTAAATACACAAGCCACGAGACTTTTACCGGGACGACGGTGTCGTCACAACCAAGTAGGACCTGACTCTTATAGTTCAAGTTTGGTGGTCTTAAACGCTTGTAGTTAAAAGCTAGAGTCTAAAACGGTTAAGGTTCATTATCACTAACATAGCACGCCAGTGCTCAAGCGGCGAAGCATTTAGAACTCGTTTTAACAATACTGTACCAGAATGTACATAAAAACTATTTATGTTCCAGAATTATTTATGTTATTACCAGAATGTTCCAATTAAACACCTATGTAAATAGGTATAAGCCACTTACAACATGTAACAATTGTAGATTTTGTTTTGCCTTCACCAGTAAGAGGCTTATCAAATTCAGTTTTGATTCTTTTCACCACTTTGACTTTAGATACCACAGGAATCTTTTCTTTGAAAACTTTAATATCTGCTAATTTAGGTTTTTTGAATGGCTTTTTCTTTTGCTTGTCTTGTGGTGGTACATAGTCATCATCATCATCATCTTGAAATATATCATCATCTAAGTACTCTTCATCTACCTGAAAAAAATGAATGTAAAATTTCATATCTTAGGAAATACATTTCATATTTTTCATATTGTACGCGTGTACATTAAGAGGGTAAATATACACACTAATTAATATAAATAAACAGAAATTACATAAAAAAAATTGGGATCAAAGTAAAAGAAAAACAAGAAAGAAAAGATTTTATTTTACATGACAAAGTTTAGCCATTTTTTACAGACTTAGACATTTAATTAATTTGAATGTCATAAAATTAAATAATTTATTAGATTAATTAAAAGATATAAATATCACACTATAAATTATAATAACATTAGCTGAAGAATTTTGCATGTCATAACAAAATTGACAAAACATGTGGGACTATTATCTGAATTTATCTATTGTAACAACTATTGGCACCATGGTTGTACAAATAAATACATTTATGAATTTGAATTTAGGTCCTAGATAAAGTAGTGCAATTAACAAATGACACTTTCATTTTGATTGATTTATATCATTAAATTATGAAGATTTTTATATCCCGTGGTCCACGCGGGCCGTGTACCATGTGACTTCACAAAATTGTTTTGACATTGTGGGTGTTATGTGGAAATTGTGATGTGATAAGGCCATCAAATTTCCATTTCTTTAGAAATTTGGACAAATTTTGCAAGGAAGAAAATTTTATTCCGAAGTAGCTGTGATTGGGGCTTTTGAAGAATTCATTGATACACATTATATCAATTCATTAATATTGGTTTATCACTCTACTGGTATCTTTCTTTTGCACTCACATATATCTTCTGCTTTTATTTACCACAGGTTAATTTTGGTATAGAGAATATTAAAAAAAAGTTAAGTAAACATTAATATATAAATAAAATAATGATACTCACATCATCCTTAGGGGGTATAAATTTAGTATCTGACTGTAGTGATTCCCACGTTAGGTCTATTTTGTTATCAAATATGTCACTTTTTGAATCCTCACTATTACCATCCACTTTCCTTATAACAGTGTTGGCAATGACTATATCCTTTCCATCAACTGTTTCCATTGGTTTTGCTGAACTGTCTAGGACCTCTATTTCCATTTCCCATTTTGGTTCATTCTTAATGGCCAATGGTCCTATTTCACTCTTGACATCAGTAAAAGAGTCAAACTGAATTTTCTTTGTTGGTATATTTTCATTAATCTTGGCTATGATACTTCTCAGCCTTTTGTCCGATCTGTTATAACAGCAATGTCAATATTCAAACTTACATATGCCACTGGGACACTTGCCCCGCCTGACATAAGGAAGAATAAAAGACTTTCTACATTGCATAATGTCTATTTAAATTTAAGAATAATAAACGTAATTTCATAAATGTAAAAATGTAATAAGATGTTTTCTAAATAATAAATGAATAAACTAATAAAAAAAAAATTTGCTTGCCCTTCCCTGTACATAGGTAATTGAAAATGCTTACACTTACTGCTTACAATACTCGAGAATATGAAAAAGCCATTGTGTAATTAAACGAATGCATACTAAATGAATCAAAAATCTTATAAAACCTATTTAAATACTTCATGTCAACAGCAATAAAGTTCAGAATAATTGTTGTCAACTATGTAATTGTTATCCTTGATTGTGAATAAGTAGTTTTTAAAAGTTCACAGAACATTATTTGAATTGATATTCTATATTCAAATTAAACATGAATTTACGTTGATTTATACAGAGCAATTACAAATGTGATTTTAATCAACAAAGCATGACAATGAATTAATCTAATAAATAAATATCTAATCTAATAAATAAATAGTAAATCATTTATAGCGTGAATTTCCATTGTTTGTGTTCATAAGAGATATGTATATATTATTTAGATGTATTTTTGGGATATACTTTTTTATTTTAAGAAAATATTCTTTATATTACGGCAAGATAATTTAATTAGTATAATTAATTTTAAACAAGGACTATATCTATACATATAAAAAGAAATGTCCTGACTGATCGGCAACTAATTCATCATCGGCGAGCCGTAACCGCTGAATCTTCCTAATGTCCTAATTTTTTGGCATCTTCCTAAGAATGGAAGTGCTGCTCAACCAGGCCATGTGTCATTGATCGGAACAAGTGGTAATTGGAAGGGGCAATATCTGGTGAATATGGCAGGTGAGGTAGAACTTCCCATTTCAGAGCTTCAAGTAGGTTTTGTCCGGTTTTGCAAGATGTGGCCAAGCACTGTCATGCTGTAAAATCATTTTGTCGTGTCTCTGTTTGTATTATGGCTGCAATTCCTTCAATGCTTGGCTTAAACGCATCGATTGTAATCGGTAGTGATCTCCTGTGATGGTATCGCTCGCTCATAATACACTATGCCTAGCTGATCCCACCAAATATAGAGCATGAGCTTGAAATCATAGATATTCGGCTTTGCCATCGATGTTGATGCATGGCCGGGCTTACCCCACGATTTTCTACGCTTAGGGTTTTCACTTTTCATCGCCAGTCACGATACGATGCAAAAAACCTTTCCTTTTGTGCCGTTGGAGCAGCTGTTCACGCGTGAAAAGACGCTATTCGACATCTCTCGGCTTCAACTCGTATGGTACCCAAGTTCCTTCCTTTTGAATCATTCCTAATGCAAATTAGGTAATCATCATTAAGGTAGTTTTATGTAAGCAAAGATCGGAAGTTTTATGAGCGCGGAATTATGCTACTAAGGGCAAGAAAAAGAAAGATGGCAAAAGATATTGGAGAAAAATGCTAATTATATAATTTAATAAAAAATAATATATATATATTATAAGAAAATTGTTTTTCATTTTTACGGAAAAAACTAGATTACTTTTCGAACAACCCAATAATGGTGCAAGTGTCGTGCATGTCCATGGCAGATAGTATTTTCTTACCAGCAAATGAACTTCTTGCATATCTGCCACCTTCTAGAAATACCCTCACCGCACGAAAAGTTGGCCACGTGTCATTTTTGCTGTAGCTTACATTTAAATAAATTTTCTTCAATAAATTAAGTGTAGGTGGGCTGGATGTGTCGACATTCGATCTGGCATGCTTTGAATGATGTTTCTGACTTCAACTTCCGGTATGTTTTCCCACGCGTCCAGTACTGCATTTCGTAGCTGATTGAATGTCCGTGGGAGGTTGGAGCTTGACTGCAAGTTCTGAATGCCGACCTCTTGAAGGTACTCATTCACGCAACGTGCGACGTGTGGGCGTGCATTATCGCGCATTAAAAGGAATTGGTCGTGTCCAATGACCCCGAATAAGGCATAATATGATCCTGAAGGATCTCCTCGATGTATCGAGTTGCAGTTAGCCGATTATCAACGATTACCAACTCTGTACAAGCCCTACAAGCGTCGGAATTTATTTCTCCCTAAACCAGTATGGAACCTCGTGAAAACTCACTGTTTGTGTTGTGGTAATGCATAAAAACTGTTCTCCTATTCTTATCCAGACTTGATCCTGACCATCTGGAGCACGTAACGCGATTCTACACTCATCTGTAAACAGAACTTTAGCACATTGCTCGTGGGTCCAGTGTGCGGGGTCTCGTGGGAACCAAAGTCAAGCTACTTGGTGCTGTCTGAGAAGCTCCTTGATTTAAAATACACTTACTTCCTCCATGAGTCTTCTCACTGTATGTTCGCTAACATTCACGCATGTCGCAATTTGGAGCTGCTGGGGGATCTCAACAGAGGTTTCTCAATATTTTCGGGGCAATAAATCAATCGTCTCGGGCTGATGTGCATCTTATGCCTCCACTACCTGGTCTGCAGATGTAGTGGCCAGTCTCCTGGTATCATTTCAGGGCGTACTGCATTGATGAACGTGGTACATTAAGCGCAATAACTGGCCCTGAGCGATTAATGCTATGACTTGTGCAACCTGAGCTGGTGTTATGGGCATTTTGTTTGGTTTTAATGTACCTCTGAATATTGAATTTAAATTACAAAATCACGAAAATGCAGTAATCTAACGATACACTTTTCACAATACCAAATTTAAGACTTCAACTTCCTCGCTCAAATTACCAAATTCAACTACCATAAAAGTTAAAAGAAATGTCACAGTACACTGGAAACATAATGAATTACCCTCTTGAACTAAAGGTAAATATTTTTTCAATATACCGTCATAACAAACATTCAATAGAAATACTTAAAACTTTATATAGCGCGAGATAAGCGTTTGGCCAAGATTCCGTGGCTGTGAGTGTATAAACACTCAGAACCCGAATTACAAAATTTGTCTCTTATCTCCTGGATCTGCCAAATACATGGTAGGAAGCAATTTAAATTTGTCATTACTACATTTACATTCAATTTTCATAAAATAAACTTTAGAATCAAAATTGATATGTTTATATTCTTTTACCTTTCGGCGACTGTTTTAAGAAGATAAGCTTTTTCCAATGAAGTACAACATTGAGAACAAATTTTATCTGGTAGGCCATCTCTTGATGCTACCTGAAAATGATTTTTTTTTGAAATCTATGATAATGAGAAAACCAAATGATATTGAATGGTTAAATACATACCTTTACATCTGCAATGGCTGTTAACATTTCAGCATAATTACCAGACAATTTGTATCGAAAAAGTGGGCACAATGGCTTCTTGGTTGATAAACATATACGACAGGAATTCATATCAATACGTTTTGCATCTAACATTTTCAATAAAAACATAAGCGAGGGATGAACTAAAACCCGTAACAATATCGAAAAATCACACTTGTAAACGTTGCCCTTCCCTTTAATTTTCTTGCCTCGCACACGAAAATTGCTTTTCAATGCGCTTCACTACGTAATGGCGCTTCACTATTGTTCTCAATGCAGCCAACAAAAAAATGATTTAAACACTCTGTTTGCCAACAACGCAAAACGATAAAAATAATATTAGCAAACCATAGAGGTAAGTAATCTACTAGCTGTTTTAATATAATAAATAATAATAATAATAAAGAGTTTGCCGAATCGCTGCAAAGGCACGATATTGAAATGGATGACAATATCATAAAAGTAGAGTTGCTTAAATCTATCAATCAGATTATACGTAGGCATTATGTAATTAATTATTAAAGTTAAAAGAAAAAGTTATTAATTAGTACCTACTATTAATTATTCTGCGCCAGAACAGAGTTATGTGTGTTAATTTTCAGTCGTATTTTTCTTCTTTTTTTTGAATATTAACGTTTAGGCCATAATTTTCTCTTAGTTTATAACTATTTACATATTGGTGGAGATTTATAAATAGCATTTTTTTTGTTATACTGTTACTATTTTTAATCTGTAATTTCTTAATAATTTATTTATACATCACTGAATTTTTTATAAAGCACCACTAAATTAATAATATAGATATTATGTGTTACAGCTTTGTTTCATTTCCGTAAAACTAAGTTAACTTAAAAAATAAATTAAAATTGACCAGCATTTAAAAAAAACAATCATTAGAAAATAATCTTCATTGATTATCACAATAAAGAAAAGAAAAGAAAGAAAAAGGAAGAAAAGAAGAACAATAAAGAAATTTATTTGATTATCACAAACATTACACACACATACATTTTGACACACATACATACACTGAACTTTAATAAACTATCATTATATATAATAAATCGCAAAGTCCATAATATATACTTGTTATAGTAATCAAACAAAAATTTAAACGCACCTTTTAAACTCCTGCCAAGGAATCCTTACTTCAATGTTAGAGATTGACCAGTAAAATAAAAAACTTGCTTTGGGGTTGCCACATTTGGTTTTCCATAGCTAGTTACGAGTTTTCATTAGAAGATCGCATCATGGCGAGGTTTTTATTTTCTTGGTCAAGCTATATCTCAACTCACTGTTGCCTGGCTGTCAAATCAGCATTCTATCGGTGGCTCTACAATACATAAGTAGATGACAATTATCTACATCAACTAATAATCGCACGTACTGGAACGCAGCCCAAGCATTAGCTTTCTTAAATGTCTACGACTTGTCAGTATCATTTTTCAGTAAATTATAAATATGATTTAACTTATTTTTACAATCCTTAGTATATTTTCATTGATGTACCTCGTTTCTATAACATTAGTTCCTTTAACTTTCGACTGTCGTACTATAATTTTGTAATGGCCACCTACGAAAATTGGTTGAATCGTAGAAAAGGTAACATTATTTTATTACTCACTACAATCCACTCATTGCCAGTAAAATATTTATTATTTCATAGTTGAATAAAAATCGTCGTATTAGCAACATATTTCCATTAATCAAAAATGTTTTGTAGGTAAATATGAACACGATGTTAAATATAAGCTAGACAGAAATAATACACCTGAAGAAAATTTAATAGACATGTTACAATGGTTATACATAAAGAAACCTATATTGAATGATCTCTCGCCTACCAATATGACCATCCCTCCAGAATTAAGACCACTGCTTGGGACAAAGATCACAGTTGCACAATTTAAAATTGCTTATGATAAGTATAGAAAATCTATTCTGGAAGCCATAGTTACACTGTTAACTAACAATAGAAATAATTTGGGGTTTACAATTGATGAGTTAATTACCTGGTAAGTGTTTAATTTGTTATAGTATATAGTGTTTAATGTTATAGTTATAGTATGTTTGAAAACCATTTTCAATAAGAACAGTTTCAATGTTCACATTGTAAAATGAACTTTACAGTGTTACATTATGATGGCATACTTTCTGAATTACACAATGATAATTATTGAGAATAGATTATTTCACTTCGAGCACTATTTTGATAAATTTTACATCATAAAATATGTGTAAAACATGAAATTGATAAACAACAGAGAGCTTTTACATAGCTTTTACATAAACAGCCTTTATTGTTGATATGAAACATTACAGTCTGTTTATTATCTATTAACATTTTAAGTATGAAAAAAAATATTGTCTTAATGTCATTATTGCTTTTAAGATTTTTACATTTTCACTTATTTAAACAGATATACATACCACTTTTATAAAACACTTCTTAAAATGCACATTGTACCTTTTCTTTATTTTACTTGATGTTTCATCTGGCTCAGTCAGCTTGTGACCATGGAAGGTGTAACCTGGCCAACATGTCATGAGAATAAAAAATGTATTAAGACCCATGTAAAATAAAAAACTAGTTTAACTAAATATGTCATTATTGATTGAAATAAAATGTTTTTGTTTTCAGTATTCGAGTGAGCCTTGTAGATGAATGTATGACAGTAAGAGAAGCAGCCCTGAGAACTTTGCGTTATTTAATACAAACAGAGAGTGATGTTGCAACATTCAACACCTTGAATTTGCCATATCTTGTTATAAGGTGATTACCTGATTTAAATTTTGTGATCACTTGTGATAGTCATGCCCAAATATCTCTTGACAAACTCTGTTATTTACATTTATCTATTTACTTTAAATCGAAAGGAAAGAAGTGAAAGTATTTATAGAGGAAAAAAGTAAATTAAAAAAAATCTTAGGCTTAACAGCCAAAGATTTTAACATTTTTTACTGTTTTATTTTAATCAGAACAGCAACTTGATATTTTCTTTAAATTTCCTGTTTTAAAACTACTATGAAACAGAAGCATGAATGAAATAAAGAAATTATATAATTGTATTAAAAATTAGAATTATAGAAATTATGAATAATAATTAGAAATTACATTTGTCTAGTTTATTTTAAAATTAATGCTTTTTGAAGACGTCTTTTTTATTAAATAATAATATACTTTTCTGGCTATATTTCAAGACATATCTTCTATAATTTAGTTTTTCTATAATTATTTTATATTTCATATTTTAATTTCAAGAAATTTAATATTTATTATGTAATTTTTGAATTTGTAAACCTATACAATCATTAGACAAAAGAATGATTATGAACAATAAGGTATCAAGATGTTTAGGTGTACATATACATTATGAAAACATTAGCCAGGCTAATCCCCCATAACTCTTAACTATAGTTTATTACCTATACCTCAGTGGCAAAGCAGGAAGCATTTCCTACAATGACCTTTGTGCCTACTGCCAGTGGTCAAAATCATTTTTAGATAAATCTAGAAAATATTGCCAAGTGGTAAAGAGTTTGAATAAATGTAATATCCTGTATTATAATTTAATTTCAAAGTATATTATGCATAATATTGTGTAATGAGTATGTTAAAAATAAATTATTTAATTAGTATCAGTTTCTGCTTCAGTGTCTGAGGACCTGTCAGATGTCTCGCCTGTTACATTTATTTTGAAGGAATCAATCGTTTTATCTATTTGATTATCCAGACCGTCAAATATGAACTCTTCTTTTTTGACGTGGCTTATACAATTTTGCCATTTTTCAGCAGCAATGTTATTCAAGCCTTCTTGGAGTAGTTTTTTTTCACATCACGAGCGTATCCTAATATGGAATGTCGTTAGGCATCCGCTAACAGGTAATCGCAATCCGTTTTCAAGTGATGACCACGCCTGAGAGCACCCAAGTACTTGAAGGACAATGACAAGGCAAACAAATGAACACTTGCTCAAGAACACGCTGTAAAGGTTTGCAATCTCTGATGACGGCAGTTATCTGTGCGAGCTCAATGGCAATATATTTGTGCGTGAGCGACTGAGACAAGTAATGACGTGTCATTGTATGAAATTCTTCCTGCTCCCTGACCATACTATAGATTATAGATACTTGCATAGACGTGGATGACGCGTTCGGCTATTTCCGGATTAGCCTATGGCCAATGTTTTCATAATGTATCTGTACTATAAATTGAACTTTTCGTAAACAACCCCTCTTTTCATCCACTACTAGACAGGGTCTCCTTATGCACAACATTTTCGTCCATGTGGGATGTGTGGTCTTAAAACGCCACTCTCCAAGCGGGTTGGCGAGTCCACTCTTTTAGGGCTTGTGGTAGCTACTTCGTCTTTTGTCGCCTTTTACGACACTTACGGCAAGAGATGGGGTGGTGCAATTTTATAGCTGGCCGATACCACACTACATACAGTTGCTAATACAACTGTATGCTGTACATCTTTTTGTATACGGGTGTTAACTAATTTGCTACTAGGTAGCATTTTCTCCAAAGTGGGGTGATTTTGTGCTGGTAAGTAGCATGTGTATTCCAGGCCTAAGGGCAACATTTGTTTGGCCGTCTCATTAGATGGGTTTATAATTGGATTGGTATAAGAGGAGTCGGATCCGCAAGCGGAGAATGATTAAGTGAGTTAAAACACTCCTAGAAGTTTTGATTACCCACCACTAGTCCACTCACGCGCTATCTCACTCACACTATATCTCCATCTATAGTCACACACCATGGCACCACATGCAAAAAAAATATTGAGTCTGGATTAATCGCCCACGCTATCTCACCGCGCTCCGAATTTTTCCGAATTCCATATATTATGTTCCATATATATGTCATATATCCATATATTATGTCATATGTTTCCTTCTTTAGTTGTTATTATTTTGTTAGGTACTGTTGAGTTTTCTGTTTATTGTATTGTAATTATTGTTCTTCTGTTGAACTATGAGTAAACGCGGGAAGATTCTTGGCAGTGATACTCGTAAAATTATATATAATGTTATAAAATATTTCAAAGAAGAATAGAATTTGGAACGTTATCATCCATTTCAACATAGCAACGCACGCGCAGCTATGGCAATCGGTTTATCACACAGCACAATATCGACAATAAATAGAAAAGGTAAGTACGTTTGCTTTGACATGCTTGTAAAAATATGATGTAAAGTACTACGAAGTGTTGTGCTATCCGGTCGCGCAGCTATCATAGCTGTCATTGGTGACGTCACACCCGCCCGCTACTAACGTTTATAAAATAGATGTGATTGAAATATTTAAAAAAAACTTTTTTATTTTCAATGAACTATTGTGTACCTGTATATTCCGTTAAATAAACGGTGTAATAAACTGTATATTCGCACTAAATTAAAAAATCATTTGAGCGCATATCCCGAGAATATTAAATTATTTTAAAGCATATTCCATGTGTGGATTATGATTATTGCTGATTCGTTTTTTTGTTCATTCTAGGTAAACTTGCGGAGAAGTCTGCGAAAAAAATAAGGATTCCTAATAAAGGAAAAAGAGGTCAGCATAACACACGTGTCCCAATAGACGATTTTGATGTTTGTGTGATTAGACAAATCGTTGCTTCGATTTATGACGTACAGAAGGAAGTTCCGACGCTAAATAAAATAATGGCAATAGCAAAAAAAAAAAACTTGAATTACACATGCTTTAAAACAACATTGTGCAGAAATCTGAAAAATAAAGTGCATTTTAGATTTTTAAACTGTCGCCAGAACAGAAGTATCTTAAGCGCGACATTATTAAAGCATGGCGGGTAAAATATTTACGCAGAATGCGACGCAATGATGCTTTAGGAGCAGTAAATAAACAAGTGATCTACATCATGAATGAATCATGAATCCATGCACATTATACTGTAAATGCTGGCAGTTATATAAGGATAAAGGAGTATGGAAGAATGATAGTCCTAGTCAAAGGTAATGGTTCACACCGGCTCTGAAAATAGGTTTGTAGAAGGCGCAGGCTTGCTTTTTAAAGCTAAGTCTAAAAAAGGAGATTACCATGACAAGGTGGATGGCTGTAATTTTTTAAAATATATTAAAGAGAAACTGATTCCGAATCTGCCGAACAATTGCATACTAATCATGGACAACGCATCCTACCATAGTATGCAATTAGATAACGCTCCCACTACTGCAACCCGTAAAGGCGACATGTGAAAATGGATGGAAGAGCATAACATCCCATATGAAGTGTCGTGGACAAAATTAGAACTGCTAACATATAGGAGAAAAAAATCTTCCTGAGAAACGGTATGTGGTAGACAAATTGCTGCTTGAGCATAGGCATGAGGTTGTCAGATTACCTCCTTATAACTACGACCTCAATCCCATAGAGCATATATTTAACATAATAAAACAATAAGTCGCGAATAGGAATGTTGAGCAACGTGAAAATAAAATAGAGGAATTGACCAAACAAGGGATAGAATTAATAACAAGAAAATTGGAAAAAACAAATTAACCATATAAAAAGGGTTGAACAGGAGTATGTGACAAAAGAAGACGAATTAGAGGAGTGCATAATAAGCGTCGGAATGACGAGTGACACTGATGACGAAAATCAAATGTCATTCAGCTCCAATGAGAATGAATCCTTGGGGGTTGAACTCCTAATGGATTCTGATGATCCCGGTGAAGGACCAAGTGGTTTATGTACATAGCTTAACCTCCATGGTGAATAGGGTGACGTTTACAATTCTCAACTATTTTATGTCAGTATATTTTAAATGTTTCTACTATATTAAATTATTCTGCACCATCTGCCTCTGCATACAACAACTTTCCTCTACCCTAAGGTTCTCTGGAAGAGATTGTTTTTAGTGATAAGATCACCTGTTGTACTTTGTTATTGCCAACATTTCCAAAAAAAATACAATATAAAAATAAAGATAGAATAGTAGTCGTTAATACAAATCTACTAACTTTTAGTAGAAAAAAGTATGTATATGATTAAATTGTTAGTACGATTAAAAACTTGATATTTTATTTATTGCATTAAATATAATTTAAATTATTTCTTACATAAAATAATATATAAGGTCGGGGAAAAAGTTTCTTCGTATTTTATATACAAACTCAAGACAATTTTTTTAAAAGTTTAATTATAATATATATGTGCCGTTTTGTTCTATAACTTGTTGCCATCTTGTAGATAGTGACATGATCCCATTGCTGTAGAGATTTTGGGATTATTGGTCAAAAAATTGCGACAAGTAGTTTTGACAGTCCTCTCTTGATGTTAACCTTACATTATCTAAAGAATTCTGAAGAGACCGAAATAAGTGGAAATCTGAGGGCGCAAGGTCAGGGCTATATGGTGGGTGCATCAACACTTCCCAACCAAGCTCTCTCAATTTTTGCTGAGTGACCAAAGATGTGTGTGGTCTGGCGTTATCATGATCGTTATCCCTTTCTGTTGATCAATTCTGGGCGTTTTTTCTCTACTTCTTGCTTTAGTCTCATCAACTGTTGGCAGTAGAGATCCGAATCGATGGTTTTTTCCGGCGGTAAAAGCTTATAATGAACGATGCTCTTCCAATCCCATCATACACACAACATCACCTTATTGCGCGTTAATCCGGGTTTCGCCACAGTCTGTGGAGCTTGGCCGCACTTAGACTTGATCTTTTCCGCACGTTCTTGTCGTAAGTGATTCACTTATCATCACCAGTGATCAATCTTTTCAAAAATGGTTCGGTTTCATTGCGTTTTAATAAAGAATCGCAAACGAGTACACGGTTTCTTAGAGTTTCTTTCAGTGAGCTCGTGTGGTACCCAAATATCGAGCTTTTTTGTGAATCCAGACTTTCCCAAATGAGAAAACTGTTTTAATGCCCAGTTCATCAGCAATGTCATAACTACTTATATGCCGATCTTACTGCACTTTTTCACAAATGACATCAACTTTATCGGTAACAGGGCGACCGGAGCGAACTGCATCTTTAACATTAAGATTTCGTGATTGAAACAGCTTAAACCAACTTTGTGCTACTCTTACTGATATTGCATTAGGTCCATAAACAAAATTTTTTTCGCGGCTTGTGTCGCATTTTCCCCCTTTTTGTAATAAAACTTTAAAATATATCGAATTTCTTCGTTAGATTCACTCATTTTCTTGGACAGAAAAATAATTGAAAAATGGCGGGAAACAATTTTTTATTTCTTTTTCTTAAATGTTACCTTTTCAATGGTATCATAACCAGCCAGGTACAAACAGATCAATCAGAGATATTGGATCACAACTTCATACATACAAAATACGAAAAGACTTTCTCCCCGACCTATTATTATATTACCCATAAAAAAATTATAGAGGTAAATTATTTTCGACAACTTTTTTGCCGACCGTACCATCACTACTCTTCGCCATGTAGCTGCCATTTTTATATCGTTTCTTTATTGGCGCAATTTATACTAGTGCTAGTTGCAGTGTTCCTTGTTGGTTATTATTGTTATTGTGTTATAGTAGATAAGAATATTTGAATCTGAAAAGAATTCAATTTAAATTGTTTAATTTGTAAAATATGAAAAACGCTTACTAAATGGCACTTATTTCTGGGATAATTAGCAATTTTTCCTGTTGTAGAACGAGACATAATTTTTTTTTGTGTTATGTTATAATCTGTGTTATTATCGCCAATTGAATTTCTCCATTATGTAGTTGAATACTCTGTGATCAGAGCTAGTCTGTCCATTTTGTAAATGTAACTAATAATTATTACTATGTTAAACATTAATCATTGCCAACAGGTCCATGGACGTGTTGCTGCGGAATGAAGACGAGCGTGCTCAAGCCCTGCGTGTTGTACGTCGTGTAATTGGAATAGTCGGAACAGAACAGCCATCGAGACGTTACCGTGCGGCGTACCTTGACCAGGGCTTAGTGCGGTGTTTAGTGGCAATAGCTCGTGCAAACAGCGCGCCTGATGGTTCGAGTGATCGACTCGCGAGGCCTGCTGTTGCTACACTGGCAGAGTTATGTATGTGTACCTACTACGGATGTTCTGAATATTCGTATTCGTTTTGGCCATCAATATGAGAATACGTAGATGACACATCTTACGATCTTGCCGAAGAAATCTGGTTGGTCCTGTTTAGGGAGGAAGCAGGTGAGGCGTGGTTTATAACGTGAAAGTAAATAACCAAAATTCATATTTAGCATCAATTCATAAGAGCGTAAATCGAGTAAATTCAAACAGATACATATATTGTTGAGTAGCAGAACTAAGAATTTAGTGTTGTGATTTCCATCATCGACAAAAACGGCCAAGACCTCTTGGTATGGCATGATATGGCTTAGTAATTATTGTTTCAGTATAAATACCTAATGTTTACCTCAATAACATTCCCTTTCAATACTGTTTGCTTAAGTATTAATAATAATTTTCAACATTTGTAATTACAAAATTATAGTTAGTGTTATATTTCTAAATTTATAACTACGGCTACGTTTTTGAATTTTTTTCATAATAGTATTTAAAAATTGAAATGTGGAAAAGACATTAATAGTATGAAACGATCTAATTTTTATATAGATGATATATTTTTTTTATTCTTTTCCAAATTAAGGAAGTAGAATGTCTTAAAAGTTCAAAATTTCAACACAAGCGACATTATTTTTTTTTTTACTTTATTATTTTTTTAGTGAGACTATTATTTTAACGACAAGTGAAATTTAATAGAATTCACACGATTAATGAAAACGGAGCAAATACTGACGCCAGACGGCGCTACATGGCTAAATCTTATAGTAAAGTAATAAGATTGAATAAAAGTTAACTGATACTGTATTAGTGTTGTTTATGCACTTGACAAAATCGATTTAAAAAAAATCAAATTCATATAAAAGTCGCAAATAATATTTTTTAGGTGATGTATTTCATTGAATTATCTTTTAGAAACAAGAAAACAATTATATGAGAGGATATAACTATAAAACATGAGTATGGAAGATGTTGTCGACAGAAATATAATTCAGTACTTAAAATTTCGATACCATAAGTACCACAACACTATTGCATTGAAGAATATTAGACTATCCTGTCAGTCCTAGAGGGCTTACTTATCATATCTATGTATTCTCATATCGACGGTTTTGGCGAATACAGGCCAATTTCCAAGTGTTCGTACTCATATTCGCCATTTTCGAATACTTGAATACTAATCGAAGGCCAATGTGAGTAGGTGAAAGAGGTTTGCTACTAAAATAAATACTTTTAAGATTAAACTTTCATTTAAAGATCAGTAGCTGATTTTTTAAAAATTAAAGTTACAAAGGGTATCTAGATAACTTTAGATTTAACTAATAAAGTACTTACTGATTGAATTAAAAAATACATACCACTGACTTTAAATCGGCCTAAAAATTATCTACTAATTTTATAAGTGTGTTCATAGTAGGTTAGGTGCTATTCGTAATCGTATTTGTATTACCAAATAGAGAGGCAAATTATTCGTATACGTATTTGTATTCGCGAATAGTGATTTTTTGACTATTCAAAACATCCCTCTAGTACCGACATATAACAGACCATAAAAGCGAGATATGCCTTTACTGCAAATTAAGACTTAATCTGATGCCACTTTTTAAAGTGTGCGTGTCAAACATAGAGGCACATTGTGGCACATTATATATTATTTTTACATTGTGGAGAATGACCAGAATACAAGCAAAGGGAGAATCTCCACGAAAGTATGCCGTACAGGCCCCTTTTCAAAAATTTCGATAGACCCTAAAACTGGCTTGAATTATATTAGTTACAACTCGTTGCAGGTGTGTTAAATCCAGACTTATTCATAACCTGCGGCGGTGTAAGCGCAGTAACCAGACAGCTAGCTGAATGCGCCACCCCTCGTATGGCTGAAGCGTTATGCGGCGTTCTCTTACACACGCTCAATGAATCGTCATATCGATACGCGGCGAGGATCGACTTAACGTGTCTCAGTTCACCGTATTCCGACTTCCATTTCCGTCCAGTTGGCACTGCTAGTAATAGGTATGTATGATACAAATGATTATGGTGTGTTCGGATAATTTTTGTACAGTATTATATGATTTTGTGTAAATACACGACATTTTGTACACGACAATACGGTTGAGTGTATGGGAAATTACAAGAATTACTTCCTATAATGTCTACTCTTTACTTGATATACCTTTATTAATAAATAATTTCTGTGAGCCTAGCACTTTAATGGAGATTTAATTTACGTTCAAACTCATAGTGCAAAAAGCTTTTGAGAAGTGTACATTCTACGAAATAGTCTTTTTGTGAAATGGACACACCTCAAGAAAACTTATTTTATGAGAAGTAGTCATTTTAGGAAATGCACATTTTGGAATCCAGGTATCATGAACCGAAATGGATTCGCACCGTCAGTGGATTAAAGACGTAAACCGAAAATGATAACTTTTCTGGAGAGAAAAACTAAAATGTTGGATAACTTTTTATTATTTTAAAATAATAATAATAAATTTTATTATTATTTTAACTAATAAAATAGCTCCAGTAGTTGCTGAGATATTTAAATTAAAGATTTCAATATTGCGCATATATATACGCCTCTCCTTAGCTCCCGTTCACCCCCCACTACTCGATTTTAATGTTAATTTAAAAAGTTAATGTGATTGCTGACTGATGGAGTGCAAGGCGAGATGGTCTTCCCGCTCCCTTAAAGATATTTTTCGCTCAACACATCTTACTCATACTCTTGTGACTGAGACTGATTGCACATCTTAGGGAAAAAAACGTCCTTCAATTAATTTTATAATAGACTAGTTTTTTTCCCGGCTTCGTCCGCATGCTCCCTGTCCCATGGGAAACTTAGTTTTGTAGCCTATGTCCTTTTTCTGGTCCCCAAGAAGGTCGATACAATATTTCAGTTCGAATCGAGAATAACACGCAAGAATGACGCAAGATTTTTTTTTAAATTGCTGTTATCTTCTCAGAAGTGTTATTTAATTTCATTGTTGTTATTTAATAGGTACTATATCTTTTTTTCATAACATTCTGGTTTCTACTACTTTGTCTCCAATAAGAGGCAATTCATAAAGGAAATAAATTAACCGGCTTTCTAACATTTGTTTCAATGGAGTCAGATGGTCTATGATAGACATTCACAATATAATTAAAAATTGCGAATACTCTGTCCACCGAAGCTTCTTGTAGCCACATTTGAAAACATTCAATATTTAAGATTTGTTAACGTACTATAAACGACTATACATGTCGGATGATTGCAATCCTATGCAAATAAAATTTTATATATATCGTGTTGACATATAAACAATATAATAGAGGTTAAAAAAAAGAGTAGGGAATTTAGACTGGTTAGTTGATGGCAATTAAACAACTTCGAACGGTTTAAATCGCGTATATTTAACATTATTTATATCTCGACGTTTCGAACACTTTGCAGTGGAACACTTTGGTTAGTTGATGGTTAAAAACTTACCCATTGCAATAGAACTGGGACTATTTTTGACTTTTTTCGTATAAAATAATAGTAAATAAAAACAACTAACATAAAGAAATTGATCAATAATGTGATTTAAAATTTATTAACACAGCCAAAAAAATTAACACCGCCCAAACCGATGAAGATGTTAAACACATCGATTAGGTTCCTACATTTTATGAATGAGAGAATTAGAAGTTAGGGAAACAGTAACCATGGTTAAAAAAATAATTAATAATTGAAATTTATTATAAAGGGTCACGACACTGCGTCGTGCCGTAGAGAAACCGTATATGCTTGTTCACGACATGGCGAACCACCTTGCGCCGTGGAGGCATATATTTTGGGTGCGGACTTCGTGTGTAATTTTTGAGTGCTAAGCTGCTGACATTTATTATGATGACTATCAATAAGAAAATATATATGATTGTGTATGTAAAATAAAATGTAAAAGAAAGTAAAAGAGGTAAGTAATATGATTACTTACTTCTTTTAATAAAAAAAAAATCAATTAAAAGAACACAAAACTCGAATTAGCACAGATAAGCGGTCACGAAATGGTTGCCCTCCGTGAAAACGTCCGGTGTCGTACCAAACTCATATACCTCCATACAACACTAATGAATATCCCGCCCCGTGCGTTTTCACGGTACACACGGTAATCGTGGCATCGCCGTGTGAGCTAACAAGCTCCTATAATGGCCTATACAATACAGCACTGGTGCACTGTCAGTTCGCCGTAGGTTTTCACGGAATAAAACCGCTAACGAGCGCCCTGAGAGTGCGAATTGAGCCATGAATTTTTGTTAGGGACGAGCGCGAGATGCGGTTCACGTGTAGCCGGCTGTCGCTGCTGTGCATGTTGCGCAGTTGGCCGGGCTTGTTGCACTTCTGCGGGCCGCGCGCTGGCGGCCTGCGCGCACTCGTCGCCTCGCTCTACCTGCCGCGGCTAGAGGTCCGGGTGAGTAATACGACACCACAGCGAACATTCATAATCATAACATTCATAACGTGATCATAATCGTTACGTGTTCGCGTTTCTTGGTATAATTATTTCATCTCACGAATGCGGGCTAGTCTTGTTTGTCATGGTATAACATAAATACACGTGCACAATACGACACAATCCAGAGGTGCCATCGGTTAACCTTGTCAAACCGAACTTTATCGAATGTAATGTGTAATCAACATATGACCCACGTGCGATCGTCTGATGCACTCCGAGCGCTCGAGACGACAACGAATAAGACGTTGAGGCGGGAAAAAATACGAGTAAATAAAATAAAACAACGTGGGCCGCGTTAATAAATGAGTTGAAGAGGTCTGCTTTTACTTTTTTTTATCAACGCTCCTCGGCCCTTTCAGTTTTTTATAATGTAAATCGGGTCTGAACGTGTAAAATTAAGGCTTTTGTTTACTTTTTATTTCTGCTGCACGTTTCGGCACAGGTTACACCAGCCGTGGTCACGAGTTGACTGAAGAGGCGGGTATTCCAGGCTGACAGCTGCGAGCAGTTTTATCAAGTACCCACATTTGATCTTCACATTCGAAAAGTCTGCAACACATTATGCTAACAATGTCCGTGGACGTATTCGACGAAAAATCGCAAGATTTAAATTTGTTAATCATGTAATCATCTCTTTTAGTATCCACTGCAGGACACGGGCCTCCTCATGCACATTGTCTTTTGTACAAGGGCCTTAAAACGCCGCGCTGCCCAAGCGGTTTAGCGAGTCCAGTCTTTTAGAGGTGCTGTAATTCCTTAAGGCTTGTGGTTGCAGCTTTGTTATCCCTTAGTCGCCTTTTACAACACCCACGGGAAGACATGGGTGGTGCTATTCTAAAGCCGGTCGACAGTAGTCGACACCATACGGCACGCTTCCAACATTACAACTGTACGCACTAACTAGGAAGCATTCACTTGTGTAACAATTCTACTTCGAATATTGTATTACAACTATATTTACTGACTGAGGAGCACTGTCTTGTGTAACAATTGGACTGTTTGCGTTGACCAAGGAGCATTCGCTCGTTTAACAATTCGACTTTGAGCATTACATTACAATTTTATGCACTGACCGGGAAGCATCCGCTTCTGTAACAATACTTTGTTAACTTTTAGTTATACATATATAACAGTTTGACATATTAACATATTTTACACTATTTTTGTAGGACCTTACATATTGTGAGGGATCCTTTGTTTACTTTTGACCTTCATTGTTGTTGTTACATATTTTTTTTGTAATATTTGAGAAATTACTTTATAAATTAATTGAAATCATTTGCTCTTTTCAGCAAGCTATTTTGGACCTGTTATATGAATTAGTGGGTTTGCCTCAACCTGAATGGACTGATGAAATCTCTGTGGCTTTAGATGCTGTGGATCCTTCTGACTTCCAAGTGAGTTGAAAATTGACCTTAGCCCTTGTGAAGAAGCTAGAATTGTACTATAAATTGTGGATTTTAGTTTCTCTGAATAGTTGTAATCATTTGACAGTTGGTTCTGACTCATTTTCGTCTATGACAAACCTTTTATGGTTTGAATTTTCGTTCACATGTTTAATTTTTGCGATGAACAACAAAAATCCTACATGTATTTTACTAATCTGTTGGTCGAAAATTATGAGGTAACAAAGTCACAACAAAGTGAAAATTGTCATAACAAAATATTACATACTATGTGATTTTTGATCTGTTTTTCAGGACTCTTGGAGATTAAATGAAGGCTTTGTAGCCGCTGAAGGCACCGCCATATTACCTCATCTTAGCATTACTGGGCCCGATATAACAGAAATTCACCTTGCATTATTACTTCAGTGTTTCTTAGAGGTAATACGATCGAAACGATCACATAATGATGTTTTTAACATTTATTATAATGTACTAAAATCATCTTTTACTTTTCAGGCTGGATTACTAGACAGCTTAGCTGAAGTGATAGTAACAAGTGACACATTTATATCTGTTCGGGCGACTGTGTTGCTAGGTCAATTATTGCATTTAATTCACCTCTTATTACCTGCCCAAATATTTAGTGTAACTCCTGCGCTTCCCTCCCTCATGAGTCAAGCTGCAGCTGGAAAACCTCAGGCTTTAGCTGCGGTTGCAGCACTACGTAGACTTCACGCGATGTTAGAGGCACGTCCAGCCAGCTACAGTCTGTTCCTAGACCACATTATACAATATTGTAGTGGAGCATTTAAAGAGAAAGTAGAAGATACAAAGAGCCGAAAGGAAAAAAGTAACGCTAGCATGGTGAAACCGAAGTCTGTGCCTGAACCTGCTATTTACAAGGACAATAGTATAGAGTTTCTCAACGAATCTGATAATGAGAATGAACCAAAACAGAGGCATAGTGTGGGCTCTCGTGCTGATGTAGCTAATAGAAACGTGAGTGCATTAGTAAAGAGTAAAAGTGTCAGTTCCCGAACCAGTGCAGCTGTTAGTAAGGTGACCAAGGCGAAGTTCTTTAATTTGTTCGAACGAGATAGCGACAATTTAATCAGAAGTTCGTTAGTCATGCAAAACAAGGATGGCAATACATGGGACTGGGAAATCATTCGGACAATATTGAAGGTATTTTGAAACTTGTATTGACTTTACTGCTAATAATAATTTGTTGTTGAATTAAAATTATACTTAGAGTTCGCCGGAATATTATAGCGTGGCAAAATTATATGTATAGAGTGTTCCTTTTAGGAAACTGGGCAGATCAAGAGTTATGCAATAAAGTAACGTCACGTGCCGAATATGCATTTTGTGTTTACTATGTGATTCCGAATCGAAATAATAGGTAGTCTGAAAAGTTAGTGGCCTTTTTGAACGTATGACTTTAGCGTGCTATATTTCTGGCAACACTGATCACTGTCGGGAAAGTGTTATACCGTTTGACAGCTGAATTTTTTGTATTAACAATTTCATATTTTTTTAAAATTTAAAATGGAAGTTAATAATGTGAAAATTAGATATGTTTTACAATTTTTTTTTCGACAAGGATATAAATGTTTCTAGTCCTCGAAAAGAGATTTGTGATGTTTACGGAGAAGATGCTTTATCTAAAACTACTGCAAAAAATGGTTCAATCTATATTCAGGTTTGGTAATTTTGATGTGCATGATGTTCCACGCTGTGGTCGTCCTATTAAAGGTAAATGTTGATGTTATCATTGAAAAAAATGAAGCAGAACGAGACACAAAGCATTCATGAAATTGCGGAAGAGCTTAGCATTCGCCACTCAATAGTTTTGGATCACCTGCATAAATTAAATTTTATAAAAAAGTTAGATGTTTGGGTGCCAAATGATTTAAATGACAGAAACTTGATGAATAGAATTTCCATATGAGAGATGTTGCTAAAACGAGATGAAATCGATCCATTTCTAAAGAAATTGGTAACAGGCGATGAGAAGTGAATCACTTACGATAACAATGTTCGAAAACGATCTTGGTCTAAGTGTGCTGAGCCATCACAAATAGTCCCAAAGCCAGAACTTCAAACAAAGTCATGTTATGTGTATGATGGGACTGGAAGAGCATTGTGTATTACAATCATTTACCATATGGCCAAACGATTAATTCTGATGTCTACTGTCAGAAATTAGTAAAATTGAAACACTGGAAGAAAAACGCTCAGAATTAATTAATAGAAAAGATGTAGTTCAGACGTAGAAATTTAAATGTATTTTTTTTCACAGTAGATTACAACCATCACTATTGATCATCCCAAATTTAGGGTTTTTCATACAAGGCCTTTAAGATAAACAACCTGTGCATGTTCCCTGAAAGAAAAACTAAATTTGAAAATTTAGAAAGTGGATTGAGAAAAGGAATCAATTATAATGGATTAAGAAATTTCATCATACTCTCCATTCGATGGTATAGGAGAAGACAGAATAGGATGGGATAGGATAGAATGAGAAAAGGATTTTGGTATGAGTATATCTCACTCGCTGCCGAAACATGTATGTAATACATTTTACGGTCGTCTTCTTTGAGAGAGGAGTAACTTGGTGATCCATGCCCGATTTCAGTGTGCACCTTCTCCATCCATACTCCAATCCATCCACAATGAGTATAAACAATGGTTACAATCTAAGGAGGACCTTAGATTGTAACCATTGTTTATACTCATTGTTTAGTAATGATTTCCTAATATAATGTTACATATGCTCTCAATAAAAATGTTCCAAATTAATTTTCTTAAATGGGTAGCATATTCTACTTAGAGCTAGATAGAACTAGTCCGCATCCAGCATTTCATTAATTTAATTGTGCCTTCAGGGAACAAAGTGAAAGTTGCGTTTTTGTTTGATTGATGTAAAAAATATGTATTGCGGGTTTTGTGGATAAACTTCAGATTTTAGTTTATTAAACTTCAGAGTGCCTAGTGTTAGTGCATAATGTATGTGATAATTAAATAAAAACATAAGACTGCCTTTTCGTGCTTTGCAAGGAGTGCAACTTGTCCTCAGTAAACCTACTATCACTTTACCGAGCAACTCCTACTTCGACGGCACTGAATATTGACGTGATAAAAATAATTCTGTTTTATTATACGTTATCTGTCTGAACTAATAGCCATGACTGTCCAGATAAGTTAAAAACATTGTGTATTCCAGGAAAATGACAGTACGCCGTTACTGAACTTAAATGACAGTGGTCACAAAGCGTGGGTGGCAAGAATCATCAACTACCTGAAACCGTCCTCGAATAAATACTCTCACAGCGACCTGACCAACACTGGTCATGGGCACTTTGCCACACGCGCTGGATGTCAACTTATTAGGCACCTTTTACGGCATAATGATGTGAGTTTTGTTATTTTAGTTTTATTTCATTTAACAGGCGAACTAAAGGTATTCTCTATCAGCTAATCTTGGGTTAAACAGAGAGATACATTGGGACGTGCGATGATAAGTATAAATATATAACTTAAAATCTAATACCAGTTTATGTAATAGGTTTTTATTCGTGATTTATATATATGTAGTACAATTCTAGTATATCTTATTGCACGCCCGTTGGCCGAGCCGCGTCCCGCGCCCCGCGCCCCGCCTCGACGCCCGGTCTGAGTAATGAGAGCTACATGTTTATATATTTTACCTTACCTAACATGTTAAAACTTTACATGTTTGTAACTTGTAATTTATTCCTTAAAATAACTATATTTTTCGTTAAAACGGTTTTATATACAATATATAATTTAAATTGTTTCACATGTTTTGGGTTTTGCGTTATTACTGTAACACGTTGTATAATTTTCTTAAATATACCTAATGAACACATAATATACATATACGTAAATAATAAAATATTCATACATATACACACATATCTATCTATATAGATATAATCAATATACGGAACCACTAAGCCTGTGTTGACGCAAGGTAATGTGCCCGGTGGTGCCTCTTAAAAGTATTCTTGTTCGGAACTTAATTTAAAAAGTTCATTATACTTTTTAAATTATACAAAGTCCACATATTCATTTTGGACTTTGTATTGTTATTTTTTGAGAACCACACCTAAAATTTATAAACAATGTTATTTATATTTTGCAGGCCGATTCTCAAAGGCTGCTAGAAGACTTTTTTTCTGACGTGAGTCGTCAAATAGAGGCCATACAGACCGGCCTTAAGGCGCACGAGTGTTTATTTAGTCCGCAACACATGTGCAACACTATGTGTCAGATGTATTTCCTATTCGTTGGGCAGCTGTGTCATACACACACTGGGTTGCGACTCTTCAAACAGACTCATTTATATGAAAAGTAAGTATGATTTTTTGAGTAAGTTGATTTTGAATAGTAATGAGCGTCTAGACGACTTGGCAGCAATTACAATAAGTGAACTCACGGTAAAAGTTAGCTGCAATACTCGCGTCCTCCTTTCAATTCGTCGCGCCTTCGTAGAAGTAGTAGTTTCTTCACAGCTCATAGTGATTGTAGCGTGACGTCACAATGCGTAGCACTGCCGCACACTATAGGTACATTTGCGTAAACCACAAGAGTGTTCAGTCTATATGTTCTCTGTGTCAGATGTTCGTATTTCCTATTCGTTGGTTAGTTGTGTCATACACGTAGGGTTGCGACTTTCAATTAGTCTCTTTTATATTAAAAATAAGTATAACTACGTGTATGCTATAATTTTGAAGTGTAATGAGCACGTCTATAGGACTTATAGCAATAGCAATTACAGTGAGTGAAATCACCATAAAAGTTAGCTGCAATACACGTGGCCGCCTGTCAATTCGTAGCGCCTTCGTAGCAGTAATAGTTCTTTCATAGCTTATAGCGGTCGTAGCCTGACGTCATAATGCGTAGCACTGCTGCGCACTTTGTTCAGTCCACAACACATATGCTGTGTGTGTTAGATATATATCCTATTCGTTGGCAGCTGTGTCACACTTCCAGGGTTGTAACTTTTTAATCAGTCTCATTTATATGAAAAATAAGTATGACTTTACACATCTATGTTATAATTCTGAAGTGTAACAAACAAGTCTATATGACTTCGTTGTAGTCACAGTGAAAGGGATAACAGTAATAGTTGGCTGCAATAGTTACGGTCGTAGCACCTTCGTAACAGTAACAGTTACTTTACAACACGTGGAGGTCGTAGGGCGACGTCACAATGCGCAGCATCGCTGCTAAACTTGGATTTTTTATTCGAGTCAGGGATATATCAGGGATATGTCTGTCAATAAAGTGTCATCTCCATACAAATTCTGTTTGTCTGCTTGAATCCATACTCTGTTTGACAGTTATACGTGTCATATCCCTGACTCGAATAAAAATTCCGACTATACGTATAGCTAGTTTCATACATCCGTAGAGGCTGGTCATAAAGCACACGGCTGTTTCTGTTCCATGTATGAATCACCCGTGTGTCAAATGTATTTTCTGTGCCTTAGATTTATTAGAATCGTAATTTCTAACACAACTCTGCTTGCTAAAATACGACTATTTTAAAATTTTAAATAAATTTCAAGACCTGCAATACAATACAATTGCAAGTGATTGCAATACAAGACCTATGCCCTGCAGTAGAATGTTATAGACTGGCACCCATAGTAAACAACTACTATGCTGTCTTAACATTCTAAACTCAATATATTTATAAAAGAAAGAAAATTAACGCCGTTTTTATTTCCAGTCTCCTAGAATTATCGACGAAGACTCACCATAGTTGTTACGTAAAATTAGTTATATCGAGCCTAGACTATACATTAGACTCTTACCCTCGCGATATCCTTGCCAAAACCCTCACATGCAATATACAAGCGTCAAGACTTTACGCCACACAGTTCCTAAACGTTTTACTGAGAGCCTCGCAAAAATCCCGCGAATTAGTGCGAAGAAAAACGAAACTAAAAAAGAATTTCATGCAAGAGCATTATAAATCGTCTCATAAAGAGGATGGTGACGTCACAAATGGCATTGACATGGATACGTGGATATTACAAATGCTGGTTGGTCAAGTGAAGGACGAATGTAAAGAGGTTGTTCTAAGCGCCCTCACATCTTTAGAGGAGGCGCACAGTGTTCCTGTAAGTATTTTTAACATATAAATGGTTTAATCAGGTCTTCATAAATTATTATATTTTGTAACATGTTCACCATTTAAAGTAAAAAAGGTAGAAGTCATTTGTGTTTGTCGATTTTACGATTTATCAAAAAGCTTAATCTGTTACAATTTTAGAACTACTGAACAAATTTAAACCATCTACGAACCTAATATAGCTAAGACCCTGAACAATTTTTGTGTTATATTTCATTTAGGTTGGTTAAGAAATTTACCCTCTAGTGATGGATAAATCTGAGTTAAATGTATAAATTGATACGTAAACACAGTAAATCTAAAGCTATGTACGCACTTGCAGCTAACCGTCTTGTTGGTCCTGTTACTACATGTGGCTGTCAGCCGTATGTAGTAATAATAACAATTATTCATTTATTTCACATGACTAAAGATCCATATTATCATTAGTGTAGTGCGCATGATCTGCACAGTATCATACAAATTGTGTGCATGCTGCTAGCTGCGCAGGTGGCCGCAAGTACGTATGAAGCCTTGCTGTGGGCCGTTGAGTGTAGGATTGGGTATTATTACTAACATTGCTCTTTCAGGCTTATTTAGACAAACTAATGTCTCTCAAAGACACTCTCGGCCAGAATTGCAAATTGGACAAAGCTTCAGACCCGGCTTCACTTGACTTTTCGGTAGCGGGTGATAGAGGATACATACTATGGTTAAGTCTGGAAGTAAATGCTTCTGTGCATTCTTCGGATGCGAAAACCACTAATTTTTTGAAGAAACATCTCGATTATTGGACTAAGTTTTACAACTACAGGTAAGATTTACGATTTTTTAATAGTGTACTACTCTGCCAAATAAGTTTTGGGTTTTTAAAATAAAACAAAAAATATTGCTTCAATCGTCTAAATTTATTTTGTCGCCCTCGAAATAGGCTCCATTTGACGCAAATAATCCATTCGTCGAAACACTTCTTATAGGCACTTTCCGGTATGGCCTTTAGTTCTTTTAGCGAATTTTGTTTTATTACGGACTCAAAACGTCTGCCACGAAATGGTAATTTGAGTCTGAGGAATAAGAAAAAGTCACACGGGGCCATATTTGGCGAATATGGTGCTTGGTCGATGACATTCGTTGAATTTTTGGCTAAAAATTTTCATACGATGACAGGTGTGAGACGGCGCATTTTCGCGGTACAGCATCCAAGAATTGTTGTTCGACTAATCTGCTCTTTTCCGACGAATAATCTCTCGTAATCGCCTCATAACGCCCAGATAATAATGTTTATTAAAAATAATTGAACCTCCGGAAGGAATTCTGAGTGGACAACACTATGATAATCAAAGAAAACAGTTAACATGAATTTGATTTATGAGTGGCTTTGACGTGGTTTTTTCGGTGTCAGTTCGCTATCGAAGCGTCATTCTGAAACATGTATCCTGGTTGCATGTCAAACTCATAATCCCACGTTTCGTCACCTGTTATGATGCGTTTCATGAATGTGAGACCTGCATTGGCTCCTTCAAGCATGTCTGTAGTAGCAACCTGTCGGGTATCTTTTTGAAGAAAATTCAGTTCCTTTGTAACAAGATGTGCCGCGACGCTTTTCATACTTAAAACATGGTGCGAACGGATTCGTGACACATGTCAACTTTCTGAAATATCTCTCTTAAGCTAGTGCGTCGATTTACTATTACCATGTCCTTCACCTTGTTGATATTTTTTTTAGTCGAAAACGTTGATGTTCGATCAGAACGAGGCAATTCTTTAACCACTTCTCGGCCTTCTTTGAATGTTTTGTACCACTCATATGCTCTTGTTTTAGGCCACTTTTTGTTTTACTCACCGTAGGCCTTCTCTAACATTTTGAATGATTGTTGACAAGAAATATTGTTGGCAACACAAATTTTCAGGCAAATTATTTGTTTGATATTTTTATCCATTGTAAAATTCGCAAAGTACACTCGAGGTCGTCTAGCAAATATGAAAATTTTTAAACAATTATTTGACAGATCGCGCCAAAACTATATGAAAATTGGCTACAGAAGTGCCAACCTAACATCAATATATTTTTATGTAGGAAATTTATGCGGCATTCTTTTTTTAAAATTCCCGTTACTTATTTAACAGTATCTAAGTATATGCCGGAAATTGATCTCTTTTATTGTAACTTTTTTCCTTTTCATTAGATTACATGACACAGCCGTATGTGATCTAATATTTATTTCCTTTTTAAGTTAAGTCAAGATGTCATAATTCATAAGATATCCTTTATTTGTATATACGTCTGTATAGGAATATTGGCATGTTTGTAATTTAAACTCGTATAAAAAATGATGCTGTGAATGTTCTAAATAATGTCCTGTATGTATTTAGTAGATAAGCCTGTATGTATTTAGTAGATAAATAAACACGATGCATTCACGGACATTATAACTTATAGCTTCCTGCACTTTTGTGATCCACTCTGTTATTGTATTTTTTCTTTGTTATAAATGCTAGCTTCTACCCATATCTTTGTTCGCCTCGACTAAGGATCCGTAAAAACATATTTATTTATTTATTCAGAAATCATACAGTTACTTATCAGCAAAGTAACAATTCCATTAAATATATAACATTATTACTATATTTATCTATTTAAACGGGTCTTAACGCGAATGTTTTCCCCTTATTTATTTTATTCGACGTTTCGGTTGGGTTGCACCAACCACGGTCACGAGCTAACTGAAGAGGCGGGTAGTCCACGTTGAGAGTTGCCAGCAGTTTCATCAACTACCCGCATTTAGTCTTCATAGTCTGGAAAGTAGCGGCACACAACACTCACAATACATAAGTAACGTCAGACGAAAAATCGTGAGGTTTCCATGTCGAGACATGGAAACCAATAATTAATAAATTAAAAATAATTGTATCTATCTTTTCAATTGAAACTTCTATAGTTTTTTTATTTCAGTTGTTTCACGCACAATCCCGGAGAAATAGTAGTGATCAGTGGAGAGGATTTTTAGACTGTAGAGTTTTATCCAGTGATTGATCCCGGCGTTGAGTACATAGTCCCCTATCGCCGATTTGTTCGTCTGGCGATTCTTCACAGATGCGATATGTTCTTTGACCCTTTCTGCTACGGTGCGCTTTGTTTGGCATATGTACGTTTGGGCTTACGCGGATCTTTAGGCTCTCATATTCCACAAAAAGCTTCCCGTCAGTATGAGAGGTAGCTCATGTTCACCCTTTGCTTAAAAAGGGTGACCGCACCAACCCGGCCAACTACAGGCCAATACCGATCATCTCCCTCCTCTCCAAGGTGATGGGAGCGTGTCATAAACACCTAGAGGATCACCAGCTGATTAGCGACCGTCAATACGGATTTCGCTATAATCGCTCGGCTGGTGTTCCTTTAGCGTATTTAACACACCGCTGGGCTGACGCCATTGAGAGTAGAGGCGAGGCTCTAGCTGTGGGCCTAGACTCTAGACATTGCGAAAGCTTTTGACGGGGTATGGCACAAATCGTTGCTTTCCAAGCTTTCGGGATACCCATAGGATTATGCGAATGGGTTGCCAGTTTCCTGACTGGACGGAGCATCAGAGTCTTTACCGATGGTAGCTGCTCCGACACCATGTCTATTAATGCTGGTGTCCCGCAAGGCTCCGTGCTGTCCCTTCTGCATATCAACGATCTGTTGGAAATTGGTGACGTACATTGTTATGCAGATGACAGCACTGGAGACCCCTTGTACAGGGGCCGCGCCAACATCCCTCGGGTCGAAGTGGAAGAGAGTCGCGTCAGGATTGTGTCTGAAATCGAAGACACTTGATCAAGTCTCGATTTGGGGTTCTCTAAATCTAGTGGATTTCAACCCCAGTAAGACGCAAGTCTGTGCATGCACCGCTAAAAAGCCCCCTTTGTCGTAGCACCTCCCTTTCAGAGCATACCTCTTAAGATCTCGGAGAGTATCAGGATCCTTGGTGTCGACATTTCCAGCAAAGCCGAATTTAGGGGTCATCTGGAAAATAAAGCCAAAATGGCCTCCAAAAAACTCGGTGTGCTGAACAGAGTGAAGCGATAAGTCACCCTTGGGCAACTCCTAATGCTTTACAAAGCTTAGGTTAGGCCCCATATGGAGTACTGCTCACATCTCTGGGCCGGCGCACCGAAATATCAATTGGATCCATTTCACTCCATCCAACGACGTGCTGTTCGTATTGTCGACGATCCCACTCTCACTACAGCTCCTCACTACAGCTCACTACAGCTCACTACAGCTCACTACAGGTTTAGAACTCCTCAGCATTCGAAGAGACGTTGCGTCTCTCTGTGTGTTCTACCGCATGTACAAAATAGGGAATGTTGTGAAGAATTCTTCAATATAATTCCCACCTCGGGTTTCTATAACCGCACCTCCCGCCACAGAAGTGCGGTCCATCCGTATTCCCTGGATACGGAGGTGTCGCGTAGTGTTCGGTCCAAAAATCATTTTATACCGCGAACCCGTAGGCTGTGGAACGAACTGCCTTGAGAGGTCTTTCGATTAAGCTACGATATGGAGTTTTTCAAGAAAGCTATGAATAGGATTTTGCATCCGCGTGCCCCTTGGTGTTGCAGGTATCCATGGGCGGCGGTAACATTTACCACCACGTGGGACCGCTTGCTCGTCCGCCCACTTCTCTAAAAAAAAAGTCAGTGTTGATATTTGGCATGGAAATTATTTCGGAAATAAATAGTTTTGAATAGTGCATTTATCGAAATGTAAAAAAGTTTGAGCACAATATTCTTTTAAACAATCTGGGTTTAACGATCTTAAATTTTGGAAATCTTGAATATTTCTTATGACTAAATTTTTGTATCGTCGGCAGACATTAGACTCTATCCATGTCATTAATATAAAGAATGAATAGAACAGGACTTAATGAGATTTTAGAATATTATTTTATAGAATATACTTATAGAATGCTTGTAGGGACTTATAGTGGTTTTATAGTTCACCACTGATTGCCTATTTTGTTCCGGAATGTTCTCTTTGATTCGGCTATACATTACAGATACGTGGGGCTGGTAGAGTGTGGTGTCCACGAGGCACTGGCCGTGGCCGCGGAGGGGCGTACGGCGGTGCGTGCGCGACGCCCCGCGCGCCTGCCGGTGCACATACACGCAGCGCTCGCCTCTGCGCCCGCGCCCGCCTCCACCTCTGCGCCCCGCCCCCGCGCCATACTGCACCAAGTACTACCCGAACACTACAAGGTGAGTTACACACTTATGGTCCGGTTATTATACGAAGAGTTCTGACAGTTGACATAAATTAACATAAACATTTAACATGCTGTAAAAATTATTTTACAACCCGATTATCCTTTAAGAATAGTTTTTTTCTATTTTATTGTGTTATGTTATGGCTTAAGAAAGAAACGGTATTTACATAAAATGAGTTAAATACATAATTATCACCGCTCTTTCTATGATAACCGGATCATACATGTTAGACGAGGAACCGCATGTCACGCCGTGCATGAAGTTCCTCATGTATTTTAATGGTGAACACTATCTCAAACGTCAATCGCTCTATCGGTCAATCGCGCGTTCACTGAAATAGAAACTCCTTTGCAGCTCATTATCAACTTATTCAATAAGCGGTTAGGTAGCATAAAACGCAAATATAACGTCGTAAAGAAACTTATTTATTTAGTTAGAACAACAAATATAAACTTTAAAATCACTGTAATAGAGTTATTACGAACGCAAAAAAAGTTTATAATCATGCGAACGCTCGATTGGCCAATGTTTTATATGGTTTAAATTTGTAACACTTGCTTTACACTATTATTGACCGACTGTACGTAAAACTATCTTTAGTTAGACTAAATGGGATAATATATAATTCATTGAAAATAGGTTGCGATACTCTACCTTAATGATCACAGCTTATAGAAAATCTGTTAGAATACTTATTGTTAGTAATATTTTTGATTTTAGGTTATAGAATGTTTTTGAACACTTGCAGATTCTTCAACGAAAAAAGTGTACAACCGAACAAGAAATTAGTGATTTAAAAGCATCTTTATGGGCACTAGGCAACACCGCAGTGACCCCTCAAGGCTTACAACTAATAAGTCAAACTAATGGATATTTAGAAGAGTCTGTACCCGGACATATTGTGAGATTGGCCAAGAGTAGCTCCGTGTACTCTGTAAGGGCAACCGCTTTCTACGTGTTGGGACTTATTGGAAGTACTTACGATGGCGCGAATTTGCTAGCGGGTTTAGGTAAGTGCAATAAAATGTCTTCCTCAAAAGTGCCCATTAGTAGGCTAATTGGGTTTTAGGAAAAAAAAATTTTTTATCATTAATGGAAAGATCATATACACATTTTATAACAAAACTATTTATAGTTTTTTTTTTTCGCTTTAATTAAAAAGTTATATTTAATTACAAATAAATTTTTGAATCCAGTACCGAAAACACGCGGACAGTTCCCGAACAAACCCGAGCGCGTGTGACGTCACAATGTTAATTTCTACTCATTGTAGCACACAGCTTTTTTTTTTTTTTTTTTTTTATTTATTTATTCAAAAGAAACTTAAATAGTAGGTATACATATATTTCCGCCAAACTGATGACAGTTTGTTGGCGAATAGTGCGCTCTCAACTTTTAACTTTCCGTGTCTTACCCACTTAGGTTAGCTTAACTAATTAACAACTTGTCTACGATGTGAACAAGTATATACAGGGTGTCCCAGAAAGAATGGATAAGCCTGAAACACCTTATAGTAGAGCTATTGGGCGCTCAAAATAAAATACAAAAAAAAATCTATCCCAAGTAGTATCTAAGATATGTCATTTAGAAAAAAAAATCATTTTTTTGTCACATTAATTTACGTATCTCTACACCACGGCTACAATTAAATGAAATCCGACGGTTTTTTGGTGTTATAATATTCTTCATGGACTATACCAATAGATATGCAGTAAATAGTATGAATAGCTATTACACTTTTTTTTTTTAAAAAAATTGAACTTCAATTTTCAGCATGAAATGCGGTAAATATTTTTTTTTGTAAAAGTTCAAGCGTCTTGGGTGTAAAAAAAATGTATGAGGACCTAAGTGGCAAACTATTTCAAAAAAATGCGTGTTTAATACAGATTTCAAAATGGTATCATACATCCTTTTACCTAATGTAAATACGAGGTTATTGCTATTAATGTGCAGTAGGAGTAAATTCGACTAAATAACAAAATTTAAAAAACTAGATCATTTCTTGTCATAAACTATACCTGATCCTAAGGGCTTCATAAAAAACAACGTTACACATTGAAAATACTTTATTTAACCTACTTTCACAGCGAGTTCAAGTTCAACCAAATGAAATTATTTTTTGATAATGTTTAAAGTAGTTTCGTGAAGGTCGTGTACCCTTGATATTTGCTACCTGAGCGTGCTCTGCACTACCCCTCTTCATGTGAGACAATGAGAGTTTGAGTTAGTTGAGTGTGAGCGAGCGAGAAAGAGTAAAATGTAATAAACAGCGCCGTTAATAAATAACTGGTAAGGTAAGCTTTTAGTGCGTCACTCGACTTGTTCGACATCGCATGTGTTTATTTCGTTTCCATTTCGCTAACTCACGTCACCCGGATTACCGCGTATTCATCAGAGTCCACGGTTGCTACTCGGAAGGAAGAATACCTGGCAGCGGTGTTGGTGGTACTAGCACTGGAAGAGTCGCTAATGTTGACATTGAAGAGACGGTGCTTGAGGAAATTGAACGAGATCCGTCTACCTCTACAAGAGCAATAGCACGACGCACTGGAATCGCAAAATCGATCGTGCACCGTGCATTGAAAAAAAATAAGTTCCACCCCTACCATATTAGACGCTTGCAAACTCTGCAACCGAGAGATTACCACGCAAGATTGCGTTTTTGCCGTCAGATGCTTGCGAAAATAGAACAAGATCCGCAATTTTTTAATAATATTCTGTGGAGCGATGAATCAACACTGAAGAGAAATGGATACTTCAACATGCACAATCTCCACAGCTGGCAACTATCGAATCCGCATCTAATGAGAGAAGACAGATCCCAGTACCAGTTCAAAATAAATTATTGGACCGGCATATTGAACGGAAAGATAATTGGACCATTTGAACTGCCCGGGAACTTATCTGGCCAAAGCTATTTGGACTTTCTTCGAAATGATCTGCCAAATTTAATGGAAGAGGTGCCCGAGGAGGTGAGAGAATCCCATTGGTTCCAAAATGATGGATGTCCTGCGCACTATGCAGTAAACGTTCGTGCGTATTTGAATTCCACATACCCAGATAGATGGATTGGCCGTCTGGGGCCCATTTTGTGGCCTCCACGTTCCCCGGACTTAAATCCGCTGGATTTTTTTTACTGGGGCTGCCTAAAAGAAGAGGTTTACTCCAAGCCGATTAGAAATTTAGAAGAGTTACGCAGCCGTGTCCGAGAAGCCGCTTCAAAAATTACTCACCGGCGTTATGCGCGACTGCTTAAAAGAGCTTTTATTCGGAGATGTCGGGCGTGTATCAGAGTCGGTGGCAGACAGTTTGAGCATTTACTGTAAATGTACACTTCAAATAAAGTTTTATTAATGTTTAACATTATTTTTTATTAAACCCTTATGGTCAGGTACAGTTTAAGACGTTACTCCTTCTGCACATTAATAGCAATAACCTCGTATTTACATTAGGTAAAAGGATGTATGATACCATTTTGAAATCTGTATTAAACACGCATTTTTTTGAAATAGTTGGCCACTTAGGTCCTCATACATTTTTTTTACACCCAAGACGCTTGAACTTTTACAAAAAAAATATTTACCGCATTTCATGCTGAAAATTGAAGTTCAGTTTTTTTTAAAAAAAAAAGTGTAATAGCTATTCATACTATTTACTGCATATCTATTGGTATAGTCCATGAAGAATATTATAACACCAAAAAACCGTCGGATTTCATTTAATTGTAGCCGTGGTGTAGAGATACGTAAATTAATGTGACAAAAAAATGATTTTTTTTTCTAAATGACATATCTTAGATACTACTTGGGATAGATTTTTTTTTGTATTTTATTTTGAGCGCCCAATAGCTCTACTATAAGGTGTTTCAGGCTTATCCATTCTTTCTGGGACACCCCGTATATGTACAATCCATGAGTACTACATGAAACAGTAAGTACACTTCTAGGTATCTATATTTAATTTATTTAACAGTATCGCTTTTAGCCTTTTTTTAAATACCTGTTTACCACTGCACTGTTCGACAGTTGGACTAATTTGGTTAAATAATTTTTAATTTTTGAACTACCGTCTGGATTTTTTTAATCATAACATTCCCTATGCACGCAGTTTTCACTCACGGTGTCCAGAGGTCTTGCAGTATTGCGTTGGCCTTGGGATTTAATTAATTTAATGACTGGATCTCAAGCCGGTGTATAATGCCAACCATCTTCTCTATTGAAATTTGGGTGTTTCTTGATTTCAGAAAATCAAGAAACACCCAAATTTCAATTTCAGACGGTAGTCCAAATAATTTCTTAATAACTCAAGTGACAAATAAAATCAATTAGTCACCCCGTGACCACGTCCACTGCAAAGTGTTCGAAACGTCGGGATATAAATAATGTCAAATATACGCGATTTAAACCGTTAAAGTTGTTTAATTGCTAAATCATTTAATATTTTAATTTACAATATTATTTTTTTATAAACTTACCTTGATGCTTTAGCACCTCGAACTTCAGCTGAATTAAACCGAATATCATTTTTAAGAAAATCTGTTAGCATAAATATATCCACATCAGGTATATTATCGGAATTAGCCTTTATAAATCCTTTATCACACATAACTAAATAAAAGTAGTTAATATAAATAATTTTTTTAAATAAATGTCGGATATTTGTCGTCAATTTACATGTAGAATAAATTTACATGTAGAAGGCAATTTACATCTGCCTGTGATACTGTACTATCGAGAAATCCTTTTAACATTATGACGTCACAAACATGGCGACCAATCGTAGCGCGTTTGTAGTCACGTGATTCTTTTTAAAATTTTATCAATTTTAAATTGTTTATAATAAATTAAATAAACATTTTTTAAGAGTATTTCGCATCGATTATTAATATAATTTATGATAAAGTTTTAAAATACATAAAAAAAATTGATAATTTTTTTTTTTCAAAAACCCAATTGGCCGATTAGCCGATTGCCGATTAGCCTAATGCCTAACTAATGCCCCATGATAGTGTGATATATAGATTGATGGTATTAATTTGATTTTATATTTAAAAGTTTAAAAGGTTACCAACCAGTATTTCGCATTTCACTTAAATCCGTCAAAAAAGATTGCATACCTATTAGCTAGGAATTTTAGTTGGAAAGTTCTCAAGTAATTTGATGCAGTTTATGTTTATTTTCAGTTTATTTAGTTAGTTATTTAGTTTTTATTTTCATTTTATTTTCAGTGTAGGTATATCTATTATTTTAACTTATAACCCGCGGTTCATTTTAAGTTTAATTTACGGCAATCTTGAGAAATATTTTTGAGATTATATACAAAATACATTCGTATATACAAAATTTACAATAAAGTAGATAATTTGCTCAAAGATAATTCGCCTGATACTAATTTAGATTATCTCCACAACACAACACAATACTCGAATAACTTGTCGAAAACTTATGGAATGGATGAAACCATATGATTGTCTGCAGTTAAAATCTTTCCCCACAGGCTGGCTGAGTGTAAGACGTACGAGACTCGACCAGTTTCCAATTATTCAGAGCGAGATCTATCCACAAGATTACGACACGAATTTATCCTGTCTAATCACATCACCAGATCGCCGATGCAATGCTCTCGACCAAGAGGTCAGCGAGTTATCCGACCATACCGACCAGAGTACCATAGAGAGCTTGCATTCGGACCACAACAAACATTCTAACAAGGCTATGGCAACCATAGAACATTCAGAGAAAGATCAAGACGTAGTGAATGACAAAATCGGATTTATAAAGGAGCCTGATAAGAGAAAATCTCATACATTACCCACACAAGGTTATAGTTCACACGACCGTCCAACTTTATCAGAGTCAAAAACTGTGGATATATTGAGAGATTGCTCCAATTACGAACGGCCGGGAACAAATCGTCATGTGGAAAATAGGTTGTTGATTGGTAGAATGAATTCGTTAGATCATGCACATGAGGGTAGAATGAGAAATACTAGTGAGTCCAGTACAAGTGGCGTAAGCAGCTGTGATTCTTTTCTCGCGAAGTATGCTATTCCGTAAGTACTCTTTTTTATGATTTTTAAAAGATTTCAATTTAAGAAGTCTTAATTTAATACGTAGACTGTTCATGCATCATATATAATCCACTGAATTTATTTACCTAACTTGATACGTCCTTGATCACATTTAAAGCTTTTGCCTAGACAAATGGTAAACATTTTGTCGCAGAATTAAAAGCACAGAAGAAAATAGATATTTCGTCACAAGAGAAATTTTTAAATTTGTCTGAGCTAAATGCATTACATATGAGAAATAATTAAATGAGCAGCAAATTGATGGCAGAAAATATAAAAGTGGGTTACGTTTAGGTTCTCTGGTGACAATAAAGAAATAAGAGACTCCGTCGACTTGGTGATGACATTCTTAATCATTTAAAATTATTTACTCAGTTATTCAATAATGGTAGGTTTCGTTGATCACGATTTGCAGCTCATTTAGTACTCATATTTTTTGCTGTTCGCTTAATTACAAACTATTAAATATGATGCATGGACAGTCAACGTGTTAATAGATAAAAGAATTTCAATTGGATCATAACAAAAATAATGTTTGACAATAATTTTGCTGACAGTTTGGCGGGAACTCGAGTTCCCGAGAAGTGATGGTTGAGTTTTTGTTTGATTAATGTAAAAATTATATATTGTGGGTTTTTTGATTAAACTTCAGAGTTTAGTTTCAGTGTCTAGTGTTTGTGCATAATGTTTGCAGTAATGAAATAAAAGCATGACTACATTTTTCGTGTGCTTCCAACGAGTCTGTCCTCAGTAAACCTACTATCACTTTACTGAGCGACTCCTGACTTGCTTCGACGTGACTGGACATTGACAGGATACGTTATGGACTTTGAAATTGTTTATTACTAAGAAAACTTGAAGAAGAATGTGCTAATTGCGCAACTGTCATATATGAAAGAAAAAAAATGTTTGTTCTAGTGACAGAGTTCTAACACTCAGCCCAATTCCAAGCTCGTCAAGTTTACACGGAATGAAGAGCAGCAGTAGTTCCCAAAAGCCGCGGTTATCGGAGACGCAGCGGCGCACTTCCACTTCTAGTAAGTAAACATATTTCAATTCGAGAGTAAAAAAAAATATTATACCTAGTGTCTCTATAGTTCTAGTTATCTCTTTTGATATTTTTATTTATTTACAATATGATATAAATCTTGCTTTATTTCTATCATCACTTGTATTACCACTTTTCCTGTTATTCTAGCTATCGTACTGCTTCTAAATATTTAACTACTTTATGTATATTAAAGACTTAGGATGTGTATGTATATGGTATATACGTAATAATTGTATGCACAAAATTAACGTAGAATAAAATATGTCTAACTACACCATCGCAGACAAATTGACATTTGGTTTTGTGATGTGTTTATCTAAATATAAAAAAATGTATCCAATACATCATCTACCTATGATCAAAATATTTATTTCCTGTCTACCCAACGGTTGTCAAGTAGAGGTCACTTTTAGTGGATAAGACCGCCTTTTGTGCATTTTCCAAGTATTGTGACATCTTGGAATCAAAAACAAATACTTACAAAAAGCTTACAAAAACAAGCAGCCATACAGAATAGTTTCAAAAGTTTTGGGTGAAGAAATTGGGAGAGCCGAACCTTCTCTTTCTTGAGAATCTCAGGGCGGAAGGAACGGATTTTTTTTTATAGACTAGTGGGCGGACGAGCAAGCGGTTCCACGTGATGGTAAGTGTTACCGCCGCCCATGGACACCTGCAACACCTACTCAAAAGGACGAGAAACGAAACATTATAATATAATAATAATACGAGTATAATTGTAATAATATATTTATATTATATGTATTTTATATGAAATATATATTATATGCATTTATATTATTTGTTGATAAATATGTATTTTCTTTACATTTGTATCTCCATATTGTCAATCAAACAACACAATCGTCTATTGCAACTTTTATGTTTCGTCAATAAAATAAATAAATGTAATACCTTCATAAGGACTTTTTAGTTAGAACTCAAGAAATGCAAAGTAGATTTTTTTAAACGGCTGGGTTTAGATGAGCACCACCACATCTTCCGTAATATTTTAACGTATAATTTTATTTAAATACGAAAAATCAGCTAATTGTGAACTTGTCCGTTGTACAGGTTTCTCAGCACAGGAAGTGGGTAGCTCGCCCCCCCCACAGATGGACATGGTTGGTTACACAACGTGGACGACACTGAATAGACATAGACGGTGAGTATATTTGCTACTATTTACCACATAAGTTTCTTGTATTTTAAAATCTTAAATTTTCGCGTTTTGTACACATTTTATATTGTAAATCTGGTCTGAACCTGTAAAACATTAAAGGTTTTTTGTTTACCTTTAATTTCTACTCGATGTGAAGCGATTGAAATTAAGAAATATAAAAAATTCAATCAAGAAATATAAAATATGAACTATTGTCGACGTGGAATCCAGTGATTAACAATGTTAAACCTTGCGATTTGTTGTCGAATACGTCCGCGGACATTGTTAGTGTAGTGTGTCGCAGACTCCGAATGTGAAGATCAAATGTGGGTAGTCGATAAAACTGCTCGCATTTCCCATCCTGGAATATCCGCCTCTTCAGTCAACTCGTGATCACGGCTGGTGTAACCCGAGCTGAAACATCGAGTAGAAATAAAAGGTAAACAAAAACATTCACAGTAGAGTCAATGTAATAGGCCACTTTTGACATTTCATTGACTTTGTGACGACATAACTTTGCGTCGGTTCCATAAATCCATTTAAGTTTATAAATTCATTACTGAACACTAAAAATATGTAACTTTTTTAATAAAAAAATATAAATTTGTCTTTATATCAAATTTAATAAGTTCGACGGTTAATTTGAACCCCACTACAAGGTTACGCCTGTCCACATTTATTCATTTTTAATAATAGGGATGTGATCTTTATAATCGAAGTAACTTGTAGAGAGAAAGGAATATCGAAAAAAGTTACCGTTACGATAAACAAATTAAGAGAACAATAAAATTATTAAATAATTAACATATCATAATTTAAATAAATACAATTATTAATTAATAAATAAATTAAAAAATATGTAATTAAATAAATATTTAATATATTATTTTAATTAAACTTAATTTAATTTAACCTCATTTAATATATTAATATATTAAAACTATATCTGAAATTAAAAAAGAAAAAGCCCGACCTATCTGGCCTATTTTACATACGGCGAAGAAAAGGAAAAGAAATAAGCCAGTTGTCGAAGTATTAATAATGCCGATGCAATTCGTAACCACATTTATGGTTATTTATTACATGAGAAAAGAGTATCCATCCAGAAAAAAACATTTATGTTCATTAAAAGAAGCAGGCTTATTTTCTGGTGGATTATCATCTTTAATAAAAACTGCGTGTACAAATGTTTCCATAGATGATTGGAAGAAAGAGGTAGAAAAAACAAAAAGATATAATGGAAGATTTTTAATGTGATTTAAGAATTGATAATAATAGCAACGATAGCAGTTTCAACGAATCTGATAGTTCCAACTAATAAATAATAATTTAATATAAACTGGTTTCATTATAATTTCCTTAATTAAGCTTCACTTTGAGGTCATGTGGCATACGTAGAAGGTTTCCAATGCTGTGTATGCTTTAAAAATATTGCAGAATTATTTTTTTATGAACACTACAATCGATTCACTAATATATGACTTATATATCGATTTTTGTTTTTAATCGATAATTGCTGTTAGATTACCACACTATGACATCCACTTTGACACGTCAAAAGTGGCCTATTACATTGACTCTGCTTTAATTTTACGCGTTCACAACCTATTGGCGATATATGGTAAAATTCCTTGTATTTTATTGTCATTACTTATTTATATTGATAATGGAACACAAAAGTACGCAGGCATCATTCAATTATTGACATAGCAACATATAACATAGAAAGTGTGCTAGGATGTATGTTAATAAGGCACAAGGACAGAAGTTTTCTTCTCAAATGAGCGGGTTCTGATCAGGTACGACATCGTTATAAAGAATGTACGCATTGGTTTTTATAACTAATGTATTTTCTGTTATGTTAAAATAAATAAAAAAGTTCTCTATAACGATTTCTCTTAAGAATTCCACAGCGTACCTGCTAAAAACCCGCTCATTTGAGAAGAGAACATCTATGTCCCTTCTCCTCGCTAACATTTTATTAATATCGTATAACGTCGGAGGTTAGTACGAGATAAAACCTCCCCCAGTAAGCGTGCGCGCGCTGATATACCGATCCGGGACAAAAAGCGACATACCACTCAACAGCGATGCCAATGACAACTTGCCTTGCAAAAGCCTAATTACATACATTATAATAGGCAAGTTACGCCGAACTTCTAATGTATTACATCCAACCATTCCTACGACAAACAATGATGAATATAAATACGGATAATAGCCGTACATGCATGCATCTGAGAAATAATCTTAAAACTTTTTCCAACACGAGAGTATACGTACTTTCATGCTGATTCCAGACGATCGCGTACGACAGTCTGTGGAAGTTTGTTAACGTCACCGGTCGTTTTCACGGTTTCGTGACCGCTTACCTGTGCTGATTCGAGTTTTGTGTTATTTTAATTATATTTTAAAAACGTAAACGTAAAAACGCTAGTCGTTCCTTCACCGGCGGAAAACCGTGCTGTGAACAAGCATATATGGTTTGTCTACGGCGCGGCTAACTTGCCGTACCATAGTTAAACCGTGTCGTCAACAAGGGGCTAACTGTTTTAGATTTGAGCTTTTAACTAAAGGCTTCTTGTATATCAAACATTAAAAATTTGGACTAATATTCAATGGCCTTTAACGTTCGAGTTTTAAAAGTTTATTAGCGGTCACCTAGCGCTCGAACGTCGAGCGCTCAACGCTCATTTATACAACATTAATCACAGGTGTTGATAGACATTAATGATTATATCAATAGAACGTATCGTAGAGAACATGTGTCATTCCGCAGGCCTCACTTATCAGAAAGCGCAGCGTCTGGTTCGAGCGACATCGATGATCTCAGTTGGTTGCTCTCAGACTCAAACCGTCGCACGAAACCCTTCTCCTCGCTACGTGACAGAACGAAACATACCAGGGAGAGGATGTCTAAGCAGAGGTAAGACCTTTTATATATTTTTTTTATACCGACGGCCGCGAAACCGACTAATGGGTCATTTACACAAGGAGAGTTTCTCGAACGCGAGTTTCTGAACATCCGCCATAACATAGAACTGGATAGAACTCTGCACTTCCAAAATCCTCACCACCGAACTTCACTATTATCTCAGGGTTGTATGTATGTAAAGCGATTGAAATTAAGAAATATAAAAATCGGGAATTATTTAAATCGGGAAGATGGATATAAACTGTCGTCGACGTGGAATCCAGTGATTAACAAATTTAAACCTTGCGATTTACCGTCGAAAATGTCCGCGGACATTGTTATACTATTTCCATTTCTTTATTTTCTCGATGACAGTTCTAATTTGATAGTTGTAGTGTTGTGACCAAATAAGTAATGATATCGATCGCATATATTTATTATATTTTGAACAAAGACAAATACAACAAAAACATTCAAATATATTTTTTCAAGGTGGGAACACTCAATGGCCCACCGCCATTTTGTGTTTGTTTTAATCTGTCACTCGCAACAAGACGGTCGTGCTAGTCACTACATTTCTGTTCGCTGAGTTTTTTCACATTATCCATACGTTACGTTGTGTATTTTGTGTTCCTCCGTGTTGATTGCTGCCCAGCTGTCAAATATCAAAATGCCGAAAGGATCTGTTCTGAAAAGGCAGGCGAGAGAACTGGTGATCAAGGTTCGTAATTACTTTGAAGCAGAGTATCAAAATGGTGGCCCGCTATTACCACTGTCGCAAGTGCGAGAGCGTGTTGCGGCCGCATTAGGAATTAGTGGACCTACTGTTTCAAAAATTACTACCGAAGCTTACGGTACAAGCGGCATGCAGGAAAATAAGCTTCGTACGCCGAAGAAAAAACGCCAATCACGTCGTGTGACATCGGTTGACAACTTCGACGCTGACGCTATTCGCCGTCATATATATGACTATTACTTGCGCAAAGAAATTCCAACACTTAAAAAACTTGTTGTTTCTTTACGTGAATGTGGTTTGTTCCATGGCCAAAAATCGTAATTAAGCTTGGTTTTGAAAGAAATTGGATTTTGTTATAAAAAATCGGACAAACGTAAAATATTGATGGAGCGTCACGACGTTGCTATGGTTCGCTGCGAATTTTTGAGCGAAGCCAAAAAGATATCAGATTGGTCAAATGTTATTTTCACTGACGAGACTTGGTTAAATGCAAACCACACAGTATCTAAGAACTGGACTGACGACACCGTCGCTTCCACTAGTTTCCAATGGGAAAAGGTGAACGCTTCATCATATGCCATGCAGGGTCTACGAAAGGATTCATGTCAGATGCTTTACTGGCCTTTAAATCCAAGAAAACAGTGGACTACCACGATGAAATGAACGCGGAGATTTACGAAGGACGGTTTAAAGAAATGGTGCAATCTCTGGAAGAACCGTCGATAATTATTATGGACAACGCTACATATCACTCCAGACAAATTGATAAAATGCCGACGCAGGCCAATAAAAAACAAGAGATAATTGACTGGCTCCAACGTCATGGCGAAAATGTGGATAATATTTTATTAAAAGTACAATTAGTGAATATTTTAAAATCGAAAAAAAGCCTCCCTAAAAGATATGTTATCGACGAAATAGCTGCCGAATGTGGTCATTGGGTTCTTCGACTTCCGCCGTATCATTGCCAGTACAATGCTATAGAACTAATATGGGCACAAATCAAAGGACACGCCGCTCGAAACAATACCCATCCCCCTTTTACGGCAAACAAGATGTTAGATTTATTAAAAAATGCATGTGCGGAAGTAACTGCCGAAAACTGGGAAAAAAATGTGAGAAGAACCCAAAACATTATAGCGTCGGATTGGGAAATTCATGTGGCATTCGATAATATAGAAGTACAGGAACTTATAATAAATGTTGGGGAGAGCTCATCGAGTGACAGTGACGATTCATCAGATTTTGATTAAAATAAATAAATAAAGATTACCTGTCATTATAATTATTTCGTTTCATTGTCGAGTACCTACCTATACCTACTTATTTTACAACAGCTTCGAAAATTTTAAAGAAGTTGGCATTATCAATCAAGAATTAACACGTGTAACATCTTGTAATGAAATATAATATTAGTTAATAAATTTGTACAAAAGTATCCGGCAGTAGTTTAGTTTCTTACATTTTGTAAAAAAATATCGGATCTGTTATCGTGTTACGTTTATCGATAGGTCATGATATATATATATATATATATATATATATATATATATATATATATATATATATATATATGTATATATATATATATATATATCATGATTTTATGTGGAATTATGAAACAAGATGACTGTATTTTCATTACAATAAATGAAAACTAATTTAATAGTAATAAAAACCGCCAGTAATGTAATGATTAAAAAAAATCGTATGTTCTAGTAGTCGATTTTGATTGTAACATTTCCAAGTTATTATAATAAAAACACAGTCGATCGACTAACTACATCCCTAAAATTGCTTTCTGGCTGACGTGACCGTGGTAATGAAATATGACGTCTTGGTGCCTAATTTTTGTTCGGAGTTTTAGGCGTTGACGCTAGAACAAAGTTATATCGACCACTGTGTGTGAGCTGTCATCGAGAAAATAAAGAAATGGAAATAGTATAGTGTAGTGTGTCGCAGTCTTTCCGAATGTGAAGATCAAATGTGGGTAGTTGATAAAACTGCTCGCAGTCAACTCGTGTCCACGGCTGGTGTAACTCGTGCCGAAACGTCGAATAGGAATAAAAGGTAAACAAATACCTGTATTATACGCGTTCAGACCCGATTTAGAATATAAACAGTATACAAAACGCGAAAGTTTAAAAAGTTAGATCCGCCATAAGCCAGTATAAACAATTGTTATCATTATCCCATCACTGTTATTCTTGTTGTCATCGAGTTTTTATCATCATGTGAACATTTTAGGCAAGAACTGTATGGTAGTTTGGTCGCATACGAGAATCGTATACAATATTCTCGTCCGAACCGTTCGGGAAATTCTCATTGTGTAAACGAGCCATAAGCACGCGCTGCGATTTTCGACAAATACTCTGTTCGTGCAAACAGCCAGAGACTTTATTATCCTTTTAAATCACTTTTAAATCGTACAAACGGTTTCTCTGCTACTGTATTAATAATAGCATCTATGTCTTGCTGTTATCCATTCTTGAAGAAACCCCCCCCCCCCCCCTCCCCCTACCACCAGACCTTCTTCTTCTTCTTCTTCTCAGCCCTTGGACGTCCACTGCTGGACATAGGCCTCCCCCATTGTCCGCCATTTAGACCTATCGGCAGCGACCTGCATCCAGCGGGTGCCCGCAACCTTTATGAGGTCGTCTGTCCATCTAGCAGATGGACGTCCTCGGCTTCGTCCGCCGGTACGTGGTCTCCATTCGAGAACCTAGACCAGACCTAGTTTCTTTTAAAAAAAAATGGCAATGTGCAATTAACACATTCTTCTGGTGTCAAGTTTCTTTTTAATAAACAATTTCTAAGTCTAAAACGTATCCTGTCAATGTCCAGTCCCGTCGAAGTAAGTCAGGAGTCACTCACGAAAAATGCAATCTTACGCTTTTATTTGATTATCACAAACATGATGCACAAAAATAATTGTGAAGTTTAATAAACTCATTATTAAACTACAAAACATGCAATACACAATTATTACAATAATTAAAAAAAACTCAACTTCACTTCTCGAGTTACAATATTACACATTACACGAGTTACCGTTACAATATGTGAACGTTTTTAATGCAGCCTGCTAGACTACGACTGGATGCCCCTGCAGCTGGGCGAGACTTCCCGCGTGCTGCTCACCCCCCCACCGGCCCCGACCTCGGCTCCCGCGCGCCTCACCTGTCACCCGCCGCCCGCGTACATCGGCATCTGTCTGCCGAGGGATATCAGCGAACTGTTCCCCAAGTGAGTACTGTATACGACTGTCTAGGCAGCCTGCTGGACTACGACTGGATGCTGGACGAGACGATCGGCATGTCATTGTGTCTGCAGAGGGACATCAATGAACTGTTCACCAAGTCAGTATTATTCTCAACACAGTAGTACTTAATTGCACGGCAATCGAAAGCTAGTTAGTTATATAATTTTTTTAAGCAAATAAATATGAGCTGAAAAATACTGAACGGGCAGCAAATCGATGGCAGCAAATTTAAAGGTGGGTTAGGTTCTCTGGTGACTATAAAGAAACAGGAGTACCACGAAGCTGGACTTCATTGACTTCCTCACAACATTCTTAATAATGTGTAATTATTTATTTCAGTAATTCTAAAATATGTTGTTTTGTTGATTATGATTTGCTGCCCATTTATACTCCGTCCACTTTGTTATTTTCTATTTGAAGTTTGCAAGCCTAGTTATTTTCTATTTGACGTTTGCACGCCTAGTTATTTTCTATTTGACGTTTGCACGCGTATCAAGTTCCGTATATTTTGAAAGTCAAGTGTAATCGAAACAATGTCATACTTGTTGAGGGCGAAGAAATAGTGACGTTCTCTGAGTCATACCACAGACATATACAGTATATTTAGAAGACAAATTAGGTAGGTAGGTAATGTGTTAGTTATTTATTATTCTGAACAGTCAGATAATTACGTCGTCTTTGTCTGACGAACTTGACTCGTTTGTTGGCGTGTCCTCATTTACGTTTATTATAAATTCTTGTTCACGCAGGTTATCAAAGTCGATGCCAGACATTATTAATCTTTTTGTCCTCTCCACCACATTTGTCCAATTTGCAGTAGTCACGTGTGCACACACACGAGTCCTTTTAAAATTATAGCATGTTTTTGCCGTAATTGGAGGATTCGCGTTATTTCTGTCGGCGTATCCTTTAATTTATGCCCATATCAGCTCTATTGCGTTATATTGGCAGTGGTTTGGGGGAATCCTGACGACAGAGTGTGGCCATGATGTGCTGCCATTTCGTCAACAACATAGCGTTGTTGTTTTCTTTCTTTCAATATTTTTAATAGCTCCACTTTTAGCATGGATTCATCTACATTGTCACATAGCCAGTTAATAATTTCTGATATTTTATTGACATTTGCCATAAGTAGATAAGTAGATCAATAGTAGATGGTTCTTCCAGTAATAGAAGTAAGTCCTGGAACAATCACCTTTCGAATATCTCGGCATTCATTTCTTCATGGCAGTCGACCGTTTTTTGCAATTTGAATGCGAGTAGCGCATTTTCAACAAACAAAATGGCATATAATAAGCTGGTCTCCCTTTCCCATCATCGGCACCATTGAGATGAAAGCAGCAGTGTGTTGGTTTGCATTGAGCCAAGTTTCACCAATAAAAATGCCATTTGTCCAGTCTTCTATATTTTTGCTACTCGCAAAAATTTGCAGCATGCAATAGCAATGTGTTCGCGTTCCCTTAAAATCTTACGCTTGTCGGATTTTTTATACGAAAAGCCAATTGTTTTCAGTATCTTTGATAATGATGATTTTTGACCACCCAACAGACCACTACTACCACGCAGAGAGAGTACTAACTTTCTGAATGTTGGAATTTCTGTAATAATCATATCAGGACTAGCCTGGCTTTGGGAGGAGGTGGGTTTAGGGGGCTGCTGCTTAGGGACGGGTTTGAGGGCCGTCTCAGGTGCGGCTGGAGTGATCCTCCTCCAAGATTTCTGCGCAGGTTTAGGAAGCGAAGGGAAGTTCGCGGGTGTGAGCACAGTGGCTGGGGTGGGTTGCGCAGAAGGCGCGGGTATAGGTGCTTTCACTTGCACCGACGTGAGGGGGGCCAGGTGCGCCTGCGTAGGAGAGCGCTTGGCGGGGGTGGGGGCCTAGCGGGGACCCTCCTGGAGGGCCTCCGCGGCACTTTAGGGCATCCGCGATAATTCGCGGGATGCCCCAGCTGTCCGCAGAGGTAGGAGCGGTCCTACCGGTACTGGGCAAAATTTTGGAAAGAGTACTCCTTCTGAGTGCTCCACAGATTGGCAACCAGATATCCGAGTGCCAGCACGGATTTACCTCAGGTAAATCCACAGTGTCGGCGCTCCGAACAATAATAGGCGCGGCTAAGTATACGTCGGCGAAATACGTACAGGCGATATTTCTGGACATCTCCGGGGCCTTCGATAACGCCTGGTGGCCGATGATCATGGTCAAAGCCAAAAGGGGGGGTTGTCCGCCTAACATCTATAGGATGTTAGCGGACTACTTCTCTAACCGTCGGGTGGGCCTGTTCGTCGGGGACCGGGTAGAATGGAAGGTCTCCACTATGGGATGCCCACAGGGATCGGTACTGGGACCCGCGCTCTGGAATCTTCTGATGGATGACCTGCTTCGGCTACCGCTCCCGCCGGGGGTTCAACTCGTGGCGTACGCGGACGATGTCACGGTCCTCATCGAGGCACAGTCTAGAGCTAAAATAGAGGCACTGGCGGTCAGTATCCTTAAGGATATTAATGAGTGGGGGGTCCGTAATAGACTGGGATTTTCCGCTGAAAAGTCGCAAACTATGACTATCAGGGGGAAGTTCCAGAGACCACCCACTATTCGGTTTAACGGTGTTTCGGTGGGGAGTGTCACATCGGCCAAAGTATTGGGGGTGGTAGTGGACTCGGGCCTATTGTTCGTTGAGCACGCCAAATACATAGGTGATAGTGCATTTAAATCATTTGGGAAGATGTCCCGTGTGTCAGCCTCTTCGTGGGGAATTTGATTCCGGGGCCTCAGGATCTTGTACCGAGGCACGTATGTGGCGACACTCACCTATGCCGCGGCGTGTTGGTATGAGCGTGCGTCCCTTTACGTCGTTCGGAGCGTCTTATTGCGCACCCAGCGGCCTTCGCTGATATTGTTAACTAAGGCGTATAGATCAGTAAGCACGCTCGCTCTTCCGGTACTGGCGGGCGTGTTTCCGGCGGACCTCGAGGTGATTCGTGCTGGCAGGACGGAACTGGCGCGCTCGTTCGCGACCAGGGAGGAGGCGCGTGCTAGGGGGCAGGCCATTTGGAATCAGACGGTGGCGAGTTGGCAGGAAAGGTGGGTTGGCGAGGACAAGGGCAGAGAGCTATTTAGATTTTTCCCGGACGTGGCGGCTCGACTCAAATCGCGTTGGATCGAGCCGGACTATGAAACATCGCAGATACTCACTGGGCATGGCTGCTTTCGAAAGAGACTTCACGATATGAAGCTATGCGAGAATAGTTTGTGTGAGTGTGGCATGGAAGACGAGGACTTGCACCATGTCTTATGGTCCTGTCCTCTATATGAGGAAGAGCGACAGAGAATGTTAGAGGGAATCACATGACAGGATGTGGGACCGGTGTTTTACGCCGATCTCGTCTCCTCTGAGGCGAACTTCCGAAGGCTACGGGAATTTGCACACCGATGGCATAAGATAAGGAGCCCAGGAGAGCTGCTCGGCGTCGAAGTCGCGTAATGTATAGTCAACAGCCCCAGAAAGGGGAGAGTGGCTCAGGGACACGGGTAAAGAAAATACTTGTAGGGAGGCAGAGTAGATACGCGCCGCAACATAGCCCTCAGCAGGCGAACGGCGCGTACCTCCCGACGATTGGGTCCGTATAACCAAAAGGTTGGTAGGACCATGGGAAGGAGGTGGGTCATGTCCGCAGAGGTAAGAGCGCGATACAGAAGAGCGATGGAGGACGCGGAATCCTCATACTTCAGGAAAGTTGCAGACAGCGGTAACCAAGACCCATGGGGCTTGGCATTCCGCGAAGCAAGTGGGCGCGTCCGGCCGCCGAGTAACGTCGTCAACGGCCTGAAGTATGCGGAGGGGCATGCGGAGAGTGTTGACGTGGCCCTGAGCGGACTGGTCCGGGCTCTGTGTCCCGATGACGATCCGTCACGGGACTCGGAGTATCACCGGCTGGTCCGCTTAGTGGCGTCGTTCCCACCCTCTGGCACCGACGCGTCTCCACCGACCAGGGATGCTCTGGATGCCATAGTCAGGCGGTTGCCTAACACGGCTCCGGGACTAGATGGCCTCACGGGAAGGATTCTTAGGCAAGTATGGGCGGTGGCAGCTGCAGAATTTTCTGCAGTTGTCGCCAAGTGTGTTAGTGAGGGAATTTTTCCTGATGTATGGAAGGATGGACGATTGTTAGTGTTGCCTAAGAACAATAGGAAATCACTGTCTGATCCCAAGGCTTACCGTCCGATCACGCTCCTACCGGTACTGGGCAAAATTTTGGAACGAGTACTCCTTCTGAGTGCTCCACAGATTGGCAACCAGATATCCGAGTGTCAGCACGGGTTTACTTCAGGTAGATCCACAGTGTCGGCGCTCCGAACAATAATAGGCGCGGCTAAGTATACTTCGGCGAAATACGTGCAGGCGATATTTCTGGACATCTCCGGGGCCTTCGATAACGCCTGGTGGCCGATGATCATGGTCAAAGCCAAAAGGGGGGGCTGTCCGCCTAACATCTACAGGATGTTGGCGGACTACTTCTCTAACCGTCGGGTGGACCTGTTCGTCGGGGACCGGGTGGAATGGAAGGTCTCCACTATGGGATGCCCACAGGGATCGGTACTGGGACCCGCGCTCTGGAATCTACTGATGGATGACCTGCTTCGACTACCACTCCCGCCGGGTGTTCAACTCGTGGCGTACGCGGACGATGTCACGGTCCTCATCGAGGCACAGTCTAGAGCGAAGATTGAGGCACTGGCGGTCAGTGTCCTTCGGGACATTGGTGAGTGGGGGGTCCGTAACAGATTGGGATTTTCTGCTGCAAAGTCGCAAACTATGACTATCAAGGGGAAGTTCCAGAGACCACCCACTATTAGGTTTAACGGTGCTTCGGTGGGGAGCGTCACATCGGCCAAGGTGCTAGGGGTGGTGGTGGACTCAGGCCTATCGTTCGTGGAGCACGCCAAATACATAGGTGAAAGTGCATTTAAATCATTTGGGAAGATGTCCCGTGTGTCGGCCTCTTCGTGGGGAATTCGATTCCGGGGCCTCAGGATCTTGTACCGAGGCACGTATGTGGCGACACTCACCTATGCCGCGGCGTGTTGGTATGAGCGTGCGTCCCTTTACGTCGTTCGGAGCGTCTTATTGCGTACCCAGCGGCCTTCGTTGATCTTATTGACGAAGGCATATAGATCAGTAAGCACGCTTGCTCTTCCGGTACTGGCGGGCGTGTTTCCAGCGGACCTTGAGGTGATTCGTGCCGGCCGGTCGGGTCTGGCGGGCTCGCTCGCGACCAGGGAGGAGGCGCGTGCTAGGAGGCGGGCCATCTGGAGTGAGACAGTGGTCAGCTGGCAGGAAAGGTGGGTTGGCGAGAATAAGGGCAGAGAGCTGTTTAGATTTTTCCCGGACGTGGCGGCTCGACTCAAATCGCGTTGGATCGAGCCGGATTATGAAACATCACAGATACTCACTGGGCATGGCTGCTTTAGAAAGAGACTTCACGATATGAAGTTGTGTGAGTGTGGCATGGCTGACGAGGACTTGCACCATGTTTTATGGTCCTGTCCTCTATACGAGGAGGAACGACAGAGAATGCTGGAGGGAATCACAAGACAGGAGGAGGGTCCGGTGTTTTACTGCGACCTCGTTTCCTCAGAGGCGAACTTCCGTAGGCTACGAGAATTTGCACACCGATGGCACAAGCTAAGGAGCCCAGGAGAGTTGCTCGGCGTCGAAGTCGCGTGATGTGTACGTTGAAACAGCCCCAGAAAGGGGAGAGTGGGAACGGGACATAGGAAAGGAAATACTTGTAGGGAGGCAGAGCAGATACGCGCCGCAACATAGCCCTCAGCAGGCGAACGGCGCGTACCTCCCGACGATTGGGTCCGTATAACCAAAAGGTTGGTAGGACCATGGGCGAAGGTGGGTTTGTCCGCAGAGGACACAGCCGGGGGGGTCCTCGGCGCCCTTGGGACGGGTGCAGCTGCTGGTGCCGTGGTCACCCAAGTACTTTACGCAGCGGGGTCTCGCGTAACAATTACGCGCTGCGCGGCCATAGTATTGGCAATTGTGACATTGCCCAATACCGCCACGCTTGTGGGGGGTCTCGAAGGAGAGACCGGAGAGCCCGCAGATAGAGCGGGCGTCGAAGACTTTCTTACCCTCTGGGGTGAGGGAAAGGACAACCAGGACTAGGTTGTAAGGGGTCCTGTCGCGCCCCTTGTAAAGTCGGTGCACTTTCAGCACTTTCGAGGATCTTATCTTCTCCCAATTGGAGAGGGAGGCCACGGACCACGCCGCGAAGACGACGCTCCTCTTCCATAGCGTAAGTGTGGAAGGAGATTTTCTCCTTCCGAAGGTATGAGGTTAAGGACCTGAAGTCCTTGGAGGAGAGGACTTGGACCTTGATGGCCACCGGGCTGTTGGAGGCCTTTGTGAAGGAGATCTTTAATGTCTCCATGGCGGCGCGGACGTGTCGGACGTGCTTTTCGGTGCTAGTAACCGCGGGCGGGGGGGTGCTCTGGCGAGAGCGGGAAGCCGTGGCAGGCTGAACTACGGAGTCCGACTTAGCGAACTTCGGGGGTGCAGAGGGGGTAGGGGAGGAGGTCTTTGTAGACCTCTTCCTTTTCTTGCCGACGATGGTGAAGCCATCGTCGGAAGATTCCGCCTCAGATGCGGAGTCGGAGTCTGAGGAGGGCTGGACTACGTCCATTCCCTCCTGGGAGACGGGGTAGGGAGATGCGGGGCTCTCGGGGTGAGCCGCGGGTTTTTGGGGGGCTGGGGGGGCTAATCTCTGGGATAGAGATTTGTAGACTTCCGGATGGGAAGTTTTGAGCAGCGATATTATGTCGTCGCTACTGATCGTAGCCATAGTTGGCTGGGGTGGGGGAAGAGCGAGAGGGGGAGAAACGTCCTGTCGCTATCTCTATCACCCCGGGTTGATGGGCCCGAGGATGTGTAACCCTCCCTGCTGGGTGTAAGCAGGGAGGTGAGTGCCTTCTGTGAGCCCTAAGCTTGTGATCCGTCGCCAATCTTATTGTGCGACGGGGCCCTACGGTGTCTAGTGCGAAGGGTGTAGACACACCCAACCGACACTAGGTGTGTAGCTGTGGAGGCAAACCAGAGACTAGGCCGACTAGGAGATCCCCCAAGGCCGGTTGTCTAGATCCCGTTCAATTGACTGCCTCACCCTGAAGGGGCTTGGCTGGTGTAATTGGGTCAACACCCCGCTCGGATCGTTGGCACCGTTAGGTTTCCACCGAGGACCACGAAACAGTGGATTTTCCCAGAAGGGGCAAACTGCAGTTGCGTTGCAGGAGTTCTTGACGAATCAGTCGCCGCCTTGAGAAAGGCAGCTTTTGATTTGAAGTCGGGGAGACTTCAAGTATCGCTGCGGCAAGCGCAACGGAGCCAGGCGTCCGATCGCTAGCGCGGTCGGAAGCGGGGTGTGGGACCGCCTTGAGAAAGGCAGCCTTCGGTTTGAAGTCAGAGAGAGACTTCGGGCAGCGCTATGGCTAGCGCAAGGAGCCGGACGTCCGATCGCTAGCGCGGTCGGAAGCGATGTACGCCACCTTTAATTTGCGATCATATCAGCTCTATTGCGTTATACTGGCAGTGGTATGGGAGAATCCTGACGATAATGTGGCCATGTTCTACTGCCACTTTATCAACAACATAGCATGGTTGTTGTTTTCTTTCTTTCAATATTTTTAACAGCATTTAACCTTTAGTATGGATTCATCCACGTCCTCTCAATTGTCACGTGGCCAGTTAATAATGAATAATTATAGTATTTTTTTTTGCTGCCTGTTTAAATATAAGCCATTTTTTTATACATATTTATATGAGCAGGATTAGGATAAATTGCAATTTGGCGATATAATTGTGCTATTTAGTTGCTTACGTGAGAATTTATTATATTAAATTAGCTATATTTATTACGTAACACAAAAAAAATTACACAAGCGATATGATACACCGAAACTGCGCCCATCTTTTATCTTTCTTGTGTTTTTGTGTTTTACCATTTTTGGTTGCAAACGACGCATATGCAGTTAGATATTATTAAGTCTTTATGAAAAAATGCATTTGTGACTTTTTGGATTTAATAAATGCACAAACGGAGATCAAACAATTCTATTGGGTTGTTTAACTATAATAAGTTTTTAATTGTTTATCTTAACTGTTTCTATGTTTCTATGTATGCGCTACTTTGTGCCGATAAAATAAAATCTGTATGTATCCATCTATCAATTCAGAGATGACACGGAAGATGGAAATACAAATGGCGAAGAGAAGCCGGAAGTTGTAAGTGGAAGGGAGCGCGTGCCGTCGTATTTGGCAGACTCGAGTAACGCAAGCACTGAGAACAAGTCGCGCGCCACGCCCGACAGTCACGTCGCTTCTCATAGAGGTACCTATATTCACTTCTTAAGCCTCTCCCAGAGGTGTACAAATATTTCTATAATTTTTTTCGGAAATTATTGTACCTACTCAAAACTCTTTAGAAATAGCAGCCACACACGACCCGCAAATATTTGTGGATCAGTTTTCACAGACTGTGAACATAATGGTCGACCATTTGGTACTGTAGTATTTATGTTCCTTTAAATATATATTTCATCTGTTCCACCACTCAAAATTTATAATTCCGAAAAAAATAAGGGTTCCAAAGAATTGGTTCTCCTTGTAATAATGCAATAAATTCCAATGCAAGCTCATTCGTCCTCTCCATTATATACATAGAAACGGAATAATCGTTCACTTCTTATGTACATGTATCAACCTATAACGTCTCAGTGCAGGGCACAGGTCTACTCTAGTAAATCACTTTATTTATAAGAATAACGTCATACTTGAATGAACATATCACAGAATACCTTTTCATCCAGTGGGTTGCCGAACTATCTGGCTATTTGCCATTTTAACTGTTATTGGCGGTTACTGATCTAGCTGTGGTTATTTAACATCATTTAATTGTGATGTATCACCATAATAATGTATATATTTTATTTTTATTCAGAAGCTGCGAGCTCGGTTACGGCTCTCAGTACTATATCGGCTGGAGTCAGCACTGGAAATGCCGTATCAGAAGCAGCTAGTAAAACCACCATTACGATCACTACTGAAGCGCCAACCATTAACACAGAGGATAAAATAACCACAGTATCAAATACGAAAATAACAAGCACAGTTACAAACATGAATGTGACAAATACCGTCACAAATTGTACGTCGAGTGTCGCAAGCGTAGAAGTAACGAGTACGGCGATCAGCGTCACAGTTATATCTTCCAATACTAGCACGGTATCTAATACAGTACGAGCTGCAGGCATTACGCGAGCGAATTCTATAGCCGCTGTAACGAGTACCACGACGTCCACTGGTGGCTCGATACCGAATACTGGAATGAATAAAGAACCGAGTGAAAGTAATATAAATAATCCAGTGGAAGGTAATCGTAAATGGAGACACGTGGCGGCTGATTGTATTGCGTGTGTTCGTACAAGACCACCTTCAGCTCACGAGTTGCGTGAAGCTTTCTTTGCCGGTAAGAATATTTTATATGAAACGTCATTTATTTTTGTTTTTATGGGCGAAATGCAGTTGTTAAAATCTCTTGTCATATCAAATTCCTTACACGTTTTTTTTTTTTAATACGGATGTTTTTTTTTTTTTTATAGACTAGGGGGCGGACAAGCAAGCGGTCCCACGTGATGGTAAGTGTTACCACCGCCCATGGGCACCTGCAACACCAGGGGGCATGCGGGCGCGCCGCCGACCTTGCAAAATCCTATTCACAGCTCTCTTGAAGAACCCCATATCGTAGCTCAATGGAAAGACCTCTTGAGGCAGTTCGTTCCACAGCCTACGGGTTCGCGGTATAAAATAGTTTTTGGACCGCATAGTGCGCGACACCTCCGTATCGAGGAAATGCGGATGGACCGCACTTCTGTGACGGGAGGTGCGGTTGTAGAAACCCGAGGTGGGAATTATATTAAACAATTCTTCAGAGCATTCCCCATTGTACAGGCGGTCGAACACACAGAGAGACGCAACGTCCCTCCGAATGCTAAGGGATTCTAAACCGCCCGTGAGAGTGGGATCGTCGACAATACGAACAGCACGTCGTTGGATAGAGTCAAATGGGTCCAATTGGTATTTCGGTGCGCCGGCCCAGAGATGAGAGCAGTACTCCATATGTGGCCTCACCTGAGCTTTGTAAAGCATAAGGAGTTGCCCAGGTTTGAAGTACCGCTTCGATCTGCTCAGCACACCGAGCTTTTTGGAGGCCATTTTGGCCTTATTGTCCAGATGACCCCTGAATTCGACTTTGCTGGAGATGTCGATACCAAGGATCCCGATACTCTCCAAGATCTTAAGAGGTATGCTCTGAAAGCGAGGTGCTACAACAAAAGGGGTTTTTTTTAGCGGTGAATGCACAGACTTGCGTCTTACTGGGGTTGAAATCCACTAGGTTCATAGAACCCCAAATCGAGACTAGATCTAAAGAGTCTTCGATTTCAGACACAAGTCTGGCGCGACTCTCTTCCACTTCGACCTGAGGGATGTTGGCGCTGCCCCTGTACAAGGTGTCTCCAGTACTGTCATCTGCATAGCAACGTATGTCACCAATTTGCAACAGGTCGTTGATATGCAGAAGGAACAGAGTTGGGGATAACACGGAGCCTTGCGGGACGCCAGCGTTAATAGACATGGTGTCGGAGCAGCTACCATCGATAACGACTCTGATGCTCCGTCCAGTCAGGATGTTATTTATATTGTGTAACCAACAGTTACACAAAAAATGGCCTAGTATCAGTAGTCCGGTAATTAGACCGGACTGTTGAGACTTTTCAGTCTCAGTAGTTCGATTGCGTGCATCAACCGAACGTCTGAGCCGCTCGTATATCAGTAGTCCGGTTAAGCGGACTACTGATACAAGAGCGGCCCAGATGTTCGGTGATACAGTACAACCGGACTATTGAGTCTTTTAGTTCGGTGTTAACACTTCAGTGGCTACTTCAGCAAAAGGACTCAAATAAGAAACTGTTCAAAAAAGTAAAGTTACACAAATAGAAAATATTTATTTTGAATGATAGGTACAAAAATAATGGCAAACTTCTGCTATCTATTTCTTCCAATACACCAAGCATTCAACAAAAATACTAACTTCTATTTTTTCAACACATTAAATATATACATAGGTATAGCAAAGTTATTTTTTGGAAAGAGCAAACTTCTATTTTGTCCAAGACGCCAAGTATAAAGCTATTTTATACAAACAAATAGAGATATTAATTTCGCCACAAGTTAAGTGCATCTGGGCTTCTTTAATAAAATCGTGTTTTTTTATGTCGGATTTACTTCGTTTAGACAATGATTTTTCAATTGATCGACTTTGAAATTCGCGAGGGTGTCATCGTCGTTTAGCACGTTCAGTATTTGCACCATACATGGATCAGTCTATTAATCAGTCTATTTATTGTGAAATTTCATGCTTCTACGACATTGTTCGTACGATGACGCTCCCCGAATACGCACCATTTATTAATGAAGTTCGGTTTCATCCAATATTTCTCGAAGTAATTTTTTAATTTGATAATTTTTTCATCTTGTACTGGCATTTCGTTAGATGTGATATAGCGCCAGCCATCCTTTATTTTATTTATTGACAGCAATGGCAGTATACAGCACAAATGAATTATACGTTTGTGATTTCTCGATTTTAGCCCAATTTTTTTCGATTTCCGGAACAAAGCATTTCGAAAGTGAAAATAGCAACCATGAATGGCAGCGGCGTTTGTATGGCAGCATTCTCAAAGTCAACATGAGCGTCTTCAGGTTCCCACTCAGGAATCTGAGATTTTATTAATTGCAATACCATCGTGTAAGCTTTTTCATTTTGATGAGACATAAAAATATATGTTAACGGAATAACATTTGTACTTTCAATGCCGCTCCCCAAGTCTCCATGAATGCTGTACAACTGTGAAAAAGGCTCCGGTGACGCCATGACGGTACCATCCATGAAAAAGCGTTTCAAGCATTTCATATGTGATCGTGCGTGCGTCTTTACTACAGAAAATGACAATTTTAATTTCGCCATCAAAGTCTCCTAATAAAAACTCACGAAATTGTAATGGCACCTCAACTTCGTTATAATTTGTTGCACGTATTTTATGGACCTCGGCAATTGAACGCATTTTTCGATATATTGATTTTTTTTTTGAGTGAAAGTAGGGACGGGACAGGTTGAGAGGCTGCTAAGTCTAACCCCTTTTTTCTAATTGTCAGCACACATTTTCGGAATACTCTCGGAACAGCTTCTGTTCCTTGTGCAGCTTCATCAACACAATCATTAATTAAGACGTCGATTTCATTTTGCGTTATGTCCGATTTGCATGTGTGGTCACCACTAACCTTAGTAATTATATCCTCATCCTAAAACATAATACTTGCTATATAATATGACCCTGGGTTATAATATGACCTGATGACGATATGTTAGAATTTTATAAAATAAAAAAACATTAAAAAAAACCTGTACCAAAGGCAGCATTCACTACACGCGCTAAGTGTAACCACACAAGATGCAGTCTACCGAAAATACTGTGAGATACCAGATGTGGGTACTTACTTTTGATAACGTTACGTATCCTTTACATTGCGTATTTACATGTTTGTAATGTTTGCACCTTCAATAACTTCCTGCTTTATAAATGGAATTTCTATAAAATTGATACCCCCCAAAGATCGAAACTCTGCCTCGTCCTCGTTTTATTAATTTAAAATCCTGTATTACATTCATTTTAAAATAAAAATGCGGTCGTCCACTTACTATTATTTGAATCTGTCGAAGGCTTCATAAATGACGAAGTCATGTCACAAGTGGCTATTAGAGAGGTTTGATAAAACAGATTACATGTAATTAGCAGTTCTGTTCCATAACAAAAGTTTAAGCAGGTTAAATATAATATTTAAAAGTAATATCAAATGATCTTTCAAAATAAAGATTTTCTATTTTTACTTTTTTATGATCGAAGTGAATAGCCACTGAAGTGTTAACACCGAACTAAAAGGCTCAATAGTCCGGTTGTACTGTATCACCGAACATCTGAGCCGCTATTGTATCAGTAGTCCGCTTAACCGGATTAACAACCGGACTACTGATATAAGAGCGGCTCAGACGTTCGATTGATGCACGCAACCGAACTACTGAGACTGAAGTCTCAACAGTCCGGTCAACCGGAATAATTACCGGACTACTGATACTAGGCCCAAAAAATATACAAGTCTCAAATGAGACTGAATTACTAAAATTTCAACCAATTATACATTTTAATTTTATCAAAATAGAACAGGACAGAAAAAATCAAGACTGATCAAATGAAAGTATGACTGATTGATTAGTCAATCAAAATATAATCTAACTTTATAAACTTTCGTGTTTTGTACACATTTTATATTGTAATTCCGATCTAAATTCGTAAAATTGACCTTTTGTTTACCTTTTACATCTGCTCGACGTCCAGTACAATATAAAATATAATCTAATTGATTAATTATCATATTGTTAACGTCAACATTACCAGCCCTTCTATCGCCCACCGTTGGACACGGGCCTTCTCATCCACATTGTCCTGTGCATGAGGGATGTATTCTGATACATCAAGTAGGTTGGCGAGTCCAGTCTTTTAAGAGGTGGTTTAGTTCCTCAGGGCTTGTGGTAGCGGCTTTAGTCGCCTTTTACGACCCCACGGGAAGAGATAGGTGGTGCTCTTCTAAAGCTATGAATACATAGCTAACCTATGGTCATATTGGGAATTATGGACTATATAATTGGGAATAATTCAATGGTCTAATTAAAATGAATTAAAGGAAACCCTTTGATGTGTAAAACCTAATTAAGACGCAATTCGACCTTATGTCACATGATAAGCACCTATAATGATATTGTTGCTGTTTGTGATAGCAATTGCATTGACATCTTTGGCGACTCCTTGCCGGTGTTCAAACATGGTGTATTACCAAACCGGTATATGTTCAAACCGGCACTATTGTATAATTACAAAACTGATGTTTTAATCAAATATTTCAGTTTGTCATTTTCCAACTGTATTCAGTTCTTAATGAAAAAAATTTATGCATAATTATTTTGTAGGCTTAAATTTTATTTTACTATAACATTGTAAGTGCTGTACACACTATTATAGGTATACACCTATTATTATACACTTATAATAGGTTTATATATATGGAGTAGGTCTGTATGTTTTACTGTTAATGATGTATATGTGGATGATACTGGTGGGGCCTATTTTAATAAAAAAAATAATAAACTGAAACTTAATTTATAAAATTAGAATAGAAGAAAATTTATCTAAACATTACATAAGTCACAGTTATATAAAAACAGGGACATTTGTGTATATGTATACTACTATGAAATATAATAATATTAAATAGAATTTTCCACTAAAAAATACACTTATGTTTTATGTACATATGTGTGTGTGTGTGTGTGTATGTGGGCATGATACTTTGTGAGTATGCGTGTGTATGCATACGCGTAGGTTTGTATGATCATATTTTATTTATTCTGCTATACGTATAATGTTTACAGTGTCATTGTAGTTTAGTTTTCAACTATATTATAATTATAATTTTTCAGACATGGACGGTCCGTCACGAAGTAGAGCGGACATGCGCGGCGCTACTAACGTCATTGAACTGGACCCTTCGTCACCGCGAGCGGAGATCTTGCGTCAAGTGCATCTCATGTCGAACCCCATTTATTCAAAACAGGTATTGCAATCTCATCACATCATATCACATCACAGGTAGATGGTCTACGGTATACATAATTACGTTTAAAATATACCATATATAATAGGTACTCGGAAAAGTTCGCGGCCTTTTTGAACGTATGACTAGCGTCCTATATTTCTGGCAACACTGATCACTGGCGCGAAAGTGATATACCGTTTGACAGGTGACTATTTTGTAATGACGGTAAATTGAAATTACAAGTTAAAAAGTATTGTCTTTTAATATTTTTATAAAAATCTAAAAATGGAAGTTAATAATGTGATAATTTATGTTATAATAATGTGATGATTTACAATTTTTTTTCGTATGAAAGTTCCTAGTGCTCGAAAAGAGATTTGTGGTGTTTACGGAGAAGATGCTTTATCTAAAAGTACTGCAATAAAATGGTTCAATCTATTTAAAATTTTATCATTGAAAAAATTGAAGCAGATCGACACATAAGCAGTCATCAAATTGCGGAAGAGCTTAGCATTCACCACTCAACAGTTTTGCATCATCTGCATAAACTGAATTTTGTGAAAAAATTGTTTGGGTGCCGCATTGGGTGAATAGAATTTCCATATGAGAGATGTTGCTAAAACGAAATCGATCCATTTCTGAACAGATTGGTAACAGGCAGTGAGAAGTGGATCACCTACGATAACAATGTTCGAAAACGATCTCGATCTAAGTGTGGTGAGCCATCACAAATAGTCCCAAAGCCAGGCCCCACTTCGAACAAAGTCATGTTATGTGTATGGCGGGACTGGAAAGGCATTGTGTACTACATACAGCTTTTGCCACTTGGCTAAACGATTAATTCTGATGTCTACTGTAAGCAATTAGTAAAATTGAAACAAAAACTTGAAGAAAACGCCTAGAATCAATGAATAAGAAAGGTGTAGTTTTCCATCACGACAATGCTCGACCGCAAATATCTTTGATGACTAAACAAAAATTGATGAATCTTGGCTGGGAAGTTTTAATGCATCCTCCATATAATCCAGACATAGCACCTTCTGATTATCATTTATTGCTCTGTTTACAAAATTCTCTAAATGGAGTAAAATTACATTCAAGAGAAACCTGTATAAATCATTCAAATCAGTTTTTCGCTCAAAACCCCCAAAAAAATATAGCGATGGGATAATGCCAGAAAAATGGCGTAAGATAGTCGAATTAAATGGACAATATTCCGTTCAATAAATATTTATGTAATAAAAAAAAGTCAATATTATTTTCACTATAAAAAGGCCGCGAATTTATCCGACTACCTATTATATCGACCCCATAGACATTAAGTGAAACTTTTGCCGAAAACGACTTTGAGCCTACATAAATCCGCTCTTTTTTCTTTATTTTGTGATCTTACTTTCATTTTAAATATGCTTGTAGTTACCGAGTTATAAAAATTGAAAACTAGTCAAGAAGCATACATTGAAACTATAGAATAAGGAAATGTGGTAATGTAAGTGGTGATAGAAATGAAGAAAGGTATAAATCGTACTGTAAATAAAGAAAGGTATTAAAAGAAATTACTGGAACTAAATAATAAAAGAAAATTAAAAAAAAGAAATAACACCATGAGATTACTCTCTACTGCTTGATATTGGCCTCTCCCAAGGAGCGCCACCACATACGTTTTTATACTCTTCGCATCCAGCAACTACCGGCGACTTTCGTCAAGTCGTCAATACCGTCGCCACGCATAATGTTTAATACACTTCACGTTGAAGACGGTCAGTTCACATGGTTGAAGGGCGTCCCACGCGATTTTGGTGTGGATAATGCTTTTTGATAACATACTGCATTTGTCAAAGATGCATTTCGTTAAAAGACTTCGCCAAAGGTGCGTTTCGTCAAACTGTTTTTTTGTCAAAGTACCTTTAGTCCTATACCTACTTAAAAATATTTGCATTCAAAGAAGATTCATTTCTCTCGAGTACTTTGACCAAACGCACCTTTGACTAAAAACGGTTTAACGAAACTCCCCTTTGGCGAATAGTCTTGACGAAATGCACCTTTGATAAAAGCAGTCTTTTGTCAAGAAGCACTATTAGCCATCCACCCCAAAATCTCCTAAGCTATGTTTCCCAATACGTGGTCTCTGTGTTACCCACACTGCTCTTAACCTATGAAATTGCCCTTTTATATGGAAATGAAATATTTTTTTTGTTTAAAAATTATAAATTTAATTAATCGAAGTGTTGTCCATTATTATCGATGTCTTTCGGGTTACCTGAGGGGTTATACGACTAGCTTGCCAACTTTCTAACTGGGCGGAGGATCAAAAGCCGTTATCGACGGTAGCTGCTCCGATACCATGTCTATTAATGCTGGAGTTCCGTAAGGCTCCGTGCTATCCCCAGCTCTGTTCCTTCTGCATATCAACGATCTGTTGCAAATTGATAACTTACGCTGCTATGCAGATGACAGTACTGGCGATGCGATGTATAGGAGCTGCGCCAACATCCCTCAGGTCGAAGTGGAAAAGAGTCGCATTAGACTTGTGTCCGAAATCTAAAAAACCTTAGAATCTAGCACCGGTGATGCTGCTGCCCATCATCGGTCTCCGGTATTTGAGATCTAGCAAATCGAATGGTTAAACCACCATTGATTGATCGTCATAGCTCCGTTGTTATTCAGCATGGTTCGCCGCTTGCAGGAGGAGATGGCTTGGGTCCCGTGTTATGGTGATCGGAACCCCTTACACCAAAGTCACTAATCTTTAATTTCATCATCTAATTTTCATTTATGACATTCGAATTACACCAATATGACGGCGCATACAATAATATTAACGCATATTTTACAACATTGTTTTTTGAGAGAGGAGTGGGGTGTGTCCAGTCGGCTGTGGAATTGACCCTCCAATTCATCATTTTCCAATAAATGTCATTTATTTCCAGACGCGTTCAACACTGCTTTCGCTAAAACAGCGTCATCCAGAACTATTCCGCAGTCCATGCGTGTATTCTGACGTCAGCGCACTAATGTCGAGACACACGTACATGCTTGTTGCGAGGAGGTTTATACAAGAGTTGTTTTTGGACGTGAATTTTGAAAGCTTTCAAGGCGAAACCGCCGCTATTATACCTGCCATACGTCAATAACACCTACTAAGAACAATCAAAAGTCCACAATGTAAGTTCGCTCGCTTCATTATACTTTATAACTTTGTATTTGTAAAATTCCTTTGTCGTATAAAATGCAAATCTATCTAGCAAGCCTAAAAGCATATCGCCAAAAATGCAGTTTAGAAAATTTTCATCAAATTAAATATCATTATTCACTTTGTTGTTATGTACTACTGAGCCGATATTGTACTGTATTATATCTTTCTTTTTTTAGTAAATTATAGAAGTGATCTTAATAATAATATTTTCTTTAAGAAATTAAAACCATCGGCCTTGTAATTTTATAGAGACAAGAAAGATACAATACTTACAGTGTCGGCGCAGCAGTATATAGTAACATCAAAATGAATAATGGCACTAAATATGATCAAAATTGATTAAAATGAAATTTATACAATTTGCTTTTTGAACAATGTGCTCCTAAATTGTAACATGGATTAGGGATTTCTTAAAGACCAAAATAACAGTCCGTTTGTGTGAAAGTGGGCGAGTGAGGCAGAGATATGACAATACATATGCGTGCAAGAAAGATGGCACGTGAGTATTCACGTGCCATCTTTCTTGCACGCTGCTTTCGTAATCTTTCTTGCACGTTCAGTTAATTAGTATTAATTTGATGTCACTTTATGATAAATGGCTTACCCATTTATTTTACTTTCATACAAATATATTGTATTTACTATGGTAAGAATGTGTCCATTTCATAAACATACAAGTTGTTGCACTTTTTGGTACTGAGGAAAAGTTGAGATGTCTTGAAGCGAGCAGTTGTGGAATCTAGATAATATCTAGAAAGTAACGCATGAACTGAAAGTTGTTGTGGTGTCTAATATGAAGGTACATTGTATTGAACACTGTCACTTCTATTGAGTGCGTGTCACCTAAAATAGAATTAAAATTTTGATAACCATTTTATTTTTCCAGTCAAATAAAATCTCTTATTTCCTGATTGTACTGGATTCGGTACACCTCAATAGATGGTGACACTTTTAGTGACACGCACCACTTTCAGAAAATAATTACAATATTGCGTATCAAAAGCGACTATATTATAAAACTAATCGGCGTATTTTGTAGGTTTAAATAATCCTCTCGTACCTATACCGTTGTTGCAATGAACAATGTTTTGTTTTCAGAATGTTGTTTTTTCATTGCGATTAAAAAGGCATCTAATTATTATTTTTTGTCTGTTACATAAAAGTGTATTGTAACATTAGAATACAATATACCTGTAGTTTTTATATGTTATTTGTAAAAGTAAAGGACGACTGAATAAATCTAGTGATTTGTTCCAATTGATTATGTTTAGAATAATTTATAAATATGTTTAAGTTAAGATTTCTAATAATCTTCTTTTTTGTTGATTTGTTTGTTGATTAGAACTGACCTGAATCTGAATAAGCTGACCTATTAATTACTTTTTTTTTGTTAAATTGTGGACATACGGTTTCGTTAAGTATTATATGTACAATATGCCATACAATGTCAATAGACCGTACGTATACCGGGTCGTATAGAGCCGGTTACCATGCTGATAAATGTGTAGGTCGCATCGTTAACGTTAATTCAGTTTGACTGAATGTACCACCATTCCCCATCCTTTCTAATGGCTTATTAATTTATCCCACCTATGGCTATTACGAATGGTTTCCTAATATTTTTCATTGTAGTGTTGTTGTTGTGTTGCATTTAATTTTGGTCGTCGTCCTCTGAACCTTTGTTATTTATGTTAACTATTATACCTTGTAGTAGTGATTCGTTTACGTTCTTAATGATATTATAAGTATTATTCATTCATTACTAAAGCAATCTTTATCACTTGATTGATATTCAGTTCTTATGTTCACGAGTAGAAAGTAGATAAAATAATTTCGTTTCTTTAGTTCCATGAATGTTCTCAAATAATTCAGTATTCCTAAATACAAATCCTTTTGTAAAATAGGCAATACAAATACTTGTATGCATTTATAGTTTTGTACCACTAGAATACTGTACAAATTATTTGTTTTTATTCATTTTCCTGGTAGGTAGTCTAATTGTTATCAAATTGTTCCAACAAATGCTAGTCTGCTTGTATAAATCCTCCCATATTAAGCCTTAAACTGGAATCACAAAGTCCAGCAAACTATGCCGGATGCGGCCTCCTTTGATGGGTCCCAATTCGCCGAGTTTCTAATACAATTAGTAGCCAATCTCATTTCATCTACTCAGTCTACTCTTAAGGGATTATCAGTTTTATCGTATGACCTTATCTTAAGATAACAAACAGCTATACGAGGGAAAAAGAAAAAGCAATACGTAATAAATGCCGCGCTTTCCGAGAAAAACAATTTTCGACCTAAAAATGAACCATTTAAATTAAATATGTAAAATAAAATCATTAATACTTTATAATAAGTCAGGCGTGTAATTTGATTGATGACTACAAACAAAAATACGCACACATTCGTTTCTTAGACTGTTTGCTAAATGATTATTACAAAATATGTCAAATGGCGGCTACGGTGCATGGCATTCAGTTTGTTGGACTTTGTATGTTAAACTCCATAATTACCTTTAATGTAAATATAATCAAAGTTTACTGCAAGTTTACAAACGTTTTTGTTTCTCTTTTTTAATTTTGCCATGTTATTTTTGAATGTATAAATTATTACTTACGAGTACACAAAATATTTTGTTCTGACAGAGGATAATAAAACTTAATAGGTAATGTAATAGTGTGCCATTGTATTGGTTCCTTAAAATTATTATAACAAATATCCTTATTAGTGCCGACTTTTATTACGAACACTTTGAAACAATAAAATAAAGTTGTATTTTTTACGGGACTGACTAGTTTTATTTAGAACCTAATTAATACCTAACACAACGTATTTCAAAAGTATCGACAAACAAAACATTGATTTTATTACTCTAATTACCGTAATATCGAAAGGAATCTATATTTATATATCCTACATATCTATACGAACGATATATGAATGCTCGTAGCGATTGTTTGATTTGAAATATTGACGATACTTCTATTGGGGGCCATCCATAAATTACGTCACACGAATTTCATGATTTTTGGACCCCCCCCCCCGTCTTTGTCATAGGTGGTCACATTTGTGCGACTCCCCCTCCCCTGGTGTGACGTCACATATTTTGCAATTTTAAATTTAGAAATTATTAATTTAAAACAACCTTATAATAATATTGATATAGTTAGTAATATTTTAAAGTTTTTCGTTAGAGTTGAAGTTTAGTTTTAATACTTTAGATTTTTACATGTGACGTTACGAAGCTTATGACTCGTCCCCTCGTCCCTTGTCACACGATGTTACACTTTGTTGGGATATTTATGGTGGGATAGCCATAATATTGGGATATTTTTGCACAATAACGGATTTGCTTGTAAATTGTTCTTCGGGCAAAGATACCCTTGGATGCAAAGTTGGCGTATTTCACGTTACATAAAACTTTATTTTTTATTTTTTTTGGAGAAGATGGCGGACGAGCAAGCGGTCTCACGTGATGGTAAGTGTTACCGCCGCCCATGGACACCTGCAACACCAGGGGGTATGCGGGCGCGCCGCCGACCTTGCAAAAAAATCCTATTCACAGCTTGATATTTCTACATTGATATTTCCGGGAGATCTACTGTATTATCAATAAAAATCAATGTTAAAGTTTAAATTTCCAAAACCGCGCGAAAAACGCTGTTTTTGTAATGGCGCTGGTCATATGATACGTGTGACGTCACATACAAGTAAACAAGTTAATAACCTTAATAAAACAGTGCACCTGAAGTGAATTTCATCATTTTTCTTCAAATTTATTGGATAGAATGGTGTATAAATAGTGTATAGTGCCACAATGTACAAATACGTCTATAAATAGTCCACACAAACTGTTTGTTTCTGTTCCGAGGAATCCCAAAAGACGAGAAATAAGGTTACAATTAGCTCGAAGAGACCCAAAAAGCATTTTATCGCATTCAAATGTTTTTATGTGTGAAGATCACTTTGATGTAAGTAATATTTAACTTTATATATACTAGATAGTAGCTAAAAATATCGGTTTTTATAAAACGAAATAACATCTTTAATACCTCACCTCTTAATATGGCTTAATCTTGCAGCATAAGTTGGAAGGATCCTTTTCAACCCTACATTGCAGCACAACACCCCACTCTGTAGGATTTCAAATGTTTTCTGTTATGTTTGTTGTTTAGCTATCTTCTTTATAGTTTTCTGTGCTGTCTTGTAATGTCTATTGTCTTGTCAAACATAATATTAGGTACTTCACTTGTTATATCGGCAATAATGTTGAATTGCAGATGGAAAAAGACACAATTAACTACATGAAGTACAAAATGATCTTCAGTCAGAAAATACTTTTGGCAGATGATTCTGTGCCAACTAAATTTCATTGTCAAGAGGATCGCAAAAGACGGATGCTGGATCTTCTCGAGAAGTGTTCCTTAAAAGGCAAAGAATTGGTCTTGTCTCAGAATGTCTGCAAAGTCAAAGTGCTACTGAAACCCATGCTGAAAGCTTACAAAAAGATGATATGATACAAGAAATTATTTAGCCTGAAGGTATGTTATCTATTTATTACAAATATCATAATATAATTAAGTTTATGTTATTCACATTTAAATGAAGTAAATAATTTTGTATGTTTGTCTTTTCAGAATTACCAAAAACTTATTACCAAAAATTACCAAACCAGAAACTATCACCGACCTTATCATAACTGTAGAAAAATCTGTTCAAGTAACAACAAAAGTGAATATGCATTATAGGAGCAAGGCTGTGCAAACAAGATGCCAAAATGAAAGTATTTCTACCTCATCATTGAAAGTTTCTACAACATCTCGTTTCACTTCACCATTTAAGATTGAACCATGCTGTCTTAAACCGTCACAGTCGGGAGTTGTTAAAGCAATTAAGAGAAATATTGTCCTCGAAGATGAAAAATCAGATAGTGATATTTCTTGTTTTGAAAGTGGTCATTTATCATCTTTTGTAGCTACATCATCATCAAGGGTTACTGACTCTGATAGTAATGTTACAGATACCAATGAGAGGCAGTGCCTCAAAAATACTATACATTTAATTGACAAGAAACCTTTGATGTATGTTGGTATTTCCAAAGAATGTTATTTTTTAATTCACTTGTTGCATAAAGACACAAATATAAAAATAGAACACATTTTGCTATGCTTGAAAAAAAATAGATTTAACAGCACATTTTCTGAACTAGAGGATAATTTTGGAATATCATTATCTTATGCCAGTAATTATTTTTAGGAAACATACCAATAATAAGTAGTTTTTTAGACCATTAATTGTAAACTTGGACAAAAACTTAATAAAAAAGAATCTTATTGCATTTAGACGTAACTATCACAATGTCAGCTGCATCATAGATTGTCTAGAAATTGATATACAAAAACCATCAAAGACCACACACTGACATGATCAGAGTACAAAAAGGGAAATACTGTGAAGTATTTAATATGCCTAATGTTTTGATTAATTACGTTTCTCAAGGGATCGCGGGTAGAACAAGTGATGTTACCATAGTAAAAAACTGTAACTTTCTAGATGGATTACAACAGGGAACTTGCATCTTAGCTGATAGAGGCTTCAAACACCTTGAACAGATACTTCATGAAAAGGGCATGAAACTATTAAGGCCACCTAGTGTAAATGCTGGTGCAAAGTTATCAAAAACTGAAGTGACAAACTAAAATAATCACTAGCTTGCAAATTCATATTGAAAGGGTAATAAGGCGATTAAGAGAATTCCATATGCTGAAGCAACATTCAGTGATAAATACTAACATACTTCGTGTACTTGATCATGTCATTATTATTGCATGTGCTCTAATAAATTTGCAGGATTCTCTTATTAAATAATGTATCTAAATAATGTAAAATCAAAAATAATAAAACAAGAAATACAAAATGGTTTTTTATTTAACCATTATTATCACAGACTGGTGTTACAATACAAAATAGGAAAAATTCCAGAAAATAGCTAACTTTTGTATTAAGTTATTAACATAATCACTATCGTATGACACTAGAATAATGTCTACATTCTTTGTTTCTTCAAAGTTGCTATCAGCAACACAAAAATAGCACTTGCATACATACACCAGTTGCATACATTTGCAGTTGCACCTGTGCCTTACATTTCTCTGTGATAACACCATTTTTAAAATAACTCCTTAGCTTTTGCCTTAGTAGGGCATTTTTTTTTTCAATAATGGCATCTTTCATTAAACCATCAGGAGACACTGCAATCATGGGATTCTCTTGGCATACATCAAGTGAATTTCTTTTTTCAATTTATTACCAACTGTCTTTCGGACGGATAGTTCCAAATTTCTACCTCTTTTCATTGCAGCTGTATCAGGTATTTTTGCGCCCATTACAGTAGCCACCAATGAACCATCTGGTGTATGATAAAAAACACTTACTTCATGTGCCTTTGAAGCTGTGATACGGCCATATCGCATCTCATACCACAAGCTGCTCTTGTTCTGCCTCCTTGTTGCTTCTTCGATGGTACTTATCACAGCTTCAAAGCATGTTGCTTTCAAAACGTCTACAAGCTTGTCTACATCTGCTTTAATTTCTGGGGATTGGTCCATTATAAAACAGTGCAATGAATACTGCATCACATCACTATGTTTAAAATCATGCTGATATTTTAACAATTGACAGTTGTCAATTTTACTCTTTTTGGCTTCTGAAATAACTTCAGTATATAGTGCTGATGTACTCGGTCTGTGAGGTACTTCTTTTTTAGACATCTGCTGCACAGTGATGTACTTCAGAGTAGTCCCTACTCTGGACAAAGTAGGCTTTTTCCAATAGCACTCTACGGAAGTACATGCACGTTCCTCAGTGTGACGATGGACCCAGATCAAAAAAGCAACTGCATGCTGGCATCCTCCAGCTGAAGCAGCACAGTTGTGGCACTGACAGCTAATAATTTCGCTGTCATTTTCGTTTATAATCATCGTTACATTATATGCTTTGGTTCTTACTTTATGCTCTGGGCACATTTTTCCAGAGTTGCCACCCGTCCCGATTCTGCCGGGACAGTCCCGATTTCGATGTTATTGTCCCGCGTCCCGACGACCTACCAATTTTGTCCCGATTTTTGATAACACGCTAACGAGTTAATCTCTAGTCTAGTTAGTCATAGGTAAACTACAAACAATTTTATCAAAACTCTGGTTTATCTACAAAGCCATTTAGATTTCAATGAATCGAATCCATTAAAAAACTGGAACCATTGTCACTTAATGGTGATATAAGTTTCAAAGAACTTTGTGATGCTGCTTCTGTTTTAGGATTTGATTCGGACGAAGGATTTTCAACCGATGAGCTATTCGAGGACTACAGTGTGGTGAAGAATATGCTAACACAGCTTGATCGACATCAAAGTGTTGATAAAAAATGGGTACAAGTATTTAAAAGCTTAAAGGAGCATAAGTTAAATGCGTTATTTTGTGTTATATCTCGCGCTTTGAGCATACCTCCTTCAAATGCATAGGTTGAGCGATTATTTTCCCATATAACGCTCAAATGGTCTAGTGTCAGAAATCGTTGCTCTGTAGATCTGATGAAAGCAGAATTGCAAATTTCGCTCAACATAGATAGGTATGTCTTGTTCGGAGTTTATAAATAAATTTATATAGTATAATATAAAAATGACGTGGAATTAATAAAAGTGGCCCGTAGCAATAAAAAATATGCATGGAAAAATAAACAAACTTAAATACACATAAAAACAAAAAGCGTTTTTATTTTTTCCTTCCAGATGGTTCGAATCGCGCCGATGATCGCCCGATGGTCCCGATTTTTGTTCCCCAAAAGGTGGCAACCCTGCATTTTACACTTAACGCCAGGGTTGCTGGCGTGCGTACAGAAAGGAGCCGATTGACGTCGTCCTTTTTTAAAATAATGAAGCCATTTCCGAGCAAGTAGGAGAAAAGTCACATTACTTGTGTGTTGCGACGTTGAAGGTTGAGGAATGTAATCAAAAATCAAATGTTTCAGAAAGCTCGTTATCATTGTCATTTGAAGCCCGATTTGAAAGTCTCTGTGCAAAGTGAATTTGTGTTTAATTTGTGGTACTTGTTGACTATCCGGTTGATGTCGCAGTTAAAAAATTAGGTGTTTGATTCATTTGAGACGTTCCCGAGCTGTTTTTTAACGATTACTTAAAATTCAAAATAGTTTTAATTATTTCCATCCTAAATAACAGTTATACATCTACTGAAAATTCTTTAAAAGATGGAATAAGTGATCGAAAAATGCTTCATCTTCAGTTGTTTTTATTCATTCCGAAATGATGAAGACGGTGGTCTTTTTAAACAAACGTACAGTACATTGATGTATCCAGTTCCACGTATTGTTCCACGTTACGTTCCTTTTGCATACCAACACAATTACTTAAATCACAAGTCCTATCGCCGGCTGTATCGAAAAAACCTAGAGTAGCTATACCTATGGAGATATAAAAGGCCCGTTTTGACAGCTAGTTATGACAATAGAATGTAACTTAGGATGAAATCAACAAAATAATAAAAAGTAATTATTAATTTTTTGGGTTCAAAAAACACTTTTCTTTTAAAAGCGCGTTAAATAATATGTGAGAACATATTGCAAGTATTTTTTTTTCGCGTAATTTCCAAAGTAAAAAGTAATTTTGTATTGGTACAAAACGTCTCTAAAACAGTTACGTTCTCAGTCCTTTTCTTTTTCAATAATAGTGCTGTAACTAATTTGATCGCTGATTTTCACCGGCTATATTCGATTCCATATAAAAATATTAACATAATGTAATCGACTAGCCATTTTAATATAATAATAATAAAGAATTTGCCGAAAGGCTACAAAGGCACGATATAGAAATGGATGACAATAAGTTAAAAGTTAAAACAATAAGTCAATAAGTTGCTTACATTTATCAATCAGATTATACGTAAGCACCATGTAATACTATTTTTTTCAGTCGTGTGTATTGTGTGTTAATTTTCAGTCGTTTTTTTCTTCTTTTTTTTAAACATGAATGAAATAATTTTAATGTTTTATTAAGCCTTTAAGTGAGCTTAGCACTCAAAGCTGTAAAGAAAAATTTTAATTGGTAACACTTTTTCGACTTTGTCGATTTTTGCTGCAGAACTTAGGTTTTCTTGTGTTCAATTGTATCATTCCATCACTTTCTAGAACATAAAACTAATAACCTAAAAAAAAAAAAAAACGATTAAAACCTCATAATTTAGCATCGATTTTTCGTGATAATCGGATACCCAGGGTACCGATTTCTTTGATTCGCATCCCCAATGACGTCATAATGACAGGTGTCAAAACGGGCCTAGTAGATCTCGCTCGACGATTTATTTTTTCTTATATTGTCCAATGTCACTAATCGACATTGTCTAACAAATTCAATTTTAACTTTTATTCTATTCGAAAATAGGACAGGAAATCATTTGAAAGATTGTAAAGTGGGGATTAAACGTGAATCGTAAAAAAATAATTATTTTAATACAATTTGGAAACTGTTACATAAATTGTTTATAGGTATAACATGGATAGTGATGGTAACTCTAGTTCGAATGAAAAAAAAAATATTACAACATTGCCTTTTCTGTCAAATAAAGATGAGATTATTCTGAGTGATTGGACACAAGAAGAAAAGTTCCAATTATTGGAAGCTTTGAAACAATTCGCCAATGATGAAACAGACAAAATCACTTGCACAATCCAGACAAAGACTGAGAGTGAAGTTAACAAAGCTATTCAATTTTATAGAAAAGTGCTGCTACGTCATCCACACATGGCCCAAAAGAAAAAAAAACATAGAAATGAAGTAAAATATTTTCCAACTGCACCACTCTTCGGTTGGGCTTCAAACCTGGCTGATAAATTAAACATTGAGGAGCTTTGCACAGAGATGTTAGAATCTGTTCGAATGATTGGTGAATTGGAAAGCATTCCTCCACCCGAATGCACTGGAGACATTGATCTTAGAAAGATTTATGAACTAATAGGTGATGCTATTGAAGGGAGACCTTTACGGGTAGTAGATAATCGAATTGTTGTAATAATCTGTAAATGCCTTATAGAGACCATCTTGACAAGCAAAACTTACATGAGAAATTCTGCAGTAAGGCGCTTGGCAAATGATATAATAAATGGAGATGTTGACACTATCATTAGGCCAAATGATAGTTCAGAACTGACAATCTTGAGATCAATTTTATCACAAAGAAAATTTAATCCATATGGTATTGAAGCTGATCAACTCAAACTATCAAAGTAGATTTGCTTGCCACTATTTGTATGAGTTATAATAGCACCCCTGGGCAACTCCTAATGCTTTACAAAGCTCAGGTGAGGCCCCATATGGAGTATTGTTCACATCTCTGTCCCGGCGCACTGAAATACCAATTGGACCCATTTGATCCAACTCCATCCAACAACGTGCTGTTCGTATTGTCACCGATCCCACTCTCACGGGCAGTTTAGAACCCCTCAGCGTTCGGAGGGCCACAGGACGACTCTCTGTGTGTTCTACCGCCTGTACAATGGGGAATGCTCTGAAGAATTGTTCAATATAATTCCCACCTCGGGTTTCTACAACCGCACCTCCCGTCACAGAAGTGCGGTCCATCCGCATTTCCTAGATACGGAGGTGTCGCGTACTGTTCGGTCCAAAAATTATTTTATAACGCGAACCCGTAGGCTGTAGAACGAACTGCCTCAAGAGGTCTTCCCATTAAACTACGACATGGGGTTCTTCAAGAGAGCTGTGAATAGGATTTTGCAAGGTCGGCGGCGCGCCCGCATACCCCCTGGTGTTGCAGGTGTCCATGGGCGGCGGTAACACTTACCATCACGTGAGACCGCTTGCTCGTCCGCCCAATTCTCTATAAAAAAAAAAAAAATAGCAAAACTACCTGATTCTAACCTTACTTGGTCCAATCACTAAGTTTTTATTAACTAATATCTCTTAAAATGAGCACTTTTTCGAATTGAAAGATGTTGCAACATATAGGTTCATTTACTTATTTAAAGCATTGGCCGACTGAGCATTCACATGGCTATAAACTTTTTTGCATTTGTAAATGAATTATTAGGTTATTACTGTAACTAAAATTCATTGTCATTGCTCTGACTGAATATATTTGTTCTACATAATTATATTTGCAGTTGGTGTTGTCTAACCACTTATTGAATAAGTTAATAATGGGCTGCAAAACTGTAATTGTGCAAAATTTCAATTGGCAGATACTGTCTTTGCAACATCTTTTAATTCAAAAAGTGCCCATATAAATAGTTAAAAAACTCAGTGGTTGAATTAATGTAGGGGTCAGATATTTAGCTTTGCATTTATAGTGTTTTTGAGTAAGACTGAAAGTTAGCTGCATTTGTCATGGTGTAAGAATAAAATAAATATATGTACAAAAATTACTCAATGTAATGTCTATCTGATTATATTTAATACACTTTGTACCTTTACTCTTACCTTGTACCTTTACTTTACTATGTATGACCATTAATGAAGTTGATTTGTTAACCAAAATATATTTTGAATTTTTGGAGTTATCTTCATTTGGTTCGCATTGGTATTGTATTAATATTATCTTATTAACTAATATCAGTTTATATAAGTTATATAGTTTATATAGTTGTATTTTAAATATAACTTCACAAAAAAATTCTTTTGATATTTGTAAGTAGGGAAATGAGGATGTTTTTTGATACAACTTTAACAAAGTAAATATCACTGTCATTATTGTGTATATGCAATGTTCATGTCACATATTATTATACATTCATTAACAGTTTTTTAAATACTTTGTAGTGATATATGACAATGTTTTGTCTATCATTTATGCTCTCACTGTAATACCAATTATATTGATTGCAGTGTTCATTGTTATTTCTGTGAAATTAACAGTAAGTCTGTCCTATACCATTCAAATTGATCACATTTTAAAATTTTACTTCATGAAATTGAAAGAAAATGTCTAGTTTTAAGACTACTTAAGTCCAATATGTTTGTTTACTTCACTAAAATTAACTTTATATTTGATCAAAATATTTTTTGTGTGACAATATCTTGTCATTTTCTTGAAATAAATAATCATGGTATAAGTAAAAGTCTTTAATGTATCATAGTAATTATTACAATTCTTAATCCTAACTTATCTTATGATGAATTCAGCCATTCTACAAATCTGCTGAATAATTTCAGTGCCACTTTAACTACTCTGTCCCAAAAACTTGGCTCTTCTTCCTGGTTTGCAGGCGACCCATAATCCTCATTGTCAAAACTTTCAAGCTGTCTCTTTTCTCTTGTCACGGTATCTTCAACATTATTGGAGTTGCCTAGAATAACAAATATACTTTTTTCAAGATCAGATTCCCCCTTACTTATATTTTTTTATTTATAGAAAAAGGGAACAGATCAGTCAGATGCAGTCCATCTGGTAGTAAGTGGAAATGTGTCGCCCATGGACACCTACAATACATGCCAACATCAGTCAAGAATGACAAACAATCAGTCAAGCCTCTGGATGCGTTACCTACCTTTGGAGATTTAAGAATAAGGGTTGGGAAAATGGGCAGGGATAGGATGGGAATGGGCTCTGGCATATGTCACTCACTACCGAAACACGCTCATACACTGGGGTAATAGGACAGAGTGGGAAATGTAGTACATTTCACTGTAGTTTTACGTGAGAGAGGAGTAACGTTAAGTCTGCCAGTGGAGTGCACCCAGCGGCTGTGGAATTGCACCGTGCACCCTTCCCTTGCCCTCCTTGTTGTCTTACAACATTTACTGCCTTATGTGATTGTTGCTTCTAACTTGATTACAAAGTTTTAAGGAAAAATATGTTTTAATAATTTAAGTTATGTTTAATATTAAGTTTTAAAAATTATGTTATGTTAAATTTAAATAGCGGGACTTGTAAGCAACAAAAATTTGATATATACATATTTTGCTCCAGATGCTTATTCCAAAAAAGTTTTTGGACTATGATCCACGGTAACGGCAGCCTTAATTAAACTATTTGTGTAGATTCAATTAATAAATATAAATTGGTAAGAAATTACACTCATTGATCCGCACCACTCAGTGTGGAACTTACAACCACTCGCTATTCAGTGTTGTGGTTGTAACTTTAAAAACACCTATAGAACAAGTGTTTGACCAGGATCGAATCCAGGATACAGCGTGCTAAACCACTACCAATTAAGCCTAATCGCTCATTAAACTTACTATAACTACGCAGGGACAAGAGAGGCTCATAATAATAAACTGGTTAAGGTCTTACAAATAAGATTCAAGAAGTCTTGTAGTCTTTTGTAGTTCTCGCATCAAATTAAAGTACATACATGTATTATAGGTAGCATATTGAGTTGGTAATCAGTTTGAATGAAACAAATAGGTTGACATGTTTTCAACCAATCAGTCGTACTCATAGAATGAACGGGGATAATAATTGAGGTTTCATAAACAGGTAATTGCTAAGTTGTCAATGGCACACAGCCCATTTCCGGTTAACCAGATATAAAAGCAATAGTTATTGTACGGTGATGGTTTCCAATTATCTACTAAATCTTCGTAATACTTGTGTATAATTGTGTACCCAGAGTATACAACAGAAATTATCTACGTATACTTTAGCTGCTCCCCATAACTCCATTCTTTCTTTATCGGATAAAATTAGAAGCGAAATGTGTCATCGTCATGCCATAGCTCACAGAATTTGCAAGCTGAAGTGGCAGTAAGCAGGTCAACTGATAGAGGGTAGGTACACTTTGAACAGACCACTTACGGGGAAGCGCCGTACTTGAACTGACTACTTACCTACAGAAGTTTGCGAGTAGCGGCTGGACGAGAAGAGCGGAAGATCGTGTGTGGTGCTAAGCTTTGGAAGAGGAGAGACATAGGCTGAATGTCAAGTGTTAGAATTATAAAATCTACAAATGGCCATCAGTAGGATCAATACTGATTGATGCCTGCTTATTCATGTATGCTCAAATTAACAAAATTGTGTAGATATATTGCTTACTTGGGTACTTGCCTAATTACCTACCTAATTAATTTTTTAATTTACAGTCAGCTCCTTATTCGCGGGGGATACGTTCCGTAAATATGCCGTAATACAGAAAATACAGTACCGTAATACAGAACCGTGAATACGGACTGGTAATTTGTATGGGATTATAGAGGATATGTTCCAAGTTAACAAAATAAAAAGAAAAAAATATATATTATGAGCAGTTTTAATGAGAGATAAACAACAATATTAATAATTATTATCAGACTTAGGCAATGGTTTAAAGAATTTAGTATTTTTGTCTTGTTTTGCTGCTTTTTAAAGGTCTTCCAACTGGGATTGATATTCGGCTGTGGCTTAACAATTTGCCTTTTAAAAATAAGACTTTTTTCCGTAGACGGATCAATTTTTATGAAGAAATCACAAAGTTCATTAGCCATTTGTAAACCTACACTCAGGTTTTTTAAGTTTAATGTCACCTTTTCAGTGCTGATTGGGGCTTCCTCTTCAATGGAAAGACAAAGGGTATACTTGTATGTTTTGAAAGGTAACTGGTAAATAAATACATATTATTCTAAAAATATAATATGTAGGTACCTATCGTTAGTTTTGGATCCGCGAATAAAGAAATTTTCAGCCGGGAATACAAGAAGTGGTCACATTTTTTTAATTCGCGAATATTGGAAACGCAAATACCGGAACCGTGAATAAGGGAAGCTTTGACTGTACTTTTATATAAGTAGATGAGAACTTACGTGAGGCACTTGAAGCATCGAGAGAAATCTAAAAAAGAAATGTTAAACTGGTTAAAATTAAGTAGATAATTACTTATATTACATTAAAAATAGTTATGACTAGTGACCTCCTCTGTTCCTTTAATTTCATCTATTTAGTCAACAATACCGTTAAATGTACCTACCCAAACCTTTCGATTCTAGCGCTTCGATTCTCTGCTAGCATTGTAAGGTAGCGATGGGTATACTCGTATACTCGGGACCTGTTGCTGTAGGAACTTGTATAATAGCGAAATTATAACTTTTACGGATGTAAGTTTTATATGGAGAAAATTTAATCTTATTTGGCTAAGTATTTACCGCGTCTCTGTCTGAGTGGCATAGATATAATACGAGTAAGTAGAGCAATGTGGTGCTGTGCTCCAAAGTTAAGTGTCCTTTAGCAAATCAATATCTTCCCTAACGGAGCATCTAATAAAATTCAAATAGGCAGAATTCTTATTAAATTACACCACAGTTCAGTTATTAACCTCATTATCTCTAAGGCTTGTACATCATTTCGCACGCACGCTAACTTCAGAAAGGTCAATAAATTTGAAAAAAATGTATCTACGGCGATAGCCACTACTACCAACCGAATTGCCATGTTTATTTGCTATATAAAAAGTTAAGTCAGACATTAATTTAAATGTTTAAGGGGATCACTGGGATCATACCTGGTATCCTGAGGTATATGAATTAAAGACAGCAATTAAAGCGATGACCGCTAGAATATACACACTGACTGATCGCATGTCTCCGTATCCAATTTCAGTATTAGCTCCCATGACTGTGAACTTGCGTTATATAGGAAGGCGTGGCTTTGCTACGCCGGTCGACTGTAGCGGAAAACATGGTGTGTAATCTTGGTTTACGACAACTGTTTTTATCATAGTAATTTTTGTTATGGTGAATTAAAAATTATCTAAGTGTGTATCAACCTAGTCTATCAAACTATAGTAGTGCACCTACCGTGTAAAAAAAAGAATAAGCCTACCTGTAGGTAGGTATCTGTCAAATTAAACTGTTGCTCCCTTTCTCCCTGTAGTGGTGATATTATTGGACCTGGTAACATATGGGTGATGCATATTCGGAAACCTTAGTTACCTTTCGGAAACATTTTAATACTTTGGAATCCCTAAATATCAAATTTATTAAATTTTTGTACCTATGGGATTTTTATGGATATTATAAGGAAGAAAAATAATCCGTAATTTGAAGGACAAAATCGGTTCAATCTCAGGAAAAACAATTTAACGAAACTTTTATAGAAAAACAAAACCATTAAATCAGGAAACCGCTCCAATTCAAACATTCTGCTTGCTTATTTTTTTCAAAACAATGGACTGACTCTGCTTTTCTTCTGTGGTTCAAATTTGGAACCAAAGTGATGGTGACCACCAAATTTTTTTTGTTTGACCTAAAATTAGTTTTAGGTTTCAGGCGTTTATTTCATGCGTTTATTTTCTTTTATTTTATGTTGTTTTATTTCATTTTCATGTTTACAACAGTGCAGTTGTAGCAACGTAAGTGAGTGATCAGATGACTTAAATAAAATTTATTCGATCTTTGACCCTCAAAGTAGGTAGATAGGTGAACACCTGTAGGTATCTATGGTTAGATCGTTGAAGTCAATGCGTTCTTTACACACATGATCCATCAGAGATATGTTTCTGTTAACATGTAATTTGTGATTAAACACATTTTTTACCAAAGTACACTTTTTAGATTAAATGTATTTAATTAGCTAAGTAATTTGTTATTGATTATATTCCCCATGTATAGAGTGTTTTCCAGTACTTAAAATGACCTTGTCGATTCATTCAGGTGCAAGTTCCGCATGAAAGCTTGCACACAATGGGACAGTGGATTGTATGGGCTATGAATGACTGGTTCTGGGAAACATATCTTATTATTACGTACATATGGTGACTAGGTAAATTTTGAGATACTCAAATTTCAGAAAGAAAACTCATTTGAGCTGTACCGTTTTTAAAACATCATTTATTTGAAATTCGAATTCCACAAGCCATTTAGTCAAAACGAAAAAAATAATAATGTATCCACTTTTTTATTGCATTTCGCGTGCTTTTCTTTACAACAATGAAATTCCAACGAGAACATTTTCGTGCAATGAAAGTGAGTGTAAAGATAAATTAGTATCAGCTTTTGGTGACCTCGCACCGTATCATGCAATAATTTTTAGACCGGTTTCTCACTTTGAACAAGGAAATTTTTCCTTGAAAGATGAGAAAAGTGACCGTCGTGCGACTTCTAAAACGAATGAAAACATCGAGGCGGTAAAGAAAATGTTGCACGAACACCCAAAAACTACCTACAATCTACCTCAAAATACTATCTCAAAATCTACCTAGTCACCTACGTATGCTAGAGATATCTAAATGTTTAAACATTCGGTAGTTCCCTATGCCCTGCAGAATTCGATTTATGCAATTTTTTGTGCGCTTCGACACGCAACAGCATCATATATTGCTGTTTTAACTTTTCTCTTATTAAACTTTTTTCACTGGTGCATGTAACTCAAAAAGATAATTAAAGTGCTTATTAAATGATTGGACCATTAGATTAACTTTCCTAATTCCATTCTCCATATGTTGGTGGTGCCATGAGGAAAACGCGGGTCCGGCGAGCGTCCATCTCTATTTTGGTTAAACACGAAATTTATACTAATAACGGTATGACTATCAAGAAATGAATTTCCTCGTAGTCGCACGGGTCCGTCGCGGGCGTAGAATGCGCGGTTGTGGAATTGCAGCGTGCACCCTTCCTTCAATTTTTATAAAAAATATGTAACATTATGTCTGACCATTTCATTGTTCACCTATCGCTCTCTCGGGTTTGCTGATAGAAATCTCCCAAGGGGATAAGCATGTCTTTTCTTTTGAAACTATTTTATCATTTGACAATAAAGTACCTATATAATTAAATAAATTATATGTCAAGTAACCTTTTTAACGTCTCGTAGCCGTATGGGAGGTCGAAGGAATATAATAAAAAAATATCTGTGGCAATGTTATCAAGGTAGGTAGTTTCCAGGCCTGGTTTAAATAAACCATGAAGTATTTTATTTTCCTTTATTATTTTAATGCTTTTAAAACTTATTAAGACCTTGGAATTTATATATTGTATATCCTATAATAAAATTTTTATTTCTGTATTTTGAAAAATGATCTCTTAAAACTACATAAATGTGGATTGGATCCATTCTGATTAAAGCCGGTCTATTGGACTTTCGTCTTTCAATAATTATTTTGTAAAAGTAGATGATATAGAGTCGAATTTTTCATTCGAGTCAAGGATGTCTAGAACTGTAGAACTGTCAAACAGAGTGAAATTTGTACGAAGATGACATTTTATTGACAGTTCTACATGTTGTATCCCTGACTCGAATAAAAATCCGACTTAACTATAGTTCTTATAGCCCAAGAGCCCGCCTCTGCGTTTGTAGAGATGTGTCCGCATTGGTTTTGAAACTTGATGAACGGTAGTGACCATATACCGTATCTATATAAATATGGTTTTTAACTGGAAAATGTGAGGAGCAATAACAACACTAGCGATCGCCCGTGACATCGCATACTGTATTGTAGGTAAAGTGTTGATATGTTTATTTAAATGGTAAGATCTGCTTATATGACATGAACGCTCCTGTGTATCCGTACATATAAAAACAGATGTTATGTCTAACAAAATATGAGTACCTCGTATACACACAAATGTTGACGCGCGGTCGTGAACTGCAACAACTATAACTAGTATACAATAAACTAAGGTAATAATATGTAGTCGGAAAAGTTCGCAGCCTTTTTGAATGTATGATTTTAGCGTGCTATATTTCTGGCAACACTGATCACTGGCGGGAAAGTGATATACCGTTTGAGCTGAGTTTTTTGTAATGGTGCCAAATTGAAATTACAAATTAAAAATTTTATCTTTACATATTTTTTAACAATTTTAAAATGGAAGTTAATAAGGAAAATATGTTTTACATTTTTTTTTTCGTGGTGTTTACTAATTGCAAAAAAATGGTTCAGTCGATTCAGGTCTGGCAATTTTGATGTGAATGTTCCTTGCTGTGGTCGTCCTATTAAGGTAAACGTTGATGTTACGAGGGCGGAGTGATAAGTCTGGTAAAAATCTATTTTGGAATAAAATTATCGCAAATTGCATGAAACCTCCTTGTTCACAACTCTTTTGAAGGACTAAATTAAAATTTTCAGCCAGTACCGCCCGTTAGTTTTTTTTTGACAGCCATTAAATAAAAACAATTAAACGCATTTTCGCAAAGATGGAGAAAAGTGAATTTCGTGTGTTGATTAAACATTATTTTTTGCGCAAAAAAACTATTACGGAAACGAAACAAAGACTTGATAAATATTATGGGGACTCTGCTCCGTCGATTAAAATGATTCATAAATGGTTTACGGATTTTCGGTGTGGTCGTACAAGCACAATTGATGCTGAACTCCCAGGACGCCCAGTTGAGGTCACTACTTCAGAGATGATCGCTAAAATCCATGACATAGTGTTGAACGACCGAAGAGTAAAAGTGAGCGAGATAGTCGAGATAGTAGGCATCTCAGACGAACGTGTGCGCAATATCTTACACCAACATTTAAATATGAAGAAGCTCTCGGCGCGATGGGTGCCGCGTTTACTGACTGTTGATCAAAAACGCATGCGAGTTACCACTTCGAAGGCAGGTTTGGCGTTGTTTCAACGGGATAAAACTGAATTTTTGCATCGTTTTATAACGGTAGACGAAACATGGATCCACCACCATACACCAGAAACCAAGCAACAATCGAAACAGTGGATTGCTACGGGTGAACCAGCTCCGAAGAAGGCCAAAGCAGTTTTATCGGCCAATAAAGTGATGGCTACAGTATTTTGAGATGCACGTGGGGTAATCCATATTGACTACCTAGAGAAGGGTAAAACGATTAATGGCGAATATTATGCCAATTTATGGGACCAATTTAACAAAATTTTACCTGACAAACGACCGCATTTGGCTAAGAAGAAAATCCTCTTCCACCAAGACAACGCACGAGTGCACACCTGCGCGATTGCCATGGCCAAAATCCATGAGTTGCGATATGAGTTGCTATCTAACCCACCATATTCGCCAGATTTAGCCCCTTGCGACTATTTTCTGTTTCCGAATTTAAAAAAATGGCTCGGTGTGAGAAGATTTAGCTCCAACGAGGAGATCATGCACGAATCCAATGCCTATTTCGAAGGGTTGCCTAAGTCGTATTTTATGGAAGGGATCAAAAAGCTAGAGAAACGCTGGATGAAGTGCATTGAGTTAGAAGGAAACTACGTTGAAAAATAAATCATAATTTTTAAATAAAGTTGACTCCTTGTTTCATTTTTACCAGACTTATCACTCCGCCCTCGTATCATTGAAAAAATTGAAGCAGATCAACACATAAGCAGTCATCAAATTGCGAAAGAGCTTAGCATTCACCACATTGGACATTGAACGAAATTGACTTCATCATTGCAGTCATGAGGCGCATATTTAGGGATGTTGCAGTAATACGGAAGTTATCCCCGACTTCTATGTGGCATTCTAGATATCGACTTTACACTCTTTTGACGAAGGCCAATCTTCGTCCCACACCATCTCAAAGTGTGTTAGGCTCCAATGCGTTTCATAATAATCGATTCGATGCATTGGAAACCACGGCTAATATTGACGAGATAACCGATAACTTGGTGAAAGTTATCCAAGAAGTGGGCTGTAAATACTTCAAACTACAGCGGAAAGGCTGAACTCTCAAGCGAGATTCTGGATCTCATGGAACTGAGGGGGGAGAGACCTTCGCTTACACCATCGCCAGATCAAGAACTTAATGAAAAAGGTCGGAGGCTGATACGCCGTGACCTTCGTTGCTTCAATCAAAACGGATTTAGGCGACGATAGAGAGCAATAAAGGCTCTAGTCTGCTGTCTTTTGGACGCGATAGACTTAAAAGCGATAGTGGCCAAAATCTCTCTTCGAAGCTCACATGCACCTGCGCCTATTGCACAGGAGAACAATCATCGTGCGAAGTTAACCCCCACTACACTGACGATATGCCGGATTTCAATTTGGGTGATATTAGTATTGCCCTCATTACATCAGAGCTTTTGAAACACCTTTTTAATGCCATCGTACATGGTGGCATAACACCAGAGGAGTGAAAGTCCTGTTCTTCAAGAAAAGAAACAAGGCCTTATTGAAGAACAATAGTCTTATCTCTTGAGTCACGTATATAAGCTGTTCTCGAGGGTAACTACGAATTGTTTCGCCAGGAGGTTAGAAGAGTTCTAGCGAACAATTCGTAGCCGTACTTCGAAACATTCGGCGGCTAGCCGCCGGAGCAGGATGCGTTTTGAAACGGCTACAGCACCGTAGACCACATTCACACTGCAACAGATTATACCGAAGACCGAAAAGTATAATCAGCCTTTGTGACTTGCCTTTCTGGATTACGAGAAAGCCTTTGATTCTATGGAGACCTGGGCTATTCTCGAATCTTTACAGCGGTGCCAAGTCGATTGGCGATATATCGAGATGTCTGTATAACACTGCGAGCATGATAGCATGACATATATTCTTCCAGGACTTGTAAATGTCGAAGATGTGTCACGACACTCGAAGTTGTTGACCATTATGTCTACCTTGGGCAAATCATCTAACTAGGCAAGTCCAACTTTAGCAAGGAGGTCGGCAGACGCATTCAGCTCGGTTGGGTAGCATTTGGGAAAACGCGTCGATTCTTCTTGTCGCCTATACCATAAAGCTTGAAGACGAAATTTTTCAAACAGTTCAACCGGTGGTGATTTGAGAAGAGCTGAAGATTGTGTGTGGTGGCGAGCTTTGGCCTATATCCAGCAGTGGAGGAACATAGGCTGATGGTAGATAAAATATCATAAAACATAACCCTAATAAATCGCAAAAGATACCAATTTCAAGAACTATTGTATTGCAGTGGCATAGGACAGGCTTACATCCAGTACTGGAGACACGGATTGGTGATAAATTTTTAAACACATTTTCTCAATTATAATTTACTTTAATTATGAAATTTCATGGCCACTGATATCACTTTTTGGCTGGTCCAAAACCTGAGAAGCCCATTATTTGAGCTAGTTCTGATTGTGCAGGGGTATCCTCTTCATCATCAGCCTCTTGAAGCTTGCGTTTCTTATCTCGTCTCCTTTCACGCCGTAGTTCCTTGATTCTAGCTTCTTCTTCAGCAGCCTCTTTTAGCCGAGTATCAAGTTCATACTCACTTTTCTTCTCTTCAAGTTTTCTCTTGTTAAGTGCAAACCGAGCTTTCACCTTAAATGTTAAGAGAGTTATTTAAATTGCTGAACATTGAAAAACAAATACTAAATCTGCTGTTTTGAACTGAAACTGTTTGAAACTCGAACTGCTGTTACTAAATTGAAAACAATACTAAAGTTCTGTGTTAGTGGGAGGGCCTAGCATTAAACGAGGAGCAATTATACCAAAGGAGCAGCATATCATGATCAACAATATAATCTATTTTTTAATAATGAAGTAAATAATTTTATATTACTAAGAATGTCATTACCAAGTCGAGAGTCAGTTGGCTGTGTGCTACACAGGAATAGCAGAAATGACAGGTAATACTAGTGACCCTGAAAAATAAAGTAATTAAAAATTCAATTACCTGATCTAATGTACTCCTTTCAATTTTCATGGACATGCCAAGATTCCTCTGATGTTTCTTGCCATTGATGTGGTCTAAGAAGTTGATAGAGTCCTTAACAACACAGTCGCACACATTACAATAGTAACCTCCAGATTGAGAAGTTGGTGTATTCTTTGTGATCACTACACTCTTGCCCAACTTTGAGTCTAGATCGACCTTGTAGTCACGCTGTTTCAACAATTCGCGTCTAACTGGTGGTGCTAAAATTATAAACAGTTTTGTGTTTTTAACTAATAAATGCTAGAAGGTTAGTGTTATAAGAGAATTTAATTTTCAAAACTCATGATTCTTTGGAGTTTTAAGTCATTTTGTAAAAATTGAATCTTAACCCATAAAGGACAATGGATAAAATCTATGAATCTTTGTTGTGAACAAAGATAAAATTAGTAACAATGTATTTATGATTTACCTATTACTTATTAATAATTTATCTTTATAAGTAATTATAACAGCTAAAGCCGTAGGTTATTTTAATTAAAAAAAATATAAAGAGGATTTTAAGAAACAGGTAAAAGACATTTGTTAAGTGGTTTATATCATGGTTTGGCCACAGTTTTGACATTAATTGCCTTAACATTATAAGATCTATGAAATAAAAGTTTTTGTTTGCAACATATCTTCAGTGTGATATATTGCAAGGATATGTACATGTCAATTTTTCTTGAGACACTTTTACCCTTCATCCATTAAAGCAATGAGCTTTAGGTGAAGACAGATTTAAAGAATTTAATGAGCTTTATGAAGACTTGGGTCATATAGAAAGAACACAGTGAATGTCCTTTTGATGTGAATGAAGCAAGCATGCAAAATAATCTGGGTGGTTTAGTTACAGTATTGTCTGGTAATTGGGGTGTTAGTTAAAAGTGGGTGATCAGTGTATTACTGATTTTATTTTCATTTTGTTCAATTTGAAAATAAACCGTATCTGTAAACTGTATGTAAACTTTATCTGTAAACCGTAAACCGGACTCAGTGTAGTCCCTTTTAAAAAAAACTAAAAGTCATTCTACAAAAGACACAAAACTTGGAATAAATTGAATTCTGCAATGATAGATAGGGTTTGGGCTTTAAAAATTGATTTCTAATATGAGAGGACTTAATAGTTGACTGCAACTATTAATGGTTGCAATTTCAAATTATTTATTAGTCTAATTGATTTGTATCAATAAACAATTACATACCTTTCTTTTTAGATCGTTCTTCTTCTTCTATCTCTGCCTTTAATCTCTCTGTAGCGATTCGTTCAAATTCATCTTTGTCCCATTTTCTACGATGATCGTCTGGCCTGATACTCATGTTGGTGTTGGGTAAAGTACGTTATACCGACAAAGGAGTATATAATTTCGTAAAAATCTACCTTAAATCTACTTTCAGATGTTAAATTCGTAGAAATAATTTGTTTTTAATTGTAAAGAGGAAAAATAAGCAAAATGGGAGAATTGATATCAGATTGTCAATTGAATAGTTGACAGTTCTTTTCAGTGTTGATAGTAAAATTCTAAAAACATCCCTTAGTTATGTTATAACATTCTGTCAGTCACATTTTATTTCGAAGACATTGTTTTTATAATTAAGCGGTTAAAAGTTCAAATTTAATATGGTAAATCTAAATAATGGTAAAATGTATATTTTGACATAATACGACTTTGTTAAATTGAGGGTGCAGTATGTCAAACATTAATAGAAATAGAATTAATTAATAGAAACATTTTGAATATCAAAAGTAAACGGTACTTTTGATATTCAAAACACAAGTCGCCATATTTAATGGATTTTTTACATATATGGCAATGATGCAATTAGCACTGTGCATGGCTGAATGTGCTAATATCACATTCTGCCCGTGCAGTGTCAAGTTTCCTTTGTAATAAAAAATTCCATAATCCGCTCCGTTTCATAACAATTTCAATTTCAGGATAAAACGTATCCTATTAATGTCCAATCCAGCCCCATCGACGTAAATCAGGAGTCGCTCAGTAAAATGATAGTAGTGTTACGGAGGACTGAGAACAGAAGAGGACTCCTTGGTAGCAAACGGAAAACACAGTCCCACGCTTTTATTTGATAATCATAAACACTACACACGAAAACTACTTTGAAATTTAATAAACTATCACCATTAACTTTATAAACTTTCGCATTTGTACACATTTTATATTCTAAATCGGGTCTGAATGCGTTTAATAAAGGTATTTGTTTACCTTCTATTCCTACTCAACGTTTCGGCACGGATTACATCATGTCGACTCAACTCACGTCAAGTCGTGGCCACAGCTGGTATAACCCGTGCCAAAACATCGAGTAGGAATAAAAGATAAACCTTTATTACCTTTATTATATCACTATTAAACCACAAAACGCCTAAAACACAATTTTTACAATAATCAAACAAAAACTCATGTAGACTTCTCGGTTCCCGCCAATAAACCATATTTAATGGGAAATCCGTTATGTTGCCAACACAGATAATCTTTTTAAATTATTTGCTTATCTGGAAACTAAATATTTGGCCGCAGATTAATCTCAGAACATACTCGTAATATGTTTATTAATCAGAACAGAGGACAGCAGTCTTTAAAGTCCATGGGCTAAATAACAATTCTTGATCTTCAAATTAATCTCACTTGTGATTATAATAATCCTAGAAAGATAATCTAAAGGTGTCCCAAACAGCGCCGGATTTAATTTATTATAAAAATAAAGTGTTTCTCCGGCTGTGTGACATGTGGCACCGTCTTGTTGGAACCACACTTGATACCGATACCTAAAAAATGGCCCTATGATGCCGCCAAACCTCTTTGAGGATGCATCCGTTTTTCATGAATCTCATGAGGATTCTCCAAGCCCCAGATACGACAATTTTGCTTATTGGCGTATCCGTCACTAAATATGACTTTTTCGCCAAAATGATGGTCCACTTCATACTACTCTAAAAACCAATTGACGAACTGTCGACGTTGCGAATGATCAATAAGTTTTAACTCTTGGGTTAATTGAATCTTGTACGGGTGAAGATGCAAATTCTTTACCATTATTCGTTGCGGAGAGCTTCTGGAAATGCCCAATTACTGAGAACGATGCCAAATTGATGTTTTCCTGTTTTCGGTGACGTTTGCCTCCACCCTGGCGATATTATCGACCGACCTTACACTCCGTTGATAAACATGGGGAGTTGCATCCATCACTGAACCGGTTTACTCAAATTTCAGAATTAAACGCCGAACAGTCGACTCATTTGGCACACTGCGCCGACCAAAAATTGAACGGCTTCGCCGACCAAAAATTAAACAGAGTTTGCGAACTGTCTCAGCAAAACTTTCATTATTTTTGTAATAAGTGTTAACAATAACAATGCGTTACTCTTTCGTGTAGCGTTCCATGTTGAATAATTGCAACTGTCATATGTGACATCTATGAACAAACCGCCAAACAAAAAAATGTCGCGAAATTTAAGTATGGCGCTCAGTCTGGGACACCTATACGTCTGTGACATATACGACTCCCGAACATATTTCACTCACGCTGAATTTAAAACACGAATCGTGATATTCTTCTCAGCTAATTCAATTCAGTCGTCGGCAGGAACTTCGAAGTCATGCTTCTGTCGATGCGGTAAGTACCGTATTTACCGACATATTATCACAACGTACGTCCGTAGACGTAGGTATATTGTTTATCTATTACCTATGTAACTTTTATAATATTCATATTCATATTCTTTTTCTTTTTTTTTCTTTTATACGTTATCGTTTCGTTTGAATATATTTTATTTACCTACCCTTTTAAGGTGTATTGCTTGTAGTCATGGAGAGTAGAAGAGCTTTGGATGACAGTTAGATTCAGGCGTTTTTGGAAGAGAAAGTGGAAGAGGACACACAAATTCATAGTGATAGTGAAATAGAAGACGAACTTTTAAATGATGATATAATAAGCGACGTTGAAGATGAATTTATAGATGAGATAGAAAACGATCTCAATATCATATCAACCAGTGGACAGAATGAAGAAGAAAGGTCGTCAACGTCAACACTGCCTTTACGTACAATTAGAGGTAAGAATAAACATTGTTGGGCCACAATGTCAAACTGGTCAAGCAATGGTCAAACTCATGGCAGAACATCTGATAATAACATTGTTTGATCATTCGTCATCAAGGTCTTATTAATCAGAGTAGCGGAAAAGCGGAAATGATTATGTTTTAGAATCAGACGAAAGGAGGAGTTGACAAGTTCTACCAAATGTGTTCATTGATGTCGTGTTCTAGAAAGACTAATAGACGGCCTATGGCATATGTAATATGCAATTGAATATGGCATATGTAAATTCATATGTCATCATAACATAACATTTTGTCGAAAAATGAAATGTTTTCCTCAACAGGTGAAGGTGAACCCGGTGCCAAAAAAAGAGAAATACTAAAAAAGAGAGTAAAAAAAGAGCTTACTGTCCGTCTGAAATACGACGAATGCCAAGAATGATGTCTTACATGTAAAGAAACAAATAGTGAACTAGACTTATGGAATTTAACTTTAGGCGAATATAAAAATATGTTGTACAAAATTAATTGAAGAAATGATTCTCAACATCTCTCTGTGTTGCATAGTTTAATGTGTTTCTGACTAATAAAATTTGTGAACACTATTCTGTCCTTGCGCTATGTTTATTTTATAATGTCATACTAAATAAGTTATTGTGATCACAATAAATATCTACATATATAATATAATAAAAAAATAAAGGAAAAAAATTAATATAAAATTACCTGTATTTTATATTAATTTTTTTCCTTTATTAAAGTTATTAGAGGAAAAAATCATTCCTAATAAAGAATAGTTAATTTTTGTTAGTTAAGTAGAATCATGTTTTTACTATTAATTATATTAAACAAATTATAAAATGAGTTTTATCTATAATGTTAAGTTATATATTTAAATGTTTTTTGCACTATAAAATACTATTCAACCTCTGAATATTATTGTCATTCTAGGGTTAAGCAGTCTGCATAGATTCTGATTTCCAACAACTCAGTTTAAGTCTACATCAAGAACGATCTAAGGTCGGGATAAATAGATAATTCTTGGTTTTAGAATTAATTAGTCACAGTCGTACGTCGCCGGTAGTGGCTGCTGCTTGTTTGCTTGTAGTGGCTATGTATGTATGTAGTCGAGTTTTATAACACCTCATGCAGTCTGCATAGAGGTTAGTTTCTAACGATACGGTCTAAATCTAAGTAAAACACGGTCTTAGAATCGTCGTATTTATTTGGACCAGCTGGACCTAAGAAAAGTATTAAAATGATTTGAGGTAATTTGACTGAGATTATATTTTACACTCGGAACAAATAGTCAATGCAATTAATGAGTAATACAAACAAATACAATTACATGAAGCTTACAATTACATAATGATATCAATTTCTATATCTTGAATCTTTTACTCCTTTGATTTCTGCAGATGTAGTCAGAATTTTTTATCAAATAATTAATCGTCACAATTGCGTCTATTTTTGGTAGAATATCAGATTGTCCTTGGACAAAACCTGTCTTGGTCATTGTTAAAGACGTTTGTAGTCTTTTACTTGTAAATATTATTTCCGATTCAAATCGATTGTTAATCGTTCAATGCCTTGTGTGTATAATGGTATGTGTGTATGTGTATAGTATAATAATGGTTTCAGGGTACTGTAGAGGTTGCTCAATGTCTCACTAAAGTCGGATTTTTTATTCGATTGAGGGATATGACATGTAGAACTGTCACACAGAGTGAAATTTGTACTAATATGACACTTTATTGACAGTTCTACATGTCATATCCCTGACTTGATGACGCGTTCGGGTGTTTCCGGATTAGCCGAACGGTCAATGTTTTCGTAATGTATTTGTTTGTATATATAGCCCAAAACAACATTTTTTGATTTTTTTGTCTATCTATCTGTCTGTCTGAACGCGCATCGCGCAAAATCTACTAGATGGATTTTAATGAAACTTTGTATAGTTATAGCTTATGTGCCGGATTAACCATTTCATCTCATCATGAGTAAATCTCATGTTCACGCGAACGAAGCTAGTTCACGCTCGCAGGCACAGCTAGTCTTCAATAAAAATACGTATTGTATAAAATAACAATCAAGTTTTGAAGATATACAAGGTACGGTTCGCTATAGGGGTCCCTCATTCCCTCATTCGACTATAACGCATTTAGATAACTTCGTTAGCTTGCTGTGTCCCTCGACCTCTATCCTTCGAGAAATTCGAAATGTAACGTTTATTTGCCTTTTGAAAATAGTCAAGACGATCACGATGGTCAAAGATATTTTATTTTTATTTCATTATATATGGAACACAAGCAGTCACAATAAATTACAAAATATGAAGTTATAAAATAAACACAGCGCAAGGACAGAATAATGTTCACAAATTATTAGTCAGAAACCCACTCTTAACTTATGCAATACAAAGAGATGTTGAGAATCATTGCTTGAACTAATTTTGTAGAACATATTTTTATATTTGCCCAAAGTTAAATTAAATAAGTCTAGTTAAAGTATTTTTTGAACAATTTGTTTTGTAAACAGGAAAGGTGAAGAGATTTTTATTTTGAATGCCATGATTGGGACAACGGAAATTATTTTTCTCTAATAAATGTGCACTGTCGACATTGTGATTTAATATTTTATATAAATACATTTCGTCAGGAATAGGGTTTTTAGAATGATATGATCTAAAGCGATAATTAAGATACTTCTGAAACTTTTTCTGCACTGTGTCGATTTGGTTTATAAACTATATGTATTGTATAAAGGGTTCCAAACAACTGCTGCATATTTTAACTGAGAGCTGAAGAACCAGTTGTAAAGTTGTAACCAGTGAAAGTAGTGTGGACCCTTTTTTAAAGACCTTTTCCTCACGTAAAATAAGTCCTAACATCTTAAATGATTTACCGATGGCAAATTGAATATTGTGGTCAAATAATAGTTTTTCATCCAATATGATTCCCAAATCCCTGGGGCACACCTGAGCTTACCGGAACAAATGATGACCGAAAACCCTTCAGTGTCACAGACTGACATCGTTTTTTTAAGTAAGACTCGAGCCAACGAAGTTGATCGCCGTGTACACCGAACTCTTGTAGTTTAATAACTAATAAATCGTGAGAATTTTTATCAAAAGCTTTTGAGTAATCTACCTGACACCCGGAGTCCATAGTAGTAGAAACAAAATCAATGAACTCACCCAAATTGCTTTCCTTTGTTTCCTTCACCTAAAATGTTGTTGTGGAAATATTACAGATCTGATTGTGAGCACTGACTGTATCACTAACATCTTTTTCAAATAGTTTTGGTATTAGCGATAATTTAGATATGGGACGATAGTTTACAATATTATGTTTGGTGATGACAATATTATGCTTTTAGAAATTGGTGTTACGTATGACTGCTTTCAAATATTTGGAAAAGTTACAGATGGGAATATTTTAAGAATTATATGTATAGATATGGCCAGTGAAGATGAACATTTTCGGAGAAAAAGCGCATGAAGGCTATTTGGACCTGGGCCCTTGTTTATATTAATGTTTGATAAGTACTTCTCAGTTATAGCCACTGTAAAATCAATAAATGAGATGTCTACTAAATGATTGGGTGTATTGTTTGTCGGGATTGTATGATTTATACTGCTCTGAGGTACAAACGCAGACAAGAAGTGTATATTAAAAAGATCGATTATTTTTTGGCCACAAGATACTCTCGAGTACCCAGATACATAAAATTTCGTTGTCGTTGTTTTGATTTAACAAAGTGACAGAATCCTTTGGGACTCGTCTTAATAGATTTATTATAGCATTCGATTTCAACATAACGTTGCCGTCTCCTCAGGAACGAGTACGTCTTACAATCACTAATTCGACTATTTGTTTTCCATTTACAATGAGCTCTTATCTTCTGATTAATTATTTTTAAAAGGGCTTTGCTATACCACACTGAATATTTGTTACTATGGGTAATTGACTTTTATGGAACATAATCATGAATGATGATTAATAATGATATAAAATAAGTCAATAGCCAGATTAACATTCTTTCCCACGAGTGTTGATTTCCAGTCAACAGAGAGAATTCTACGATTAATATTATTATAGTCTGCAAGGTGAAAATTATGAACCGTGCTTGCAGCCGGATGCAGTAATTCTATAGTCGGTGTCTCAATATCTAGAATTATTGAAGGATTATCTTCAGCCACAAGCGGTGTAGGTGCAGCGCCTTATGGATATCAAAAGATCCGAAAACACAAGATCAAGTATTGGGCTTGTAGTATTTGTAAGAAGTAGTTGGTAATAAGAACAATATGTAAAAATAAAATCAGTAAAGTGAAGCAGTGTCGTGCTGGTTCAAAATAGTAAATAATAGTTCGTATTAATAATAATAGTATGCCACTATTATAACTATAACTACATAAAGATTTTTTGAACCAAACTAGAGAATTGGCAGGAGCTATATCTATATATCCAGCTTCATCTACGATAGCGAAGGTACGACAGACTAAATAAATATACGTAGTAGAACCACTTACATTGATAAGCCAGATTACCTAACAAATATTGAACCAATACTCGTAGGATTGAAATTGATACAAACCAAATTAGTATTGGTGTAAACCAAACTATTATTAGATATAACTCTCTATTGGTTTGAGATTCGATATTATTATTTCAAAGTTTGAAACTTATTAGCGGGCTTTCTTGAACCGAGCTTTTGGTTCAATTGAATCGATTCCAGTCTCGATACTGAACAATTTGTTTTCAGTTTTTGCGTTATTTCAGTGCCATGTTGTGTACAATAGTTTCATAAGTAGGTACCTCTGCGAATTATGTATCGCTATTCGCGATTTTTTTTCAGTTATCACTAACTTGGTGGTGAAGGAAAGCATCCTAAGGAAATCCTATAAAATAATAAAATAAATCTATAAATAATATATGCATCCATCGATCCTCATCGGGTCCGCGTATTGGATCGTGGTGTGATCTCATCGTGATTATTAGGAGGATGTGTTCAAAGCGCATTAACTAGTCAAAGTTAATTTAGTACCACTATTTCACGGTAGATGTCGCTGTACCTAGCGGAAACACGCTATCGTTAGTTAACCTCAGAATGTAAGAGCAAGTTAAGAATATTTTACCTTTTAATTAGAAACTGAAGCAGTCATAGTTATTTGATTTACACCCCTAGCGCCCTAGTTGACGTTCGGCCAAGAACAGGATGCTTCTGTACCCTGCAGTGGGATGTATAGGCGGATATCGAAATATCTCTTCTCGAAATTGTTGAGTGACATTTATAAACGTATATTGGGAACTTGACTCCGGACAGGGCAGGAGCTATCTCACACTCAAACACCATACACCCTGTGGACCATACTAGGATACTCTATATTGTGGATTCCGTCACAAACAGACGAATACAAATTATTTATATCCCGAACATTTTATTTATTTTAACATTTTATTTTTTAAACATATGTTTGCCCGGAAGCCGATCCTTGGACGTTTCACGCATTAGGCTATCACCGCGCTCTGTCTGGGTTAATCGGGCGTCATATTAACTGTTAATTAATGGACAACTTTTGTTTTCAGGCATTCGAAAATTTATATCGGCACACTTTTTATTGAGAAACAGATATTTTTTGTGAGTTTAGGGCGTTGTTTAAAAGGGAATCTCTACAGATTAAATGCATACGAAGTTAAATTTTAGATCAATATAAAAAACAATAAAGTAATTTAATAAGTAATTAGTTTTTATCTAATTAATTTGTGGCTACCGCCGATTGACATACAGGTAGACACGAGTTCAATATAATTTTTATTGACCGATTTATATATTATTATCTTTCAATTGAATAGAAGCAACTGTTCAATTATACGTTGTTTTGTGAAGGTACTTATCTCGAATAATAATTTAATATTATGTGGAGTATTCTGTAAAAGTCAATACGTAATACCATAACAATATTTCCTACACCTGGATCTCGAATTACAATTGGCTGTGATGGATTGTTCATTTATTTTAATTTGAAATTACGTACATAGCCAAGATCTCAATCTTTATTCGTTTTTAATTTTAACGCATTTCCAAACTGTCTTTGCTTTTGTTTGTTTCAGTTTATTGATCGATTTCCAAAGCCTACATATTTTCAAATGAAAAAAATCTCAAAGGTTTTAAAAACTTTTGTTGCCTATCAGATTACAAAATTACAAATACAATTATAAAGTAAAGATTACAAAATTAATCAAATATTTAACCATTACTATGTAACCTAGAAAATTTTTACTATTTCTACAAACTTTCATGTGTTAGGTAGGTACTTACATTCGTGAATTGCGAATGTTGAATCGCCATAACCGTTATTTTCGGTCAAAAATTCCATTTACCACAGTAAAGTATAACAATCCTCATAGACAAGCGTGGGTTAATGCGACGTGATTTGGGACAAGAAGCTTGACGAAGTGTAGTCATGACACCAACGAGCGCGCCCGAGCCGACGACCGTGACACATGGCACGGCCATAACATTATTATGACGAGAAATTTCTTCATTTTGCCCTTTTTGCCGTTGGGATAGCTGTTATCTATCATGCCTTGTGTAATCTAACAATGTTATACTTGCGGTTAAATGATGAGATAATAGATTTGGGGTACAAGTATAATTAGTATGAAAATTAAATAATAATAATGATAATAATTAATAGAAAAACGATAAATTGATAATGGAAATTAATCTGATTATGACAATGATGAGTGTAACGTGATGCCGTTGATGGTCACGGCACCAGTTACTTTGGATAGGAAAATCCGCCTATAAAATTAGAAACGTTAAAATTTTTACCAAAAGCTCAACATAATGGTAATAACATAACATACCTGGGACTGATGGCACTGTTGCTTGTTTTGCTCTCGCTCCACCTGTCTCCAGGGTCCATGCCGATCGGAACAAAGGGTCACAGTCACTTATGGTCACAATTCATATAATGTGAAATGCTCATTTTGTTGAATTCGGTAAACTTGCAGAGAATCTTGGATTATTAGGCTACGTACGTACGTACTTGCGGCTAACTGCGCCTGAGGTCAGACGCGTGGCTAGCAGCATACACACAATTTGTATGGTACCGCGTAAATAATGTGCACTATATGCAACTGACTGCTATTTGCCCCACTGCCTTTTGCTCGCTTGTGCAGCCGGCCGCAGGTTAGCCGCGTACGTAGTGCGTACGTAGCCTTAGTGTTTTTCTGGTTAGTAATTTTATTTATTTCCTCAAGAATGCGGGTACATACAGGTCTTATGATAAGTTATACAAGCCTTACACTTTCTGCCAAGTAACTGGCGTGCAAATGTTTGATCAAGTTTACATTAACAAGACTACATTTTGATTAACATAAATAAACAAATAATTAGAATTTAAATATCAAAATATATCTAGTATTCTAGTATAATTGAAGAATGTCATTATATTACTATTTTTATGTCATTGTCAAATAATGTACATGTCTGTCGGTAAGTACTACACAGAGTTATCTACTACTACACAGAATATTACCACATTTCCCACTTTATCCTATTTCCTCAATGTTACGTACGTTTTTCGGTAGTGAGTGAGATATGCCAGAGCCCGTTCCCATCCTATATTATTCCATCTCTCCTCGTTTTCCCAACCCTTTCTCCGATATATTTCCAATTTTCCAATCACCCAGGAACGTGAATACGTTTGTCGTTCTGGACTGATGTTGGCATGTACCGCTGGTGTCCATGGGCAACAGTATCCACTTACCACCATGTGGACTGTATGCTCGTCTGCCGCCTTCGTTCTATATAAAAAAAAATAGTTAATATTTATTACGTAGAGTGTAGTTTATTTTCATTCTAGATTCTCACACTATACGAGTATTGTATATAAGTACGTAACGAATAGCGAAAGGTATTTGTACCTACTTCGTTAAGAATCAAAGCAAAACCCCTTTTGACCCTCGTCCACATTCCTTAGAAGAAATGTACGTACTAACATTAACCATCAAGTGGGTTTACTAAAGTTACTCTTAGGTACAATATAAGTGTGCTACGGCTTGGCAAAAACACGCTAGAAACGACGGCGATTCTTTTTCTAATAACGACGGCTGAGTTTATTTTTTCAGAGGCTTTCAATGTAAATTTCATTGGTCTCGCGAGGCGAAAGCTTGACAGAGTCTTGTAGAAAAAGTTTTCAAGAGAAGGTAGTTTATTAACCTGACTAGAAGAGTAAAAAAATCAGCATATTGTGAAGTAATAGAATAATCATAGTAGCGAATTAAAAATAGGCCACTTGTATTGTCATACGTATTGATACTTGTAATGTTATTGACACAATAAAAAGTTACAATTCTTTGTTTGAAGTGTTTGTGTTATAATTGGTTCTATAACTGCTCCTTGCTTGTATAGTAATGTAGCTTTGTTTTATGGCCAGGATATTTATTATATTAAGTAAGTACCTTTCGCGTATTGTGGCATAGTAAATAATAATTCGGGGGAGGGGGGGTTGAACCCCCACATCGCCGCCCCACCCGCTTCGTTGACAGACGTTTTTGCGGAGAAGCCGACAATGACCGCTCGCGTGAATCGCGTGATAAAATGACTTCGCTCGTCTGTCTGAATGGCACTATTTCGTCACACTTGTAAGTTCTCAGCTAAATAATGTGATCTGTAAGATCACATTATGGCACACACAGCTATTATGGCATAGACTCGGCAAGAATGGAGGTACAAAAACTTTATTAAACGCTTGTATAAATGAGAGTTTAGAATTTTACGACAGGTAATTTTGGCAGGTATATGAACCGATGTACATATTGATTAATTATCAATATAAAATGTATCTGCATCATAATGTGCAAAGTTACCTATTTATATACCTACAGTATCGACCAATGAAGGCATCGGGGACATGGAATTGCTGATCGTGGCGATCACGTGTTAGCTGGTTGCTTGATTCGGTCGCCTAGATACTACCTTGTAAACAAATTAAAGCGACATCGACTATACATCTTTTTTTTAGCTATTCGTGGCCAAATCGAGTGTCGCCGCGACCAGCGATCCCATGTACGTGACGTCTAAAGCTTTGTAAGGATGTGTAATTACAGAGACTATTATCCACGTTTGCTAGGCTGTTCAAAACTTCACTGACATTGTCTTATATGCATGTGGGCAAATGAGTGGCAAACATGGCAATTCCAATGTTCATGAATCCTCCTCTCTCTTGTGTCGTTACTGCTGAATTATTTTTTCACGGACGATATTGTACCATCGTTTCTGTTCTCGGCGGTATTAATGGTATTCTAGATGTTAGTGTTGAGAGTGGTGCGTTGGTCTGGTCAGACCAACGCGTCGGGCCACGTCCTCGGTGTCTCTTTCCTAATGAATAGTTTTATCTTTCTTTCGATTCATATTCTTTTTGAGTAGGTAAGAATAACTATCACCGGTTAGCGCTGGACTAGATGAAGTCACTTGTAAGATTTTGTCGAGTGGTATGTAATAAGTAATGTATGTATGAGGAAAGGTGAAACAACAACGTACTGTCAATTTGGCGCGCAAGACGAATCGTGAACATGTCGCGTGGGAATTTGCATGAATTAGGCGTCGTGACCTCCAGAGCCTGTTGTCACACGTTTCTGCTTCACTAACTACAATTGCTCGACACTCAGATAATTTAAATTGTATTCAATAATATTTGCCACATATTTCGTAATGTGAATTTTGTATAATAGAATATTTTATTAACGGCAGAAATATTTATCGCAAATAATATTTTATTACAACAAATACGTTAGGTAACGGACTGGGTTGCTATTATATTAGAAATTGTAGCAAAGAAGGAGAAAGGAGGTAGCACAGTGCTCCGAAATCTCTCACTGAAGGTAAGCCTCACACAAGCAGTAGAACATTAAAAGCAGCAGACGTAAGCCAATCGGTTACCCATGCAACGCTAACTCTGTCTAACGTTTAGGCCGATACAAAAAAAAAACTTTCTCTTTTAATGAAACTGTGAAAAAATAATTTTATTTCATACAAGAAGCGGCTCGCCTGAGTATCAACAAAATTATGTAATGAAATAAAATTTTAAATATTACTTTAAAATTGAAGATATGTATATAAAATAAAGAAATATTAGATATATACTAAACACACGAATAATATTAATTACTGAAATACATAAACAACATTCTGATAATGGAAGTACCCATTTTTTCTTTTTGTTTTAGAACTCTATTTTTATTTTTCAGGGTAAAGTTTTTATTTAGTAACTTTTATAACACATCTTCAAACTGCTTCAATTTGTTGTTCAGCGACAGTTCATCGATGGTTAATCGATAGTTTTTGTATAAATTTGTCACTCGATAAATGAAAGTCGTCAACTCAACATTTTACTTAATAATATGTACAATAATGCTTAATAATACGTACAATATTGTAAAGGTACATACATTATTTACTGACCAAAATTTTACAAAGGTGTAAAGAAATTTGAAGACAAACATTTTTGTCGTCTATAAAATCAAAGTTACCACACAAAAATATTAAATTAATTAAAAAATATTAAATTGGATAACTTATTCATTAATCCAATGTATTAGAAAACGTGATAAATTGCACAAAATAAGCACCAAAAATCCAAATAATGTTCTATTTTTAAGAAGAATATTTAAACTATAGAATACGTGACATTATAGAACTATGCAATATTACATTAAAAATACGCGACAAAGGCCATATCGTTATCTTAATATCGTTGTCTTCATTAATGTTGGAACGGTGTCTATATATTGCACACATTGTCATACTTACTGTCAATTAAGTATTAAAAAATATTATTAAAAATACCCGAAACTTATTTGACAGAGTAGTTTAATGATCTGAGACACTTTTTTTAAGGACTACGCATTTATATAAGATTTTAAACTTTTGTTATCGTGGTTGAACAAGGAGTAAAGACAATTTGAACATTTGAGTAATAAATTGAAGAACTTTTAGGGAGTAAATACCATTTAGGAGTAAATCTCACAGAATATTGCCTTGAAATGTACTGTATTTCCCACTTTATCATATTCTCCAATGTACGTACGTGTTTCAGTAGGGACTGAGATATGCCAGAGCCCATTCCCACCCTATCCCTTTCCATGTCCCCAGCCATTTCTCCAAATCCATTCTTTCAACAACAAAGGTAGGCAGCACATCCGGAGGCGTGCCAAAGTTTGTCATTTTGGACTAATGTTGGCATGTATTTCGGATGTCTATGAGTGACAGTATCCACTTACCTGCGGTGGACTGTATGCTCGTTTGTAACCTTGTTTCTATAAAAAAAAATTTATATATAAAAACTGTATTTTCTCCTTGTCAAAAAGTAGCAAGTTACCTGCATTCTCCTAAGGATAACTTGCCCTATCAATGCCCTGGCATCTATAAAGTGGCAAAAATCTATTAGAGGCAGGAACTAATTATTGGATTGACTTACACAAATCAAAAGTAATTTCAACTGAACGCTATTACATACCGCGTTTGGTCCGAGAGACAATAGAAATTTAAAAATTTGTGAATGAACTTTGCAAACCTAAAAAAGTAGATGCGTTTTCACTCGCGTGTGAGTGGTGATATTGTTAGTATAGTGTGCAAGGAACTTAATCAACAAAAACAAGTTCAGTGTGGGCAGGTGAATCAAAAGCGAACACAACGGAGGGTAGACAGATATGACCGCCAATAGCAGCAACACCTTCAGCCGCCTCCGCAGTCTCACCGCGACCACGGCCCATGTATACGTACCAAAATATCGGGTATAATAAATAAATAATAAATCGTGAGTAACCCGTTTACATAACAATTATTACGCATTATGACGCAATTATTATACAATTATTACGCAATTACGCAATTCTACTATTATAATTTTTTAACAAGCAGTGGTTCAAGCGACTTTTTTCACGTGTAGCTTTATCTATTCCTATAGTAATTTTGTAGTAGGTTAACAAATATGAGATAGTCTTTTGCTTGAGGGTGGCCTCCAGAGAATATATAATATTAATGTTCAAGTCACCCGTCAATACAACAGTTTTCGCAACTCTAGGTTTTGTAGCGCCTCCTCAAGGAATTCTAAGAACAGAGATATCATTGCAAGGTGGGGAAGGATATATTGCTAAGTCTACAGTGCCATCCTCAAAAGTTACCCGTAGACAATGGGCACCGATTATTTCAACCTCTTCACATTTAAAATTTAGATTATCTTTAATAAATATTACCACTCCATCATTTTGTATAGGATTAATATTAGTGCTAATTGATGAGTAACCTGGAATTGAGTGTGTGAATGTACGATGTATGTGTGTATGTATTAATATACCGTAAATGGGAGCTTCTTTTATAGATCTTGTAACGTTAAGGCAGTCAATGTCAAAGCCGCGGGAGAACCACATGGAGAACATATAAACAGCTTTTCTATTCCTATCTTTTATTTGTTAAAATATTATTCATTTTTTTGTTATAAATCGCCATTTTTTGCAGTTATTATAATTGCTTATAACGATTATGCTAGATCATAACAAATAACACTAATTTTATGTTGTTAGTGGGTTGGTACGACATACAAACCTTTGTTCCCATCGCCTTTTTTACTATTATTTCACTTGTAGATTTTTGCTATAAAACTTCGAACACTGCTACTATTTGTTGTAAAACTAACACAGACACATGAGAGATTTCCTATATCGAGTCGTATCTCACTATCACATTGCTATAAAATATATTGAAAACAATGTGAGATGGATTTCTCCCGACAGAGCGCCGACACATTGCACTGTGGCAGCGAGCTGGCAACAAAAGAGAATAGAGGAGACGATCATTTTCCATTCAGTTCACCCGGCGCTTATCCAAACAGAGTAAAATATAAAATTATTTTCAAAGTGGGTTTAGTTATTGTGATATTTTTTGCGTAGGTTCGTAGCTCGTAGCGATTCGTAGCATTCGCCTCGTAGCGCCGTAACGGCTTAGTGACAGCTTTCAATTATTCGATTTCCAGAATGCATTACGAAGACTACAGAATGACGTATATTTTCCATATAAATATTTTCAACGAGGTAAGATAAAATGTAATATTATTTTCAGAGCGTATTATTTCATAGATCGTAGGGGTTAGTAACCGCCGCGTAGCAATAGAGGTACACATACAAGGACTATTTTTTTTTTTTTTTTTTATAGAGAAGAGGGCGGACGAGCAAGCGGTCTCACGCGATGGTAAGTGTTACCGCCGCCCATGGACACCTGCAACACCAGGGGGTATGCGGGCGCGCCGCCGACCTTGCAAATTCCTATTCACGGCTTTCTTGAAGAACCCCATGTCGTAGTTTAATGGGAAGACCTCTTGAGGCAGTTCGTTCCACAGCCTACGGGTTCGCGATATAAAATAATTTTTGGAAATGCGGAAATGGAATCTAGGAAATGCGGATGGACCGCACTTCTGTGACGGGAGGTGCGGTTGTAGAAACCCGAGGTGGGAATTATATTGAACAATTTACAATAAAAGTATTGTAAAATTGTTTGCGCGGGTTCTTTAGGTACTGTTATTTTTTACAGATTTCGTAGAGCTACGTAGCTCGCGCTACGTAGCTGCGTAGCATCGTAGCTGTGTAATCGCTATGTAGCCGATTACAGTAATATGCAAGTGCCGAATGTCGTTTTGATCATATAGAAAAATACCACGTGTAATAAGAATAAGATACAGCATTACAATAAGTTACAGTACTAGAATTAACTTATTTATCAGTGATAGTATGTTTGAAATCTATGTCAAAGTCAATTTAATTGTTAAAAACCCTTTTATTTTAGAATCACTGTTATGATTTAAGCACTAAGTAGGTTACGAATCGATACATTTGTAGTATAGGGTACCACAAAGTCATTCTATTGATGTTTTGTGATGCGTTGATTTCCGACGTAAACCGAAACTTCTAAGGAAACTTTCCGCTATGATTTTCAATGGTTCGTTTCAACATTATTGCTTGTTTTTTACAGGTCAAATGTTTCAAGAGAAAATAATAGAAGCATCGGTGAAAAGAACCGACGAAAGGTTTTCTATGTGTACGTATAACAAGTCGACCATATATGGTTCCAGCGGGAATAAAGTTGGAACAATGCGATAGATTTTTAAGATAAATATCGCATTTCTCTAATCCACCATCTTTTGGTTAAATTTCCCTTATCACCGAGTCAATGAAGGTTTTTACTTCTTAATCCTCAAGAACAGAAACGATTTTGATGGCATTTTTTTTAAAAAAATATGTTTATTATTATGAATTATTCAAAATCAAAAACATTGTAGCGGCGACACGTAGTTATTTATATTATTTAAATAATAATAATAAAATTTATACAAGACGGCCAGTAAATAGTCCGTCCATTGGATTTTGTTTACTGGAGCTATCTCAAGGAAAAAGTATATAGCATGATTCAAAACATTAGCCTCTAAAAATACAAGTGTACAACTTTGTTCACTACCTTACATTAATTGATTACCAAAACTGCACCACCACGTTGAGTTGAATTAGTTGTTCAGATTGATTCTAATTGATTAAAATGTACATTCTGTTTTTATTGTACTTTTTTCCGACTTTACGAACGCAAGAGCAAAAGCTCGCGAAAGTCCTTTAGCGGCAGGCGACGTGGGCGGCCGGCGGGCTACTAACCTAATTACACTAATCTTCCGCGTGATCTTCTGACAAGTCAAAACATGAAAATCTGAGATTGATTTTAGCCTGAATATTGTGGTACACCAGCCAGGTCTGATGGTTTAGTTGATGATTATGATCGATGGCCAGCTATGCTCGAATTTTTGTGGCACGCTGGCGGAACATGTGGCGGTGAGAGTGTTAAAGGTGTTAAAAGGGTAAAGGCACAATGTATAAAGTACAAAGGTCAATACAAAATCAAAATGACAAATGACACAGGAAAAGGTTAAAGGACAAAGGTTAAAAGTAAAAGCTTAAAAGACAAAGGACAAAGGTTAAAGGACAGAGGTTAAGAGGCAAATGTTAAAGGACAAATGTTAAAGGGCAGAGGTTAAAGGATATACGTTAAAGGACAGAGGTCAAAGCACAGATGTCAAAGGACAGAGGTTAAAGGACAGAGTAAAAACAGGGTTTAAAGGACACAGGGTAAAAGACAGAGATTAAAGGACAGAGGTTAAAGGACGAAGGTTAAAGGACAGAGAGTAAAGGAAAGAGGTGAAAGGACAGGTTAACGGATAAATCTTAAAGGACAAAGGTTAAATACTAAGGTTAAAGACAAAGATTAAAGGACAAAGGTAAAGGGCCAAATTTTAAAGGGAAAAGGTTAAGGGACAAGGTTGCAGAACAAAGGATAAGGGGCAAAGGTTAAAGAGCAAAGATTAACTATCGAAGATTAACTAACTATCAACTATTAACTAGACAGAGTATAAAAAGTACAAAAGTTAAATGACAATCGTCAAATGACACAAGTCAAAGATAAAGGTCAAAGGACAGGCTAAAGGACAGAGGTTAAATGTCAAAGTGTAAAGGCCGCGGGACAAATAACTGCGTTTGACGGCTAATGGTCGAAGATTAAAGGTCAAATGTACAAATGTTAATGATTATAGTTCAAATGTTGGAGGTTAAAGGATTTGTCCGTTAAAGATTAAAGGTCGAAAGGGTTATAGGTTCAAACCATACAAATCAAAGACAAAAGCCAATAAGGCCAATAAGCCAATATTTGTTAGAATAAAACCACGAAAAATGAAGTATCCTTTGAGGGGGAGAGTGCACGCTGCAATCCAACAGCCGCTGGGCTCGCTCGACTGGCGACGTTACCCCTCTCTCACAGAAGACTACTTACCTCGAAATGTACTGCATATCCCACTTTATCTTATTTCCCCAATGTTCGTACGTGTTCCGGTAGTTAGTGAGATGTGCTAGAGCCCATTCCCATCCTATCCCTCCCCATTTTCCCAACCCTTTCTCAAAATACATTCCTATATCTTCAAAGGTAGGCAGCGCATCCGGGAGCGTGCCAACGTTTGTCATTTTGGACTAATGTTGGCATGTATCACGGATGTCTATGCCCGACAGTATCCACTTACCATCAGGTGGACTGTATGCTCGTCTGTCACCTTCGTAGATAAAAAAACAGTGTTTCTGACAGTCCATTTTAAACTGATTTTTGATAAATTTATTTTAATTCAATAAATTTATTGATAGCTAGCCGATCATAGTCGATGTGTATTAATTTCGGTCAGGATGTGTACATCGTTTCATATTTTTTTTGAAAATCGATTTATTTTAAAATTAGATATGTTTTACTGTTCCTTATTTGACTGAATGCTTCTAGTGTTCGAAAAGAGATTTGTGGTGTTTACGGAGAAAATGATTTATCTGAAAATGCTTTATGTAAACTACGGCAAAAAAAATGTTCAGTAGATTCAGGTCCGGTAATTATGATGAGAATGATGTTACTCGCTGCGGTCGTCCCTATTAAGGTAAATGTTGATGTTATCATTGAAAAAATTGAAGCAGATCGAAGTAGTCATCAAATTGCTGAAGAGCTTAGCATTCACCACTCAACAGTTTTGGATCATCAACATTAACTGAATTTTGTAAAAATGGCTAGATGTTTGGATGCCGCATGAGTTAAATAACAGAAACTTGATGAATAAAATTTCCATATGTGAGATGTTGCTAAAACGAAATAAAATCGGCCCATTTCTGAAAAGATCGGTAACAGACGATGAGAAGTGGATTACCTACGGTAACAATGTTCGAAAATATTCTTGATCTAAGCGAAGTGAGCCATCACAAATAGTCCCAAGGCCAGGCCCTCATGCGGAATGTTTTAAAGTGGGAATTAGTCAAGTAATTTTGAAGTGAGCGGATTAAATTCTAATCCGAAGGAGCTGGGTTCGGTGAACAAACTGCGTGAGGGAGAACTTCCGAGTCCAAGGAAGATATGGTATTAAAGGTGCATTTTGCTACGGGTGGTTGTGCACTATCATGGAATAGAACGACTTGTCTGGTTCCGCTGTCGGTAAACTGTATTTTTCATTCTATTTCGTCACTCAAATGTATCAGCCGTTGTTGAGTAATGAGTCGTAAATAGATCCCACCAAATCCATAGCATCAATTTCTTAGCGCGAATGTTTGATTTAAAAGTCGATGGTAAAAGTTCGCCTCGAAACAGCCACGATTTTTTCTTTTAGGATTATCATACAATACCAACTCTTCATCACCAGTGACTATTTTAAACATGAAATACTTTTTTCTGAATCTTGACAACACAGACATCGACGTGTCGTGGCGTCTCTGTTTGTTTTTCGGAGCGGATCCAAATTGCCTGCTTTTGTATCCTTCCCATCATATGCAAGCTATTAGAAATAGCTTTTTGAGTAACATCAAGTTGTTCGGTAAGCTCTTGTTGAGGTACTACAAAATAGTGACGCCACAAATAAAATTATTATTATTAAATATTATCTATGCTTGTGTATGTGTCTACATGAAATAAATACCTTTTGTCTAAAAAAGTGTCTATATTGTATCTGTACTCACAATAATATCACAAGCTGTGATATTTCCGGTACCAGGACTTACCGGTACCGGCTTTAAATAGGCATAAGGTTGTTTTTTTTGCTATAATTTATACGTATGAATAAGTATTGTATACCGTATATCTTTTTACATCTATTTTGTTTATCTTTCCGAATATTTCATATTCTTACTACAACCTAAACGTAATATTATATATTATGATTTACCTATACCTATACATGTATAGGTATGTCTGCATGTTGCTCCTTTATTGCCGAACATTGAACAAAGGACGTCTATTAGTGATTTGCAATACATTGTTGCAGGCAAAATAAAGCTAAGAAGGTTAGTGATTTATCTATCAGAGACTACTATCACGCAGAAAGACTTCTACTAAGATATTTAATAGTTCACAAGATAGTTCAGTGAAGCTGCCAGAAAATAGGAGTTTATATGGGAGTTGATAATATTAATAATTCCAAAATGTCAAAATTTACTTCACTTTAAATGTGTGTAAAACTGTTGACTTTACATAAAATGTTACATAGCAATTTTTTGCAGCACTGAATTCGTTATAAAGTCTGTCATACACACAAATATATAATTATTGCTCAAACAATTTTTTACGCGCTGTGACTTGTGAATGATAAATTCTACAACAGTCGCTATAATAACATAAAATGAAATGTAGAGAATTTTGTGCTCAATCATTAACTTTATAGCGGTCATTATCTTTATAGTATAGTATATTTATAGTATCAACAATTTGTCTGTTCGCAGATAAGGCGGATTTAACTAAAAGGTTTTATACTGCGATAACTTAATGTAGAGTGCTCAGTAAAATATCAACAGTTTAGTTTAAAACGACTTAGTCTTACAATGCTTAAAAAGAGTTTGAGTTGTGTTTTTGAAGTATTTTTTTTATAAAAATCAAGGTATTCTGAATGTTATTGGTTACAAAATAAACCAATAAGTATAAAAAGTCAATACAGCACAGCCATCCTTATTGTAGAACAATAAAATACAAATGAAATCGTTTCCAAAAGCGACAAACCCGTACAATTTCCCAGTTGAGGGGGAGAGGATTTTAAATTGCGTAACGCGTCCATTTGTGTTTTCTGACTGTAAAAATTAATGTGCCAATTGACATATTGGGCGATATGTTGGAATATTCAATTTCGTGCGATGGTAGAACATTTTCTATTCTCCAGTGTATTTTGTCCACATCGTTTGGTTTTTAATCAAGCTTGTAATTTAGTTGGAGTTTCGGTGAAAGACCTGTCGCTATTTTTCGCTTGATTCGTGTACCATATGAATTCAAGCTATCGGTTAGTTTAGAACATTACAGTTTGTATTATATTTAGTTTCTAAGGCAAAAGGTACGCGAATATAATGAGTATTACAATTTATTTTAACAAGACTTATAAGTATTTCCTTCATCAAAAATGTAAACGAAGAAAACCGGGCAAGTGGATGTCAGGCTCGTGCATTAAGGGTTCCGTATTATTAGTTTTTCTATATTGAAAGACAGTATATAATTTTTATTCCATCATGAAGAGAACTGCCATACTTAATATTATTTTGTTAAGATTGGTTAACTTTAATAGATAGCACTAGATGGCGCTGTAAGTGTCGGCCCAGCAATGCTACGTATCGAATAAATAGGCGTTTTCGAGACCGTTCTTGATCATACTTCCACAGTTTTGTGAAGAAGCCTCAAAAAAGTGAAAAAACGCAGACTGCTTAAGGCTTAACGACTCAGAGTAATTAATAAACTCGATAATGGTCTATTTATCCAGGCCAGTACGATCGGAATTAAAATAAATGCTACCGAAATGTCCATGTCAAAGGTTTGCTGTTGAAATAATACATTTAACCAAAGACAGACAGACGGAGAAACGGGCGCAAGAAGGTTTTGTTTGAACCCTTTGGGGATATCTTTAAAAGGCGCACGAAAAAATAAAACTAAAGTATAATATAGCTTTGTGCATTCCCCTGCAAGTGGTGCAGCTGAAGTGGAGGAGTGACAATATTCAGTGTATTTCCCAGCGGACCCCGCTCATATTTCGCTAGAAATAGTATTGAATAATAGCTAAGTTTGCATAAAGTAATTTAAGCGAAGACATCAGGGATCCTTCACTTTAGTAAACACTATGTCTTGTTTTAGTTTATTGTGTTGGTTAATTTTACAAGCCCATCAAGCTACATGACCTTTGACTTTGAATTGTTTTCTTGTATATTAATGGCTACTTGTGGACGACCCGCGTTCGAGTGATCAAGGCTGAATTTTGCAAGTAGCTAAGATATTTTACTGTTTGTATAATGATTTTTTTTTCATATTGTAATATACTCGTATTCATGTGTTAGGTAGGATACGCAAGGCCCATACGCCGTAGGTTTTGTTCGTGTAAAGTATCTACTTTATGAATAAATAAACATTCAACAGAACCTTTTCGTAATAAGAGGAACTTGTAACCTTGCGCTTGTATCCTACAGTAGGGTGTAGGATACAACTGTAATAATAGTTTTAATTATAGTAGATACCTGTTTATCTATATAACTACGAATAAAAAGGTATTTACATAAAAATACTTTGGAGGAGCAAATTTGATATAAGCATTATTTTATATATAAATAAGTAATGTCGAAAATTACGTAATAAAAAATAAACAAAACGAACAAAGAATCAAATATAATTAAAGAATAATAATAAAATATAATTCACATTTATAGTTTTACTGAACTGTATATTGAGCATGCTGTGTAAAGGTATCTTTTTTTATCGAAAGAAGAGTGGACTACTCTTTTTGGTAGTACTTAAATATTGTGCCTTATAAATTGTAAATCGGGTCTGAAAGCGTATAACTAATATATTTCTTTACCTTTTATTTCTATCGACGTTTCTGCACGGGTTACACCAGCCGTGGTCACGAGTAAGTGATAACTCGTGTATATAAATATGTTTATTTATATAAATGTATACATATAAAATATGTACAAAACGCGAGTTTAAAAAGTTATATCTGTGAAAACATGCCAATGTCATTCCAGAAAGACAAACGGTGGCATGTCTCCTCATACGACGCACTACTGAGCACTGTTGGAAGATTTAAGAGTAGATCTGGATTAAGTTTTGGAAATTATAGGGAATAGGAAGTATAACGAGACGAGTAGTCTTCTTCATCTCATCTCATTCTCATCATTTGCGGCAAGGGCCAACTTCGCAATTCGCTGGATCGCAAGGCAAGGCAGAGTCTAATCGCGACTGCTGTAGATCAGGCGCTTTGAAGGTCTTTAAAAATAAATACCCACTAGGAATCCATGGTGTTTTAAAAACCAAAAGCAAAAGAAAAATGTACCCTCGGTCGATGTAATTTTATTTGAAGAATTTGTATTCGCTTCTTAATTAAAATCATATCTCAATAAAATCTGAAAAACTGCTTATTACCAATGGTTATTAAAATGTATTTACACTAACTCATTTTAGATTCCAGTTTTCAAAAGTGGTTTTCATACTGCATTTCAACTACTAATAACTCGTTTATAACAGCATTTGAATGCGGATAAAGTTGAACACACGGTTTAAATAGTATACGGATACAATAATTTAGGAAGTTTAATTATGCTAACGACATTTGTATAGAAGATTAAACTTGTTTTCGATATTATAGCAACAAAAGGCATAGTAAAAACTATTTTATTTTTTGTATAAAATATTATTTACCCATTATCCAATTTTACAATTACATATTACAATTTTTGCAGTTTGCAGATCGTATGCAGTTAAATACTATTTATTGGGTTGCTCGGAAAGTATTTTTTTTGTCGTGAAAATGAAAGTCAATTTTCTTATAATCTAAAAATATTTTACTGAATTATACACGACACATATTTTTTCGCTAATAAATTATAATAAATAATAATTCTAATAAATATAATGCTAATGCTAATAATAAATATGCAGAAAATGCTGCTTTTGATATTCCATATTTGACCACCCACCCAAAAAACCCAAAAGGCCACCAAAAAAAAATGCTATGTATCCAACAAAATTTTTAATAAAAATAAACCTTTAATATATATATTCAGAATATATCATGACAGTGCAGTATGACAGTGCAGTATCATGACATGTTGTCTGGTTAAAAATACAACTAATTCCTGTGTTGGGAAAAACGAAATTACTTTCTGAACAACGCCAATAATTTTAGTGCACATCAATTTTCTTTTTTTGAAGAACATAAGGTGATATTAACAACTTCGTGAGAACTACAATGTACATTCGTATATTGATTACTTAATTTCGGCTATGCAGGCATAAAAATATCATTTTTATTATTTTGCTTATTATATGTTATGATTAATGTTAATGAATGCCACAGATCAATTCATTGTATGCTATGTACTATTTCCACCAAACTCATTTACATATTTTCGAATATCCTGATAAAAGAGCGCCAAAAATACCGCAATATTGGCAACGAAAGCGTAATAGAATGCGTTTTTCACGCTATAAACAGGTCTCAAACGCTGTTCAGTAAGACATTTATGTGATACGGTGAATTTGTTACTGTTGTTAATGTTGGTTGTTGTGTCGCACAACATTATTCTGGGTTTAAGAGGTTCTGGGTTTCAGGTTCCTACATCTTATTACTATTTGTTTTTTTTTTCACCACTTTACCATCTTATTACCTTATTACCACTTTTCACCCACGTCGGTGTTAAATTTCGGAATTTACAAGAAGTGTGGGTTTTTAAGTTAGTTCAGACAAGATATATTTTCGTGAAAAAGCATTCGTATTTTAATACCTAATTGATTCTAATCAAAATATTAATTTATTAAAAATATTACTAAGAATATAATTATATCCAGAGATAGGCGTCTAGATGTTGTCACGCAGCTAATAGATTGGATCGACGCCGGTGTGGTCGAGTACGAAATATTACTATATAAGTACTTACAAAAGCACAATAGCGCCACTGTACACTGCAGTGTCTTCCTTCTTCTGTCACCTTTCCCATTCCTTTCATTATCTTCTCAAAGCTTTATCTCCTCTATTTCTTCTTCCAGTATCCTAAAGAAAACAGCAATATCCCTACATTGGTAATTCGTGGCGCAAAATATGGATGTCTATTGACGACAGCAACTGATTATAATTCAGCAAACTGTCAGTCGGACTATAAAAAGTATATGTTCGTCATGAACATCATAATTCATGATAACCAGTATATTTTTTAAATATTAAATAGATTTATAAAAGATTTATACGGGTTTATAAAATTAGTTTCATAGAGTTTAAAAAGTTAAGATTCTAGGCGGAAAGTCGCGAACTAGCTATCTAATCAGCCGCTAATTAAACTTAATCTTCATACATAATGTAACTAGGATCGCTCAAAGATAGATGTTTGCACAGTATCCCGGGCGAATGTCGCGGAGTTCATGTAGATGTGGAAGGAAGCCCGAGTTTCCTTAAAGCGTTTACGCACGGGGATGTGCCAGCATCCCCGCACTGTGAATATTTCACGTCATGTCGGCCCTTGTTGTCTCACGTGCCTTAGTAACGACGTAGGCGTGCTTAGTTTGAAATTAAATAGCTTCATTTTCAACGTTGCTATTGTTTTCTCTTGGTATTCTCAAACGTATGTCGAAGAGTTATAGTATATAATATACTTGTACTGTACCAGGATATCAGTCAGTGTAACATTGTATATATTTTATTTACGTAACGTTAATTGCGTTTTTAAATGCAATCATATGCTCATAGGACCTGTTATACCTTAAATTATATCATATCTGTTATACCACAGTGTCTGTTATCTCTTTTTAATAAAGAACCGGTTCGTCATTTTAAATTTTTTGTGATTTTAAAGAAGATAAAATTATTTTAGAATAATTTTAAAACTAAATATTTTTTAAAGTTTTCACTCTCACTCAACCAAATATTCTTCGAGAATAAAATATTCCTTTGAATTTGCTTTACATCCTTTCATATTTAGTTGGGAATACTTGGAGTGGTGTGCCAACTTAGTATGTAACTAGAGTATACAATTAAACTAAAAGCTAGTTTCTTTAACAAATATAATTTCAGTATTATATAATTGGGTATTAAGTAATTTAATTAATAAACACGAGTACCCAACAGTTAGTAATTACAAAAGAAATGATTTATTTGTTGGCTATTACGTCAAGTTTACTTATTAATTCCCCTTGTAGTTAATTCTTGATTGTTTGAGAGGACGTGCGAGCTCAAGTTATTGTTTGCTCGTTGCCACAACTACGGGGCCCAGACACGCAATAACAATAGAGAACAGTAGCGAAAGTCACTGATAATACGTACTGATTTTATGGAAAAGCGTTTTGTTAAATAATATAACGCAACAATAGTTACTTTTAGGATTAAGACACAATAATTGTTACTTTTAGGTTAATTTTGGTAAAAAAATTGTTGTCCAAATGGCGCCCATAGTGAAAGTGGGTACGAAGTAATATGATGAAATAAAAATTTCCGTCAAACAATTAAAAGCCACTTCTCCCGCTACACCCGCACACTTCACCCGCTGAAAACACTCGCTCCTATACATTTTGACCGATGACGAAACATATCAATCATGGTAGGCTAATTGGTGCGTAATGTCAAGTCAGTCCTATACGAGTATACTTGTATCTACGTCATTGTGCTCGGCATGGTTTCAATCTAAACGAATGTGGTCTTTTAGGAATGTATTTTTTTATTTTAACTACTATGTGTTTGTGGGCTTTTGGAAGGTTAGAAAATTGTATACGGATTCCATTCTGTTTCGTAATTATACTGTCGTTTAGAGCCCCCAGTCAAGCGTTGCACACCAAATAGGATTATGGTTTGTCGACACTGAGCTCTCATTGTTCTAGAACAGCGTCTATGGCTAAAGCCGGAGCATTCCGTACGGTACGTGTTCAACAATTACAAACTACATTGTATATTATATCTGCGGTGTCGATGCTTTATTGTGTGGAAAATCATTTCAGCTTTACAAGTGTTCATACGAGGTTCGCCGTAAATTGCTCTTTCTGGAAATTTGTAATTACATACCGTTTTACAGACTATACAAGAAGAATGAAAGCAGAATATAAATTTGATTACTAAATTGTCAACAAAAAATGTTATGTAGCTCTGGATAATGTTACGCGAGAATAATTTGGAACGCGTCGCGAGATTTAATTTAACTTTTTCTTCGACGCAATTTTATTTTATTAAAGCAACCTTTTAATGGAGATGCTTACTTTTTATTTTGTAGCATAAAATATTCGATATGGCCGTTTATTCGAATGCCTTATTATGCTACATATGGAGGGAGGTCGTCGTGGCAAAAATGGCGAGGCAAATATCATTTCATGCATAAAATATTGTTTTATTGTCACGTGTTTTGCTTTGCTTTTCTCACTGTCAATTCTGCGATCATTTAAACAATATTGTGTTTCATTCCAAATAAAGCATTTCTATGACTATGCAGTGATAATTTGCGATTGGTATGAGCATCTTATTTCTGTTTGCAATGTTTCATATATGGTATAAGAGGAGTATTCTGACTGAACCGAAATCGCTGAATCTTGAAACATAAATTTAGACAGTAGTTTCCGTTGATTATGTAAATACTTACTAAAAAGATACTTTTGTAGGTTCAACCCCTAAAGGGGTGAAACCGGATGTCAAAGTGTGTAAAATAAAAGTATATATGATCTTATTTAATTTGAAATTGGTATAAATATTAATTAAATATTGCTGGTATAAGGTACAATTCAAGTATTTAAAATTTTATCAGGGAGTTAAAATACAAAATTCCAATTTAGCCGTGAGTGAAGCCGCAGGCAATAACTAATGCTATATAAGAAATTTTAGTATCTTAGTATTTATCTATGAATTTATCAAAATTTGTACTTTCAAATAGCCTTGAAATAAGGCTACATTTATTTAAAAACATTTTTTCTCGTCAAAAGAAACTCCAAGTATTTTCTTAAAATGTGAAACAAAAATGTAAAATATACGAATTATTTAAGTAAACAATTTTAGCAAAAAAGAACAACTTTATGTGTGTAGAGAAATTTGACATGTTATAGATGATATTAATTCAAATTCAAATTATTTATTTGCCTATATGTAGGTACAGAATAGATTGTAAAATATGTATAATATGACCTAGCAATTTTGCCTTTATGGGCGTGCAAATATTTAACAGAACATGCAATAAGTAGGTATAACAATAAATAATATGACACAAATAATTGCATTAAAATTACAATTATTTAATCTTTGAAGTTGTATATAGCTTGACCTATTAAAGTAAAAGTCAGCATTAGTTAAAACAATGTCATACAATAACGATAACACTGCAAAAATTATAAATACATACAACAACGAATAAAAAATAAAATGAAAATTATTTATAAATCATTGGACAGTTCTTTGTCATTTAAGTATTCCTCAATGTTATAATAACACTTATCTAAGTCATTTGTCATTTAATCTTTTATTTATTCTTTGTAATAATTACAAGTGAAAAGATGTTACAATTATAATGGTATATGGCAATATGTATTATGTATATGCCAATGTTGTGTTAATTAAGTAATGTCCAACACTAATGCACGCATTAATCTATACTATAATATAATAAAGAGGTAAAATTGTGTGTTTGTAGGTATGTTGGGGGTAATCTCTGGAACTACTAAACCGATTTCAAAAAATCTTTCACTAATAGGAAGCTACATTATCCGTGTCTAATATAGGCTATATTTAATTAAACCATTTAAGAATTCGTCTATCGCGTAGTGACTCTTATTTATCGGTAAAGTAAACAGTATACTTTTGAAATTAATTAATTTAAGCCCTTTAAGATTGTCAGGTAAGTCATAATATTATTATATAATGATATTAATGATGGCCGTTAATGATATTAACAATGATAAATCTTTTATAAAAAACTAAAACGGCAATAGTGCTCGCTTGTTGTGTCGCGGGGTGGGCGGGTCGCGGGGGCGGAGTGGTGCCCGTATATCGTGAGCTTTCTGTTATGGACCATTACCAGCGCATTACTGCGTTTATATGAAAATTACCTACGATACAATTTCAACAGAAGGAACGTGAAAACGCCATCTAGTACGCTTCGTCTCCGATTCCATCGCATCATATTACGAAGAGATGCATTGTTTATTAGGTTATATTTGATGTTATGTCACAAAAATGTGACCATTAATTTACCTACGTATTTTTCTTATTACGCTTTTTAAAAATATAATGATAGGTGCAATTCATTAATTATGCTAACTATGAACGTGACGTACGAGAAAGCAATGTTAAAATTAGATGAACTAGGTTTGCCTTGCCTTGAAGAGGCTTATATCCACTAGTGGAGAGACATAAACTTATGGCATACCATTAAGCATACCATAAGATACCATAGTATCATGATAAGTTAGATTTTCCAATCTAACATTGTGATATGCGCTACTTAACATTTAGGATGTTATAATCTGTGCATATAGTATCCTGAGGATGGTGTTGTTCGTCTTGTGTCAGTCCACTATCATTAATACTTTTTTACATTATCATTTCATTTGAAGCAGTTGTGTTATTTAAAACATAATTAGGCAAGCATTTTAAAAATATAACGTTTATTCGAAATGGTCACCATTTGATTTAATATAATCTTTCAAACGTCTTGACCAGTTTTCAATTGAAACACGCACCCTTTCCATGACTAAATTGGAAACTGCCACCCTTATGGAATGTTTTAGGGATTCAATATTATCATGACATTTAGAACATGCCATGCTCTCTAAAAGAGATCATAAATCATAATGGAGCGGATTACGATCGGGACTAGATGACGGCCAGTCTTCAGCTCTAATGAAGTCGAGAATATTCCTTTCTAGCCACGTCTGTATTGAGTGGGCCTTACGACGTGGTGCTGAGTCTTGCTGAAAGGACCAGTCTTGGTTATGGAACAGTATGACGGTAAGAAGCTTTACGACCTTTTCAAAAATCGTATCTTGATACACTTGAGCCGATATTTTAATACCTTTTTCACAGAAATATGGTTCAGTCACTCCTTGATAGCTAACACTCCACCAAATCATCACTAAAGCTTTAACTTGAGCAGCTTCTTTAGGGGTATGAGCATAAACTCGATCATTCTGCTTGTCAAAATGTTCCTCTATGGTGAACATTTTCTCGTCTGTAAATACGATTTGTCTGTGAGCTCCACCATCGCGTTGCGTTGCGTACCGTCGAAGAAGTTGTTTTGATTTGTCAACCCTATTTGTCTTTAGATTATCAGTTAATAAATCACCAGTACGTCTTTTGTAAACAGCACACTTAAATCATCTTTTAAAATACCTGACATGGTTCTGGGTGCTATATTCATCTCTCTGGATAAAATCTTTTGCTTCCGGACGGGATTTCTTCGGATTCTCTCCTTCGCAGCTTTAATCGTCTGTTTTGTACGAATAGTGTGTGGACGGACAGACCTTTTTCTGTCACAAACAGAGGACGTTTCAATCTACCTACCGATAGCCCGGTACACAAACATTCGGCTAACACCAAGCGGATGGAGTTTTAAAAATTGCATTTAGCTCCATGCCTACTTTGTGTAATGCAATTACAGCAATACGGTTTTCGTTGTCACCCCACTCCATTTTAATATTAGTACAATATTTAATAATGATCGGCGCCAAAATGAGATAACACATTTTTTTTTTCACGTAAGAATGACAGATTCCTACGCTATAATTCGATTACATAAATCATAAATGCATTTTTGAGCAGAAAGTTCTATTTAATATTATTTAATTTTCATTTTTTATAAATATAAGTACATAATGTCAAATTTGTCAGAGTGGAATGAACTAGTCCTCACGACACAAGGAACCCTGGTGTAAGGGCTAGGGTTGTTTTTTTAAACTGTGCCATATATAGGTAATGTATAAATAAATTCTTATTTTAAAAAAAATATATGTAATATACAAATAGATATGTACATGTAATATATACATGTGAATAGAGCAACCTTACATAGTTACCGTTTTGCGATAGTTAATACACCAGGGAAAGTTTCTAATCAATATAAACAGATTCATAATTTATTAGTAGTAATTAATTTATTAGTTTATTTTACTTAGTAGTTTATATTCTAGTTGTAATAACTATTAGTTGTGTCTAAGGTAGCTTCTCCATAAAAAAAATAAATTGTAAAGTCTGATTTATAACAACATCTTAGGACCGAATTTCTCAGAACTCTCATGGATCTTTGGATACTTTACATTGGAATAATCTCGTAGAAACATAGCGACAGAAAGACAAGACTTTACATACTTACATATAAGACATACGTTACATACAAGACGTTACATATAAGAGACTACTTATAATTAATTAATTACGTATAATATAAATCTTGTCAAGAGGAAAAATAGTCGAGTCGCCAAAAAATATACCAAATGTAAATTGGTTGACTTAATATTGGTATAGGCTAGCTACTGTTAGGTATTTCATACATTTTACTTCTGTAGGAATTTGTCAAGTTTTATTTGTCATCTTTCTGCGAACGAAGTGGAAAACAAGGCAATCACAACTTCGTGACGGGGCTGAGAAAGTTTCAGCCGAGTCTGTAGCAAATTGACTACATTGTGTTACTGCCGGAAAGAATTCATGTCAGTGTAAAATGAAAATAAGGGACCGAGTTGGCGCAATGGCAACAGTTTTTGCCTCCGACTGTATTATAAATATCGCGAATAACTAGAATTGCTTCACAAAGGGGAATAAGAAACAAGTTTTAGCGAAGTTGCGGGATGGAGGTATGGAATGTTTATTGTTTTTGAAACTGAAAAGTTTCCCTAAATTAAACCGCGGAGAACAAATATTCCGCTTGTTTTAAAAACTCGCTTTGGGTAAAACGTTATGATTTAGGAGATTTCAAGTGTTGGCTTTCCGTTGGTTTTAATACCTTATTTAGCCTTTGGCGGGCTCACATTTTTATAAAGGCCCCGGGCGTCGGCACTCGGCAGACAGGGTAATTGGGCGCGCTGGACTATGACAACTAGATGTGACATAGCTAAGATACATTTTACTTTGGATGGACTTCGAAATGACTTAATATCAACGTTATTTCAATGAAATTATGTTTGCATTTATCAGACATCTCCCCACAGAAATATGGTCTCTTTTACATGTGTTTTTCATATAATATGCTTTCAACAAGTACCCACGACTTCAAGCAATACAGGTTGCAGAGAAATACATTTAATTTTACCCTAATTGAAAAAAAATGTGTAGTGTCCACGTAGATACGTTAAATTTCATTTATTATTTCTGTAAAGATATACCTAAATACTTGCGTGTTTCAATTAGTCCATATCTAGATATTTATATAAGTAGTCTTATATCCACGTTTGGGTATTGTAATAAAATGATTTGAGCTACAGCGTAAATGGATAGGCGAAGTAATTGTATGCATGTAGGTTGGTAAAATATCAATTTTCAGAATTTCATTCACCTGCGACCCTCCAACCTCTATCATGTAAGTTTATTTATATGATCTGATTGAAGGTTCTCATTAGTAACTGTCTTTTATTGATGAAACCAACGAGTAGAGTTTACATAAATAATAAACGTACACGGGTTTTAGGGTTTAATAGTCACATAGAAAGTCTTATACTAATAGATTGGTCCTGTACGTCATTTCATATAATACGGCCTTGTTGCCCGTTCATTTTTATATATTGTACATTTTTTTTAGAAATAAGATAATCTGAATTTCTTTTGATATCTATAGAGTAAAACTTGAAGACAAAAATAATTCGCCTAACCAATCAAGTGGAGTGTATTTGGACAATTTTTTAGTTCAGGATCAGAATTAAAGGTGGACAGTGCATTCGGGGGCGTACCAACGTTTGTTATTCTGGACTGATGTTGGCATGTATCGCGGATGTCCATGGGCGACAGTATCCACTTATAAGGTAGACTGTTTTACTCGTCATCTACCTTCATTTTATTAATAAATAAAAAAAAAACGGTATCAATGGCTTCAGTCTTAGGGAATACATCTGATTCACCCTGTATTATTATATAATATATTATAGCTTATTTATATTGTTTATATCTAGAGTGAAAAAAAAACATTACTGTATACTTTTCTATTGTCCAATTTAGTAAATTACTTTGATTGGGGTGAAATATAAACTCTCAGGAAATGAAGCAACATTGTCCAATGAAACATCATCCAAATCTCAGGTGGTGTTCGTTTATTTAAAATCTACTTAGATTTTAAATAAACGAATATCAGCTAATCATATACTGACTATATTATGGTATGAAGTGTGCGGACGCACACGTCATACCAATAAAATTACAGCTGCATCAGCCGGATAGCATTAAGCTATCGATAAAAAAGTGCAGTTTGCGATAGCTCACGACACGACGAGGCGAACGCTGAAGAAAAATGAGTGCAATACATGCGATGGCTTCTATCTAAAGAAGTGAAAGCACTCTTCGTGCACATGGAAGTTGGCTATAAATAAGTGGGACAGTTTTACTGCCAAGCAAATATGACGCTATCAAGATCTGACGATAAAAATTGTCGTAGTAAGCGCATGCCGTACTTTATTCCGTGCAATCATTTGTAATGGATTGCATTTCTTTCCCCTACGAAAAATAAAAAAGGCGGACGACAGCAAGTGCCGGTTGGAAGAAAACGTCTCGCTATTTTTTTTTGTATGTTTTAGAAAATTATAATTATGTTTAAAGGAAAGTTGTAAAGCTTGATGAGCGCTATTCAACTAGTATACACGTTAATAATATCAGTGTACTCGTAAATATCCATCAATTCGCATTGGACCCGCGTCGTGCACTGTTTCCTGGGTCCTCCTCGCGATTGCAGAGGAATCTGTGGCCTGCAGTAAAATACAGCCCAAACAGACATATTGCTTATTTATTAAAAAAATACAATTAAATGCAAATTTTAATCTACCAAGGATCTACCAACCAGGGAAGGATCCCAATAATTCTGAAGGTATTAAACTCTAAATGCGTATCCGGGACCGTGCCAACGTGGACCATTATTAATAACTAGCGACCCGCCCTCGCTTCGCTTCGGTTTATAACTAAGTTATTTTTTTTACAAACATTTTTTCAATTTTTTTTTCACAATTTCAAAATCAAATTTATGATAATTTATGATAAATGGGATAATGTAGCTTCCTATTAGTGAAAGAATTTTTGAAATCGGTTCAGTAGTTCCAGTAATTACCCCCAACATACCCACAAACAAACACAATTTTACCTTTTTATATATTATTAGTATAGATAATAATTTATTTCTGACATAGAATATCCATATTTGTTAGTAACAATTAGACTTATGAACATTATATTATATAAACAAGGCTAAAATATTGACCAATATGGAATTTTATAGGAAAGTCCACGAAGACAGCCTTTCTTTGTATAAAAAATGCTGCAGCTTTGGTATGTGCTACATAATAACATTGACATGAATGTACGAGTACTAGTGCCCACTCTACAGTGCAAATATTTTTGTTTATATATTCGATGTCCTGTTCTTACTTATTTGTTTTAAAAATTGGACAGCTATGCTATCGAAAGGCTTCACGAGCAAACTATAATTTAATATGCTGATAAAATTATACCTTTCTTTTAGTTATGATTTTAAGATATTGAATAATTCGAAACGAGTCGATAATAATGGTAGTCATAATTTGTATATACGAGTATATCGTGCAAATGTAAAGAAAATATGCGAATTTTGCTCGTTCTTGTTTTAGTATAATATGATTTTCTAATAGCATAATAACTTAGTATCATATCTATATTATTTAGTGATATAAACAAAACATTGTATAACTAATAAGATACTCGCTCGAGTACCTAAAATATCAGTCAATATTAAACATAAAATTTTGTCTACACAAGAACTACTAACACCCAAAGATTTTTCAGCCTACAAAGTTTGTGAAAAAACCTCTCTAGTGCCTTTTTTCTCAATTCTCTCATTAGTCGGACCGTGAAAAAGAAAGATAAATTCCGTCGTATGTCCGTTCTTACTTTGCAGAGACTTTTCGCTCTACTTTACAACAATCTTTACATTTTCAAGGTTAGTTTTGTGACATCTTCTCATTGGTTATATGACTTTTTTTAATATAATAGGGGTTAAAGTTTGAAATTGCCGTTTCATAGTAATAGATACTTTGAATTGACATAAAACCTTCATGGTGTGAGATTTACGAATGAAACTTTTTTCACATGATACCTATGAGGTTCTTGTTTTAAAAATGTGCAACATTCGATTTTCGACTTTCAATTGTTTTTTTTATTCAGCTTAGACGGGAAAGATGGACACTTCGAAAATCCGAGTAATCTTTGAATAAGAGTTCCGACGCGGAACGAACGCGGCAGAAACGGCTCGCAATATCAATGCTGCGTTTGGAGAGGAAACTGCTAATGAACGAACCGTGCGTTTTTGGTTTAAACGCTTTCGTAATGGAAACTTCGACTTGAAGAACGAACCACGTGGAAGACCGTTATTCACCTGTGTGGGCACAGGTGAATAACGCTGAATTGAAGGAGATGGTGGAAGCCGATCCGAGTCAAACTACCCAGGAATTAGCGGCATGGTTTAACGTTACCTTACCTACAATATTGACTCATTTGCATCAAATCAATAAGATAAAAAAATATGATAAATGGGTGCCTCATGATTTCACTGATCTGCAGAAAGAAACGCGTGTTGAAACTTGCGTTGCCTTGTTGAATCGGTACAGAAATGAAGGAATATTGGATCGAATTGTGACATGTGACGAAAAGTGGATTCTTTACGATAACCGAAAGCGAAAAATGCAATGGCTGACCCCAGGTCAAACGCCGCAACAGTGCCCTAAGGCAAAGCTTACCAATAAAAAGGTAATGGTAACTGTTTGGTGGTCTATTCATGGTGTTATTCACTATAGCTTTCTCAGGTCTGGTCAAGCAATAACAGCAGATGTTTACTGTGCCGAACTTCGAACAATGATGGCGAAACTAGCAGTGAAACAGCCCCGACTCGTGAATCGATCTTCATCATTATTTCTCCATGATAACGCAAGACCTCACACTGCAAGAGAAACCGTTGTAACTCTACAGGAGCTGCAGTTAGAAACTATACGTCATCCTCCGTACTCGCCAGACCTTGCTCCAACGGACTACCATTTTTTTCGTGATTTGGACAATTTTCTACGTGGTAAAAAATTTTCTTCTCAAGAGGCAGTACAAAATGCTTTCTCACTGTTTGTCGAATCTATATCCCCAGAGTTCTATCGCAAAGGCATAAATGAACTTCCGATTAGATGGCAACAATGTATAGATAATGAGGGTAAATATTTTGATTAAATAAATATGTTACATTTTAGAAAAAAACGAGTTTTAATTTTTCAGTACAAATCGGAAATTTCATACTTTAACCCCTAATATATAACTTGGATGGAGCGCCAATGTATGAAGAATTTTTGTTTCTTTAATATTGAATTCTAATAGTGCGGAAAAGATGTATACAAGAGGTTTCTAAAAAACGTTCTGTTTCAATTTGATTTAATGAATTTTAATGGAGGCATTGCCTTCAAAATATACAAATTTTACGAAAAATCGCCTCTACTTCCAGTTGAATGTATAACCTTAATTATTTCTTTTCTTATTTGTATTTTTAATTAAAACATATTTTATGGTTTATTAGTTTAATAAAAAACGAAAACTAAATAGCCTTGCAACATAAAATATAAAATTAAATCAGAACGAAAATTCCTCTTAGTCTCAACATTTTGCATAATTCTTAGAGATTGTAACTTGATTTAAATTAAAACTGCTTTCGCCTTTTTAGTATACAAAGAAATCGAAGCCACGGCTGTGATTTTGTCTGCTCGCTCTACGATTTGTGTACACGAAAGACTCAAAAATGATAATTTTTGTAAATGGCTAGATTTTACAAATGACCTGATTTCTTGACCTGAGAGCTGTTTCATTACATTATCGTTGGTTTAATTGTTCCAGTTTATGTACGATACTTCAAATAGTCTTGGAGTTGTCATTTGTGATACATTCGTGCCTTTAAAATTATTGAGCGGCTAATTCAGGAATATGCTTTATTAAATCGCACGGTGAACATAAAACCGCCAAACGCGCGAGCGCCTAATTTCTTATCGTGAGTAAGCAATAAAATCAGTTTCGGAATTAGCAAAATAATCGTTTCTTAAATGGTTTCTGGGGAATTTATCTAAAATGTACTTGACCTTGACCTGACCTTGAAATATGATAAAGAAGATGTCGTGAGATCTTGAGATAAGAGAAGATAAGACTTAAAGGGTTGTTTTTATAAACATAAACATAACTTACTTATGTAATATGTTTTCATTACATAAATATAATGAGAACCGAGTGGATACAAGATGTTTACAAGATATGTTGCTAAAATAATTATAAATATTATATTGTTTTTTCAGGAACTTCAGTTACTACATATATTTGCAATACATGGTTGGCACGGATCAATCACCTAGCATGGGCCCATTTCTCGGGTGATTTGTGATCCAAATCGTCCGATACTGGAGTCCGAATCCGATACTTATCACTGTCGTCACTATGATGTATAAATAAATATGATCCGTATTTTTTATGGGCGAAGGCGGCAGACGAGCATACAGTCCACCTGATGGTAAGTGGATACTGTAGCCCATTTATTTCTAGGTAATAAATTGAATAGCTTTGTAATCGAGAAACTTCTAATTTAACTTCAGAGAGTAATTTTATACATTTTGACGAGTTAGTTCACTTTCTGTGTTAGACTTTTTACCTAACTATCGTATGATTTACTGGTTGGAATAGCTTCGACCCAGATTGAAGAATATAGCAAAGCCATATTTCTTCAATCCTGGTGGTTACTAAGTATGCAATATCCAAAAATGTATGTTATTTAGGGTTTTCCATTAGTGATTTTAGCTGGAATCTCTTCCATTCGTAAAACTTCATGACTTCCTCATAATATGTAAGTAAAACATCTCTCATTTCACTGGTATAATCAATTTTGACTACAAGTCTTTTTCATGTTTATTAACTGTCAAAAATAATCACGAGCCGGTTTAACACAAACAAATGACAGTGTGACATTTCACCTCAATTACTAAAGATAAGAACACACGTTATTGTGAGAAGTGGTGCGCTACTGATGCGCACTCCGCCCCTGTCCGCTCTCTGTTTAACTAGGTACCGATACCTAACTCGAGATTAAAGGTTTTTTCTCTATCGTTTTTAATTTTTTTTGACCATTATTTTGACGTAAAAATAAAATATTTGCTTATAAATAACATCTTAAATATTTTTAAAACGTCATCATGGCAAACCCTAAAATTGACCTGTTTCCAATTTTTCAACGATGTCGAGGAGGCTCATGCTTTAAATATTTCCAAATAAAACTATTAGATCTTTAGATACTGGATATTGCTATTAACACTACGAAATTTAAGAAGTGAAATTCGCTTCACCATAATGTATCGTATTATAGTAGCCGCTATCAGTAATATTATTTAATATTATTACTTAAAGCGCTATAGTAATAGCTTGTAGTCATAATATTTAACTGTTGTGTTGTGCCACTATCCTTTATTCTCAATTTGGAAATATTAAACAAACATCGACAATAGTTATGTTATAATTCAATGATATCACATTACAGTAGGCAACAGGTCAATGTATATCCATTGGTACTTTATATTATAAAGTTTTTATGTAATAAAAAGGTAATAATTAATAGAATCGAATAGTTTTGGGTACATTAACGTGTTGTTGACTGTACGTATCAAACATTACACGGCAAAATTAAGAATCGTCTTTTTGGTGGGAACTTGAGAAGTGAAGTTGTGTTTTTGTTTGATTGATACAAAAATGGTTTATTGTGCATTTTGTGGTTTAATAGTGATAGTTTATTAAGCTTCAAAGTGTTTTTGTGCGTAATGTTTGTGATAATTAAATGGAAGCATAGGACTGCGTTTTTCGTGTGCTTCCAAGGAGTCCTCTTCTGTCCTCAGTAAACCTACTATCACTTTACTGAGCGACTCCTGACTTATTTCTACAGGACTGAACACTGACAGGATACGTTTTAGCCTTTGAAATTGTTTATTTAATTACGAAGAAAACTTGACACGGACAGAATGTGCTAATTTCACCATTGCCATATATGAAAAGAAAAGAAAATAAGAATACAGGATAGTGGCTCAACAATTATTTCTTGCGACCGTACTCATAGGAGCTGCTATCTCAACTCAACTGTAACAAACTTTAATTTTAAAACACAAATGGTTTAAAAATAGTCTATACTTTAAATAGCCTATAGCATATAAATAGCCTACTGCTGGGCAAAGGTATACTCTATTCTCTTCCAAGCTCTTCGGTCTGCAGCCACCCTCGCCCATGCTTCACAGAAACCATTGAGCTCGTCTTCCTCGACGTTTGTGTCCATCCAGTGTCAACGTTTGTCATTCTGGACTGAAATTGGCATGTACCGCGGATTTCCATGGGCGACAGAATTCATTTACCATCAGGTGGACTGTATGCTCGTGTCTGTATGACTGTATGCGCCTTTTCCACTGTGGAGTTATTCTTACCCATCTCTCTGAATACATACGGCATACATGCCTCAACTAGTCCCACTTGGCGGGATATTCTATGCAATGGCATATTCTGTACAGTGTTGAAAGCTATAACAATACATTCTAGTTCCTTAGATTTTAGGTAAAACCTTCAAATAACCTTTTAAGTAAACCTTCAGATTTTACTTAATACCACAACCATTTCTAAGAATTTCTTACTTGATATCACTCCAAAAGTTTGTGGTTTGGAGCGTGGATTGTTTTAAATAAATTTATGTTTCATAACAAGCTTCTTTGTCTAATAAAGCATTAATAGTTGCGAAGTTGTTTGATGTTGTAACGGGGTTTATGTCTGGAATAATTAGTTATTCTCTTAATAAGGATTACAAATAAATGTTTAATTGAAAGCTTTTCAACGAGGTTACACAAACTGACTATGGCCAACGAGTATTTTGCTTTGATTTTAAGGAGCAGAAGCTTGATCATACTTTTACAAAATTGTCCACTGTATTTATCAATTTTAACATACAAAATTGTTATTTTGTGTTCTCCGTTTGCTGTATTATACAAGTACGTATTATACCGCGACAGAACTCCAACGACAACTCGTATAAATAACGCAGCGTGAAAATAACAATATCGCGTGGAATTCGTTGGTAATTTTTCACTCGACTGTCAAATGCTCGTAAAAGATATTGGAAACAATTTGAGCGATATCTGGCCCCCACGGACGTGTTCGAGAGACGCCTCGCACAAAAGAAATATGAATAGCGATCTCTTACTCGAACCTACCTAATGTACTTCGATAGACTCAATGATATTGTTACTGAAACTTCCAATTTATTCCTTTTATACAAAACCTTTGTGCGCCCGGGCGTCTTTTTGTTACGATTTTTGTACCTACTCGTATATCTTATATATTTTACAGAATTCTATGTACTGTATGTAACAAACAATCTACACCTACAGCAAGTACCATATTGCCGAAATTAGCCCGAACAATGATCACACAGATAGACAATAAATAAGTATAAAAAGTAATCAGAATATTTTGGGAATACAAAAGTTCACCAGTACACGTGTTTTCTTTCTGTGATCTACGACGGTATTACACAGAAAGTCAGAGCATAGCTTTATCCTTCAGTGTGTTGCCGACTGCCGTCTAACCTTCTATTTACAAGGCTTTAACTTTTGCTTAAAGAAATTTGTTATATTTTTCCCAGTTCCGTCCTAAACAAATATTTACGTGCTGCTCCCTATCAAAATCATCAACTTTACCGTCTCGGCACACTGGTTGTTTATTTATGTGATTGCTGTGGTTCACTTCGCTTTTTAGAAGTTTTTTGCATAAAATCTGTTCAGTAAGATTAGATACGATATTAATAATCTAGGACAGAATTTGACGCTCAGAAAACGTTTCCCTCTTCAATGTAGTTAGCTTGATACAAAATTGGATTTACAATCTGTAATGGTGTAGAAACCTAACCTAGGTCTAAGATAAAAAAGTAGTATGTGGTAATGGTAAAATTATATAATTTTAGTATGAGGCCTAGGCTAGGATACGCAGTAAGATAGCCTATAAATTCTGAAAGACATTTAGATTCGATACTTCTTTATATGGAGGTACATTCTTAATTGTAACAAACGTCTGCAATACATTACCAGTTGTCTGGTATTGGGGTTGCTAGCTGTCACGCCTACGAGATGGTAAGCCATCTGAAGTCTTAGGTACTTATTTTTAGATTTCGTTTGCGTTTCGGACACGTTTAGAAAAGTAAGAAAGTGGAAATATTTACTGTTTTTAAACTTAACCACTGTGAATTTTATTTTATTCACGTTTATGTAAATAAGCGTTAAAAAAGTTATTCGTTTCCAAGGTTTGTTTACAACGAACAGACTACAGAGAATTAAGCTTAAATGTTTCTCTGGTTAGCTTAAAAGTTTAATATATGATTAAAATTAATGTCCTAGAAACAGAATTTGTTCGAAAATATTTACATGCAGATGTGATTTTTTTATTTGTGTTAGTTTGTAAACTTTAGGCCATGATCGCTCAAGTTAAGAAAAAAAAATGTCATTATTGCCAGTCGCGTGATTTCAGTTATTGACCAATTAAAGGTATGATATGCTACAATGGACGGATGACGTCATTTTTTAAAAGTTGAATGGCGTATAGTGAAGCTCTTGTGCCAATTTGGTTCTACCGACCAGCAGTCCGTTTTCGGGATAATTTTACGTCTGGTCTTCACAATGTATTGTATACTACAGGTCGAGTAAGCAATCACATAATGGCAATAGTAAATTGAGGCAAATGCTGTTGATAAGAAGATTACCACCATTAGTAACTCTGAAGTTGTGAAATATCATCTAGAGTTGGGAATATTTGCGTTATTTAAACAGTTTTAGAGAAGTGGAGTGCCATTTCAAATGAAATAACGAAGAAAGTTGTTGTTAATGTGTACTAAGACGTTAATATAGATTGTTCAGCCAGAGAGGCTGGCGGCCGGCCTCATTAATTCTCGCGCGGCCAACTCGGCCCGCACTCGCTGTGTGAGAATGACAGCAATCGTTAGTTACCCCGTTTGTTGTTGTTATGATTCCGACAATGTCGATTAACTTCCTTTGACACAGTAATTTACGACATTATTGTGTTCTCACGCATTTCTACTGCAATGACGTTTATTTATACGGTGCAAGTATCAATCCGTGGTTCGAAACAAAACATGACATTATTGTATTAAGTGATTTACGACATTCGTGCAGTGATGGCCTTGGGGGTACTCTTATTCATGAGGTGGTGATTTTAAATGGCTATGTTTTTTAGGGGGCGGTAATGTATTATAATTTCGGTTAGTATGAAAAAACAAACTATATGTTTAATGACAGATTGGGCAGTGACATATGAGCAGTAATAACAAAACCCTCGACGATAAAAAGAAAATTGCCTTTGAAAAGTTTAAAAAAAACAATACAGCCTGTCGCTATCGTCATGTATATTGAATGATCACGTGAGACGCATTCCATTACATTCGATTAACTTTCGTTTGACATGACGATGGTGACAGAGTTTATTAAACCATTGCACATTGTCAACAAATATAGAGTATACAAGTCAGTATACAAGTATACTATTTGTGCAGTATAGAGACATCGAGCTTAGGTCTTTTCATTGGGCGACTTTGAATTACAATAGTAAATCTGGCTTAGATTAGTCAGTCAGAGTCTGTTTAGCGAAGCAAAGAAAAATATTTTATATTACTATTAAATATGTATATAGGCATATGTAGCAATTATTCTGAGTCAATAATTGATACTACTTTCTTTGCTAAATAGACTGACTGTAGGTCTGAGCCAGATTTACTACTGTAAATATAAATATATAATGGATTATCGTATATGTATAATTATCGGCGACCGATCAAGGTACATGTGCAGTGTAACGCGTTCAATTGTTAGGCATAATGTGTCGACACTAGCTACAGAAACGGAAACTTCGTTTAGAAATAAGGTTTATCTACAATCCACTTCTTGATTTCGTAGAGATATCCTACCATTATCACATTCTCAATGTAAGCTCAGTGTAGACTGTGTTCCGATGCTAGTAAAACTTAATGACGTCATCTGTACAAAGTCGTTTAGATCGTATGCAAAGTGAAACTGTGACTTTGTACAACCATTTTATAACGCGAACCCGTAGGCTGTAGAACGAAGTGCCTCAATAGGTCCTTCTATTACGCTACGATATGGGGTTCTTCAAGAAAACTGTGAATAGGATTGTACAAGGTCGGCGGCGTATCCGCATAGCTATTGGTGTTGCAGGTGTCCATTGGCCATCCATGGGCAGCGGTAACACTTACCATCACGTGTTATCAATGATCAATGATTCTGTGTTTGAACTCGTTATCAGTCAATTCTTACCATATAATTATTATATATCCTTACTTTATAATTTTAGAATAAATAACAGGCTGTTCGTCTTTTTCATTCATGTTACTTGCTATCTTTCACTCTATATGACCTATAAACTTTCTGTTTAAGTTATCACTTGATTGTATAATTATTATATAATTATTCGTGAGTTCATATACAATGGTAGGGGTTTCTAAACACGTTCTGTATAGAAACCTGAGTTGTGATCTCCCTGCTAACGCTGTTATAACAATTCTAACTCGATTCTACGGGTTAAGGTTCGGAGGTAAGCGGAAATTGAGCTTTGAAATGAAAGTTCCACGTATACACAGGTCGGTTTTAGCTATACAAAGTGCATGTAAGTAACTCTTGTGGATGCCATTAGCTTGGTAACAATGTACGTCGGTTGAAAATATTAACAATAACTTATTTAGTTTTGTTTATTTTTTATTGTGGAAATTCGACTGTATTAAATAGGTATAGATGTTATTAGGAGCCAGTCAATCGTTTAATATTTCTTAAGCCATTTTAAATTTATTCAAGGTTAAAAAATATTTTACATTGATATTGTAATATCAATGTATGTATCAATATGATTGATATACCTACTTATCTTATTCTATTCAAAAATATTTTGGAATGGTGGTTAAAACTAAATGCATTCAATTATAAAAATCTCTACTATTAAGAATTGCAGCTAGGAACTATAGAAACTAAAAAAGTTTCTATTGAAATATTATTATTATTATACAGACGAATTAAGCTCACTGTTTAATTTCTACTGCAGTCGCTTTAACCAGAATTTAACCAATAACTGTCGAGAATGCCTAAAGGCATTAAGGTTCGCTTCTGTACAGTATGCCTAGTCAAAAAGAAAAAATAAATAAAATACATTTCTAATAAATAAAATATTTGGTATACCTACACCAATAAATGGTTCCATGTTGAGATCCTTGCAGATGATCGCTAGATATTTTATTTATTTCAATGTTATTTGTACAATGTTAGAATATGAATTAAAATGTTATGACGTTTTTTTATTTCGTTTATGACTGTCGTCTAAACTAAGGACTTTAATGTGATTCCCCACCGCTCAACTATTTAAAATTTAGCACTTCTGTTGAGCAGTGGGGAATAAGCGATAAAAATATTAAAATCATAAAATTCTGTGCCTTCTATAGATTGATACCTAATACAAACGCTGATGCGTTCTCCATGTCAAAATAGATCAACCTTTATTTGGTTTACATGGCTGAGAAAGGTACATAATTACATAGAAAGTACAAAATATTAAGTAAGTACCTATAAAATTTGTACTTTTTGATAATGAGGCATTGATTGTAATTACTTTAATAATTAAAGTTTTACTAATTTAAATAGATTCCACACATATCTATAAATATGTCGTGTCCAGGGGCTGCAAAGTGAGCAAACAATTACAACGGTTTCCCTAGAAGGTTGTCCGGGATACATTGTAGTAAATAATTAACGAACAGCGCTCGAATTAGGGGACGCGCCCATACTCAGACCCAAATATTAAGTTACATGGACTCGGGTTTATAGTGACAACTATGGATGTTCAGGTAGTATAAAGGGTTAGGTAATGCCTATAGAACATAGTAATTTAGTCGGATCGCATGAGAAAAGAGAATGAGAATGAGTGAGAATAAAATGTTTCCAATTTTTTCGTATAATCAATGACCGTGTCGGCCGGTTTTAGAATAGCATCATCCCATTTTTTCTCGTGGATGCCGTAAAAGGCGATAACAAAGCCACTACGAAAAACTCTGAACAATTGCAACACCTCTAAAAGAGTACGGCGAATACGCCAGCCCGTTTGGTCAGCGTGCCGTTTTAAGGCCATACTCTTATACACAAGACAATGTGCATGAGGAGGCTGATGGCAGTGGATGACAAATGGGCTGGTTATGGTTAATCAATGACAATGTTACCTAACATTGAAACACGTTATGTGGAAAGAAATAGATTTATTATGAAGTAGTAGACCTCTGTATCAGACTCTGTATCAGATAACACGGCTTGGCTCAATAGGGCCACTAATACCAAATATAACAATTGAAGCTCCAAGGTACAATACTGTATGCAGTGCAATAGGTTAATTATATGGTGGGTAAATAACTAATCCCAAAAGTTTTCAGCAAAAAATATGTTTGAACGAACCTCGTATTTGTATTTTTATTATAAGTGTATTTTTAATCCCCGTCGATATTCCTGTCCAGTATATATGTAACTATTCAATCCTTAGGAATAAATACTTAGAGGAGGAAATTAGAGTTAAGTAACAGTCAACATACGATGTGCAGACATTTGATGGCGTCTACATTTATCAGCAATAGTTCTACATTAAAGCCTGTACAATGGGGAATGTTCTAAAGAATTGTTCAATATAATTTCCACCTCGGGTTTCTACAACCGCACCTCCCGTTACAGAAGTGCGGTCCATCCGCATTTCCTCAATACGGAGGTGTCGCATACTGCTCGGTCCAAAAATCATTTTATACTGCGAGTTCGCGGTATAAAATGATTTTTAGGCTGTGGAACGAACTGCCTCAAGCGGTCTTTCCATTTAGCTACGATATGGGGGATAAGAAAGCGGTGAATAGGATTTCGCTAGGTCGGCGGCGCACCCGCATGTCCCCTGGTGTTGCAGGTGTCTATGGGCGGCGGTAACACTTACCATCACGTGGGACCGCTTGCTCGTTCGCCCACTTCTCTATAAAAAAAACAAATAAAAAAGAACGCAATAGACAATAAATGTCACTTATGTGACTGATGGTTCTAGTTTTTACACACAGTGTGAAAGATATTAGAAAATCTTTTCAACCACTCAAAGAAACTGATAATAGATACATACTGCGCATGAATGAACAATAGACTGATTCAATTAATTACTACCATTGTTCCAATCTGCAAGTCACAAAAATTGCTCTGGGTAGGCCATGTCAAGTAGGAAGAATACAATACTGAAGCCCTCACACAGATGAAGAGATTTACCAAATGGCAACGATTCATCATATATAGAGAGAAATTAACATATATTGTGGAAGAGGAAGAAATAAAAAGAGATTAAAACCCATACTGCGCTGTAGCGCTGGAGGAAGTAAAGTAAATCGTCTCAAGGCCAAGTAGGGCTTAAGTAGATACTCTTTTGTAAGTTAAGGTGAGAGTGTATGCTGCATTTCCATAGCCGCTGAGCGCACTCGACTGGCCACGTTACCCCTCTCTCACAGAAGACTACCTTGAAATTTACTGCATTTCCTACCTTATCGTATTATCCCAATGTACGTACGTGTTTCGGTAGTGAGTGAGATATGCCAAAGCCCATTCCTATCCCATCCTATCCCTCCCCATTTTCCCAGTCTATTCCTTAATCTGCAAAGGTAGGCAGCGCATCCGGGGGCGTGCCAACGTTTGGACTGATGTTGGCATGTATCGCGGATGTACGCGTATATGGACGACAGTATCCACTTACCATCAGGTGGACTGTATGCTCATCTGCCGCCTTCTTTTTCTATAAAAAAAGAGTAAGTGAGGCGAAATAAAGCGCTCTTTCGTACGTCCCCGACTGTCCCTTAGTAACATAAAATATAGAATAGCACAGAATGTAACTAATTAATCTCTAACGATGATTGTTTTGTTGAAACGCAATTGTGCTTGTACATTTTGAACATTTTTGTTTATAGGCTTTTAAAGTTACTAGTAGTTCATGACCAGTCTAAGTAAGATGTTCCCAGTTTGTAAACAAGGTGGTTTCCTAGCACGCCTATTTATTTTTGAGAGCAATTTCCCTAATAACCTCCGAGCGTATACAAAGGAAATTGGGGACCCGCCTTCACGACACTTCGATCCTTCCCGAATGCTGTCCCACGGGAAATGCCTCCTTAGTTTTGCATATTCAACTTATTACATCAAATCTAAATAAATGTATCACAATACTGGCAAAACATATCAACAAAGTAACAGGATTTTATTTCCATTCTATTGAGGTAGGTACTTACTTATTTTCTTATTGAAGAAAAATAAAAAGAGTAAATTCCTTTGTTCCCTTTCTTAATTAAATATCCCTCTCTGAACTCAGAACCGATCAGTCATCAAATAAATCCACTAATTGTTTATATACAAAAGCGAGATTAGATAGGTCAGCGGAGTGATGAATTCCTTTCATTCTGGCTAAATTACAATCGTCAGCAGCGTAATCCGTTTTAGAAATTGAAGAGAAATACAGATCTTCGACACAATAGAACAGATCTTGAGTAATGTGTAATCAACGTAGTAAAATCTAAAATGGGTTCGCTCAAACAACGTCACCCTTTGTTCTCATAATAAACTGTCAGGACACAAAAGAATCCCAGTGACATCGGATGTCGCCCTGCTGAATTTAGAGCTGTTCTCTCACACACTCACCGGATGTCCTATTCACTCAGATGCGGTTTACAAAAGGAGGTTACTATTTCAGAAATAGCCACATCATGACGTTAGTAGATAGCATTAGTGATAACCTGTGACGAATGTGTGGGTAAACGTTCGGTAAATAACCAATTTCTATTTGAACAAGAAATGGACATTCGACGACCGCACATATATGGCTTTTCAGAGAAAAAATACAAAAGAGAATTGTTTATAGTCGTTGGTTGGCGCGGTGAGCCGGAGGTGGCAAATCACCGGCCGTTTCCGGCGGGACGTTCCACCGGAAATTGAGAAAGTCTCCGGCGGCCTGTGACGTCACTATATCATGATGAAAGAAAAAGTTCGTTGATTTTCAACAATTTGCCGATCAGTCGCGTGTCTTCTTAATGCGAATCATCTATAAGAAATTTAAAAAAGACAAATGTAGATCAGCCTCGTGGGCATTTTCGCGTTCGTAAATTTGAGTGATATTTACTATCGAACACAAAGAATACAAGTAAATAATTCATATAATATAATCCAATATTTTTACCCTATTTACCTATGTTGTCTATTATAAGCGTAATTCACTATTAAGTGTTAATTTTGTGTGTTAACACACATGTAAATACCTATAAAAATTAAGAAGTAAATTCGAGTAAGTTTTGTTTACTCAATGTAGTTTTAGAATATTTAAGTTTTTTTCATAAACGCATCCTTAGATTTATGGAACTACTACTTATTTTCGAATCATGTGTTTCCTCCATAGAACCAGCATGCAATTGCTATCGGAGAATAACATTTAGCTTTAAAATTATTATCGAGTAACAAAAGTAAGGGCACCTAGATAAATAATAATTCCAGTAACCTTGAATACGTGTCTGCCTTTAATATCTATGTTATTTCGATAACCTTTTTGTATCATATTTTAAATTTATTTCTAGCTGTCAACCCAAATCTATCCCGAAACGTATAGCCCCCAAGGAATTTCGAATAAAGCTTCTCATGATTTTTTGGTGAAAATAGCTGTGAGTGAAGTTTTGGGGTCGATCAGGTGTTCCCAGCGGGGAGGGGCAGTGACTAATGAGCGGTCAGAGCGCCGACTGCCGGCCCCCGGGACCTCCCGACTCCGGACTCTGAATGTACGCAAATTTATGCCGAAACACATGCCACAAATATACCGACACATTAATTTAAAATGAGACGATGAGCATGCCGGTGCATGAATGTTTCCTAAAATGGACCCGTTCCAATACACCGGTAGAGTGTTGGAGGGTAAACACTCGTATTCAGAGATTGCGTATTGCAAACGTTTATGAGGTGAACAATGGAGATATCTGGATCCCCAATTTGCGTACATTTGTAACTCTTGTCAGATTCTGTTCGATACGCGAAAAAACGTCAACACGGATGATAAATGACAACGTCGATCGTTCGGCAATTTGGTATGGAAATACGTGCGTGTGTACCTGAAACAGTATTTATGGCGACACGTGTAGGTGTTACGATTGACAGTCGCCTGGAGAGGTTTGTTTATGGCCAAGAACAAAGATTTATAGTACTTGGTCTCCTCTTGTAATAAACCAGATAACTCAATTTATGGCACTACAACGGCGTCTATGTCGCTTCCAATGAATCGGTACCTACATCAAGGAGAATTATATGACCACCTCGGGTATTGTCGTGTGGTAATCCGATATTGTTATATGGGCTAGAGATATAAGTATAGAGGATACCAATTTAATTAATGTGATGGATGGTATTGCTATACATAACAAATTGAAACACCGTATAATCTGACTTCGTAGAATTTTCAATTAAATTCAGTTAATTATTTTTTATCAATGGTGGCGAGAAAATAGTAGCAAATTGCTTGCATTAATGGAATTATTTCGTAACAGTTCCCGGCCTCAAATGCGTGCCTAAAGAGACGAGGCACGGATGTCTGTTCTATGGATATGTACGCGAACTAAGCACCTAAGGATGCATTTTGTAATCCCTATTGTAACAGAGAAATCTGCCATTGTACTGGTTTGTATAAATAACAGAATCCATTTGAAAACTCAGTGGAACAAGGAACAACGTTCTGTTATGAGAACAGAATAGGAAGTGACAAAATGGCGTTGTTTCTAACAACAAACCGATAAAAAAGCCGAAAAACAAATAAATGTCAGCATTTAAAAACAAGTTGTTATTTAATTTACATGTAGAGATAGAGAAGAAAAGGCATGTTTATTGCAACCATTTCTCAAAGGAGCCTCACATTCTGTGAACACCAACTTGAACATGCAAATGTGCTGAAAAATATACCTCGAAGTAAACTCGAAAAAGAAACTTTGCGGAGAGAATTGGATTTGAAGTTCTTTCCGTACTTTATATTCATATAAAATGTTGTAGTAATAATATTATAAGAGACAAGGCAGGAGAGATTCGCACATTAATCATAATACGAAATCTTTCAAAGGCCACATTTGAGTTTAGGTGTCTAATGTATTTCAAGTATTATTATGTTTACAAGGCTCATTAATTAAGTTAAACCTTAGTTAGGCCTAAGTCTCTGATAATATATCAATTATATATTATATTACAATAAATAATACATATTCTCGGTGCCTAAAAAGTATGTTTATGCCATTGAAAGTTTGTTGTTGTGAACACGGTGCTATTGAGGGTATAACAAAAATAATTGGTTACTTTTGACCACTTCTGAACTCTTTCCTGAGTAAGTAACATGTTGGATACTAGTTACCTATTCTTTAACACTTAAACTTTGTTTTCTATACGTAAATACTAGACGGGGTATAAAAGCAGTATAAATTCATACGTCATTTTATTTGCAGTTACGTCTATGGGCTGATTCTTTATGACTTATCATATTTTACTATCAGCCTTTATCATACATTTTTATCTCTGGTCAGAGGCCTCTCTTAAGGCTCATCATCTTCTGATCTTCTCATCCAGATACCACCCGCATACTTCTTTAAATCGTCCTGCCGGTTGAGGAGCGCATGCCACACTGCACTTTCCGGTACATAGTCTCCATTTGAGGTCACGGCTACCCCGTTGGTAGTCGGTCCTGCGGCAAATATAACCTGCCCATTGCCTTTTCAGCATGCTGATTCTATGAGCTATTCTATTCTTTATGTCTTACATAAGCTTAAATAATTGTCAACAAGTTAAGCGTTTCAATATAATAATAAGAGGAAAATATTATGGACAATGCATGACCTTTGAAAGAAAAAAGAACGATCCACTTTAATCACATTTTCTTTGTTCCTTTATAACTGACCCTGTAAACAAATCTTTTTGATCATTGTTGTCTTAATAAGCATAAAAGGAAATCGAAGTTGTAATATATAGGTAAAGGCTTTTAGAAAAAATCCTAGTTAAGTTTATGTGGAAACATAGAACTTTGCTGTATCACTTTCTTTTGTTTTATTGGAGAATTGTGAACAAATTTTCAAAGTGAATAGATACGTTTATATGTGTAGGTACCGACAAAACGGTAGGTACTCGTATATATATAAATTATGACATATTCATCAAATTGTGAAAATAAATTGTTTGATGCTGTATAGTATACACTATGTTCAGGAATTATCAAACGTAACAGATGCCTATACAGGCATCTGTTACATTTGATAATTCCTGAATATTTTGTATTGTATCTTCACATTTATATTTTGTATTGTACCAATCTTACTTTCAATTACATGTACTCGTATATATTATTAACTACTCATATCGTACTAATTGCTAATAAAAGTTGTTTAATCTGTAACAGCTACTAAAGTGTTTTCTATTGAATTTCATTTTATAAACAAAGCATTGAAACACCATTACGTATTGTAAACTGATATCAAATATAATCATTAATCGATTATTACGATGTAACAACACTCGCAGCAATTTGTTATCTATTTTTAGTATATCTGAGATAAAAGCGAAGACATATTACAGGAGTTACGTTTTTTAGTTCATGTTCGACGGAGTAATAAATCATTCACTGCGGTGCGATCATTAATTTTGCAGTACGTAGTAAATTTTAGCTGACTGCGAAACAATAGATATATAGAGGTTCATTTGAGGATACTCAATTTGAGGATTTGGATTTGAGGATTTCAGGAGCTGGACCTTAACATACATAATGATCACATATTTGTCTGTCACTGTATATTATATAACTTATTTGCTTTTTACTCTGTATTAGTAGTTTTTCAGCGAGCTATGGAAGGAGGTACCTGGATACTGGGATACTGGGAGTTCTTTTACGGGATTACGATCAGAAACGAAGAAATTTGCCAAAGGAAGAAGGTCACCGACAAAGCTCATAAAATCTGTGTATTATTTTCTGTTTGTTCTGGTTCTGTTTGTACTGCTAGAGAATGCCGGAAGGCAATAAGTCCACCGTTTAACTTTGTATAAGTTAAATACTTATGTGATGAAGCTTAAATGAAAAATAAATAAATAAAATCAGCATGCTAAAGTGGTAATGGGCAGGTCATATCTGTTCATCCGTATGCCCAAAATCAATGGTGCTGACGTGTCCTTGAATGGAGACCACGCTCGGGTAAGCGCAACGAGAGACGACTTCCAGCCGGGTTGACCGACGACTTAAAGAAGTTCACTGGTAGAGGCTGAACTAGCTTTGACCAGTTTTGGAAAAAGCCTATATCTAGCAGTGGAGAGAGTTTGGCAGATGGTATGGTATAGTAGTTTCAAATAAAGAAATAATTGTTACGAAATTGCTAGTTTTGTAAGAGAAGGTGATCATATTCCCTCTTCTTTTCTTTCACGGTACAAATTTTTGGGGGATCCTGCAATCCAACGGTCTCCCGAAGCGTGCCAATGTTTGTCATTCTGGACTGAAGTTGGCATGTACCGCGGGTATCCACGGGCGACAGTATCCACTTACCACCAGGTGGACTGTATGGCCGTCTGCCGCCTTCTTCCTATAAAATAAAAAGATCAAAATTTACGACCTTGATTTACGATTACAAATGCCAGTAAAAAGTAAGTAGCTATTGTGTAACTTGCAATTGCTATAGGAATTTATTCGCAATTACTCACTACTTGTGTTTTTATTAATTTTATCCTTAAAATGTTTGAAAGACCATAAGCTTTCTAATATCTATCTGTTTTATTACACGCGAGTGTAATTCTTATGGGAAATAAAGTCATCTCGAATCCGAGTTATGTATGTGTATTACTTATGTGTAATGTATTGAATAGATTTCTCGTTTCCCAATTTTTCTGAACACAGTTTTTGTAACAACATATTGAATCCTTTACGTTATTCTTAGAATTTTTCAAAAGATTACCTCCATTTTATGTTGATTTGATCACAAACAATTTGGTAAGAAACTTGAGAAAGTGGGCCGTCTACCTTTCTTCCAATAAATTTACAATTTCAGGTAAAATAAGGCATGTACTAGTGATGGCCCGCGGTCTTATAGTAGTGTGGATAACATAATTATAGCGCAAAGGTAACAAGAGATTATGTTAAGAAAGTACGAAGAATAAATACATAAGTGAACTATTTATCAAAATTCGTTTATTGATTTCTAAGCTTACCACGAACAGACAAACGAATGTTTTTAATAAATACGTACTTACTCAGTCACTACATAGTACAAACGAAGTTCCTGCATGTTCATAATAGATTCGAAGACTATGCGATGATTGTTTAAGGGGTTTTCTTTATTATGCGTGGTGTTGATTCTAGGTTGAAGCATATTTTGTTAAGTAGGTCCAGTAGTTGTCTGTAAGACTAGATTAATCGGTCAAATTGTGGTCCCATAGAAGCGAGCGAAGCCACGAGCAATCGAGCAAATGTTTTATACATATTACATCCTATGTCAATTAACAAATCAAGCGCCTGACGTTTGTTTACGTATTTGTTTATTGTTTGCTCGTTTGCAACCATCCCGATGACCCTGAATTGGTTTGAAACTAAAAATGAATAAAGATAAATAAATAATAAGGTCCATCCGATCGCGATGAAACTTCCCAAAAATTCTTGATGCCTAAAAGGTGGGATAGATTAAACTACGTTTACTCTGTCTCTTAGCAAACGCTAGATCGTGTAAGAAGAACTAACTATATGCCGAATATATTGGGATAGTAAAAATGAACATACTCGCTCACAGCTATGTTTACTGGAAAAACATCGACAGAGACATCGAAAACAAAGTTAAATCATGCAAAATCTGTCGAATGAGCCAAGGAAGACCCCACTTTACCACTGGGAAGACCCCACTAGACCCTGGCATCGAGTCCACATTGATTTTGCTGACCCAGTCTCCGGTCATAAATTGTTCATTATAGCAGATGCATAGTGGCTTGAAATGATACCAACAACAACTACTACAGGTTCGTGGTGCATTCAAACTTTAAAAGAAATTTAATGCACTTTTGAAGCATCCCACGTCTTGGTTTCAGACAATCTCTCAAAAATTCGAGTATTTTCTGTCAAAAGAAGGAACGAAATATTGAACAATTGCTCCATATCACCCAGCCATCAACGGATTCGCGGAGCGTTTCGTACTAACAGTAAAGAGGTCTCTACGAAGCATTACTACGTCAGGAAACAGGGGAAGCATCACTGATAAATTATTATTGATTACTGTTAAGACACGTTTAAGACGCACTCCGAGTACGATTGGCCAGGGTGTCTATCAACTTATGCTCGGAAGAGATATAAGAACCAGACTACATGTTTATATTTAAAGACCAGTTAAATGTAACACCCAAACAGATCGAAGAGTTCCGTAAAAGAGAATTCGCCTTAAGCGAAATGGTGCAAGCCCGTAGTATGGGGCCTGTCGTTCCCATCGAAAGTCTAAGTTCGGTCCGATCAGTCGGTGACTGGGGAAGGTGCACTACGAGATAACCACAGACAGGGGCGATGTGTCGCGACGCCACGTACACCAACTGTTGTCCGCATCCTCGCATCGCGACGGAAGACTGATATATATATACATATTAGACCTACAGCATCTCACCTGTATCCATTCACAAAAAGAACTCCTTCAACGTCACTGTCACTTTGATTCACGACTCTGATTCAGTCAATAAATAAACTAGGAATGTAATTTAATAAATGTAAAATATAAAACCCTGTATATTTATACTGTCTCTCTTATTTATATTTATTGACCGCTAACCGGTAAGTGAATAAAAAAATACGGTTACACAAAAAATATATTGTAACATATAAAGTCGCTGTTTTTAAGGTATATTTCAATTATTTTGTACCAAAACTGGAGCAAATTTGGCATTGTTCTTTATCTCTACATAAGGTATTGTTTGCTTCGTCAATAAATTACTTTACTACATTGTTTTTATACAATACAATTGTATACATATCGTAATAAGATCTATGTTCTTCAGACAATATTTCTTCGATATTCATCAAAGAAATATAGTAGAGAAGTTAGTAGGAAAGGATAATGGAAAGCAACGATACCATCTATAGTACATCATTTACAGTCAGTCACATCATTACAGAGATTACACAATTAATAAGACATGACAGAGTCAGTGGACCGACGTAAATAATGAGGTCCCTAATTAACATGTCCAACTGATGAATTGTGAATAACGTTTCGGTGGCTTACTAAGGTAGATGACATTATTTCATAACGAAATTGTTCGCTCCAGTTGTCGTACAGGAGCGGAACAATAGAACGTGACACAGAAATATCACCGGGCACTAGGTGCACACGGCAAATAGGTCGCAGTAGTACGGTTTTATACAAGTGCTTCGAATGTGCTACCTTATACAGAGTATTGCGTTTAGTGTTTGGCTACGGAAGATATTTTGACAACCCGTTTTTGCACCGGTGTTTTGGGAGGTGGAGAGTGCACGCTATAATGCTACAGCTGCTGGTCGCATTCGACTGATCACTTTACTCCTCGCTCACTACTGACTACCAAAATGTACTGAATTACCCACTTTATTCTATTTCCCCTATGTATGTACCTGTTTCGATAGTGAGTCGGATATGCCAAAGCTCATTCCTATTCCATCTTATCTTATCCATTTTCCCAATTCTTTCTCCAAATCAATTCCTAAATATTCAGAGGTAGGCAACACAGCTGGCGGTGTGCTAACGTTACCATGAATATCTATGAGCGACATACCTACGTACCACCAGGTGGACTGTACGCTTGTCTGCCACCTTCTTTCTGTTAAAAAGATCTGAATCCCTGCATAGAACGGTTAGTAAAATATACATCGTTCTTATTAAGTGTTTCGTTCTTGCCGATGTGTGAGCAGGTGCGTTGTCCTGATAAAAGAAAAAATCACAATACCATTCTTCAATCCTGTCCAAGTTTTTCTTCTTTGTATAACTAATCAGTGGTACATAGAAGTTTGCAAAACACTGATTGTCCTCCGATATTCCAAAGGAATGACAGGTACTGCTGCTACGAAAAAAAGCGGCAAACATTTTTTTAATGACACTTCTTCTGTTTGAAAACTGCGAAAACAAAAATAAATATAATTATTGTAATGGGTGTCCCAGATTGAGCGCTGGATTTAAATTTGGCACCATTTTTTTGGTTGGCGGTTGGCAACTCTGGATTGTTTATAGATATGATATATGACAGTTGCAAATAGTCAACGCGGAACGCTACACGAAAGAGCAAAAAAATATGAGTTTTAGAGCAGTATGAAGTGGACCATCATTTTGGCGAAAAAATCATCTTTAGTGACGAGGCCATAAATCATAAGCAAAATTGTCGTATCTGGGGCTTGGAGAATCCTCATGGGTTTAATAAAAAACGGATTCATCCTCAAAGAGTTACAGTTTGGTGCGGCTTTTGGTTCGGTGGGATCATAGGGCCATTTTTTTCAGGTATTGGTATTTAGGTAGGCATAGCGAGATATCGGAACATGCTATAGAAGGTTTTTTTGGCACCAATTCGAAGATATGGACCTCGATCAACTGTAGTTCTAATAGGACGGGCATGTCACATAGCCGGAGAAACAATGACTTCATTTTTTTTCTAAATTAAATCCGGCGTTCAATCTGGGACAATCTATATATATTTAGTATTTTTTTCAGAAATATTAATAAATTATCCTCAATTTGACATAAATATATGCAATTGACAGTCTAAATATATTTAATTGTTAATCTAAAGATATATCTTCAAATCGTAGTTTTGACACAGTGTTTTGTACTGAGTAGAGCTACCTGTTTTCTTGATGTACGGTGGTAGAAAACCACCGCCCCTTATAGCGCGCACTGCGACTAGCCACCCGCGCCCGCCACTACCAGCCCAATAATAAATTGGAAATTGGATAAACGAGGAAACAGTAAATAAAATATAACATATAAGCCAATTACATTACAAAGTTTATTTGTTAGCATTGCACCGTGTCAATCTGCATTTAAAGAGTATGTAATTGATGCAGTGATACCATTTTCTTCTGAATTAGCCACGACACACTGTTATATAGCGTACACTTTATAAGCACAGTGGCGTCTTTTTAATTTGATCTACGCCCGATTTTAGTGATTACTGCCATTCGTATTTTCAGTTAGGTATTTAGTTTTTTTAGTCAATCTGGATAGGCTTAAGGGATGTGTGTAGACACTAGTCAGGTGTACGACTTACTTTATAATGAGTTTAATTATTTTTACGTAGAGTACAATAAATTATATCTTAATAGGAAAAAAATATTTATTTGAATTTCTACGCAAATATTCTCTTTGTAAAAAACTTAGCTGGTTAAATTCTGTTTGTTAACATCAAAATTTAATAATATACATAATAAATACAATTATACCGGCGTGTATGCTAACGGCACCACGCGTGAAACATAGCTCACACTAATATTATAAACAGTAAAAATATTATAATTTTATTGTTTAGACCGATAACACGTTTTACTTGTAATCTACATAGGAGGGCCTAAACAAATAAATCCACCCAAACATTTTTAGAGTGGTTTACACGCGTTTCTACGCAGTGTGAAAATTATTTTATAGGTTAACTGAAACAATTTAATAAACTTCCAGCTAACGCCTAAACTTTGTAATCCTCTGTGCATTATTTGAGTTAACCATTAAAACTAAAAAGTTGGTTAAAACTATGGATAACCATTATAAATATGTAATGTTATGGGTTGATATACTCGTATATAGGTGTAAGTCGATTCAAATAAAAATTTGTTTAGATATCAGTTTTCATACAATAAAAAAATATTTTTGTAATTAATTACGTACAAATAATTGACAAAAGTAGAACTTTTACAATTCTGGTAAAAGTAGCCAAGTAGCCTTGGTGTTGGAGATGTTTCTTATATAATGTATTATAATTTAATGAATTATAACGAAGTAATCGTACGCATTGCAGAGGTCCGGTTGAAAATTAGGTATTCTTAGCCACTAAAAGCAGGTATTATGTCAGGGCTACCGCTAAACTGTCTGAGAGCTCATGTGCAATCTCTTACTACAGTAGATATGTTTGCATACAGAGATTAATATTGATAGGATTTGCACCTCCCTGACTGTACCAGCCGCTTACGACCGCCCTGATTCTTAGAGAATAACGAGGTAAATATATAACACTTTCAGGGGCGCTACGATCCTTAATTTAATATTGTATTTTTTTTCTATTACGTGAGTCGATTTGGCGGAATAAGGACCTTTGTTTTTATCTTTCTTTTACAACTGATGATGGCTTTCCTTTTGTTAAAAACACAGGAAATACACATTGTTACTCGGGCTTTAGGACAGTGGGTACCACTGCCTGTGCTGTGGAGGACTTTTGTTTTATATTTCTCCGACCGAGCATTTTCTTATAGACGAGTAATTTTTTCAATCATTTGAAGAAAGTCAATCAGTCCATTCATTTACTTTTAGCATCGTTGTGCTTGGAAGCTTGTAAAGTTGCAATATGTAGATTAACTGTAGAAGTAATTATTAAATGTTATTTTATTTAAAGAAATAATTATTGTATTGACAGCAACATAATGATTAAATGAAAAAATATATATTTTGGTATGCCACTCGGCACCAACTCCGCATATGTTGCAGCGTGAACTGCGACGCACATTTTCAGTTGGAGCCGCACAGAAGCCACAGCAGAAACCAGATAGGAGATATAATGACCATCTGCTGTTTACCAGCGTATTCTATAAAAAAATGTAGTTAACTTTCTTATTTTATTATTGGGGAAAATGATTTCATATTTTTTGTTAAAAAGAAATTACCAGTAACTCACATTTATGTTTGTAAATTAGGTTTTCTACGAATCTGTATTTCTATACGTACTTGTACTTTATGATTTTCTGTAATAAATAATATTACTACAGAAAATGTTTAAAAAAATAGAACAAATTAAATATCATAAATTAAATAAGTGTGATACCTATATCATTCGTAATGGCTGATAGCTCCGTCAGTCCATTGAAGAAAGTGACGAAAGTGAAACGAAGAGATGGCGTGGCCGAGAGACGATAGATAAGTAGACGATTCGTAAAAAAATGATGGTAATAAAAAAGTTATGCCACATACTTACTCTATTATACCATCGGGCTTACACAGGACGTTATTACCTACTCGTAATGTAGTGCCGGAATACGGTGGTTTTTGTTGTGTGGACAAAGAAGTGCGCCGCTAGATAGTTTCTTAACAAACAATAGACGGCAGCCAGCCTCCCACGCGCTACACACGTGAGCTTGTAATGGGGATGAGATCTAATTTTTATCATAATAATGAAAGGTTTTCTCTCGTCGACGAGAAATATTATTTTCATATTTGTTTCATGTTACTAGTACTGAAATTACACGTGTAAGTGATTAAAAATGTATTTTCTTAGTCTAAAAATAACATGAATGTAACAATGGTTCAAATATGTATTTTATGTAATTTATTTGATTATGAGAAAATATTCAAACATTTTCTTTAGTGTGGACACGTCGTATTTGTAATTTTACTTTTATCGGGAGACGAATATTTTACACAGTAAAATTATCGCATTCTGGCGAGACTCGATCCGAAAATTATGGATAAAAAGGTATGTGGTTTAGTTTAGTTTTATAAGTAATTTTAATTATTCGCACCGCTAAAAACCGTAAGCAGCATTTTAAAGTCTTCTGCTGGATTTGGGCCTCCTCGTGCACATTGTCTTGTGCATGAGAGATGTATGACTTTAAAGGGCAATGGCCAAGCGGGTTGGCGAGACCCCTCTTTTAGAGGTGGAGTAGTTCCTCAGGGCTTGTGGCCGAGGCTCTGTTATCCCCTGTCGCCTTTTACGATACCTACGAGAAGAGTTGGGGTAGTGATATTCTAAAACCAGGGGGACACTACAAGGCTTAGGTACATTATTTGCACATCTTCGAGAAATCGACTACCTGTCAATCTCTCCTAGTTGGTTAAACCCAAGAGAGCTAGAGAGGGTCCAAATTAATTTTGTCTCGAGATCTAATTAAACTAGTAAATAAACTAGTAGTTTAATTAGATAAGCTAAAAACTTAGCTTAGATAGTTAGCTTAAGTTTACGTCTAGCTAGGTTAATAGATTGGCTTCTTTAGTCCCACTGAATGTGAAAGGCAAGAAACTTTTCATTACTTCAATCCAGTTAGTCAAAATGTCAATTACCTGCGACAGTGGTACATTAACATGCGAACTGTTAATACAATTTAGTAAGAGAATTAACATAGGCAATTGATATAAAAGTAGTGTCCAATTGTTCATACGTATAATATAAAATAGATAGTGCGAGACCTGCACTTAATTAGATAACTAAATTAAATAAGATAACCGATTACCTAATAGAACTAAACCATTTGTTGTTATTTGTACTTAATTGAACAGGAAAATGATAAATTATACGTATAATAATTTAATATTTAAATTCTCGCATTTTTTTTTTCTAAAGACATCATTTTCGTTTTCATTATTAGCATAATGAATATATTTTTTTATGGAAAAAAGGCGACAGACAAGCATACAGTCCACCTGATAGTAAGTGGATACTGTCCTCCATAGACATCCGCGATACATGCCAACATCAGTCCAGTATAACAAACATTGGCACGTCCCGGGATGCGCTGCCTACCTTTGCAGATTAAGGAACGGATTGGGAAAATTGGGAGGGATGGAATGGGATAGGAATAGGCTCTGGCATATCTCACTCACTACCGAAACACGTACGTACATTGGGGAAATACGATAAGGTAGGAAATGCAGTAAGTACATTTCAAGGTAGTCTTCTGTGACTAATTTAGTTTAATTATTATTGCACTGTATATTTTAATTCAGAGCTATGATAGCCCAGGGGATCTATTTTTGACTTACATTCGTGACGTTGTGTTTTTGAATTTTCCACTGTACTTCTACTTAATTGTTAATTATATATTGTAGTACCGCGGTGCTCTGTATTTTTTTTTTCTTCCTGAGAATTCAAAATAATAGGATCACACCAGTTTACACCAGGTTCGCTGTGTGAATCACCCGAAATCTCGTCGTGATTATAATTGGAGGCCTGTGACCTGCAATGGCCTGCACTTCTCAATATTCTTCTAGTCTTATTCGTTGTTAGAGAATGCCTTAAGTTCGATTGAGGCTTAAGACGTAAAGCTTGTCCTTTCTAAAATGATGTGCAGTAATGTGCGTAATAAGTGTATATGTTTGTGGTAAATCGTTAGTAGGTCGGAAAGAGCGCAATAAATCTAGGATGGTTGTGGCCACGCGCGACGTCCCCCACACATAAACATTTAAAGTGAAAGTGTTCGGGGCTAAATCCGACGTAGATGTGTGCCAGCCAGGGTAAAGGTTAGATTTTGAATAAATCAGTAGCGACGAGGTCGCAAGGTGAGGCTGCTCGTCCGTCTCGGCCAATATCGCATTTATATGAGTTCGTTATGCGTCCGCTCCGAATACCCGATCCCGTTATCGAACTTCGGACCCTGATAGTAAAGAGACGTAATTTGGATTTTCACGATCCTTTGACCCTCGAGACCTTCGACCACTAATCCTAGCACTACTGTTATAGCTCCCGGTTTATCTATTTGCTATATATGTAACTTAGAATTATACTTACACTGTAGTTTCTCGACATTCTGAAATCTTCAATAATGATTTGTGATTAAACGAACAGCAAAAATATACTCAATGAGCAGCAAATCCCGATCAACAAAACAAATTATTACTGATTTTTCTGCAGCTCATTTAATAATTTCTTTTTAATAATAAAACTCTTGAGTATCGTGTCTATTATTTTTAGCTTAACAACCATTATTAACATTCGGAAAATCTACGCGATGGCGCGTTGTATATTCATTCATTCATAGGAAACCACTAAATGTATGTTTCGAGCAGCGGGTGAAAGACTTGCGCGATGCAATAATAAAGAGACATGACTACTAAATGTTGGCACGGTGGGAGGGGGCATAAATGATTGGAGAAATTTAAATATTTGCATGTTAATTTAAATATTCGCACGCTGGTAAAGGCAAAATATTATACTGTACACACATTTTGGCATATAAATAATTGGATTTGAATTTGAAAAATACTAGAGTGATAAATTAGAAACTGTCATTGGTATATACCGGAAGATTATCGGGGCAACACATCCAGGGCAACCGGCGATTTCCGCCTTATCACTGCGATCTCTTAATTGTGTTTAATAGACTTTATTTTGATGGAGCCGAACGATGGCAACCAAAACGAAGGGGCGCGCTCGACGTAGAGAGATTAATTGCGTGCGAATTTTCTCTCGATGACAGCGTCAGTCGTCATCTGTCATGGGCTAAAAAGGCTGCGTTGAAAAACGTGGCCAAAACAATAAAGCGGTGCGAACACTGCGATTGACCTAAGTCTTCTTTAGAAGGCAAGTAATCTTCCTATTAGGGCAGAAGGCATCAGACGGACTGACCTCTCATTAGACCTGGCTTAGGCTTACAGTCCCCTTTATAATGATCACTCCCGTTTGTTTTAATTGTGCTTTTCCCTTAAGCAGTTTTGGGGAGATTTTTACTAGATAAAACGGAATAATAGGGTTTTATTTGAGAAACTAATAAATTAGAATACAAATGTATATTTCCGTAAGAAAGGGAAACAATAACCAACAAACTTAATGGGCTATAAAAAGGAAACTTATGGGATGTGTGTAAATTTCCGTACAGTATCTGAGCGAAATTTAAAAATATACCTGGGCCAAATGTGCAAAAGTTTTCATAAAGTTTCACCAGTTAGCGGAGAGAGGTGACACCTGCCACTCGGCGTGCTATTCCGACACCGAGCGGGCTTTTTATGCAAGCCTCATTCGAAGACTAAGGAAGTTTCATCGCAGGGAAAAGAATTGAGGCCTCGCTCGCCATCATCGCTTGTTGCCGTCCAATTTTATTCGATAAATAGCAAGCAATTTCAAAACAGATGAGCTTACATATTAAATTATATTTTATTTGCTCAATATAGGTAGGTATACATGAAACGTAGCGATAACTTTGAATACTATTTACCCAGTACTGAATTTCTTAAATTATATTTTATTTGCTCAATATAGGTAGGTATACACGAAACGCAGCGAAAACTTTGAATACTATTTACCTAGTACTGAATTTCTTAAATTATATTTTATTTCCTCAATATAGGTAGGTATACACGAAACGTAGCGAAAACTTTGAATACTATTTACCCAGTACTGAATTTCTTAAATTATATTTTATTTGCTCAATATAGGTAGGTATACACGAAACGCAGCGAAAACTTTGAATACTATTTACCTAGTACTGAATTTCTCAAATTATATTTTATTTCCTCAATATAGGTAGGTATACACGAAACGTAGCGAAAACTTTGAATACTATTTACCTAGTACTGAATTTCTTAAATTATATTTTATTTCCTCAATATAGATAGGTATACACGAAACGTAGCGAAAACTTTGAATACTATTTACCTAGTATTGAATTTCTTTTATGAAAACTAATAAGTTTTGTTTTTGAAATCCAATCACTGGATTCCACGTCGACGACAGTTTATATCCGTCTTCCAGATTTAAATTTTTATATTTGTTAATTTCAATCGCTTCACGTACAATCCTGGGATAATAGTGTCGTTCAGTGGAGAGGATTTTGGGAGTGCAGAGTTCTACCCAGTGATTAATTCCAACATTAAGAATGTGTTCAGATATTGCCAATTTGCTAGTTTAGGAGTTTCTTACAACTGCGATGTGTTCCTTGAAGGGTCAAGAAACACATCACAGCTGTAAAAAACTCGTATAAAGGGTTATAATAAGGCCTATAAGGCGGAAAGGGTTCCGCAACTATACACTTAGTTTGGGCTATATAGGACCACAGCTGTAGTTTATCTTATAGACACCTGGCATCTGGTAAAGTATAACATCCTTGGGTGTGCGTAGATTTTCCACTAATTTAGAGGACGGCTTATATACAGTCTTAATGGAGTACCTTCTCAATACTGTTCCAACTTAGTCCGACACTCCGTTTACCTATGGCATAAATGCTGGCTGTCTGTTAACCTCAGGATGTTTCTCCCTGCAATTGCGCCTTTGTTGCCTTCCACGCGATTTGTACTCATTCCGTTTGAGTACCTCCTGAACATGTGATAATTCGTCTTTTATATGTTCAGGGTCACAGAGGTCATACGCTCTGTTGTGTAATGTAGCAACAACAGATTGCAGGTGACGAGTATGATGATGTGAGGAGGCATGCAGGTATCTGTCAGTGTTGGTTGACTTTCTATAAACAGTGTGGGATAAGTAACCGTCTTCTTTAACCATTATTTTCATATCTAAGGAAGCTAACTAAGCTTGTTCCACTTTCTGTCTACTTCCTTTGATGATGCTGAAGATGTCATCAACATTTTCGAAAGTCTCATTATATTTGGTCCAAGACTGAGGGCTCTCTCTTCAAAGTGTTAAATCCAGATATTCTCAATTACTGGAGCTACAGGACTACCCATAGCGACGCCATCTGTCTGGAGATAGTATTGATCTTGATATCGAAAGTTATTGTCTTCCAGACAGTGTTCCAGTTAAGGAATATAATCAGTTGACAAGTTGTTACCCTTAATTATTGAAATTCATTGATAAGAGGATACAGATTTTTTTTATTTAAGCCTGTATATGAAACTAAATATAGTAGTATTCAAACTTTTCGTCAAAATTGATAAAATATCAATACAATGAATGTTAGATAAATACTACCTGACAAAGAGTTGTGTCGTGGCGTGTGACTCGCCCTTACGACATTACAAAATCGTAAAATAAAAATGACTACGTCTATATCACGGAGTGCGATGAGATTTCGAGTTGGAATGGCGGCCATGAAATAAAGGAGCCAATGTAGCGTGACAGTCACCTGCGTCTCGCGGTGATATATTGCGTTATTATGTGCACAGCATTACGCCAAGACGACGTCTCATTAAAAGTTAAAACTCTGAATTTTGCGCTCTCACGGCCTTCATTGTATTTTTTCAACGAGTTTCGTCAATTTTTCTTTGTTTCATTGTTAGACGAAAAATTTTCAATTTACATACTTATTTAGAAAAGTTTTCATAACAAAAAACAAGGAATCAAACAGGTCTCGTTCGAAAATCGGTTTTGGTTGATATTTCTGAGCGTTTCGTTCTACATTTTCTGTTTCATGTCAAATGTTTAAATATAATGTGAGAATTTGGTCTTGTGAAATAAATAAACTTTTAGATGTGGATACCTTTTTAATTAATTTCAACATAACAGAAAATACCTACATTACAGTTTTTAAAAACCAATGTCTACATTCTTTAGAACGATTTCTCTAAGAATCCCACAGCCATACCTGCTAGGAACCCGCTTATTTGAGAAGAAAACATCTATGTCATTACGCCTCGATAATATTTTATTAATATAATATATAGCACGTGGCATTGGTGCATTACTTTGTATTGAACTTACCACGAATACGTGAAAGTCAACTGAGGTGGCTCTATAGTCATCTCGTTGGTTTTCGTGTATCATGTTTTTATGCGCCTGCCCAACGCCTGGGATTAAATACGCTAACTAAACTACACAAGAAGTAGAATGTATACATTATTATTTGCTTTTCGTGTTAAACTAAACGTGTTATCAACATTATAATTTTCATTATCAACGCAAGATTCCTTTGCTGTCTAATTGATGATTTACTTGAAAGAGTCGAGCGTATAAACTCGTACGAAGGTAAGATTTCTGGGCGTGCGAACTTAGTTCAAGTCCTCTGTATAACTGCATAAATAAGTAATACCGTGCTATTTCTAACGGTTGCGACGTTCACAATGAATCACTACGTCTAAATTTCAGCTTCAATGTCTATTGATGTGCTATATTCGAAGTGCTATAAGAATTAGAATACGTACATGTATAATACTTCAAAACGTGTCTTGATTTCATAGGTAATAAAAACCAGGGTAGTTTAATACTCCTACTGAATAACTATTGGGAAGATTTGTCATAAAATTGGAATTTTGAGTGAAAATAAAATAACCAACTTTCTATAATAGACTATAAATTCATCCTTTTTTATATAAGAGATGGCAGATGAGCGGGCGGAACACAATCATGATGGTACGTGGTCTCACGGCCGCCCATGGATATCTGGGCCATCACGGGGCATGCGGGTGCGCGCCGACCTTACAGAATCCTGTTCATACATAAACATATATATTGGCTTAATTTACTGTTTAATAAACATTAAAACTAACTAGGAACAGTGAAACAATATCTGGTTGTAGCTTTGGCAAATTAATGTAGAAGTAAGGTATACTGAATACTGAGCTCTATTGTGAATAAAACGTTTGTAAATAAAGGTTTGCAGTTCCTTACAATTGATTCATTAAAAAATACTCATTATCCCATAAATAAAACATAGTAAATATAATCTAATAATCCATAAGAAACAAGTAACGCCGCACTCAATGGTCTACACTAGGATTCCTTATGTCGTGGGTCCAGAGAGGCGGGTACTCCACGTCGAGAGTTGCGAGCTGTTTTATCAACTCGTGACTTCGGTCAGCTCATGACCATGGTTGGTGTAACCCAACCGAAACGTCGAGTAAAATAAAGAAGGTAAACATTCGCGTTAAGACCGGTATAAATAGATAAATAAGTGGAGAACCATACCATAACAGGCTAATGTTATGGTAATGATATGTATATATGATAAATAAGGTCTTTGTATAAATGAGGTCTTTGTATAAATAAAGTCTTTATATAAATAATGTTTTTGTATAAATAATGTCTTTGTATATATAAGGTCTTTGTATAAATAAGGACTTTATATAAATAAGGTCTTTGTCTTTGATAAATCTTATATTAGGTTCAACATTGTATGACGCCACTCTTTGTATGTTGATTGTATTTATATTTTTTCTTTTCTTTATATTTTTTCGCATCCATTTGTATATTTATGTGCTCAATTAGTAGTGCTGTGAGGTTTAACGTATGTGTATGTGGTAATGTGTGAGCGTGTTGCCGACAAATATATAAATGTGGCGTTTTAGATTTAGGAGCTGTGCTGAAAACCAGCGCTGGTTCAGTGCACGTCCAGGATACGCTGACGCGCAGTCCCATTGTCAATAAATTAGATATAAGAAATTAGATGTAAATGTTCAATGAATCATTATTGGCAATAAAGAGCGTTTTTATTAAATTTTGTTTTAAGTATTAAAAAATCAATATTTATCAAGACACTTCATTGAAATTTCATTGCCTTAATCTGACAGGCGACATAAATTTAAAATATTGGACCAATCCATAACTCGCGAACGTGAAAATTTATGGGCATCTACCTGCACGAGTTTTGGCCAAAAAAATATGATGGATGGAAATGTTTTTAATTTAATTTTTTCCCGACACTGTACGCCTTTAAATTATACATTTTCTGTATTTTCCTCAATATTGCGATGAAAATAAGAATTGATATGCCAATCGTGACGCCTGGAGATATTAGATTTCTCGCGAAAGTACCTTTATACACTACATTGTAACATCAATTTGTAAATTTTAATATCTTTTCTACATAGACGAGACTACCTCTCACTGTTGAATGTAATAATATTTTTACCACAATCTATCCTACAATAAAATCAAAACAAAGACGAAACAAATCGGAACAAAAATCCAAAAATATGGTTTATTTTTGAACAAAAAACGCATGGTACGCTGTGGACAAAAAACAACATTTAAATTGGAATTTTTACTGTCTGTTTGTCTGAATGCGAATCATTCAATAATCACTGGACGAATTTTAATCAAACTAGCCATAGTTAAGCCTATGTCGGGTTAACATTAAGGGTAGGTACTTTTATTCAGATCCGTTGTAAAGTTCCCACTGAAATCATCATATCAGTTCAATATCAGTCGCTACATAAAAACTATTGATGGATTTTAACGAATACTAAGTTGATGACCTTGACCAACTTAGCATAGAATTTTATTCCGAACCGTTATAAATTCCCGTGGGAATTGTTTTAATGTTGTCATGGGGAAATATGAAACGCATAATACTCTCGATGGGATGGGCTAGGATAGATTAGATGGTATGTGGGAGAAGGAATAGGATTGAATGAGATGGGACGGCGAGGGATGGGACAGAGTAGAAGTGTAATAAACTAATCACACAAACTCTAAAGCCCACGCAAACGATGTCCCGGGCACACCAGCTGTTAATAAGTATACTGTTACAAGTTCTAGAAATAATAAGTATACTGCTACAAATACTAGAAAAATTGTGTTCTCACTTATTATGATGAACCAATAATGACTAAAAATGTATCTATATGTATGTACGTGTATATAAATTACGAAAGTTTTTCATTAATTTGTTTATTGTTTCAAGAATTAGTAAACCTACTAATCTTCTCTTTATTGTACTTTTCGTTATAATAAGGCCGTAAATTTGTAAACAATGTTTTTGTTCACAATGAGATTTGTTACAAAAAACGAGGTCGGCCCTGTCTGCAGTGATACCGTTCTCAAATCCCTATAGATTTGACCTTACCGAACGGCTAAAGTTGGTGTGTTCACTCATTATTCTTGACTCACTTCGACTCCCGGGAATCAGGAATACTATAACTTTTCCTAATTCGTTCCTTCTTTATGGAAATCTCTTTTAGAAGTCGTTAATTATGTTATTAGCTTCGTACGCAAGGACCGTCATTTTTCTTTGAAATATTATAGAAAATTAGGTAACTGTTTAAAATCCAAATAATCTCGGATTGTAATAAATATAAAATAAAATTACATAATTAATTCATATGAACATGAAACTGTATTGTATATATAAAAAAAACATGCGTTTACGCACTTTAAAGAAGTTTGTTATTGGTTAGAATTTAAAGCTTGTATTATTCTATAAGTACCATGTTTTAAAACACATTTCCGCTGAGAAAATGCAGAGCACAATATGCCGTTGTACTTTTAATAAATTGATAAATTATGTTATTGACACCGTACCACAATTTTTAGTTTATTTTAATATGAATAACAGTATAATATTCAACATAGTACGTAGAAGAACTCAAATCATCTATATTGGTGGATATTTACGACTCAACTTGACCTGAACAAGCAAGTTTATATGTGGACATATTCGTAATAACTGTCTATAGACAGTTACATTATTTATTATAATAGGTAGACAAGGCATTGACGTCTCTACGTGTTTGTGTCGGAGAATCTAACTAAATAAAACACAAAGGAAAACCGAACGTACGAGTAGAAAGGGGAACTAGCGGTATGCACGGTCAGTTAGGCAATCGCTCTGGGATGCTATTGATTTTTATTATTCGATAGGTTTGGACGTCGGTGAAACCGTGTTTACCAATAAACGGATGAATAACATATTGATAAAAAAGATTATAGGGGAACGAAACGCCCGTACTGTTTACTTAGAGGAACCCATGAAAAAAGTTTTTTATGAAGGAACTAGCGGCTCACGTCCCGGCTTTGCAAGATAACATTTCGATTTGTTTCAAAGCTTGTCGTGTTTCTGAAGTAGGTATATTACCTACATATTTCAAACTTGCTTCATTTTTATGTCGACAGAACCGCACTTTTTTGTGTCATGTGTTCAATTTATATAATATTTAATATTATGTCTTTTATTTATATTATAGAAATACATAAATTTGAGAGGTAACGAAACACACGTTACAGTTAGAAAAGGCGTACGTCAAAACCCGTCCAATGGTTCTCAAAGAGTCAAGACTAACAACACCACACAGCCAAATCGTATGCAGGTGGAATCACAGTTCTTTGATCGGATTAAATTAGTACAGATTCATTTAAGTGTAGTAATTAGTTTTATTTATTTTCAAAGCATTCTTATAGTAGTACATAGTACTTTCAATAAACTTTTATGTTACGACATTATAGACCAGTTCACGAAGAACAAGCACGAAGAGATGATGAGTAAAAAAATAAATAAACATGCAAACATACTGTCAGAGTTCACTACGTTGTGTTGTAACCACTCTATATTATTCGGTCATGATCGGAAATAAGAAGATGGCCGATCTGCATTATATTAGTAGTACCTACATACTGTATTAATCAATGACTTTTATGTGTTCAACTTTGCTGTGCGTTTAGCTATAAATGTGAAGTCGTAAGAATGTTGTTTGTGAATGCATTGTACATTAATTCTTTAAAGCCCACGCAAACGATGTCCCGGGCACACCAGCTGTTAATAAGTATACTGTTACAAGTTCTAGAAATAATAAGTATACTGCTACAAATACTAGAAAAATTGTGTTCTCACTTATTATGATGAACCAATAATGACTAAAAATGTATCTATATGTATGTACGTGTATATAAATTACGAAAGTTTTTCATTAATTTGTTTATTGTTTCAAGAATTAGTAAACCTACTAATCTTCTCTTTATTGTACTTTTCGTTATAATAAGGCCGTAAATTTGTAAACAATGTTTTTGTTCACAATGAGATTTGTTACAAAAAACGAGGTCGGCCCTGTCTGCAGTGATACCGTTCTCAAATCCCTATAGATTTGACCTTACCGAACGGCTAAAGTTGGTGTGTTCACTCATTATTCTTGACTCACTTCGACTCCCGGGAATCAGGAATACTATAACTTTTCCTAATTCGTTCCTTCTTTATGGAAATCTCTTTTAGAAGTCGTTAATTATGTTATTAGCTTCGTACGCAAGGACCGTCATTTTTCTTTGAAATATTATAGAAAATTAGGTAACTGTTTAAAATCCAAATAATCTCGGATTGTAATAAATATAAAATAAAATTACATAATTAATTCATATGAACATGAAACTGTATTGTATATATAAAAAAAACATGCGTTTACGCACTTTAAAGAAGTTTGTTATTGGTTAGAATTTAAAGCTTGTATTATTCTATAAGTACCATGTTTTAAAACACATTTCCGCTGAGAAAATGCAGAGCACAATATGCCGTTGTACTTTTAATAAATTGATAAATTATGTTATTGACACCGTACCACAATTTTTAGTTTATTTTAATATGAATAACAGTATAATATTCAACATAGTACGTAGAAGAACTCAAATCATCTATATTGGTGGATATTTACGACTCAACTTGACCTGAACAAGCAAGTTTATATGTGGACATATTCGTAATAACTGTCTATAGACAGTTACATTATTTATTATAATAGGTAGACAAGGCATTGACGTCTCTACGTGTTTGTGTCGGAGAATCTAACTAAATAAAACACAAAGGAAAACCGAACGTACGAGTAGAAAGGGGAACTAGCGGTATGCACGGTCAGTTAGGCAATCGCTCTGGGATGCTATTGATTTTTATTATTCGATAGGTTTGGACGTCGGTGAAACCGTGTTTACCAATAAACGGATGAATAACATATTGATAAAAAAGATTATAGGGGAACGAAACGCCCGTACTGTTTACTTAGAGGAACCCATGAAAAAAGTTTTTTATGAAGGAACTAGCGGCTCACGTCCCGGCTTTGCAAGATAACATTTCGATTTGTTTCAAAGCTTGTCGTGTTTCTGAAGTAGGTATATTACCTACATATTTCAAACTTGCTTCATTTTTATGTCGACAGAACCGCACTTTTTTGTGTCATGTGTTCAATTTATATAATATTTAATATTATGTCTTTTATTTATATTATAGAAATACATAAATTTGAGAGGTAACGAAACACACGTTACAGTTAGAAAAGGCGTACGTCAAAACCCGTCCAATGGTTCTCAAAGAGTCAAGACTAACAACACCACACAGCCAAATCGTATGCAGGTGGAATCACAGTTCTTTGATCGGATTAAATTAGTACAGATTCATTTAAGTGTAGTAATTAGTTTTATTTATTTTCAAAGCATTCTTATAGTAGTACATAGTACTTTCAATAAACTTTTATGTTACGACATTATAGACCAGTTCACGAAGAACAAGCACGAAGAGATGATGAGTAAAAAAATAAATAAACATGCAAACATACTGTCAGAGTTCACTACGTTGTGTTGTAACCACTCTATATTATTCGGTCATGATCGGAAATAAGAAGATGGCCGATCTGCATTATATTAGTAGTACCTACATACTGTATTAATCAATGACTTTTATGTGTTCAACTTTGCTGTGCGTTTAGCTATAAATGTGAAGTCGTAAGAATGTTGTTTGTGAATGCATTGTACATTAATTCTTTAAATAAATTAATTTCCTTTTATTAGCGCATATTCGTACGAAATATAAGTACATACACAGTACTGAGAACTGAGATTTTTGAAGTTTCCTGTTTATTTTTAATGACAACTTTTAAGATTTCAATGTAGAAAATCTATGTAGATTTCTGAAAGATATGTTGAATTTTGGAGTGAGAGAGATACGAAACCAAAGTTTATTTCATTTGTTTTATTCACTATTGCAGTTTACTTCTTCAGAGCTCACTGAATTATTAGTTCGCAAACAATTTAAAGTCAATAAGAAGTTTAGTAGGACCGAATTCGGAAGCAATTCATTTAGTCCACTCAGAACAAAATGACGCCCCGCCTACCAGACAGAAATGTGTAAACTCATATTTAGTACCATAAGAGGGACGTATCACGATGATACAATGACAATGGCAATGAGTTCAAGCAGGGATTGTGTTAAACACATTATTATGTTTATTTATTCACGGGCGTAGAGGTGCGTAAAGGTCCCGACGATGTTTGACTGTGGCGATTTATTTAACGAGTAGCTTTATTTGTTTGCGAGGTCGGGGTTCGCCGCCGTTCCCTTCTAATGCCACGCCATTAACCTCATGCTCAGTGTAAATTATACCAGTTTCAACTTTATCATTTAGTTCGTAAGGGCGCTCTTAGAGCTGTCGTTGAGTATGTCCGCCTGCTTAATTAATGACTTAATAGTGGCCATGTCTTTTGTACTGGGTGATGTATAGTGCAAACTTGTAAGTGGATGCCACGTCAAGTTGTGAAGACGACACTGATAATGAATGCATCGTACAAACTACGAACGAGGATTATAGATTACACAAAATTAACGTCGATAATGTCCGTTGTTTTATTATATTTAGTACATTAATTTCCGTTTCTCATTACGTGTTAAATATGGTCATAATATGTTTATATGTTCTAGATTATGCTAGATTTTCAAGTTCATAAGGTTGTTAAGCGGTGTCTTTGCGACGTTAGATTCTTCTACATAACACACACATTGTAACAATACTGTTTCGAGTATTGACCTTCAATTTCTTACTACTAATCCCTAAGAACTTATCCCTACTGGCCGCTAACGCAAATCGAAATTCAAATTCGCTCCAAACATCATTTGCTTGCGGTTAAACTCTGCTATCATTTTTTATTTATTACCAACTTTACAAACAAAAAGCATAAAACTGACATAATTGTATGTAATAAACCATAAAAGTCTGTCTAAGATATAAGTTCTGCAGTATCAATAATCAAGATCTTAAAACCTACCTACTTACCTGCGAACAGTGAACAAATTATAATTTAGACAAGAAATATCTTTTTAATTTATATTTTAAATTATTTTCTGTAACATTTGTTTTTAATTTATAGTCTAATTTATTTATTAACCTGGAAACTAAGGTCCGCTGACCTAAGTTGCTGACCATATAAGTATATTGTTTGCGGCGTTAGTTACCAAAAGCTTGTGTGTTATTCGATGTAAGCACAGAATGTTCATAGATCGCTCGTTGACAAACTTGGCATAATTACAAGTCATGTACCGGGTTAATACTTGGGGTACTTTTTATCCAGACAAATCGTATAGTTCCCACGGGAATTACTGTAATCATTCGAACGAATTAGGTGATACTGTTAATAATTCAGTTGTTTCATGCTTTACATATGATTTATAAGTATTTAAAACTAATGTTATTTTTTTTTAATTTCACTAATGTAGTGGTAAGTATTTGCCGTGTAGTGGTAAGTACTTGCCATATAAGGGTAAGTACTTGCCGTGTAATGGTAAGTACTTGCCATCTAGGAGTGAGTACTTGCCATGTAAGGTTAAGTACTGGCCATGTAACGGTAAGTATCTACCTAAGAGTAAGACCGCACGTATAATATCAGACGTCCCATAAAACCACTAGATGGATTTGTGTGAAATTTAGTAAATCGTTTTTTGGCCTGCGTCAACTTACAAGATACTTTTGTATTCCAAACAGTTATAACTGACTAGTAACGTTACAAGTCTTTACAGGAGTCGCTTATTGTATATATACTTTATTGGAATTCAGGCCTTTGAAATAATTTCATTTTAATAAATAAATATACGAAATAAAATTAATTTCATAAGCAAACTAGAGCGGGATCGCTTGTTTCGCGCTATCCACTCTAGGAAGTTAATGCTATTCGGTGCGCATTTTAGAATCATTGCAAAGTTGTCATTGCAAAGGGAAATTAAATGAGGTGTTACTCTAACCCATTCGATGGAATGACGCGGAATTGGATTATGGTATGGGATGAAACAGGATGTAATGGAACAGGTAATATGGAGATTAGGCGGAATGGGATTAAGTCGGATGAATTGGAATGTAATAGAATTGCGTAGAATGGGACTGGGTACGAGAAGCTAACTACACATGAAAGTTATATTGGCTTTCTCATATGTATATATATTCTATAACATAGTTGTATCTAAAATACAACAGAATATTCAGTGAAATACTGTCGTATGTTAAAGACGACTAAAATATTCTAGAAAATCTCAAGATATTTTGATATAATCATATTATTCATAAATATATGTATTATTCGTATGGGTTATAGGGTATGTTTAGATATAGGGGTATGTTTAGATGTTGAATACAGTTTAAGTACGGAGAATTAGTCCTATTTCTGAAATGGCGATATTACCAATATTCTTTTAATACCCATACCAATTATTCTTTTAAATTTGCGAAAGTTGCCTTAGCGACATAATATTTTTGTAAGGAAACGATGAACAACATTCACATTTCCTACGAAAATGTTATTGTAGTTGAGTTGTGTAGAGTTATTTGAAAGGACTAAGATATGAGATCCAAAATATAATAATGTAATATTAACTCTCCTGGGGTCAAACATTTGGTTTCATGTTTGTATTTCATCTAACCGGCGAGCCATGTAGAGCCGTAGACATTGTCCAATTATTTCGGAAAAAAAAATTGAAATAAAAAAGAAAATACTTCTCTATAAAGTTATTTAAGAATGTTCGTCGCAAATGTTATTAATTTTCCATATGAAAAAAATTTCTTTGTAGACGAAGTAATAAAATTCTAGTTAATTATGCAAAGATCCTCTCGAGATTACTTGAATTACATTATTTAATATTGGACATAATTAAACTAAGAAAGAAGGTTTAATATTAAATCTCGCACAATAAATAACTTTCTTAATCAAAGGAATTTTGCTAAAATGAGTTTCGGCGGTGATGTACAAATTGGTGCGATTGGGATTGTCGTCGGCAAAACTCTTCAAATCTAATAAGTTAGGGAGCGGTCCCGGCTTCACAATGTGATGGAGGGGGCGATAAGCGCCACTCACTGCACCAGTCGACGCATTTCAATAAGATCAATTCTAAAACGATCGTGTTAAGCGCAAATCAACGTTGGGAAACCGATTACATGCCAATTTCATAGTGAACGATGACTGCAATAAGTCATAAAAGCTTCTTTGTAACTAAGATAAATAGCTTTTAGACTCACCGACAACATACTGGCTACACGTATAAAATAAGAGAAAGGAAAATAAACTACAATTCCGTTGCCTCCTCAGAGCCTCAGAATTGGACGTAAACCAAAGAACTTGTAACACCGTAACTCTATTTCGTTATGAAATCCTGAGTCTGGGTCAGAAAATATATAAAAACTTAAGGCGTTCATAGCGCTTGCCTTGTCTCAGAAGGCTTTAGAAAATTCAAGTCGCGACAACATTTTTATATTATCTCTCTGGATTCAAGAATATGAAGGAATTTGCCGCTCACCTGCGCTTGACTGATGAGTACATCGTACCGTCCTAATTCAATTATCCTCAGACGTTATCGGAGCCCCCGGGGAGATAACACCCCGAAACATGAATATTTCTACCTCTCCCGCCGACCATAACTGACGTTTCCGCGGGAAAAACGAAGATCGATCTTGTAATGTAGACGTGTCGCGAATTTACACGCTGTACAAACCGAGCTAAATGTTTTGATCTCGTTTTTAAAACACATAGAGAGATCATGTAGTTGTACGGGCCTTTAATGGTATAGAGATAGCGAGATAGTAGTAGAGAGATAGCGGGACCATCTGATGGTACGCGGTTCTACGACTGAATACTTCAAATTTAGAAAGTCTAGGATACGATTGTGCAGACTATATCTTGGTGCTAAAGAAGTTTGATTAATGACTGCCTACAAGGATATTAATAACAAATAGAACCGTAGTTATAAAAACGAAGAACAAATATATATCCATAACTGGGATTTTAAGTATAGAAACTTTATTTGGCAAGCAAACTATTGCGCACCGAGCCAAATAGTCCATTGGACTCCAAAATACACCACCTTATAACAAAAATAACACAATTATGTTTAGATGGATTTACTCCCGAGCTATGGGTTGATTTTGTCGTAGCGTTAACGGCATCCGCCAGTGAACGATTTATCTAAGACTCTGTGGTCCATTACGTTAACGACTGCGCGAATAGTTCCGGAAGGACTAATATAAAAAGGAACTATCTGACGTCTTGTGAGAGCTCGACATATTGTTTCTGTCATATTATTATACAAATGTTATTATTTCACGTTAACACACTAATTACAAATGTGTATGTAACAAAAATTCTTATTAAACCCTCTATAAAGTTTGTTAATTACTCATTAAAAGCAAGGCAAACAGTTAACAATGAAAGGATAGTGAAACGTGAGGTGGCCACAGTTCATTCCACGTAATACATCAAAGAGGCATGTATGGCGTAAACTGTAAACAAAGCATTGCCTACACCGAGCGTACAGTTTACGTAGACGGTTATTATAAACTTCATTGTTTTAAACATGATTTAGAACTTGCCGTCAGGATTAACCAACAAATCTGTTAGAAATACACTGTCTGTGAAGGGCAACTTTACGTAACTTTCTCCGTGTATAACCAAACATCACCTTAAGGATACACATAAGAGTGATTTCAGTACTTTGATCTTATGAGCACCCGCCCTTACAGGGTCTTATCCGAATTAGTCCATATTATTATGCCGCTAAGTTTAGTATAAGTTAGCAGCATAATAATAATAGGTATAGTTGGGGACTACATTCGTGGCGGGCGCAAGGTATGCGGCTAGTGAGGCACGCTCGTCCAAGTTAACATATCGATAATCGATAGTAAACTAAAATAAAATAAATTAAAAAATGTTTTCATTAATATTTAAATCGAATAATATTACTAATCGAAGTGTGAATCAGAACTGGAGCTATCAGAATTTTCACTACTTTCGTCCTTGCTATCACTGCCTCCCAATTGTATGATAAATTCGTCTATTGTATTTTCCATTAATGCGTCATTCTTCCAATACTGCCCTTCAGCAGATATATCATGTCTCAAATAACTTTCCCAGTCATTTGTATTTACTTGAGAAATTGCATCTAAAGTCAAATCTAGTAAATTTTTGAACGATTTATCTGCATGCACGATGCACGTTATGTTCTCAGACAATTGTCTTCATTTTAGTCCTTGCTAGTTCAATGTATCGACATGAACGATAGTGGGAGAACTGTGCGGCCAGTACTAGCGCGCGGGCGCCACAGAAAAAGGGAAGAAAAGTTCAGCACAGAAGAAAATAAGAACAGAAGAAAAGCCCGCACTCCCTGGAGAAGCTAGGGAGTGAACGCCTTGCGCGTACCCCGTACCCCGACCGACACAAACATAGTCCCTCCACCTGTTCTTTATAATATGACTACTAAGTTTTTTTTATGGAAAGGCGGCGGCAGACAAGCACACAGTCCACCTGGTGGTAAGTGGATACTGTCGTCCGTGGATATCAGCGATACATCAGTCCAGAATGATAAACGCTGACAGGCCCCCGGATGCGCTGCCTACCTTTGGAGGTTTAAGAATGTATTTGGAGAAAAGCTTGGGAATGTGAGGAGGGGTAGAATAAGATGGGATTGGAATGGAGTCTAGTATAACTTACTCACTACCGAAATACGTCCATTGAGGAAATGGGATAAAGTGGAAAGTGTGTACATTTCAGGGTAGTCTTCTATGAGAGGGGGACAGCATGCGCCCTCCCCCTGATACGATCCTCACATTATAGTTCAATATGGAGTAATAATAATATCCCGAACGAAATTATTCAATAAGCGGAACTGTTAACCATGCGTTATATTATTTAAATTACCTTCACGATAAATTAAGCAGCGGTCAAAATTTCTTGGAACAAATCGTGTTGATTTATGAGAGTCGTGCCACCCATGTCGCCAGGCTACGGAAATAGAATGCAACATACGGCCATCGTAACCGCCACCATTAGTCTTTTTTATTTTATATTTATTTTTTCTGATATTAATCACTGTTCACATTTTTGATTCAATTGCCCTTTTTTCTGAATTTAATTCGATTTATTTATAAATTGTTTGTCGAAATGAATTATTGTAACAGACTGATAAAAATATCAACTCCGCTGCTCGCTCTATAAAAATATTAAAAAATCCTAAACGACTCGTGCAAAAGTGAGTCTATTCATTTAATGTTAATCCTATCCTATCAAAAACCACTCCTAAATCGGCAAAAATTGGCGGTGCATTCGTGGACGCGCCAATGTTAGTCTTTCTGATGTTGGTATATATTACGGATATCCATGGGCGTTAGTATCCACTTACCAGGACTGTTTGCGTGTCTGCAACCTTCTTTATATAAAAAAGTAAAGTAAACACACCGTCTTATGTAAATGTACATTTGTACATACATAAACAAAATAAAAAATATTGATTTTGTTTTGGTTTTTAAGAATGAATAAAAAATATGTTAAGGATGTTAAGAATAAGAGTAACTGTAAGAGTAACTCTGAGACTGAATATAGATTATTGTCTATGATAATTGAAAATGGATAAAGACGCCACTCAAATTCTAGACAGTCAATATGCGATATCAGGGATTGTTCATTCAAACGCCACTTTTTGCTGGATATTTCCAAATCGTAAGTATAGAGAAGCACTTCTGGTGAGATCGAACACATCTGTGCGAGGGACAAAACAATTTGCTAGTCTACATCATTTTTAGAACGGACCCTAGAACTACGTACTGTTGTCTATGTCTATCGAAGATGTTAGCCTGTACACTATGTACTTAATACTAAGAACATGTGAAAATTTGTTTAGTGATTTTGGCGCATACATACCATTAAACCGACGAAGAACAGCGAAATGACAAAATGATAAAATTCTGTACACTGTTGCTTCAAGCTTTTGTTAATATCTATTGAAAAGAGCCGAGGTGTTCGATATCAGTCTTTTAAATGTCCTACTTCATATAGACATCTCCCAATATGACAACATGTGGGTTTCCTCGTGATGTTTTCCGTCAAAGTTTAAAAAAATATCACTAGATACTCGAGTATCTAGTGATATTCTTTTAAACTGCATTTAAGTGGAAACTCATTGATTTCTACTTATACTTCTCTGTATGTCTAGATATATGTCTAGACAATAGATATATTATAATTTTAGCTCTGAATCACATGAATCAACAACAATGACTATTGAAAAAATATCTCACATACAACAGACACGTCAGAGCCGTACGTCAGAGCAGGTCTGACGTACGTACATCATCTGACGTACTGACGCTCTGACGTACGTCAGAGCAGGTCCGTACATGAAATATTTAAAAAAGTCTTTGCTGTGTAAAGTACATAGGATACAGAGTCCTAAACAACATTTTTTGGCATTTTTGTTCGTCTGTGTGTATGAACGCGTGTCACCCAAAAACTACTGGATGGATTTTAATTAGACTTGGCATAGTTATTATAGTTTATGTGTCGAGTTGACATTAAGGGTTCTTTTTATCCAGATCAACATAAACGACTACGTGAGCAAAGTCGCGGGCACTGCTATTAATACTATACTTATATGTCTTCTATTTACTGTCCGTTTATTTCATAAAAAATCTTGTTTCCCCAGTCACCCATAGGTATCTACAAATATACAACTAAACGAGATAAATTGAACATTATTATTAGGTTATTCTGAAAGCATTTTTCTTTTTCCTTATTTTTATTGTGTTGCTGAGATGAAACGAATGCTTATTCGATTTTATCAGTTGTGTTCAATTCTGACACATGACTTGTGCATTACAATTTGAAACATTTATATTCTGGAGTACTATTAAAATATAGGACTGACGGGATAATTGTGGCTGTCACAATAAAGGTCATATAAATGAAAGTTGAAGCGAATTTTAGGACGTAATGAATGTATGCCTTTGTTTGTTTCAACTGCCATGTCGGGACGAGATAGGGGTGACTCATTATTTCTAAACGCCATGTTAAAATATTAATGAAGGATCAAAAGGGTAAATTATTGACAAATTACCCCTCAACATAAAGAAGGATTCATGCAACATGACATACAGAAGGGCAAAACATCCGCCGCATTGCTTTGAATTTCGCACATAACGTATGGAAAAAGGTTTTATTGCTCGTAAACGCAATTGATCCTGAGAATTGCCTTGGGCTCTCCCTAATCCAATGGGTTTGTGTGTAATAGAAACTAATAAAATGCAAACCTAATTTAGATATCAGTTACATATCTTAGATAAACTTTTTATTGTACACCAACCTATGTTGCAAAATGACAACTTACATAAGTATCACGAAAAGTACAACAGGCCTTATCGCCAAAGGAATCTCATCCAGGTAACCTTTGGGTGATAAGGGGAAAATAGACAAAAAAAATAGATAGTGTAATTTTTAGGTAATATGAACATATAACTGAAATAAATTAGTTTATACATTTACATATACTCGACATATATACAATAAATAAATGCATATATACATCATGTATGCATTTTTTTTATAGACTAGTTTTTATAGACTAGTATAGGACGAGCAAGCGGTCCCACGTGATGGTAAGTGTTACCGCCGCCCATGGACACCTGCAACACCAGGGGGTATGCGGGCGCGCCGCCGACCTTGCAAAATCCTATTCACAGCTGTATGTACTTTCAAACTAACTGTTATAGTCGAGGACATATTCCTATTACATCCTGTCCTATACTTTATATATATATATACTTATTAATCTTTTGACAATCATAAATACTTCATTTTCCTCATATCTCATTTTCTAACCGATAATACTATTTTCTCCTAACATAAGGTTGACTTTCCTGTACAGCCCTTACCCTGGTGTCTCCGTCTCTTAATGTCTTTGAGGTTGGCTAGAAGAAATTCCATTTAGAAATAAATTTCATTTTGTACAAGAATTGTTCCAAATTCACTTGAATATCTGTTTTGCTTTCTTTTTGTAAATACTTAAATAACAAATAAACAAAGACATTTATTTTAAGACAGAATATACCTATGTCTGGTACTAATGCATAGATATATAACCAGCATGCTAAAGAAATAAAAACAAATCCGTGATCAATCAATCCGCACTGGGCCTGCGTGGTGGATTACGGCCCGGAATCCTCCGGTGATTTACTAAGGGGTAGTCTGTGCCCTGCAGTGGGACGTTATAAGCTGATACAAGTACCAAGCAAGCATCTTGTACTAATATAGGGGGAACCCTTCAAATAATGAAAATAGAGTAAATTTCAAAAGACACCTCAGTAAGTAGCAGTTAATAAGAGTAGGTGAAAATAATCGTACCTAGACGATATGGGAGTATCTAGTATTCCTAGATAGTAGTATCTAGTAGGAGTAAAATTCTAGTATAGTATACGAGATACTTTAGAAAGAAACTTTTGAAAGTAACACATGACAATTACATAGCTAAGAGAATTATTATGAAAGTAACGTCACAAGCGTGAGTTTTCCGGAAATTAGGTAAAGTCTTAGCCAATTCACGAACTTCTGAGACTTGCGAATAAACTTCTCGCGTTTCGAAAAGGAGACGAAATGTTAACTCAATCAATACACTTATCCGCCAAATTTATTTACAACCATGTCTTAATGATGTTCTATAGGTAATTTTGTTACTAATTATAAGTTGCAGAAAGATGGAGAAATCTGTCTTTTAGCCAAATGTCTAATCTGTTAAGTAAATCAAATTAATAGTAACAGATTAATATTAAATCTGTTGAATCACGAATGATACTAAAGGTAAAGTAGAGATAATAATGAGTTTTTACGTTATCTCTCTAATAAATTTAACTCAATCTCTAGTTACTGATCTATCTAATTTAGTTCTAAAAATGTCTAGATGTCTGACTATACTTAAAAAATACATATTTTTTTAATATATATTTATAAAAATGGGGATTTTCATAGAAGGTGTCATACGAGTAGGCCATGGCAAATAATAGTAAGAGATTAATGTCGCCCATATATTCGATAGATGCAAACGTGAGTTAAAAATTTTGACCTTAATATATTACTATTTATTATTTTTATTTATTTAAACTTTAGTGCACAAAGGAACATTGTAGGTACAAAAGGCGGACTTAATGCCTAGTGGCATTCTCTGGCAATCAACCGTTAGTTAAACCGAAATACGAAGGGCGGTGCATCGTGCAATCAAAAAAAATGATTAGAAACAATACATATAATACAATACACATATAATATATATATATATATATATATATATATATTTGTACATATATATTGTTGTATGTATATATATGGATATATATATACATACATCAATAAATTATCACTATAAATTGAATTACTTAAAGTATAATATAAGCCATTAACAAGGGAAAGTATTAATTGAATTTTCCGGACTACTTGGCCGAGGTCTTCTGGAATCTCTTCTCTTTCATCCAAACGTTTCGTCAACAAATGCGGTTGATATTTTCAGCTTCTCTTCGGCTTCTCGAGCGCAACTGAAAAAGTATTTTCAAGGGAAAAGTGCAAGGGAAAGTATTTTCACAGAAAAAAAACTAAGTAACCATATTTATAATGTTGCCGAAGCAGCTTTTTAATCGAAAATTTAGAAGGGGCCTTCCTAATGTCAGTGGGAAGAGTGTTCCAGAGTTTAATAGCCTGAGCTGCGAAAGAATTGAATATAAAGTCGGTGCGGCAAAACAGGACATGTAAGGAAAAATTTATCATCAGAGCGAAGATAGCGATTATGAGTGTTACCTTGAAACTGAAATTTGCATTTTGGATATTCAGTGGCAGATGGATCGTGAAGTACAGAGAAAAGAGTGCATAGTATTCTTACATACCTTCGCTGACGGATTGGAAGCCGTTTAAGCTGAGAACGATAAGAAGAGATGTGGTCATTACGAAGGCCATAGATGAAACGTATGCAGTTATTAAGAAAACGATCCAGTTTGCTAAGAAGAATTTGGCTAATGTCACAGTAACATACATCGGCGTAATCAAGGATAGGCAACACAAGGGTCTGTACAAGCAAAACTCTGGTAACAATCGGGGGGATTTTTTTGAAACGATAGAGACATCGTCGACCTTGCGACTTATTTCTGCCACCTGCGGATTCCAACTGAGAGCGCTATCAATCAATAAACCGAATACTTTAGCTTAAGGGTGATTAGGAATGATTGTATTGGTTGAATTGAGTTCCATTCAAACGTCGCCAGGCACTGGGGGCAACCGAAGATCATCGCTTGACACTTGAAAGGCTTGACAGGTACACCAAATGCGTTGCACCACTCAGTGCGGAGAGTCATCATTTAGTTCACAAATTAATTTGTCGAGCTCACACACACTATCCTGTATCTATCACTGTATATAATTGCAAATCATCAGCGTACACATGGTAAGAGCATTGCAGTTTAGTTGGAAAGAAAAGAATTGATAAATATTGAAAATATTAGATGTGAGAGAATACCGCCTTGTGGGACCGCTGTAAACAATTCGTACCAATCGGATTTTCGGGGTTATCCATGGAATATGTGGTCATTTTATTTTTAACGCACGATCAGGTGCATGAGAATCGAACAAGTTTATAAGAGTAGCATTAAGCAGAGCACTTTATCATCGACGTTAGCTACTCCTAATGTTTTGGACCAGTGAATGGCAGATGCTTCCTGCTCACGTTCAGTCTAGCGAAATATCGATCATTAATAGCCCTCGACTTTTGTCTATTAGCTATTGCCCGCGACTACGCCTTCGTAGATTTTATTTTGAAAGTGTTTGTCACACCCTGGAAAAACGAATAATTTAATGTTTTTTCTGGAATATAAAGTATCCTATGTCCTTGGGTTTTCAGGCTACCTTTCTACAAATATCCATTGAAATTGGTTCAATAGTTTAGTTGTGAAGATGTCACAAATAAGCAGACAGAAAAACACAATTCCGAATTTATAATATTATGTATATTAAATATTATGTATAGAATAGTGTGTATAGAATATAGATGTGGAAATGTGGAGGTGGATATGTGGTTGTGGTGGTGCGAATGCCAATTATTGCGTAACGTAAGAACTCATCCACGTCACTAAAAAATTGTCTAAATGACAGATTTCGCTATTTTACTGCGACATATACATAATGTTTAATAATATACATACACACAAGGACCATTTGTGGTTTAAGCGGATGATTACCATACAATAATCACAGATTTCAATCAATAGCAATAACCATTAATTGCAATTAGAATAGTTAGTTAGGCTTAATGACAAGAATAACCACGCGCGAACGCGTCATCATCAGAAACAATAAATTTATCATAATCGTAAGAAATAAAATGTTGCAAATTTCTTGGTGTAAATTTCGTAATGGAAATGAAACAGTATACATTAGGTCAATTTGTTTAATATTCTTATTTAGATTTTTTTTTAAATAATGCCTTGAAGTCTGCCAAGGCGTCGTCGTCTCACAAACAACTGTTTTATATAGGTCCCGCTTCCTCTTTATGATTGGAATTATATTACTGGAAGTGTTGAAGAAGATACAGTTTTATATAAATTACAGCATTACGTTAGTAATTCTTGTTCACTTGTACGTACATATAAGAAAAGTCATTTTTGTAAATATAAACGGAATATTCCCATTGTCTACCCCGAGGCTGAGGGCGGTGAGTGGACAATAACATTGCGAAAATATAAAGTTCCTCTTGGCCACTCCAACAGCTGCGGGGTGGCTAACAGGAATTATAAATATATATTATAGTAACAAACTCGTAACAAAAAAATCATAACACCCAACTATCTCCTATCTCAATCATTTATAAAATGTTAGTGAAGGTACGAGAATAATTAAGAGGGATGAGTGAGAGGGTTTAAACACCGTAGTATAACAGGCATCGCATTATCCTGAACACAGGTGGACGCAGCGTGCGCGAGTGTTAATATTTGATGTATTGTCTTAACGCCTTGTTGCTACGTAATCTCTCTTATTTTAACACACACACGTCTTTGTAATCTTATATTTTTTAGTATTTTGAGTTACAAAACTTTATAATACAAGGTATTCATAATTCTTTATTTGCGTTAATGTGAGTGGTACACTGGATGGTAACAAATTAATTAGTTACATCACAATTATTATAGCATGAAAAATGTGTAATATTCAGAGTTATACAAAATTTATAACATATTATCAATTTATACAAATTATTAAATATAAAATTAGTCAATGATTTTTGTTTGCCAAATTAAATGTATTGTCAAATTAACTTTTATTATAACTGGAATTATTTAAAAAGGATTTCGTAGACGATGTCATTATTAGTTTATATTACACTAGCAAAACCCGGCATACGTTGTCCTGCCATAGAAGTTGATGTGCTGCATCGCCATCTAGTGGCTAATTACAACAAAGTCGATAGCTCGAAAATATTCTACGTGCTAAAATACCTATGTATACCTATTTTCATGGCGATCGGTTGAACGGTATAGAAGTTGATGTGCTGCAGCGCCATATAGTGGCGAGTTACAACAAAGTGGATAGCATAAAAACCTTTTCCATGAAAATACATACATATACATACATACATACTTTCATGGTGATCGGTCAAACGGTGTCGAATCTCAGACAGATATACCAACATCCATTTTTATATACATAACGTATGTATATTAGATGATAACGAAAATATTGGTCAGAAAAATATTAGTCAAAACAATAAGTTAAGAAAAACACAATTGGTCAATACTCACTCCAATGCTTTACCGTGTTTCTGTATCACCGCCTATTGAATATAACCTTTCAAGATTTGTAAATAACTAACTACAATCAGTTGTAATCACTACCTACGCTGGAATTATTTTGATTACACCATTTTAATTAAAACGGATTTTCACTCATTTTCTCTACTTATCTTAGTTTGCCTCATCTAATTACGTTGACATTGTAGACATTGAAAAAGTCATCGTAGATGTCTTCCTAATTTGTATTTTATATACATATAATAAATAATTAGTGAATATTCCATCAATTTTAGATTAGCCGTGCCGTCTGCAGCCGCAGTTTTCAAATCAAGCAGGCACCACGTTTGTCAACCACACTTGCAAAAAATCCAACCTTTTGTATACAAGCTAATTTCGCAAGACTCGTGAAGAAATTGAATATTTTAATTAACTGGATTATTTTAAATAATTGCGTTTGACAAATAAACTAATAACCTAACAGACGGAGCAGTAGTTATTTTGTATTCTAAATCGGGTCTGAACGCGAATAATAAAAGTATTTGTTTACCTTTTATTCCTACTCGACGTTTCGGCGCCGGCGCGGGTTACACAAGCCGTGGTCACGTATCACATCACGTCACGTCATCAGATGCCAGTTGTTTATAAGATAGACTGCAGCTGTGGAGTTCCTGTATAGCCGAAACTAAGCGTACAGTCGCGGAAAAAGTTAAGGAACACATCGCGGCTGTAAGAAATTGCCAAACGAGTAAATCAACAATAGATGAACAGTGAACACATTCTCAATGCTGGAATTATCACTGGATAGAACTCTGCACTCCAAAAATCTCTGAAAATAATCATTACCAGGTAGTATCTAAGATATGTCATTTAGAAAAAAAATCATTTTTTTTTTCACATTATTTTACGTATCTCAACACCACGGCTACAATTAAATGAAATCCGACAGTTTTTTGGTGTTATAATATTCTTCATGGACTATACCAATAGATATGCAGTAAATAGTATGAGTAGCTGTAGCACTTTTTTTAAAAAAAGAAACTGAACATCAATTTTCAGCATGAAATGTGGTAAATATATTTTTTTGGAAAAGTTTAAGGCGTCTTGGGTGTAAAAAAATGTATGAGGACCTAAGTGGCCAACTATTTTTAAAAAGTGCGTGTTTAATACAGATTTCAAAATGGTATAATACATCCTTTTAGATAATGTAAATACGAGGTTATTGCTATTAATGTGCAGAAGGAGTAACGTCTTAAACTGTACCTGACCATAGGGGTTTAATAAAAAATAATGTTAAACATTAATAAAACTTTATTTGACGTGTACATTTACAGTAAATGCTCAAACTGTCTGCCACCGACTCTGATACACGCCCGACATCTCCGAATAAAAGCTCTTTTAAGCAGTCGCGCATAACGCCGGTGAGTAATTTTTTAAGCGGCTTCTCGGACACGGCTGCGTAACTCTTCTCAATTTCTAATCGACTTGGAGTAAACTTTTAGGCAGCCCCAGTAAAAAAAATCCAGCGGATTTAAGTCCGGGGAACGTGGAAGCCACAAAATGGGCCGCAGACGGCCAATCCATCTATCTGGGTATGTGGAATTCAAATACGCACGAACGTTTACTGCATAGTGCGCAGGACATCCATCATTTTGGAACCAATGGGATTCTCTCACCTCCTCGGGCACCTCTTCCATTAAATTTGGCAGATCATTTCGAAGAAAGTCCAAATAGCTTTGGCCAGATAAGTTCCCGGGCAGTTCAAATGGGCCAATTATCTTTCCGTTCAATATGCCGGTCCAATAATTTATTTTGAACTGGTACTGGGATCTGTCTTCTCTCATTAGATGCGGATTCGATAGTTGCCAGCTGTGGAGATTGTGCACGTTGAAGTATCCATTTCTCTTTAGTGTTGATTCATCGCTCCACAGAATATTATTAAAAAATTGCGGATCTTGTTCTATTATCGCAAGCATCTGACGGCAAAAACGCAATCTTGCGTGGTAATCACTCGGTTGCAGAGTTTGCAAGCGTCTAATATGGTAGGGGTGGAACTTATTTTTTTTCAATGCACGGTGCACGATCGATTTTGCGATTCCAGTGCGTCGTGCTATTGCTCTTGTAGAGGTAGACGGATCTCGTTCAATTTCCTCAAGCACCGTCTGTTCAATGTCAACATTAGCGACTCTTCCAGTGCTAGTACCACCAACATCGCTGCCAGGTATTCTTCCTTCCGAGTAACAACCGTGGACTCTGATGAATACGCGGTAATACGGGTGACGTGCGTTAGGATATCTTTCCCTATAAAGGGCTGCAGCTGCTTTTGCGTTGCCTCTGCATTCACCATAAATAAAATGCATGTTTGCGTATTCTTGTGACGTCGTGAAATCACCAAACAAACAAAGTCCAAATCAGTAAGCAAAACGAATAGTCCAATCAAATAGCCAGGTGTCGTCGTGTTAACACTGATTCACAATCACAGCGAAATGGAAACGAAATAAACACATGCGATGTTGAACAAGTCGAGTGACGCACTAAAAGCTTACCTTACCAGTTATTTATTAATGGCGCTGTTTACTCTTTTTACTACATTTTACATTTTACATTCTACATTTTACCCTTTCTCGCTCGCTCACACTCAACTAACTCAAACTCTCATTGTCTCACATGAAGAGGGGTAGTACAGAGCACGCTCAAAACTATTTTAAACATTATCAAAAAATAATTTCATTTGGTTGAACTTGAACTCGCTGTGAAAGTAGGTTAAATAAAGTATTTTCAATGTGTAACGTGGTTTTTTATGAAGCCCTTAGGATCAGGTACAGTTTAAGACAAGAAATGATCTAGTTTTTTAAATTTTGTAATTTAGTCGAATTTACTCCTTCTACACATTAATAGCAATAACCTCGTATTTACATTAGGTAAAAGGATGTATGATACCATTTTGAAATCTGTATTAAACACGCATTTTTTTAAAATAGTTGGCCACTTAGGTCCTCATACATTTTTTTTTACATCCAAGACGCTTGAACTTTTACAAAAAAAAAATATTTACCACATTTCATGCTGAAAATTGAAGTTCAGTTTTTTTTAAAAAAAAAAGTGTAATAGCTATTCATACTATTCACTGCATATCTTTTGGTATAGTCCATGAAGAATATTATAACACCAAAAAACTGTCGGATTTCATTTAATTGTAACCGTGGTGAAGAGATACGTAAAATAATGTGAAAAAGTTTTCTAAATGATATATCTTAGATACTACTTGGGATAGATTTTTTTTTGTATTTTATTTTTAGCGCCCAATAGCTCTACAATATACTCTAAGCTTAACAACACAATTAATAAATGTTTATGTTTATCTCTCCACTGAACGTCACTATTATCCCAGGATTGTCATGAAGCCATTGAAATTAAAAAATATAAAAATTTTAATCGGGAAGATGGTTATATTATATATTGTCGTGGACGTGGAATCTAGTGTCTAACAAATTAAAACCTTGTAATTTATCATGACATTATTAGTGTAGTGTGTGGGAGTCTGTTCGAATGTGAAGATCAAATGTGGGTAGTTGATAAAACTGCTCGCAGCTCCCATCATGGACTACCCGCCTCTACAGTCAACTCGTGACCACGGCTGGTGTAACCGGTGCTGAAACGTCGAGTAGGAATTTTTATTCCTACTCCCTTTTGGTAAACAAATACCTTTATTATACGTGTTCAGACCCGATTTAGAACATAAAATGTGCACAAAACGCAAAAGTTTAGAAAATTATAGAAGTTACAAAGCAAAATGCCTTACAATAAGGCAATTTACAACAAGTCATAATATATCAAGATATCCTTTTTTTTATAGATTAGTGTGCGGACGAGCAAGCGGTCCCACGTGATGGTAAGTGTTACCGCCGCCCATGGACACCTGCAACACCAGGGGGTATGCGTACGAACCTCTGAACTAATAAAAATGAGGTAAATTATTTGTATTATTCCCACAAACAGCACACCAACAATGAAAAATCAGCAATTAACAGTCGCAAAAATAAATATAACATTCTAAGTAATTGCTTCAGCCAGCAATCTACTTAAAATACGTACTTTTTTATGGGAATCACAATGTAATGAAATCAACTTGAATAATATTTTCAGAATAATTTGTGGGTTCGTAGTATAAGTATCAGGAATCGATAAATCTGATTTAAAGACGATAAATCAATATTAAATACAACTTTCATAAAATGGAGAAAAATGGAGAAAGTGGCCATAATTAACAAATTAACCTTAAGTTAAACTTAACAATGAACCTAACGATTAGGTTATAAAATTTAGCAATTTATACAGTCACAAAACAAAATATTACGGAAACAAAAGCATTTCAGAGCAAACTTTAAAAACAAAATTTCCTTCACCGTTTCACATAAATATTTCTTGCGCTGCAAAGTTACACCCAAAGCTGGGTTATGAATAAAAATCCAGTTTTCATGGTACAGTGTTCACAAAGGTTACTAAAAAACTTTACTAACTTTAGTGTAGTAAAAGAAAGAAGCAGTTAGTAAAAAAAGCATCTACTCCATTTAATACCTGCATAATACAATACGATATTATATTTTACATTTCAAACGATTTATGTAAGTACTTACTAACAATAATACCATATAGAAGCTCTCCGTCAAGCAATAGTTTCTGATAAATTAGTCCTGAAACATAATGAAAAGTACTTTGGGCTCAAAAGAACGGCGATAGACTAAGATATCTATTCTCGACTCTCATTCCTCAGCCCGTAAAGTGATGTTGGCCGGACCGTTGTACGAGCCTTATTATATATATCTAGACTATGATTCTGAATTCTGCGTCTTAACAGATCTTACATTTTTTAAATCTTGCTATGACTTAATAGTAAAATGGTTACCTACTTACTATTATTACCACCTTCCAGTTTAAAATATTTAAAAAATACCGTTACAAAGCTTCACAATGTAAAAAAAAAATTCAACGACAAGTACCATAGGGGATTAATCAAGTAGGTAATAAAATAAACTTATAATTGTAACCGTCGAGTTAACAAGGCCTCGGGGATTAAACGTATGCAAGAAGCAAAAACAAGAGTATAATGTCATTTCATTTGTTATAGCATGTTGCAAAACGAGTATTATATTCACGTAACCCTTTTCAGGGTGTCTGCCACTTTCTATTTGTGTCAGTACGAGCTGGGTGGCGCGCCCTTCATAAATCAGAGGCGTTTTGTTCAGGCCCATTACGTCGTTTTACCGCCTTCCCACTGAGACAAAATTAGATCATACCGAAGGGAAAAACCCTATGTTTCTAAACATATGAAATTTTTGTTGTCCGCTGTGAAAATTACAATGAAATATTCAGATGTTTAGGTCGATATCCATAAATATTAACTTCAATATAAAAATAATCATTAAAAGTCGTAGTTTAAATAATGTCAAATTATTACGGTAATAGCAGTATTGCAGTAATAATTTGTATTAAACAGATAAGGGGAAAATTATCTCCAATTTCTTCAATCAACATTATTACGATTCCTTTTTCCTTTCCCCCGCCGGTAAATCGGCGGGGGGAGCCCTTAGGCTCGTTGCTGCACATACTCTTTGCTCCTACCTTCTGTGTTCGCCCTAAACCATACATGTCCGGTGACTCTTGAAAGGTACAAGAATTTAACCATTCCGAAAAAAAAAACGATCCCTTTATCGCATTCAAAATTTGAATATTTTTAAATCGAACATATAAAATAAGTATGTTTGCCACTCCCGTGCACAACCAGTGCAACCTTCTAATTGTATACGTCCAATATCAAAAACAATGACTGAAACATGGGCCTTGAACTCCTTTCACTATACACTAATTCAGTAAAATGATTCCTATCGATTGAAAAACCAATTTTCTTCGACAAAAAATACATTTCAGAAGTGAGTGACGTGTCTCTCTGTTCAACCCAAAGATTGGCTTAGAGAATGCCTCCAGGTATTAAGCTCGCCTAGTGTACTATTATTAAGAGCAATATTTAAATATATAAATATTTAAGATCATCGAATAGTGGAGACATAATAATATATAATTATTATGGAGACGACATCGGGGGTTCCTTTACATCAGGAAGAGGTTGCTCATTGAAAGCTCTTCTGTTTTTTTTTCTTTAATTTTTTTCGAGCTATCGGAGTCAATTTATAACATATATAACAAATAATCTATATACATTGTAAATAACTATTTTTAGGTGGAGCTTGTTTTATTATCAGCAATTGACGTATTTTATTACACTGTGTATTTCACGCGTTGATAGGAAAACTTCTTTTTTGATAGTCGGGAATATAGAAGCACTATTAGTGAAGTTTTTATCCTTTCCTCTGAGTACAGATAGGCACGAGGGAACAAAGAGCCCAAAATAATTGGCCTGATTTGTAATAGATACAATGTTACTTTTATTAGTTTTTCTACGTTTTATTTATTCAACTAAATTTAGGTCTAGAAAGTCAGGGGCTCATTTAATTATAATCATTATTAGATTAAAATTAACAATAAGAATTTAAAATATTATCGAATATCCTTTCAAGCTTCATAATATGTAAATACGTGTAGATGATTCATTGAGTAGAATTCATTCATATGTTTTTCACACACATATTGTCTGGTGTTCTCAGTATTACAAGGACTGTCGGCCATTCTTTGTTATTTTTTGATAACTTGTAAGTATTTGATTATTTTTTAAAAACAATTTTGTTATTTTTAAACATTTTTTTTGATTTGTAACAAAATATAATTCAATGTTACTGACTACATTGCTACTATGTTGCTAATTTTCGCACACGCGTGTGACTTCGTAAGAAACTGGAACAGAGTAAGTAGTTATTATTGCAAGAGTTTCAGAACTCTGAGAGAAAGAGTGTCAAAATGTCAACATAAAGAGCTACTTAGATAAATGAAACAAAACAGTTACCAGCAACTTTGTCATGTTGACAGTTTGCGGCAATTCGAAACTGTTCTCTGGCCTATGTGTGACAGCAAATCAAACAATCAAACATTGACAACAAGTAGCTGACGGTCTGACGATATAATCGGATAGCAGTACTACCTTTCCGTTTGATATCGGCCGGTTTACAATAGCACCAACCCATCTCTCCCCGTAGGTGTTGTAAAAGGTGACTAAGGGATAACAAAGCCGCCACCACAGGCCTTGAGGGATTACAACATCTCTAAAAAGTGACTCGCCAACCCGATTGACCAGCGTATCGTTTGAGGCCATACATCCCTGCAGGCTAAGTCCATGTCAAAGGGCTAGTTGCTGTACGGTTTGGGTTTTACTGGTCACCCATAATCGAAATGTAAGGAAAGATTTCCGAAATTTGCAACCTCCCTAATAGTAGTCTGTGTTATGTACAAAATCGACTCCTATTAGATAATAAAATAAAAACTTGAGACGCAATGGTCATTTGTTATGCCTATCTCGCATTAGATTTTATCACGACAGGTTACACGTAAGAATAACACATAAATTACTTTCAGATAAAGTGTTATTGTACTTTAGTTATACACAATAGAAAGGAAAATTACGATAAGTCGTTGATGAGACAAACATTTGAGATATTACTTCAAAACTCCATTATATTTGTTTCATTGACTTAAAAACTTTTGTAAACTTATAAGAGGAATGTGCAGGATCCGTACAAACCAGTGCTGGTTTATGAAGTGATTTATGAGAAATGTTGTATATGTGTTTATCACAATAAAAAAGTAGCATTTCTAATACCTTATGTAAGTTTTTAACAATTGTTTATTTTCATTCCATGAAACTATATATACATACATTAGTTAGTTTTTAGGCAACATAAAATCGATATCAGTTTTACCGCTGATATCGACATTAGCAGGGCACAGGCCTTCCCTAGTAAATCACTTGGGGCTTTCGGGTCATAATCCACAATGCGGGCTCAGTACTGATTGGTGGATATACATGCTGCAAAATTTTGATTAAAACATGCACTATGTGAACGTATTCTCGAGAATTAAAAATAATGTTTCCTCACGATGTTTCCCTTTTCCGCGGAGATTGTAGGTAATGATTTTAAAAATCCATACTTAAGTAGAAGCTTAAGTGTATGTGATTTGAACTCAAGGCTTCACGAATGAGAGTCGAGAATAGATACCCCTAGGCTATCACCGCTCTCAACATTGAATACAGTGATTAATTTCGGACGAAACTAGTAATTTATTTAAGTCAGTGGGATAGAGGTCGCTAGCTAGCGGAGCGAGAGCGGATGCGGAGCCGGCAGCGGGTCGGACTCGAGAGCGGTGCGGATAATTAGGTTTGTTTTGAGATCGGTTTCCCCCATCGGTTCGCTTTCGCCTTCGCCCCTTGTCCCCTACCGCCAAGTAATATTAATACGATCAGAGTAGCTCGAGGAGCGACCATAAATCCTGCCCGCTGAGAAAATTATTACGTTAGAATATAATTTTTATGATCAACATTCCATCTTTATTTAAGAGGGAAATATGACTGTATTTTTAGTCCAAGATATTTTTTTTGTAATATACATTTTTTGTTAATAATGTTAAATAAAAATATACGCGATATTTATGAGTTGCCGCGAGGCGAATTTGCAGACTCTCGGCTCCTCAATGTCGCAGGGTTTTAAATTAATCTATAACTTCAAATAATTAATCAGTCTCTTGTTTACATTTCATTTTTTTTAAAATGATTAGTGATATGACAAAAACGTAAATATTTCAACACTAAGGTTTTTGTAGGTACACCATATTCCATGTTACTTAGAACTGTTTTGAAATTACAACAGATGCAAAAGGAGAACATGCGTTGCCTACATAGCTTGAAGAATCAGCACACTGCTGTAGTGGCTGTGGGAAGGCGATATGACGCAGGACCGATACCCGACTTGGGAGAGGAATCCTCGAATGGAACCCACGTATCGGGAAACGTAGCGTGGAACGTCCTCCGGCTAGGCGGTCTGACGACTTCAAGATAGTCATCGGTAATGACTGGATGACACGAGCAAAAGACCCTGTGACCGGGAGATTCTTATATCCAGCAGTAGAGAGTACAAAACATAATACAGAACAGAATCTCTACGTAATACTAAATTGCCTTACATTACTAGTAAGATGTTAATGCATCCATAATTAAACTTCAGCAAAGTGACATAACAACGCATTTATGGATTAAAAGTTATACGTCATGTACGAGTGTCATATCTCCTATTTGCGCACCTGGTATACGCTATGGGAACATTTTTTGTCATTGATTAATTATTTGATACTTAGGTAAATCGTGAAGTATGAGTGTTTTCCTAACCTACTTTTTTATTTTTATTCATTTTCCAAACATTTCCGCCAAACTGTGAGCACAGTTTGTTGTCGGACAAGGCATTTTTTATTTATAATATAAACATTTTTTATAATACAATTCACTTTGGACGCCATCAACCAGCTAACAACAACTTTAATCAAATTTAATACACTATTAGTAATAATTTTGATGATTTGATTATACAATCAAAATATTTTTAATAATTTTAAAATATTTTAAAATTGTTAATTTCTTAATTTTTATTCTTTTTGTTTATTTATATACTTAGTAATGTGTTTGCGCGTGTGTACATACACACACACACACACATATATATCTCTATATCTATGTTTGTGTATTTTGACTCTATTATCTAAGTAACAACATACTATGCTGTATACGCATACTCTCAAATGAATAGACAAGAATTTCTTTGGTAACTGCCAACAGTAATAATTATGTAGAACTTCCTGTTACATGTCATAGGAGCGCATCTGGTGCACACTGTGTGAACTCTTCCCCTGTCATTGATCATTTAGCACTTAGTCATACACCTCGTATAGATGCAACGGTAGGCAATCTGCCTTCTTTCTGAAATGTAAATTGATATGCTAAGTGTATAATATGTTTACTGCTTACTACTTAGCATATCAGGTATACTAGGTATTTAGCGATAAGGGCGCAAATAGTATTAATTCTTCGTTATTGTGTTAAGTATATTATATAAAGTTATTTTTTATACAATAAAGTTTATTATTACTATTATTATTATTAATATACAATTTTTTATGAAGTATGATGCATGCGACAGGTCCATAGAAAACAACCATAAATAGAATGTAAATTGTTCACTTATAACAAAATATCAAAATATTTTATAATTAATGTTTCATAGATTATAAACAGTTACAATACAACACGCTTTACACTACATCACTAACGACAATCAACTGACGGGTGTCCGCCGCACCATGCTACGTGAAAACGATTATATTAAAGTACCTAATAATTATGACTCCTTAAGAGCATTATGAAAAGGATGTCAAATTAGACAGACATTTACAGACGTCTATATCAAAATTGTAGCGTAGGGCAGTCCGCTTTGGGGTCTGATGGAGATAATGCTTTTTCAAAGCTGTCTGAGACACATTGTCATCTAAACAAGAATTTGCTGATTTTGATATGTATTTTACTTTTTTTAAGTTAGAAATGAGAAATGATTTTTATAAGAAATCGATTATTTTGATATAAATTGGACATACAATAACGTTTCTGTTGAAATTATAAGAAACTTGATTTGTTTTGTTGAATTATTTATAAGAATCGTATATTTGTAAATAAACTGCAGAGTGCAATTCTTAACGGACTGAAATGAAATTTGACAGAAGAAGAAGAAGACAGAACGGATTTCAGATGTACATCTTGGTTAACCCAACAGTACGCGTGCCTTCAATTTTTACACAAGCGGTCGCTACCTTGTAAAAAAATCCAGTTGAAATATGAAGTTTGACAAATGAATTTCGTGTTAAATCGAATAAAATTATTAAGGAAAGTTGTTAATCGTAGCAATTCAATGAAATAGTTTTGCTTTTAAAATTTTATTAGTTTTATTAGATATAATTTTTTGAAATCCTAGTACAAAACGATTCTAAATCGTTAACATTATTCTAAAATGCACATATGGAGATCTTTTTTCTGAAAAAAATATGACTAAATGAAATCATACTTTGAAAGAACACTTCTGTATATTGGCAATAAACTATGAAAATAATAGAGGAAAAGAACGGCCATATCCAACGTATCATTTGATTAACTATTTCTTAATTTATTATTTTAGTAGCTATTTTCCATCTAGGAACATGCCGTTGGCGCGCTGTAACAATTGCCAAAGTCACTGAGGCAGGATGAACGTAAACGGTTAAGTAGTGTCACCGACCTGAAGATTCCCTACTGTTTCTATATATACAGTGTATATTCAGCGGTCTTCAGAAGTGGAGCGTCTATTTAAAGACGATTTCACGCCTCCTCTACCACTCTTAGTATAAAGTTCATTTTGTCACGCATGCCGAGTGTTTAATTAGTTTCTTCCTTCCTTTGTAACATGTGAGAGGCGTGGTCTAAACAATTTTGTTTGGGGTGAATGTATGCTAAACATTAATTAAAACGGGCCCAATAAAAATTTTTTTAATTGCTTTTAGTGATTTATGCAGTAGTTTCAGATTATTAAAAACATAAAATTATTGTGCTCGTAAAGTTGCCACCTGAGTTTCGTATGTGTGTAGGTAGTATATGTGTGTTTTGTATGTGCGTAATGTATGCGTGTTTTTGTATGTGTTGTAGACTTAACAATTTTTAAATTTAATGTTCTACATTTTCATTTTCCATCCCACTCTATTCTATCCTTCCCCATTTCCCCAACCTTTTCTGAAATTCATTTCTAAATCTCTATAGGTCTCTATATATCTCGTCCGGGAGTGTGTCAACGTTTGTTATGCTGGACTGGTGTTGGCATGTATCGCGGATGTCACAGGGCGACAGTATCCACTTACTACCAGATAGACTGTATCTACCACCTTCTTCTTATAAAAAAATAGTAAAAAATGCTTGAAATTAAATATTCATGAATTCATTCATGAAATGAAATGAATTACATCTACATTTTTTGAAACAATAATGTTGTTGAAAGTTAAACAAAAGAAAATGAAGCTGAACATTTAAAATTTACTTTTAGACTTCTCAGTTGTTAGACATCAAAGGCAATGTAATGTTCAGTAATCAAATAAGATTTGTAGATTTTTAATAAGTACGTATCTTGTTATAAAAGTTACTTGTCTCTTTAAAATCTCAATTTCATCAAATATCACTATCACTGTGTCACAATGATCGTGATATGCACGTAGGAATGCTTTATTAAATTAATAATCGTTCTCACTATGCACGTTGCTTATTATGAAAACAATAACGTGTTGTAAATAGATCCTAGTCGCGGCGGCAAAGCCCCAGCTGTTGCGGTCGATATTAAACTGCAAAACTCGAACGTGGAGAGACAACAGACATTTCCAAAGCTATCAACGCTTAGGAGTTCAGGGTTTAGACTTAAGGTTTGCGCACATTGAGTACAACAGCTCAGCACCAATATCAAAAAGGGTTGTAGGGATTATAATGCTTACAGCACTTGTAGCTTGCGGCAAGGGGGGCAAGAGATACGCCTCTCAGTCACAGCAAGTCACGCCCGCGCCGAGTGAACCTCCGCTCATTCACTATAATATTGTACTTGTAATTAAATTGGGTTTCGATATCTAAAATAACTCTTTTATTCCACAACTCCGTAGCAACCTATTAAACTCTAAAGGGTTATGCATATTCTTAGCATGTATTCCCACGAAACGCATTACGTACAATAAAGTGAGGTAAATACAGATCCAATATTTCACTTATTTCTTCTATTGTGATGTATAAACGTGTTACGTTTAATGCTTTGTCGTACCCGATGTGACCTCACCTTTCCACTCCCAGAAAATCGAACTTTTGAATTAGTTTTTATTACCTTTTTCTTTTTACCAAACCTGTTAGTTTTGTGATTGCGTAGCAGGAAGTTATAAAAATCAGCGATGGTTTCGTACTTCAATTCGGTCGTGAAAGTTGCTAGTTGTTGTTACTTTATATTCCAGTTCTATTAACTTAGTTTCGCTTTAACTGGACTCTAAAAAACCATCAATAATAGAAAAGGTAGAGACTCAGGCTATTCAGAATTAGGCGTCCAATACTCATGCTTCGTTACTTTTAAAGAAGGTCGCATACCTCGAGACATAACGCAGATATAGAGAAACTAATGCGCATTAACATATATTTTAAATAAATAATCAATTGCATGAACTGTTAAATCTAATTTGAATTAAAGGATGAAGGATGATATCTTTAATACACTTAATACAATTAATATTAAATAATAACAAAATTATTAATCAATTATTAATTATTTGGTTCCTCATTTAAATAAGTAATCTTAATTAAATAATAATATAGATCATTGCAATAAATTTCTATTTTCTTAATTGTTAATTAAGTAACAGAATTATCTTCATCCCTTAGGCACACATTTTCTAAGCCTGAATGGTACGCATTCAATCAAATGTTTCATGTATGGAATCTGTTCCCAGAATCTGCTCAATACATCAATTAGCTGCTGCTGTTTGCGAACCTCTATTTTTTGGGTTTCTTACTTTTCTTTTTGATTAATCCGTTACACATTTATTCAATAGGTAAGTCCATTTCTATATGAGTACAAATCCTTGGTTCCAAATTTTGCACAATATCAAACAATCTAATTAATAATTCCGCAAATGTAGTAGGTACTTACGATTGAAGTACATTTATAATACATTTCATGTATACTCGTACAACAATTATGTCACAATTTATAATAGTCAGCAATACCTGTATATAACATATATGACATTTGAGATTTTCCCGTTTTTCACACATATTTATCTATTTAAACGGGTCTTAACGCGAATGTTTACCATAATTATTTTACTCGACGTTTCGGTTGGGTTGCACCAACCGTGGTCACGAGCTGACTGAAGAGGCGGGTAGTCCACGTCGAGAATTGCAAGCTGTTTCATCGATTACCCGCATTTGGTCTTCATATTCTTCGAAACGTCGAGTAAAATAAATGAGATAAAATTTCGCGCTTAGCCACGCCTAATTACATAAATATATATAACCAGCGACCCGCCCTCGCTTGGCTTCGGTTTATAAGATTTTTTTTCAATATTTCAAAATAATATATAGCCTATATTAGACACAGATAATGTAGCTTATTATTTATGAAAGAATTTTTGAAATCAGTTCAGTAGTTCCAGAGATTACCCCCAACATATCCACAAACACACAATTTTACCTCTTTATATATATTAGTTTAAATTCCTATAGTGAATGTTTGCGTGATGAAACGTTAATTAGATTTGATATGCTTAATGTTCGAATCCATTCATATGCTCATTTAAAATTCATTAAAGACATTTGAATACAATCAACACCTGTGCGTTTTCTGATTACCTACATTACTAATTACTTGAAGACTAATTATCTGATTATATAAATTATGTACCTACTGAGTAATCAAACCACACCTTTCATCGTCCACTGCTGGACATGGATTTCCTCATACACGAGGCATGTGTGGCCTTAAATCGCCACGTTGCTAACCGAGCGGGTTGGCGAGTCCACTCTTTTTGAAAGGAAACTACGTACAATATGCGAAACATTTATTGATAAAGTAATCAAGTTAAATTTACAACACATAAGAGAACTCCGCTAGAATTATATTATACATGCACTTATAAGTATTCATATGCTTTTTAAGCAACGATTACCTCGACTCTCTTTTGCCGAACTGCTAGGCTCTCTCTTTATCCGACTTGATTTAGTCGCTCTCTTCCACTCGGGTCTCGGGCTCCCTTGACGTCCGAACAACGACTGTCTTTCCTCCGCTACCATCACACCCCGCCGTGCGAATCATAAAAACAAATGGTGACGCGAAAAAGGCGGAAGGGAGTCAAGTCGTACCGATAGGTGCCGCTAGTCACCGAGTATTTTTAAGTGTTACCACGATTAATAATTCAGACATTCAATGCGATTATTATGTATGAATATCGGTAAATTTATACAGTAACCTAACATTTTAGTAGAGGTTGTGTAGTTCCTCACTGTTTGTGATAGCGGCTTTGTTATCCCTTAGTCGCTTTTTACGACATCCACGGGAAGAGATGGGGTGGTGCTATTCTATAGTCGGCCGACACCACACTAGTGAAATCGCAAAACCCTTTGGTCAGGATATATGGTGTGTTAAGATGTAGATGTAGAGATGTTCAGATGTAGAGGAAAAAAGGACTCGTTACGATTTACAGTTACGATTGATTTTACAATAGACAACCTGAAGATCACATCGACCCTTCGACCCTTCAGATTTACCTACCAACCGAATCAACCTTACATATCAACCACAATAAGAGATCAGACTTAGAATCATCCGACTATGTAATGTACTCACTCAACAACATAAACAGTCCTTAAAAATCTCTTGACCTTTTTTTAATTACTACCGGAAAAGTAAGCTTTTTCAAAATAAATTCAAATTAAGCCTTTGAAATGAGGCATTTCATAATTTGAGGGAGAGGACGCATTAGCCATATTAGTCACTGGGCGTGAGCGTCTAAGTTACTACGGACGACTGTCGAACGTGTTTCAGGAACAATTGAGGTATGCCAGAGTTTGTTTTGCTATAGGACTATAGGTCCCGTCGACTATCGACTATAGAATAATGGGAGTAAATAAATTGCTTATCACATTATACTTTTTACTCTCCATTGGGGCATGGCACCCAAAGATGAACAGGGGAGTGTAATGTTTATATTTATGGAAAGAAGGTGGCTAACGAGCAGGTAAGTAGAAACTATCGCCCATCGACATCCGCAATACTTCTCATTCCCATTATATCTCTTATTCGCATTCCCCATCCTTTCCAGTTCTTTTTCCACATATTTCTAAATATCCAAAGGTCCAGATGCATCCAGATGCGCCGCCTACCTTTCGACGTTTGTCATTCTTGACTGATGGGCTACAATATTCACTGGCAATCAGGTGGACTGTCTTCGCGTCTGCTATCTTTTTCTCTATAAAATTGTAACACCATTGACAAACATGTTCTATGAGAGCTTCATTAGTAATTAATGACGTTTTTATGTCTAAACGACAAATTTGGATTGTTTCGATAATTTCGTTTTCGACAATTATTTTCGGGCCAACATTTCCGGCATATCCGGTACCTGTCGAAAGGACCTTTGGATTGTATTAAACTTAATTAATTGCGAATCGTTTTGTGGCTGCTTTTGATAATATTCTATAATTATATTATCAACCTATAACGTCCCACTAGATGGTGAACATAAACACCACCTAGGCCCAATGCACAATATGGAATTTTGAATATGCTTAATTTTTTAAAAAATGTTATGCACAAGTCTTTCCGCATGATAATTTTGCTTCACCGGCGAGGTACTAATAATAAAAAACTCATAAATCGATTCGTCAATAATAGCTGTCAATGGATTTTTCGTTCTTTTCTTGTTGATGGTCAAAATACGATAATATTTTTTAATAAAAAACAAAATAAATTATGGAAATACTAATTTAAATATCATATGTATGTCCAAGTTGCGCATATTATAACGTTCCCGATTTCCAATACTAAACGATGTATGTGTTTGTTTGCGTTAGTCATGTCGCTGTCATCGTATGATGTATGTTATGTGTAGGCCGGTGCTATCAGATATTTTTCTATTTCTGTCACGACGACGCGGGTGGCGCTCGACCAACATAAATCCAAAGATATTTTTATTTAGGTATATTGCCCACATATTTTTTCGTTAACGCGAAGTGACCACAGGCTGTGTGCTAAAACGTTTTACCCTGTAGGTACTTATTGGCCACTGAACGAATATCACGCAACATGATTAATATTGCGTGACATGTTGTTAAATATCTTTATATAGTTTTTTTATGATCTTAAAACTTGATATTAATTATTTTTAATTTAAAATGCGACTAAGAGATAGAGTCACAAACCGTGAAAAATTACATCTGTAACCATATAAGGGGAATGTGCAGCGCCTTAACAAACCAGTGCTAGTTCTAATTTACTGGATCCCAAATAAATTAGAATTAATGTTGAGTTTATAACAATAAATGAATTAATAAGCGAATTTTCTATTTTTGCGTAGGTTGATATTATTAATTTTTGGGTAGGAATGGTATGTAGATGAATTCGAAAGAATCGCACTTAGATTTTGGCGTTCGATCAAGTTATAATTGGAAAGATATTGTTGGCTTAGGGTTCGCCCTGCGCAGTGTAGGCACGTATAAATTTAATTAAAAGTAACCACCTCGCCTCCATAGATCGTTATCCTTGTCGCTTTGCACTAACTTAAATGCGGCCATTTTTAATTAACGTTTCCTGGAACAATGTTATTATATCACTCATCCTTAAAATGCTTGCTCGGTGTTCGTATTGTGTATCTTTTGATTTAATTTATCTTTAAAATCTTGTATAAAAATGTTACTTCACATAATTATGATCTGTGACAATTTTAAATAAGCTGTTGTATTTTTAACAGTAGGTAACGTTACGTTATACTTTGAGATTAAATATTGTAAAATAATCTAGAAAAATGGGTAAAAAATTTTCTCCTCAAAAATATGGGGAAACTATTATGGAAAATCTCTCTCATGTTCTCATATGTAATACTAACAAAACCCGGCCGACGTTGTCCTGCCTGTGTATATTTATTTACCTCTGTATATAAAATCACAAATTATTCTGTTTTGCCGTCGATATGATTTTTGCGATCGGTTGAACGGTATAGAAGTTGATGTGCTGCTGCGCCATCTAGTGGCCAATTACAAAAAAGTCGATAGCATAAAAACCTTTTCCATGAAAAAATACATATATGTGCCAACTTTCATGATGATCGGTCAAACGGTGTCGAAGTCTAATAATCTCAGATATACCAAAGTCCATTTATCCATAGATAAAACGTAAAAGTTAAATACTGGTACCAGGCTACTCAGAAAGTTTTGCGACAAAGAGTTTTTATATATAGAACACTGGCTTGTTTTGATGTCAATTAAAAATATAACATAAAAATATGACTTTTTGGCGGAAAGTTGAGAAGTGAAGTTGAATTTTGTTTGATTTTATTGTGAAACTTGTGTATAAGGCGTTTTGTGGTTTAATAGAGACAGTTTATTAAACTTCAAAGTATTTTTCATGCGTGGTATTTGTGATAATCAATTAAAAGCGTGGGACTGCGTTTTTCGTGTGCTTCCAAAGAGTCCTATTCTGTTTTCAGTAAACCTACTATCGCTTCACTGAACGACTCCTGACTTACTTCGATGGAACTGGATACTGCCAGGATACGTTTTATACTTTGACATTGACAGACTTTGCTAATTGCCATATATGAATAAAAAAAACAAATTTCCAAATTCTAATTTTCGTACATATTTTTTACGAGATGAATCAAAATATCGTGTCTCGTTAAAAAAATGGATATTCGACGGAAACATTTCCGCGCTATGATTTAAAATTTTATTTAAAATTTGAAGATTCTTTTAGACTTCAAATGGCGTTTGCAGACAAGTGCCCTTCTAATGTAAATGTGTATCGTTAGTATAATGAATTTAAGCGCAGTCGACTAAGTTTGGCTGACGAAGAAAGAAGCGGTCGCGGTAGTGAAAAATTTAATTTGTGAAAACAGCCAAATTAATGTTTTGCTTTAAAAATAATGTTTTTCAAAATTAGTTCAGACTTTGTATAGCTTCAAGTAGAGAGTACTTTGAAAAATGTATTAAAGAAATTGGAATTCGTAGAATATTTTTTCTTTTTCGCAAAACTTTCTGAGTTCCCCACGTCGAAGCACATTAAAGCTTGGTTGACAAAACAACAATAAACGTAACTTTAATCAACCTACATGTTTTAAATTATAAGCTTTAATTAATATTATATTATATGCATTTTAGTTTTGTAATTATTGTCTATATATCTATAGATAATAATAAATATGTTAATATATTTCTCATTAAATACTTGTTTCGCGGTTAGCGGTGCTGGTTGGATAATTATATTATTTACTGTATTGCGTGTTATTAATAGACTAAGTGAAGTTGTATTGTATTATTAAAGTGTTATTGTACAATTGTTATCCCAAATGAACAAAAATAAAAATAAACAGGAGAGAAATAGAAACTAGCTATAAAGAATAGACGAAAATAAAAGTTAAAACAAAAAAACGAAAAGAAAACCATAAAATAAAAACTAGGAGTACTTGTATTCATAAGAAGTTGTTTAACTGATTTTCTATTCATTACAAAACAAAAAAGTCTAATAACTATTTTTTTATATTAACAACGTTATGGAAACTTATTTTAGAAACATGAGATTGGAAGGCTCTGGGGTTTTGTTGGGGTTTTGTCGGATCTAACTGCATGACTTGAAATGTGTTTTCCTAGAAACAAATCCCGGATTTCGTTGGATTTACTTTACAATATATTATATTCAACAACAACAAAGTAACGTGAAATGAGATTTTGAAGTCGATCATGAATTTAAAACGAGATAGAGTTAGATTCAGTTGTTAGTCGTTGGTTGCAGCTTTTTAGTGATTTGTCATTTTAATGTCTCTTGTAAATGTGCTTCATGAAGATGCGGTAAAGGTTCAGGCTATTATTCAATGTCCTGTTGAATTTTAATCAAACGCTATAAAATTTAAATATTTTTTCCATTTCCGCGTGGAACCACAAACGTGCTAAATGAATGTTAATTCTTTAAGAAACAGCGAACAAAGGTGTATATTTCCCTTACGTGAGATTTTTCAACAACTTTCTCAATTTAGACAAAGGTTCTAGCAGTTTTATGACGCCCGGGGGATACACCCGATCGCTTTGCCTACAAAGTATTATTTCATATGAATTTCCACAGTACGTATATTAAGTCGAGGTATTTTTTCGTTCCGATCCGGGCGTAGGACGACACAAAACGGGCCATATTCTTATTTCAGTGGACGTTTACTGCTGCCGCTATAACAATTCTTGCAAATTGGATTTGTACCGACGAAGTTGGATTATAAAGTTATACCTATTATACCGTTACGTATACGTCATCATTATTATATTTATATAAAATATAATAAATAATGCGATGATCGCAGGAACAATGAATATTAGGCAAAATTAGGTTTTGTTTCAAAGGTAAAATAAATAATGTAAAATTATAGATTTTGAGATAAATAAGTAAGATTCTGAGTGCCTTCAACCTCGAAAATTTAGTTTTGAATAGGTTTGAATGTTATTTATCTATATGACATTATCACATTTTTAAATTACAAATAAGTAAATAAAAGTTAAAAAATTATCACTAGCTCGGCGGTGAGAGGAAAACATTGTGAGGAAATCCGCATGCTGCAGCAATAAAAAAAAACAATAAAAATCTGGGTATGCGTATCTAACCACCTATACGCATTGGGGCAGCGTGGTGGATCACGCCAAGTGGTTTATTGGAAGAGGCCTGCGCCCTGCAGTGGGACATTAAACATGTACATGTAAAAATAAAAGTTAAATTGCAACATCGCAACACAGTCTTACACCTTTATTCTCGCACTAGTATTCTCAGTTTCGTGTTCATTTTAGTGCAATACGCGATCACGAATACCCAGAACGGAAAAGGATATATCCGAATGAAGATAACGAAACGTGTTTTGTATCCGTACTAACTCGCTCACTTTATAAATGGGCGGATCCAGGATGTAATAGTTGATGTAACTTACACTATTAAAACCTAGTTAGGTGGTTTTATTTATGTCTTAGTTTGGTAAAACTTTGTTTCCTATTTAATTATGTTAAATAAGTGTGGCCAACTGAAATATTGAAACTGAAATTTTACGACTCTCGCCTGGACAAATAATTTATTTTAATTCGAGTTGTAAGTTACCACCGCGGTTATTAGTTTAGTAAACATATAGTTATTCAGTATCAAATGTATGCAAATAAACTGAGCAATATGCAGCGACTCATGTAAATGAATAACGGACTTCGAGAACTAAGAGACTAAATTATTTACCATTATGTATTATTAAAAAATAAATAAATCATAAAATAAATTGTTTACGAAGCTTCGACTACATACAACGATTAGTAAATACCTATTCCAGCAATCTCTTTTATTATAATAAACAATATCTTATTAAATATTTTTTAAGTAGAAGGAACATGTGACATACATTATGACATAGATTTTATATATATAATTTATTTAGATGTAACATAATTTATATTTCGTCGCAAATTGCTTAAATATCGACCCATATGAGCGCTCGTAGACTGTGACTACGGTTTGTTTTATTCCAAATATGTTGCTGTTATAAATACTTACGAGGACAAATGCTCATATTTCGAATTGCTCAATGTTACGAAAAGCTATGACGTGATGGCTATGTTTGAATAAATAATATAATTTCTAGAGGACGACAACTGAACCGTGTTACAGTGCTCCAATGTAGGAAATATTTTAAAACCTATATCTGACAAAATATCAAAATCAAAATCTATGCGAATATAAGAAAAAAGAGTATTTGTTTCGAACAGTTTAAACGTCATTCAGTTATAGAACCTGTAAAGATTTTTTCATGCTCACTATCTATATTTATATTCATATATTTTTATTAGATGGTTTGCTTATAATATAAGATAAATTTGTGCAATTTAACGGAGGCGGTAAATGCTTCTTGTTTAACGGAAAGACCCACATAGCTGAGGAGATATATTGCCCACGTTGAACACGATACGAAGTCCATCCGGTGTTTGCTCACAGGAAAGGAATGAATGTCATTTGCGGTTTAATTCGCACAACACAAAATATCTTCATTAAACGCGATAGTACGATGTGTTCACGCGCTTTAAATAGAGTTTAGAAGAAAATTTCGTGAAGATTCATAAAGTATTTATAATTGTGAAAAATGTCATAGACTGTTGTTTTGAAGGAAAGATATTTCAAATAATCTGCGATATTAAAAAAATGAGACTCGACTTTCACGAATGCACATTTAAAAAATTATGCTAAATTAAATGGAGGCATAATGAATTAATAGCACAAGATAGATAGAACAATATATGAAAATGTTCACCATATCACATTGAATCATAAAAATATGGGAACATTTATTTCTGAAACGACTTTCAATTTCGAATGTTTCCCATTTCTCCAAACTTGGCATTTAATTTATATTTACAGAGATTGGTTAGAAGTGACAGAGGTGCTGTCGTCATATTAACGCTGCGGACAGCTGGCCACCGCCGGATGTTCTCGAAATAAAGTGGCCCCTCCCGTCCCCCGCCCGCATCCCGCAGGTGCCACTTCAGAACATGCATCATACTTCAAACATAATTATGGCGCGAAAGATCGGTCGATGCACAGTTAACTAGTGGTCTCCTGTGGTCGTTTCTATTAGTAGAACGCCTTACTTACGCGATATATTTAAGTCACAAATTGTTTATGAAACACAACTTTTAATATAATTTAACTAAACCATAAAATTTTATTTAAATAATATGGCCATACATTCCTCATGAACAAGACAATGTACACGAGGTGACCCATGTCCAGTAGTACACGGTAGAAGACAGAGCTAATTACGGTTACGGTACATATAAGTATTCGTATTTCCACGTTTTTATACCTGACGGCTCTTGTTACCAAGGATTTTTTAATATTAATTAAACCTACTTAAAACTGAACACTTTTAAGATAATAACATTAAAACCTGTCTTTGGGGTCACAAAGACCACATATATTTTAATATAATATTTTAATTACTATATTTTATAATTATATTATATTATATTTTAATATAATAGAAGACTTATAAAACAAAGATATATTACGATTAAACATGAAATATTAAACACGATGGAACATCAGTCACGAACCGCTAAATTAACACACAACATAAGGCGTTACCTACCTATTACCTGGAAAGTGGATGAACTATAGAATGGAAATCGGACACGCCTCCAGCTCTTTATGAACACTCTTGAAGCACTGTAATGTTTTCAAGTACCTATAAAATAAACCTCGTATTGCGCGTTAACTTGATGTAATTCTCCAATGAAAGTCTCATTTGATTAAATCCGCGAGAGTAAAGACTAGGGAGTAATACCCTCTATTCAGTTGTTGTCATGTCGGTTTTCATGATTTAGGAGACCGAACCCTTTTCTGTGTAAACTGTTTTCACAGTTGGAGCGACGTGGTCCTGTGACACTCGGGGCTGTGTGGTTATGAGTCAAGTGGCATTAATTATAATATTTATGATTTAAAGCTTTGCAAATTAACGATTGCTTTAGTAAATAAGGGTTAAGTGTTTTATTGTATGGGAGTAGCCAAAGGCTACTAGATTAGATTAGATTTTAAAATTTTTCTTTAGTAGGTACGGTGTTTAAAGGAAATGAAAAAATGTTCTGAAACTTACCAGTACAATACCCGCGGTTTATGTAAGATCGTTGGACCATGAAATATTGCGGTTAAATTATCGAAATTTTCAATGGAACACTTTGAAAGCGAAGTGTGCAACTTGGGAGAGCTAATAAAACGTACCTACTACGCTTTACGAAATTGCTCGACTGGTAAAATTCTGCGGCGAAATCATGTACGAAAATATTTACGCCCGAATGTCGGTTCAAGTTGAGTGAAAATATACTGAATTGTTACTTGAATATCGATATCATATCAGCCTTACATGAATGCGTAGATATTTAAATTAGTACCTATTTAAAGTTGCCTAGCCGATGTACGTCTACAGTGTCACGTCTATCTAGTAATAACAACACAGTCATCTGTAGATGTCACCGAAACAAGTGAAAATTGGCTTTGTTAAAACTAAATCTAGTTAAATCATACTAATATTATTGTATTGTATAAAGTTGAAAGTCCGTTTGTATGTTACGCAATTAATTGCTCAATGAAGCGACGGATCTTAGCAAAGTTTTGCATGAGGGAATGTTTGACAGACATTTGTTATTTTATTATTCTAATCCTTTACAAAGTTCTCGCGAGAATCATTATAAAGGTCACGAGAACAAAGTCGCAGGCACAGCCGTGCCTGCGACCAGCTGCTACTCTCATAATTATAAATAGTTTATAAAATACTATCTTTATGAAATGCTTCGGTTATGAGATGTGTGACAACATATATTGAAATTTTATAGACTAGGAAATTCTAATATGTACATATATATTAGAATCCTCCAAGTGATATGTATTCAGCGAGGGTTTGACACTATTGCTGTGGTTATAATAACATAGATGTTAACGGACTACGCGTTTGTGAACATTGTATGAATATTACATTTTAAGTGAATTAAAACTCCAGTAAATTAGATCAGTAATTACATACATCAAGTTGCTGTAGCAAAGGTTTTTAATGTGTGATTACAAGGTTTATTATCCGGGAATGTGATCTGAACGTTATAATCAAGAACAATAATTAATTTACATTCCAGTGATTTATTTCAAATCTAATCGAAGCTAAATGCATATACAAACGGCTTTGTTAAGATAAAGAATTGAACTGATTTCGATTTATGGAATTTAAGACGCATTTTAGTTTCGACTTGCGACGAAATTCTTTCTGGATTGAAAAGGGTTTAGGGTGAGCCGAAACATACTATATTGTATTTACATTGCGACTCGTCTAACTTTGCGAGTATGGTTGCGTGAGGAAGCAACAAAGAAGCCCCTGTTTGTCTAGAACGCATTAGAGTAACAGGGTTAAGTTCGTGTCAGTGTGCCTTTCTTCGTCACGCGGCGCTTATGGGTGCCGCGAACCCAAAACTTTACTGAACACCCCAACTTTAACTTTCTAACAGTCTAAAACCCGTCTGTGGTCTTGCATTGTTTATTGTTTCCTTGACTTTCCAATTCACGATAGGGAAAACGATGATACGAACAGCTAATGTAAGCATTGGAGGAGGAATAATGTCCACATGTTTATATCCCTCTTTGCTGAGATCGGAAAGAGGAGCAATAAAACGCGTGAGGCATGTGCGGTCGGCTTCTAAATAAAAGGACAAGAGTATATAAAAAATCTAACGAGGATGTAGGACAGCGGGTGCGTCAGTCCGCTCCCGGACCATTAATCTTGGCTTTATTATAAACACAGGAGACGACTAAATCATAAACACAGTTTAATGTGTACTCCGCGTGCTCTCTCAGTCAGATGCCTTTTAATACAAAACTAACGTTGGCATATCCCAAAGCAATTTATTAATGAAACACAAGTACTAACTGGCTAGTCCTGCAGAGGGCTCTCTTTACATTTGATTCACAGTTATTACAGTTATTTCTGGTTTTGCATCTACAAATAGTATTTGAATATTCCGTAATTTTGATGTTATGGTATCATGTTTATTATACATATGCGTGCCTAAATGTATTTTATTTGAAGCACGTCTTTGTAACAAGTGTGTTTTGGTCGATTATAAATATGTACATGTCGTGTGAATGATGATTTCTCTGAAAATGTATTGAATATTGTTGAACGTGTAACGCGATTACCATTCAAATAAAATTATTAAGAATTAATCAAGTAAATTCAATAAGCATTTTAAATTTTACAGAATAATGCGCAGAATACATATTTTTATCCGTTTATTCCGAATTCTGAAAATCAAAAACCTAACCGACAAAAAAAGATACACTTAATAACTGAAATATTTTCATCGTCTTTTATCTTGTTTGATGTCAATTTCTTAACAGACCGTGAATTGCCTCTTAAACAAATGTTTGTTCTTGACGTAAAACTACTCATATTGTCTCTTAAGACTATTTATCTTTATGACATATTATGAAAAATGGCATAAAAAAATACTAAAATAGAATACCAAGTATCTCCAGCGGTTGATGATTACTACCGACGACGTTATTAGCATATAGTTCGACTATAATACTCGTAGCATGTCATTACCGTAAACAATACTTTGACACGAATCAATCACCTTTGTACACTACTAACTAATCACTATTTCAATTTTAGTATAACTTTGTGTGACTTTTTTATGACTTTAAATACATATCGTCTGAGTATCATTTTAGGTCAAGTGCGCACTATTGCGGCGTCGCGTCGGCCACGACCAGGATTGTGTATACGCCTATTATTTGACCGTCGCAGCTGACTGGTCGCAGTGATTACATACGGGTTGATGTATGTGTTAATACGAGTACGTGTACTAAACTATTTAATGGATAAATTATAGTTTTAAAAATAATAAACTAGTTTATTTTATTTTATTTTATTGTGGTATATTCTTAATAAAATATTACATTGTGTTAGGTGTTCCACATTGATCGAATGAGGCCAGCCGCAGTCGTAATTGTAGTCGCGGCCATAGCATTAGTGCGCGCTTGGCTTTATGATGAATTTTGCTTACGTTACTAAACTACGTATACGATATAATACTTATATCTACCATTTGGTTGTATCTCTCTCTTCACTGTTATTATTAGATATATACAGACTTCTAAGATTCGCGACCATACATGAAATATATCTCGGCCTTCTCATTTAGACATTACATAAGTAATTTGTCTAGCTGTGTTGTCGGTCGGGCATTACCTTACTCATGCACTAATTTTAATCGGCATCTTTGACTTGTGCAAGTATGAACTTGTATAAGTTTATGCATTTCCTCTTATTGTAATTTAAAAAACCCACATCCTAAGCTACCTGCGAATTCCATCGCGTGCAAAACGGGACATAATGCTTACATAGAAACGTGATATGGAAATACACCACGTAAATCACTCGTAAGGGATTACGTCGAAAAAAATCTTACCCACAAAAATATTTACATGTAATCCCTCGATATGAAATGTACAAATAAAAGGAAATTCGTGCACATTCGCTTTGGTCAGAATTGGGAAAGCGATAAATTATGCGCATCGGAAAAAATATATCATTTGCAACACGTGCTAACTGTCGCGGTCCGGAGTTATGCGTTATTAATTTCTCTTCGTTTGGTATTATAAAAATGTTAGTGATGCTAAAGATACAACGATGATAACACTATTAAGTAGCAATAATATACTTGCTCTCTTTTCAATCCTATATTTGAAGCTCAATATTTACCCGAGACAATAATTACTTTTCAACGCATTGCAAATTAAAAAAAAAAATGCTCTCAGCATTTATAAAACAATTGATTTGATTTTAATGCAAAATATACCAAAGCTAAATATATACGAATATCTTACACAATGAGGAAAATTTGTAAGAATATCGCTATTATCGCGAATTTATAGACATGCTTTCTACTGTCAACTCGTGACCACGGCTGGTTTAACCGGTGCCGAGACGTCAAGTAGGAATAAAAAGTAAAAAATACTTTTATTATACACATTCAGACTACATTTAGAATATAAAACGCTTTATAGTGGAATATAGGCTTTCTCGGCCGGTGTCCATATTAATTGACTCTACCGGGCTACTTGGCCGAGGTCTTCTGGAATCTCTTCTCTTTTCTGTTGAGTCGAGCGCAACTGAGGCTTCGAGGCTCGAGGCCTGCAATCGAGGCTTCAGTTGCGCTCGAGAAGCCGAAGAGATAACATCTCTCCGAAAGTGAACGCAGTCGCCACTGAAGATGTCAACCGCAGTTGTTGACGGAACGTTTGGAAGAAAGAGAAGAGATTCCAGAAGACCTTGGCCAAGTAGCCGGGAAAATTCAATTAATATAAAATGCTTTCTACTGTATAAACATAACTATGACCAAACAAAGACTCCATGTGATTTGCCCTGGAAATTATTTTTGCTCAATTCGCTCACACAGCAGAATACTTTCAAATAAATAATTATAATAGAGAGCACAAAACGAAGCCTAGTTTTGTCGTGATTGCATCAATTCATAGTCAGTGTCGTGTTTGTTACTAATAGGCCCATTCAACTTGGCAGCCGTGTTTAATATACAGCACTCCGCTCCGCTATACGGCGGCGGCGCTTCAATATGATCTGTCACGCACTAGGTATCAAATACCACGTATAAACAGACGACGATTCGCGCAAAATTTCCTGATTATTTTCATAATTTTAACTGCAGAAGGTCACGACAAAACAAATCTTGGCGTTTCTTTTACGAATTATTACATTTTTTTTAAATCCTATTGGAGAATTGATGTCTCAATGAAAGAAATAGCTCGGGATCAAACAACCTTTAATCAAATATTTAATGATTTGGATATAAATTACATATTGATAAATGAAAAATAAATCTGTTTAGGTTAAAGAAAAGAAAAACGAAAAACTGTTTTCACTTGGGAGACATTATGCCAATTGCGGCGAAAAATAATGTAAGCACATAGGTCCTTTCCGTCATCAAGACGCGATCAATTCTGTGAAATTTGTTTGGAGGGAAATATTGAAAACTTTATTTCATTTGACGGTTTCGCGCGTTTGATTACTATTGATTTTGTTTTGAGTAAATATTCAGTATCTGATTATTTATTCAGCACAATCAGTTTTCACCACAGAGGACACATTGTGTATCTATAGTAGGTATATAATCTGTCCTCTGAATAGGATCAAGGATAGGAATACCTCTGTATTTTCCTTTGCCTGATTATTCGTTTCCTGTAGCAGACAAACATTGTCGCCGATGCTGTCATGTTCTCTCTACATTTAAGACTAATTTTCAAGACCTGTAAATCCCAAACCTGGATGACATTGACATATAAGACTACAGGGCACAGGCTTTTACCAGCTTCTATGTCCGCCTGCTTTTTAATTTATGCCATCAGTGTACAAACTCTCCTAGCCGTCCTTAGTTCGCCGACAGGTTCACTACATGGGCCCTGTGTAGATTGCTGAATACCCTGAGATTTTTTAATTCTCAGGCATACTGGTTTCCTCACGATATTTTCCTTCACCGTTGAGCGAGTGATTATCTAAAATTAGCAAAAATATAAACTCAGATTTGAACATACGACCACATGAATGAGACAGGAGAATAGATACCTTTAGGTTATCACTGCATCTATGATATGATAACAAAATCATGATAGTAGTCGATAAAATTATGATAATATTATGAATAATACGATGAAATTGTGATAATAATTAATTAATAGTACAATAATAACCAGTGCGTTACATAAATTGTTTCGCGGAAAATCAAATAACATTTGAGACCCTCGTGTACTGGTGTATATACCGCAAGGAACAAGATACTTTGTTTTGTTTATCCTGTACCCAGCTATGAGGCATTCACAGCATCTTATTCTACAGGTAAAGATCTTAACAACAATGTCGCCTCGTTTACGCACATAACAACACAGTGTTCCGAGATCATTGCTAAGATAAAGGGCACGACAAATAATATTTTTCGTCCAAAATTCGGACACGGTCACGTTCCACAAAACATATTATTGCCAAACGACCGCAGAGCAACATTATTTTATTTACTTCCTTATTAATCTCGGAACAAATATTATATTACTTTTGTTCTTGTCTCTCACGTTTGTGTAACGTCCGCCTCGTTTCTAAAAGACGGTAAGTAGGAAATTTCTTAATAATATTAAAGTATCGTCTTCAAATAAAGCGAGCGAGATTTTTCACTTTTATTTTAAAGGCATTCACATAGCTTTCACCGTACGTAACAACATTGCACACTCTCTTTTTCCATCGGAATTTTAAAATTTGCATGCTACATAGGTGTTAAGCTATTTCTTAGCTTCTATTGAATACATTTTATGATAAAACAAGTGCATGATATTTTTCTATGTTTTTTAGTTTTGACAGAAAACAGACATCAACTCATAAATAATACGTAATATAATAATACGTAACGGCCCTGTGATGTCGGCGGGCTTTAGAATATCACTGCCCCATCTCTGGAGGGATACAAAGCCACAAGACCTGAGGAACTACTTCACTATGAGTGGACTCGTCAACCCGCTTGGCCAACATGACATTTTAAAGCTACCATATACATCTCTCATCCATAAGGCAATGTGGATGAAACAAAAGGCACTGAACAGGCGCCTCCCTGTTCAGCAGTGGGTAATAAAAGGTAGTGAAGGTGACCGTTACCTATTGCCTGCAAACGGGCTGCTTGCCTCTGTGCAAGCGTACACCTCATACATGCGAAAAAGTAGAGCTTACTATTTGTCTACCTATACCAACAAGCGCGAACCGAGAACGATATCTCTCTTGTTATGGGTCCTGACATTTTCGAGTTTGTTAAAATCTATCTTTATATAGGTGCCTGCATCCTGTCATATCTATTTACAAAATTCCAAAACCGATGCACACTACAGTTAAGCTCTCAGTCTATTCCACAAAAAAAAAGTTATTACAGTTAATGTGTTTCTTAACGGGTTAATGTGTTAAAAGCCAATGGTTTCAGTTCCAGGATATCTAAATCTGGATTATTAATACTGTAGGGATATTGTTAAATTTTTCGTTAGTAATATAAACAGTAACAGATATAAATATTGGGTTCGTGAGGTAGTATTTCACTTAATTATATTGAATGGTCATAAAAGCGTATGCACGGATATTTTTTATTCAGGTATCAAATTTATAGTATTATGGACTAAAATAATTTATATCTTTGATAACCACTAGTCCGTGCCGTAAATACTGTTACAGAGAAAACATAGACATTTTTATTACTTTATCATTTTATTGGAAGAAGTTGTGTTTTCAATGCTCTGAAGAATTGTTCAATATAATATCCACATCGGGTTTCTACAATCGCACCTCCCGTCACAGAAGTGCGATCCATCCGCATTTCCTCGATACGGAGGTGTCGCGTACGGTTCGGTTCAAACATCATTTTATACCGCGAACCCGTAGGCTGTGGAACGACCTGTCTCAAGAGGTCTTTCCATTAAGCTATGATATGGGGTTCTCCAAGAAGGATGTGAATAGGTCGGCGGCGCACCCGCATACCCCTCGATGTTGCAGGTGGTAACACTTACCATCACGTGAGATCGCTTGCTGGTCCGCCCACTTCTGTATAAAAAAAAATATGGCCCGACTAAGTACACTCACCCACTGCGCTTGGTGTTAGTGCATGTGCTAAATCGATATACAAAAATATATTATAAAATTTTGTATGCTTTCATTAAAACTTTTGCTTTAATTAAACTCGCAATTTAATTTTTAGATTTTCGTGTTTTGTACAAATATTAGTTCATTAAATGGATCTTAAATGCGTATACTTAGCTATTTTATCATGACCTAGTCTCAGCCAGCGGCTTCGCCCACGTAGCATATGTTCTTTTCAAGGTCCCTAATAATAACCGTGCAAAATTTCAGTTCGTTTCTTTAATCCGTTTATGCATGAAAGAATTTAAATCAAACAAACAAATAGACATGATTTCATTTCATATATTACTTAGGATTAGGATGTCGAGTATCGTTGAGCGTCGACAATTAAAGGGATAAATAAACTATTTCTGTAAGTGAGCGTGCTCTGTGTACAAAAGCCACCAGGCGTCGATAACTACCTACGTAATGTACATACTCGTAAATGTTTTGGTAGCAGAAATTATTAACCAACTCAGTTATATTTCATTCGCTGATGTGTTGATTGATTAAAACAAAGAAAAGCAGGAGTCGTTAATACTTTGAAATCTCGTTTGATCTACTGGCTTTATCGTCACTTGCAGCAACATAAATCTGAGTTAAAAGTTAATTTTGTCAATCCGCATAATTCCTCATGGTTTAATGAGACTAAGTTGGGTGTAATTAATGTTCACTAAGGCCACACAATCTAGGAAAGCTTCGGCTAAGCCCGCTACGGAAATCGGAGTTCGCTACGGTTTGGGCGGGCATTGGGCGGCGGGCGGGATGCGGGCGCCGCGCGACGCGAACCGAGGAGGGCGCGGAGTGGCGTGGATCTTCGCGCGCCAGTGCCATGGGGCCAACCGGTTCTACTGAACGCGCTTCGTATCGAGCGCCGCTCGCGACAACCCTCTAATTAAAATTTACGTCACTCGCCTGTCAAAAACTCTGTCAAACAAATAAAGGACTTTGGACCTAATTAACGAGACATACTAACAGAAGTATAACTAAAATTAATTAACGCAATTTTGCGGAGGAGGAAGTGATTTTGTTTAGCGCCCCTTTTATAAAACTTTGAAACGTTGAAACTTTTTCAACGAGTTTACGGTAAAAATAATGATGCTTATCATCGTACTTAATGCAATTAAAATTGACTGACACGATTCTTAATGAAATCATTAAAAGACTCATTATGTCGATCGGTCGTGCAATATTTTTAATAATATAATTAATTATTTAAATAGAATAATTAATATTTGTAAATTATAAATGAAAATTTTGAAACAACAAAAGAATTCTACTTATATATTAACAAAGATCAAGTTAATTTCATTTCGCAAAAACAAATACAATTTTCGGAAGAAACAAATGAAAGTTTAATAAACAACAAATCTTTGAAAGTAGGAACAGGCATTCGGTAAAATTGTCGATTTTCTGGAGCGTTATTATCAGGCGTGCGCTCTTTTGCGCCTAGATGTTCCTTTCACCGACTCCCTTTTATTAGTCTATTGTATTTAGGTGTTGTTTCATCAGAGACTATCTGTTTTAAGAAACCATGTTTTTAATCTAAACAATGGAATTATTTAGTCTCCATTAATGACTTTTTAATTGTCATTTTTAAAGTGATTGACATTTGCAAGGATATAAGGAATGTTGTTGGAAATCTTATGGAAGCCTTTGAAAAAGGTTTCAAAGTAAAGTCTTTGAATTTATTGGCATAGCGATTAATTAAAGTAATAAATGGTAATAGCTCCCTAGACGTGTATTTCCGTAGAATGCCGAGAAACCTTCCAGGCTACGCAACATTATTTAGGTAAGACGAGTAAATAATTGGCTTTTCGAATGGTTCCTTCTATTTGTGGTATTTTAAAATCTATTGAGAATGTGCTAGTTTTAAACGTTTCTAGTTCTGAGTAAAGACAATTTGAATTAAAATGTAATTTCAGAAAAAAATAAGTTTTTAGTTTTAAACAGAAAAATAAGGACAGAAGCTTTATACTCGTATTGTTGAAAAACTTGTATGGTACAAGTTTTTCAATTAATTAATGCGATAAAATGAATCTGTTAAATAGAGAGCATAGTAAATACGTATAGTGTAGAGATGATAAGCTACGAATTCAAATTCTCATTCAATAGATATCTTAATTACTAGAAACGTATTATGACTTATCCGATCTTTAGCGATCGTCATTATGATCGATATAAATGCAATAGACACTAAAATCAAAGCGTTTGTTCTGATAGATGTAAAACCCAAGGTATTAGTTAGATCTTTCCAGAGACCCTTATAGTTAAAGATTCATGAGTATAAAGAATAATTGACGTTAAGGGATTACTGATGTTCATACTCATAGATATTGGCATCGTATGCTAGCTTCCCCCGAGATTTCTTGCATATCTACGGATGTTGTTGCCTTTGAATAGGTACGGAAAAGGGGTGGAGAGAATAAGAGTGGGAAGGTCAGGAAATAGAGACAGTAGTAATTAACCAGAAGATAATATATGACATTATCTGAGCTGAATACTGTGTGTGGTGGCGGTCTGTTCGAGCGGATATAGCCAGCAGTGGAGAGATACATGCTGATAGTTAGCTGCTTACCTATGAAATGACCGATTTTATTACTGGCCACTTTGAGTTTCGATATCTTCTGTTGTAATTCGAATTTCAAAATAAAACAAAATGCATCTAATAGCTACGATGTTCTTATTTCAAAATCAGTATTTCATTTGTTTTTCTGTACCTAAATTTTATTCATGTGATTCTCTTGAAAATAAAATAGTTAAATTGACAATTCGTGCTATTTCTTAATATGAATTTCGTCGCGGCATCAACGGAAGTCAGACAGCTCACAATATCAATAGTGTGTATGGACCGTACCAAACACCACAACGATCGCACCGTGCGTCGATGGTTTGAACGCATCTGTTCTAGAAATTTCGTTCTTAAGGATAAGTCCAACGGACGATCCACGACCAAGGTTAATAACAATGCACTAAAGGCTATAGTGGAAGCATATCTATCTCAAAGTACAGCTAAGTTACCAACAGGATTTGATGTTAGTGATAAAACAATGTTGGTTCATCTGCGTTAAATCGGCAAAACTAAGAAGCTCGAAAAGTGGGTATCGTCTGAACTGACGAACGTCAGCGACAACAACGCATCGAAGTGCTCACTGTGTTATTGAACCGTCACAAAAACAAAGGAATTTTGAATCGCATTGGGACTTTTGGTGGGAAATGGATCCTGTACGATAACCTCAAACGTTCGTGTCAATGGCTGGATCCAGGCGTTGCAGCCCAACAATGTCCAAAATGCAAGATAACTAAGAAAAAGCTACTGGTAATAGTTCGGTGGTTCAGTGCCGGCATTGTCTACTACAGTTTCTTGCGAGCCAGTCAAACTATTGATGCAGATGTGTTCTGTAAGGAGCTGCTGACGATGATGGAAAAGCTGGCAACAAAGCAACGAAGTTTGGTCAATCCCTCATCTCCATTTCTACTTCGTGACAATGCCCGTCCTCACACTCCTCACACGACAGTTTTAAAACTTCAAGAGCCTAGACCTGGAGACTCACCATACTCACCGGACCTTGCCCCGACAGATTTCCATTTCTTTGGAAATTTGGACAACTTTTTCCAAGGAAAAGAAAAAAATTGATTCTGAAGTAGCTGTGATTAGGGCTTTTGAAGGATTCATTGATACCCGTCCACGAGACTATTACAGGAGTGGCAGCAATCAACTGCCCATGAGGTGGAGAAAGTGTGTACATAATGTGGGTCAATATTTCGACTAACAATAAATATTTTTATATCATTTTTTTTTTCAGTTTCTCATACAGACGGTCATTTCATAGATAAGCATCTAATAGTATATCTGAGCAAAGGGACCTTATTGCCGGTGTGGATTTATTGACTTTGATTAAGATTTTTTAACTTCAAATGTTGTAGTTTCGGGATTCAGTTTTAAAAAGAAACATAAATAACTATGATTTTAAGACAAAAGCTTTTTAATATATACCAGTAAACAAAATTGTGTTTTTTTAGATTTCGCTAAAGTATCAACATCTCGCAATTCAGAACCGACAATGAAATAAAAATGTCTTTATTGAAACCTCACGACACAGTATAAATATTTAAATGCATAATGGATTTCATATTTTTTATGGAATGGTAATTGTAACTCTATCAAACTAGGTAGAACTTGTGTATTGAGAGTCAGTGCTTTTATTTTTTCTTAAAGAAATCAAATTATGTATGTATTTAAACAAAAGTAGTGTTAAAAATAGTTGTGTACAGTAATTAAATTATAATAATAATCTTTAACAATGTAATGTGCTCGCACGCGCCCTTGTGTGGCTAAATGTGTGTGTGTGCTTGTAAATAAAATAGGGACTCTTTCCTCAGATAATGTTATATATAAAGATCTACTAACAAAACCGCGCAGTCAGGTATAAATAAAATCTCAGCACTTTTCAATAAATTCACCCGTACAAGTTTCGTCAAAGGGGATCCTTCAACTGCGGTTGGAATAGCTGTTGGTCTTTAGTCTAGTAGGCAATGTGCACTTAGAGAAGAGTTTTCAAACTGTCCGTTATACCTGTGTTCATATCACAAGGAATCCTGGGCCGTAGCCACAATCATTGAAGTAGCCTTGTATATAAAAGAGCTCCAAAAATACTAAGTCGGCAGCAAATGATGATTAACAATAGAACCTATTTTTGAATAACTGAAGTAACTAATTTTAAATTGATAAGAGTGCCTAAATAATTTTAAATTGATAAGAATGTTCAGACAAGCCAAGCCGACGGTGTTCTGCTTCGTGAAAATCCTATTTCTTAATTGTTACCAGATAACCTAAACCTAACCACACCTTTATTTGCTGTCCTTTATTTGCTGTATTTAATTATTTCTCATTGAAGTATTGGTCTATGTTTCTCTTGAATATTGATTGTAATGTACTCATAGACCTTCTTGTATGTGTCTCTTTATTTTTACTGTCTAATTACGTTGTAGTTTAGTTATTGTTCTATTGTCTCCCGCCAAAGTAAAATTTTGTAATTGATGAACATATACAATATATATAAAGATGGCATTCAAATAGGTATGTCTTGGTAATTAACTTTTGGTAAATTTCATATCAATAGCAAGTATTTCTTTATTTATTCATTTATATACTTTATTGTACACACAAATGATAAAAATCTGTCAGCATTTATATCTGTCATCTTTATCCTGTAATCTGTCAGCTTTATCCAGAAAGCTAGCATTGCATTTCATTGTCCGTTCATTTTCCTTCTGTCTAATGGGAATGTCAAATAAAACAAAAAATCCGCAGTAAGTCACACATACACATGCAATGACATAGCATTGACATAATGTGAACGGTAAACTTATAATGAATAATGACTGCATTCGGTACGGATTGGAGTATGCTCTACGTTAGAGTAAGACACAATATTTTTCATACCATTTAATGTAGTGATAGCAGAGAGATAGTGTAAACTTACATTAAGTGTAAGTTATAGTGTAAACTAATGTTTACACTATAACTTACATTAATTCTTAAAAAAATAAAGACAACATCTGATCCAATAGCATAATGTTATTTTTCTGCATAGGAATTCAAAAGAAATTGATCTTAAACAATCAGTCGGATTCAAATCCTTGCTAAGAATTAGGTAATCTTTTTCCCATTCCCGGCCCACTTGAGTCGATGGTGAACTAAGTGTTGGTGGGCTCAACTTTATTTTGCAAGTCGGTCACGTAACTCAATTAACATATTCATTGACAATAAACATTCACCGGCACGCCTCAGCACAGATATTATCGCGGCAATAAAATGTGGTGTAATAAAGAACCAACGATTTATTTTGTTAACCACTCAGTTGCATTTAAATGTTTTCAAATGCCTATTTTTATCTAGGCTTCAAATAAATATCCTTCAATTCCATGCAATAAACATCCAATGAGTGCCACTCTTTGGTTTTTGTGAAGGTTCTTATGTAAGGGAATTGGTACCTATTTGATAGGTAGACGAATAAACCTAATTCTGTCAGATAAATGTACCACCTAATCATATATATATTTCAGTAATAAACAATACCTGTATTAAAAAATGAGAAGATACGTTACATAACTTACAAAACCCATCTTGAATATTTTATAAATAAATAAATAATAATCACGCCCCCTTTTTAATTTTCTGAAGAGGTGACAAACGGGCAGCTGTAGTGCATTCGGTGGTAAGTGGACATTTTTAATGGGAAGGGTCGTCAATGCATTGCCAATTTTGTTTACATTCTCACGGGAAATATCCAGCCCAGATAATTGAAAAATAAATTGCCTGTTCAAAATCTAGTCTTAATTGCAAAGGGAAGTAGGTAATGTATTAGACGATGAACTAAAATCTAATTAATGTATTCAAACAATAACTGGTTTCCTGCAAGAAATCGCTTAAGCGATAAAAGTTGTTGATATATAACTGCGCATCTATAACCATATTGTAGTTATCAGTATGACCTATAACAATATGAGCTATCTATACCGATGGTTATCTTTTCCGATGGATGGTCCATAGAAAGCGGATACTGTTGCCCATGGAATTATGCAATACATATCGATAGCAGTAAAAAACGACGTACGGATATCCGTAAATGTATTATTTTTGTAAATTTTAGAAGCGGTGTTAATAAAAGAAGTTTAGGAAGGATGAACAATAGGGACGACACTGGAATGAGGGAAGGCAAGACTCGCACTGTCAAAATACGCTGGTACGTTCCTGTGCAATTTCCTGTATTCCGACCAGTTAGACGTGTACAGTTTAGGCCTGTAGGGTACATCCTACATGCTACAGTTACAACTATTCTATTTTATGCTACAGGTAATAGGTAATTGCAGAGTCGATCTTCCCCTTCAACACTATAAAGTTCTTTGACGAGACTATTGCACGCGCTTTGCTTTCATCAAGTATACAAAGTATTTCGCTTTGGGCATAGTAGAATGTTGTCTTTAGCAGAACAGCTTGAAATTTTAATACAAATTTGCACCGGCAGCTCTACTATTAATAACTGTTAATAATGTTAACGGATTACTCACGATTTATCAGACAGATTGTAGAGGGTAGACAGATTTGTCTGTCAATAGCAACAACACCTTCACCAGCCACCGCTGTCTCGCCGCGACCACGCTTCATGAAACTGGACCGAAATGTCGGATATACAAAATAAATAAGTAATAAATCGTGAGTAACCAATTTACATGATAATTATTAGGTTCAACATGATAACAAAAGTTTAAAATCTTAAGCTCTACATTAATTAAATCATCCGTGTTAAAAATAATCTTTGTATCTGCAAATGAGTTGCGATGTCAGCTCCCTCTCTACGTACACCTCAGAGGTCTGCAATTATATAGGTGATATTAAAAATTGTTTATAGAATTTTATGATTAGGAAGTTGCATTGGAAGTGAAGACTGGAAGTCAGAGTCACTTTAGAAAATACGTCTAATTTGAAATTTTATTACTTACTTTTTTATTATTGCTAAAAACAAAATAGAAACAAAACAAACATCCACAAAAATAAAAATCTTACAAATAATTTCTTCTTATGCATGCAGACAGCAACTTTAAAACAATACTACCCGTTCCGTAAAAGATTTTTCTTCAAAGTGCAAATAATATGAGTGCACGAGTAGAATACATTGGTAGTACTACACATGCAGAATAAACGTTGGCATATCATCTCGTTAGAATATATGGAACACAGTGCCACGCGCTCAACAAAATGTGTGCATCTCTTTGTGTCGCCTTCTTTTGTTCATTTATCTTCCGCTTGTTACGATACCACCGACTAACACTTCACTATCACAGTGCAAGTAAAATATAAACAATGAGTAGGTAATAAATATTGCCCTTCTCCTCTCAAAATAATCACATACGTCGAACGGAACACGGGTTGTCAATTTGTCACCTTGTCAGCCCTTCGATAAACAAAAACGTGTCACCGTATGAGCAATAACATTAGGGTGCGGCTACATCTCGCTGTGCCAACGAGCATTCGAAAATTCGGAACGCTTTTGAGGAAAGGAGGAATTATTGTTGGAATTATTAGGAGGAGATAGGTGTATTTAGTAAAGATAGCATACTGGTTCCGGCTCTCATTATGGGACATGATGATGCTACGGCGTTTATTCATATGCACCCGGACACGCGTCTATTGTACGGATGTATACATCACCGTCCGTGAGAGCGAAAACACACCATAGATGCACATCGCATTTGCATATTACACTGCATTTATGTGCCGCGACTGTCACTTGACACAAATTAACGAGGAAACATACGACTATTGAAACGGTTCCACGAACAAGCGCGTAAAGTAACTGTCCAGGCAGTTGTAAAGAATAGTTTGGGTGATTATTTTTTGATCGAATACAAAGTGCCAAAAGAAGAATGTTATTAACACATTAAACATTTGCGTAAATTTGCTTTATATATTTTAAGCAGGGACGTGTATCTCATATAAGGAAATAAACACAGTTAATGAATTAACTAATAGTTATTTACGCTACACCTATGCTAACATAGGCGAAATCACAAGCGATCGCTAGTATTGTTAGTGCTCCTCACATTTTCAAGTTGATTAAAAACATTTTCGATTACCATGTTTATCCAATTTCGATAGCAATACATGCCACTGATATTAAACAATGTTTACCAACATGTTACAGGAAACTAAATGCTGAGATCTTTGTTATAGTTTACAGAATGTTGTTCAGTCTTACGTTATGTCAAAGTAGCTGAAGTTGATGAAAGATCAGATAATGTTGCTGCAGGATCTTAGTGAACCGCTATAGTCATAATAGCACTAATAATGATGACTGTGATGTTAACTAAGTACCTACATTTAAACCATAAGCTCTAAGCCGAGGTCCATTCCTTCCGCCGGTCTACCGGCGGGGGAGCCCTTAGGCTCGTTGCTGTACACACTCTTTGCTCCTGGCTGAGTGCCTTCTGCGCTCGCCCTTAACTATACATGTCCGGTGACTCTTGAAAAGCCATTAGGGCCATAAGAATTTAGCCATTCCGGAAAAAAAAAGGTACCTATTTAATCACGAGACTGTTTTGAGCTGTAATCCAATGCCCAACAATCGATTTTTTAATTATAAGGTACGTGGATTTTTTATGCACAATGTTTTCCTTCACTTTCAAGCCAGTTAACCTTTCATCTCCGCCAATTTTTCTCCAATTTAATGAAAAACTTCTCCAAATTTACAATTCATGACACTCAACAACGACTTCTAAGAGTACTGAGGGGTTATGATCGAAGATGCTAGAAATATTTGCAAATTGATTTATTTAAACTTGAGGGTAAGAGACATATGGAAACAATTAGCCGAATTACAAACGATTGTGATTTCGAATTTACAAACGTCCAGTCCTAACTTGAGGTGCTTATTAGTATTACCGATTAATTAGCTATGAAGTAACAAAGCAAGCACTAATTTTATGGCTTGTATTCATTGAAGGGAAGTATCAAATGTCGCCTGAAACATATCTCCTGCGCAACGATTTGACTTTAACCATCTAAAAACTCTAAGCGTTATGTTATCAACGATGAATAACATTATAACGCCTCTTCTTTTTGTGTTGGGGGATTAAAATGTTAAGGCATAGTCATCGTGAGATAGACAACTTCGGGCTTCTTTTAGTGATGGGAAAACACTCATCGATGAAACGAAACATCTCCCTTGATTCGGTTCACCACGTTTGACTATTTTTTTACAATTGATTATAGCGCAATTAGGCATATTTGGATTTTGTAACTACTTGTTAGTGACACGGATCATAACAGACTGAATGAACAATGCGAGAAGTAGGAGTTTAGTGTCAACTTGGGGCACGCAGCAGCGGAGAGTTTGCGTTATCCACCCCTCTATATCTGTGTGAGAAACAATATGGCGCAAAACATAGGTATTACATAGAATGAATATCTCTTGCGAATGTCATGTCACTTAAACATGTTATACTCGTAGAACAATTATTCCCAAGTGATTTCTAACCAGAATGGTCTATTATCATACCATACCACCAGCCTTGTATTTCTACTGCTGGGTATGGGCCTCTCCCAAGGCTCGCCAACCCACACGATCCTCAGCTCTTCTCATCCAACCACCACCGGCGAATTTCTTTAAGTTGTCGGTCCATCAGATGGGAGGGCGTGCCACACTGCGCTTCCCGGTACGTGGCCTCCATTTGAGACCTCGTCTACCCCATCGCTTATCGGTCCTGCGGCAAATATGTCCTGCCCACTGCCACTTCAAAATGCCGATTCTACGAGCTATGTCGGTGACTTTGGTTCTTTGGCGAATGTCTTCGTTTCGGATCTTATCCCCCAAACAAATTCCGAGCATAGCCCTTTCCATAGCTCGCTGAGTGACCTTGAATTTATGGATCAGGAGTACCGTTAGAGGCCACGATTCGGTATATTGCGGCTTCGATAAATGCCATTTCGAGTTCCCTTTGATAATTACTTTGTAAGTAATACGGTTTTGTTGTATTTGTTACTCGAAGCACATATTATTGTTTGAATTGCTGCACTCTCCTCCCGCTGTGGTTCGTTTGTCACAAATATGTCCTTTACCTTCTTTTAAAACGTTATTGTATATATTTATTTATAGTAAGAAGGCGGTAGGCGAGCATACTATCTATCTGATGGTAAGTAGTTGATGGTAAGATGATCTGATGGTAGCAAACTGTAGCTCATGGACATCCGCGATATATGCCAAAATAAGTCCAAAATGACAAACGTTGGCGCACCCTCGGATCCGCTGCCTACTTTTGGAGATATAGGAATAGATTTGGAGAAAGGCTTGGGGAAATAGGGAGGGATAGGATGGGATGAGTTAAGAATGGGCTCTGGCATATCTCACTTACAACCGAAACACGTACGTAGGTACATTGGGGAATAGGATATTGTGAGAAATGCACTACATTTCAAGGTAGTTTTCTGTGACATTACAGTATTAATATTCACTCATAATTTTTTTTAGACAAGGAAGGCGGCTATTAAACTAATATAATGTAGCGCCAACTCTCACCTGTGGAGATTTGAGATAAATACCCTAATCACAGATACAGATACTGCATAACAAGGAAATTGAAATTTATTTACCAATATATGCGGCAATAACAATTTAATATTTATTTAATAATTACGGCTTATTGGTACACCATATGCTCATAATCAGATTTGCCCCACTTTTAATTAACTACATTAACTGATTCAGTAAGAACGTTTTCCGACTTTTGTTATTAATTTCAAATGTATATTTAAAGCCAAAATGGATGGGAATCCACGTCACACATACACGTGAAATCCGCGCAAGCTCTATCTACCTTCATATACATTCATACATACCTCATTCATAAATTCCGTGGTTACCTTATACATGCAATGAAATAATATGTGTTTCCACATAATATATTTAACACACGTGTAGTAGTCACGTGTCGGATGACACGACTACGTGTTGGTAGATACTCGCACAAAAGATCTCTCCAGATTTTCGAGTAGCTGTCTTATGAATAGCTAAAAACAGACAGATATTTTCCATTACAAAAAGAGAATTGATGCCACAAAAACGCTTTCCCTTGCCTTTTACAAGACAAGAGCCGTTGTGGGTTTTAAAATTCAATTTTCCAGATCCGTAATACCCACTGTAATTATTTAATGCGCGTTCAGTCGGAATATTATATGGAGCCCGCAAAAACATGTTAAATCTTTTGAATATTAAAACAGTTTTGTACAATAACATTAAGATAATGGATTTTTACACTGTTTCATTCTGTATTTTCATGTACTTACATATTGTAATAATTATGTACAAATAATATTTTACACAAATTAGAACCTTAATTATCATATTAATTTTTAAAAGATGACATATATTGTATTTTTTGCTTTATTGCTTACATTTGCAGGTCCTAGATGATAGGAGGAATATTCCTAGATTGTTTGCTAGATTATTATAATATGGGTATATTCGACAAACAAATGATTTGAAATTGAATCTTTCACACTTTGTGATGTGTTCAGATATGTTTTTTAATTGTGCAGATATTAATAGATCCTTGAACACGAATAAAATATTAGGTAGATATGTACTTTGTCTTGCTATTTTTTTCTAATTGTTAAAACCACACTTATCTTCAAAGACAAAATTTACCAAATTACATATCAAATGCAGACCTCCTAATGAGGTTCAATACACAATTTACCGTTGAAGAACGCCTGTAGTCTAGTCAGTCACAGGAAGCTGATAAATAACCATTAGCTCACGGACGCCGCCACTGTTCCCTTCGCAACTAACTCATAACTGTAATATGAATAGCCATAATGGGCAAAGTTACCCGTAGGCGGTTGTTTTCCATCATGAAAAATATATTGAAAAGGATCAATTGTGAAATTCATCTCCAAGTGCGCCGATATTGGAAAGGGCGGGCTAAATTGAGGGATTAAACGTTTTGTCTGTGTCAATATGATAAGAGCTGAGAAAGGCCGGGCTCCGTCATAAATGTAAAATGCAAACAGAGGACAAAGGGCTTCTCGCAAAGATTGGACCGATGCGATCACTGGCAGCTGTAGCTGGGGTTTTGTCAACACGCCGGCTGTTGCAAGACCCGAAGGACTTTTGTATACCGCAATAGAAAGATATTTCTAATACAAAACATCTTACAATGCAACGGTTTTCCTTCGACATTTTTAAATAAATCTTTGAGGAAAACGTTATATATTTGCCAACATTGGATTATTGTTGTACACATGCTCGTATTTATCCTGGATTGTCTATAACTCATGAATTTAACAATTTTTTTCTAAATATATATGGCATACATGTCTCTGTCTCTTAATCAAATGTTATTTTTTAATGTAAGACACATAGAGATAGTTCAAACATATTTAAATCTATAACAAAAATACATATTTTTTTCACTTTCCTATAAAGTTAGTGTTTTCAAGCTTCTCCTTTGTTGAACTAGGTGATCGATGTTATTCTTGGCCTCATAGATTTTATTTAAATTGTCCACGACAGAGAAATAACAAACAACGCGCCTAATTATTATCTTATACTCCTGTGTTTTTATGGCATTATCTGTTCGATTCTTGTTTCCCAGATAACAAATAACAAATACTTTTGCATTTTTTATCTTAAAAATCAGACATTTGAAGCACTTTTGTATTTAAACATAATCTTGAATAGTGTAAAAATTAAGGACGAGTCAGCTCTAATGATCCTTAGGTGACTAACCGTTTTTGTCTCGAGTTTTTAACATCAAAGTTTTAATAGGCCCATCGAACGTTAAACACTTAAACGTTAACGTTAAACATTATAAAGCACACGAGCAATTAACGTCCATCTTAAAGTCTTATTCTCTTTTACTCAGCGCTCGAACGTCGAGCGCTCAGCGCTTAGTTTAACAACATAATCAAAAAGTCTATATCAAGAATGAGGTTCCTTTGTTCACATAAATTCGCATTTATATTGCTACTAGAAAAATACAATAACGAAGGTGTTCAAATAGTATCTACCTGTAATTGATAAGCGTTTCTCCAAAAAAATGATATGATCAAGTCGAGTAGAGATATTATGATCAAAAGTAGGACTCTAGCTTAATTACGTTTTGGAACATAAAACAGCGGCCGCCATTATTTGCTACTTTAAAGAATCTATTTATAACATCGGTGTAGGTGTTGTCTGTGATAGTCTATAGTAAATTTAAATGCTAATAATGAATATAGTTCGTCTAAAATTATTCTATTTATTTTATGCGTCAACAATAAAATGAATTTCAGCTTTTAGGTACGGGTACCTAAAAGCTGGAAATTCATAGTAATGTTATCATGTTCCTCGAAATCACATCCTAATCCTTCTACTAAACAAAAGTGTTTACACCAACTAACAGAGGTTGATCCGACGCTTTGTAGGATTAATTTTTCACTAGTTAGTTGAACATTTAGTAAGCTCAACATCCTTTTGTTTCTAGGTAATAAGGATTAACAGAAGTGTTAGTGCTAGTGTGTGCGAGCTAATCAAGTTTGTGTGTGAACGATTGATCACGTCTCGCCACTAGGGGAGTGAGTAGTGAAGGAAGTGGTAGTGCCATATGAGACACCCCTCGGATATCGGATAACTAGTGGCATGGAGCTGGTACCGTCGCCCGGAAGCCGCATCTTTGTGGCATTCTTCGCTACCGTGTTCTGGGGGATGGGTAAGTAACTTGATTTAATAAATTAACAGAGACAGTGTTACCTTACCTTGCAATGGATATATGTATAGCATGCGGTTAAGACAAAATAAAAAGTAGCCGTTTAAAAGGGGCTATTGATTTACATAGTTTAAAAGAAAGTTAAAGAAAAAGAAAAAGTTACAGTTTAAAAAAAAAACATGATGTAGGTACAATAATAGTTGCAGAACAAAAGTTCGTTGTTTTGATGTAATGAATACAGTAACGAGAGGTTGTTGATACTTTTAAAATCCTGTATTTGAATGTATAGATATCTATAGTTATATTAATTAGAAGTCGAATTTTCACTCTAATTGTACGTCTGAATTTCGCCCAAAGTCTTCCTTTTGTATTACTTATTTCCTTTGAAAGGTATTAACGTATCCATAGAAATTAATCGTCCCTAGTACGTGTACAATGAAATTGAACGAAAAGATAAAGATCCTCAACAAAGAGAAAAAAAAAGTAAGATTATTATACGTAACATTAAATTACAAGAGGTATAGATAATAACATCGTATGGAGAATTGAGGGAATCTGTTTTATTTGCGGTTGGAGAAAATTAATTTTGAGGAAATATAGTATCTCGTTAACAGTGGCAATCGAAGCGTCAATTTTGAACGGCATCTGCTGTAAATATCAATTACAATCCCGCCTCCTTTGTACCCGACGTCCTTTCTCAAGTTTTAAACAATGAATGAATGCTGGAAGCAATAAATCTTGAAGACATTTTGTACAACACAAAGCTTTCACTGAGAGTACTTATATCGTAGTAACATTATGTATAAATAGAGTTCCATTACCGAATATTGGCGTCAAAGGGATGAATTGACCTGTGGACTACGCATAAAGTCATTAGAGCCAACTAATCGCCCGGGTGAAGGTCACTGAGATAACAAAAAACTATGATTTACGACTATCCGCCTAGACTGTACATGCCTACGTTAGATAACTTAGAGGCCAGCCAGAGGCTGTAGCGCGGGTCCATAGCATTTACTGATCCGAGGAAGTGAGAAATACAATTTAATACCGCTAAATTGAACACAGGAACAATTGTAAAGTAGAAATTACATGGCCAACATGGCTTTAGACAACAAAATTACATAATATTGAAACACTTTACCCGCTTTAAATATAGGGTAAATGCCAATATATCGTTAATAGTTGGTATCTTTAAAGACAACGTTTGTTATAACTTTATGATGGCGAGCGAGTAACTGCCACCTTATAGTCATTCGTAGCGTTTTTAGAAAGATACGGAATTCCAGAAAACCGCAATGTTCTTACAATTATTGATTAATGCTTTGCGTTGGGACGATGATCTCAGAGGTATATATAGTGAGGTTAAATTGTCGGTCAGTACTATTGAATTCCAACTTAAGTATGGAATACCATAGTGAAGAAACTTTCATGTTCTAGAATTTAAAAAATCTCGAATATGTCTTTCTCGTTGTGTCTCTCTCCCGAATCCTCCTAGTGATTTACTTGGGGAGGCCTATGCCAGACGTGGGATTTTATAGGCTGATATTGACCTATGTATTAATATAAATTGCTAATAGGGGTCTCCCTGTGAGTCATCCCATTATGTTTATATAAACAATTCATTTATTTAATCCCAAACCCAATTAACATGTTAACATGTCATAACGATCATTGACTCGGAAATGGGTACGTTTCATACGTCAGTTTTATCACACACGCGATAGTTTGCTGGATATTACATTAATGGTGCTATACAAATATCCAATCCGTTCGAATTTGCGTCGCCATGTTATGACGTCACGCTAATGTGACGTGCATCTATGCGCATCATGCCCCATTATCACATTTTGTCTACAGACTACATTAATCAAAGTATACAAATTGCCTACTAAACAGGAGACAAGATGTGTTTCACTACAAACCAGTGCCGGATTATCAAATGGGCAAAATAAGCACCTGTTTATGGGCCCTGTAACTTTTAAGGGCCCCGCGGCTCTAGAAAAATAATATTTATTTTACAATAATTTTCGGATTGATTTATTATATAATAGTATTTCAAAAGTTTAAAATGTACGAGATTAACATTTTCTTACGCTGTATGTTTAATAGTTTTTTATACGATTTTCTGTATTTTTTTTTATTTTGTGTATTCTATTTTTTTATACACGGAACTAAATATCCTTTTAAAGATGGCTTGAAATAAATTTGATGGCCTAATTTTTCCATTTTATCATAATAATGGTTAATTAATACCACTATTGAAATCATTGAAAAAAATAAAGGTTTTGTAAGTCGGGAGCGGAGAAAATGGACTCGAGACTTGCATTGCCTAAAGGCCTCTACAAGATTTGATTCGGTCTTACTACGTACACCACCATCAAACTATTATTTTTGTATCAATATTCACAATTATTTATTAGTATTTGTTAACAAATAATAAGTAGAGTACATATGATTATTAGTTTGAAAAAGAGTGTAGCGCTCCAGGCTTGTCAGCAGACAAAACAAAATGAACGATTACTATATAATTACGCGTAGGTAGGTAATTACTACAAAATTTATACTACAGCCTTTGTTTACTAATATTTAAGAACGAGTGGTACAATTATTTACTAATAAAGAAAAAAGAATTGTACAATGATTTTACTGCCATGAGGGACTTTTTATATTTAAATATGTATTATTATTATTTTTGTTAGAGCCACTCAAGATAATCAATCGAATGTTTGAACAATTATAAATCACTTTGAAGTTCATTATCAACATAATCAATAAATGACTGTATTTAAAGTCAGTGACACAAACTGTTAAGAATAAACTATTATTTATTTTTAGTGAGAATGACGAATATAATTTATTACTCAAATTCCTCAACCATCAATGCCATATAGACATTTGTTAACAGGTTTCTCTATGCTAAAACAATACATATAACTTACGTATATAACTGAAACGCTGCATGCATAAACTGAAACTTGGCAGCCTGTGAGGGCTGCTACTTAAAATATGCGAGGACACAGCATTCATCTTGCGACAGATTAACCCTTGTCCCGACAGTCGTTACTGTTACATTTGTATCACTTAGAGACAGGAAACTACCAATTTCTCTCGGCCAGCGCCAATTGCAGAATTGAGTCTACTTGTCTAGTTAGTTACTGTTGTCTTCACTAGAGCGTGTCAACGATCCTTATTAACAATTCTGTTGTTTATAAAGTGGGTATTTTTGTGTACGTTTAGATAATGCATTTGTTTTCGCCCACTTATTTTGACACTACTGTCACAAGAGTTGTCTCTTGCGCAGAAATTCTTGTTTTCAGTCCTATTAATATTTGCATGTGATTTTTAAGTATAACTTACTTTAATATTTCAGTTTTTATCATAATCTTAAATGCCGGCAAGGTATTGTTTCCTCATTTTTACTATTTAAATTGAGCTCAGATTTAAAAAAAATAATGATATTTTAAAAGAATATTCCAAGTGCAGCAAACTTCGACGATTGTCTCTTATGAAAACAGCTACAATTTTCAATTCGATGTTGCCAATTATTCTATCATTAAAAGACCCTACAACATTATCTTGCTACAAATGTAACAATATGTGGTGGCAGATGGAGCAAAACCCTAACTGAGTGGTGACCCAGAATTAAGAAAAACAAGTGTAGGCCGTCCAGCAGCCAAGTGGTTTGACGATATACAGATGCGACTAGCACATAACAATGACGTGAGAAAGAAGATAATACCCTGCAGTGGGCTAAATAAAAGAAACGAGATTGATGAGAACAGGATGTTTTTAATAGATGCAACATATTTTATAGTTTAGACTGAAAATAATACTCTAAGATTTATTGTTAATGTACATAATAATATTAATAATAGTGGTGACAACCTAATGATGTTTATCTTACACTTGAGAGATCATAAGATGGAACCTTGATCCATGCTGACACTCAGTTTTCTATTTTCAGTTATGAGTAGCTTAGCCTGAGACTTTAAAATCACAATTGGACATGTAGTGGATTATGTACTGAAACCATTTTATTGTACGGTGGGTCCATAAAATGTTGAGCAATTTTCGTTTGAAAGAAATAGTTCCAAATATACATTGACAAGTTAGATTTGCAAGCGAAAATAACACTTATGTTGTAGAAATGCCAAATTGAAACTGAACTTTGAAGGTGCTCAACATTATCATTGGCCGACTGTACAACTTATACGAGGGAAGGTTTGCAATGGAAGTTATAGGCTAACACCGATCGAAAGATATACTATTTGGAAAGTTAACTATTTACCTTTATTCATTCCTCGCAAGAAACGTTCGTTAAAATATGATTTTTAGTTAAAGTTTTGTTATTTTCGACTTGTTACGGTGTTTTTTTGTTTCTTACTATTCGATGGCATTTAAATGAAAAGTGATTACTTAACTAATTTACAAATACGAAAATTGTGCTTAATTGTAAAATAACCGTTAAAACAAAGCATTAAACTAAATTGCCGAGTTTCAAAAATATTTTATTATGAAGAAGAATCTAGAACTGTTTTCTCAGACTAAGAGACGATGTTTTATTCATTTTTATGTTCAAGTTTCTTGTACTTAAATATTAAAGACAGGAGAATAAGGAATACCAAACAGCCTGAAGTATTTATATTTAATTAAGACATTTGTCATTTTGAGGACACCAATTAATGAGTTACTTTTTGTATTTACTCATTCAAAATTAAACAGAAAAATATTAATTTTGCACCGTTTATGGACAATACTCCAGTTTGTTAGTTAAAATTATATAGATACAATAAATAAATTGACAATTAATTAGATATTTGTTATTGAATTTATAGATTTCCATAGAATATCGAAAATGCTGATAAACATAGTTTATATACAGGGTTGTCCGAAATAGTCCCGAAGTTAGAGCTCATTTTGAGTTCATTGACATGAATATTTCAGTTTTTTTTTTCGCAAAAATATACCAAATGTTTCCTACAAATTTGATAAAATACGAAATCCGGTAATTTTAAATTTGTACATAAAGTGAGAAGACAGTATATTTGTACATTGTACATTGTAGTTCAGAGACAACCAGTATATTCTCGTACATTTTGCAACTATACGTAAATAAAAAATGCCCTTACTTTCGTTCAAGTTAAGAAAGTAATAAAATTTTCCGTTATTAAATCCTAACATATACAGTTAGCTCAGTCATTTTAAACAAAAATCAAGCACTCTTCACAAAAATCTTAGCTGAATTTTGGCACACCTTTATAACAACATTTGTAATACCATATGTTCTGAACAACATATTAAAAATCGACGTTGATATCGCGTGTCGTGCGTATTAAAATATTTAAGGTCAAAGATCATGAAATACAGGTTTTCTACAAATGGTTGATTCTACAAACAAAATGTATAGTCATCTATACTAACATCCATTGACCTCTGAGCCATAGAAAGTGATATTTTCGCGAAAAGCTATATTTCGCGATATGAACTATTACAAAGGTGTGTGTCAAAATTCAACTGAGTTTTTTTTGATAAGATGAAGCCAAAAATGACTGGACTAAGTGGTTCTTTTTATGAATTCTCTTTATATTTTAATGAAAGTGTTCCTTATTACTAGTGCCCCTGCCCACCTGCTGTGTAAAAGTTCGCAGGTTCGATTCCCGATTGGACACTCGTTTAAAAAAAAAGACAAATGATGGTTCCGGTCTGGGTGTGTCTTTGTTTGTGTGTCTCTAAATCCACGACACGGGGATTCCTAGTGGAGGGGGGGGGGGGGGGGGGCATTAAGTGTGGCGTTATTTATTTATATGCAATTGAGTTTGAATTAGACGACAAATCTAAATTATTGCATTTTTAGAGGACGTCTTCAAAGTGCTCACTATGTGTTTTCCCTAACGCCAACATTGAGTTTAAAGTCGGTTTGTCTTAAAAACTGTGCACTATTTCTCTAGAGAATGTCAAAGACATTATACGATGTTATTAAAGCTGTAGCTAGTTGGGTCGAGGTAAATGTATTCAGGGAAGCAAACAGCAGCCTGGGGCGCTCTAAGCCAATGTCGCTCCCAGCCCAAACTCATTGATATCTCGCCAAAGTGTCCATGTGATTGATCGATGGTGGCCCACTTCATTCAACTTGTTTCCATCGTAACCCCCTTTAATACTTCATCACTTATTATTTAGCTTTAAGAGATTTGTAAGCTGTCCTAATTTAAAAATTATCCAGATAGATTGTTGATACTATGTCTTCTCATTTGTTACAATAAAAAGAGTAATGTAATCATTATTTATAAGTTTGTTTCATCATGATCCAGACTTAGTGAAAATGAGAAGACTTAGTGTCAACAGTTTATCTCGATAAAGTTTTTTTTGGATGAGAAGCGCCGACGATCGTGTGTGGTAAGCGAACCTTGGGAGAGGCCTATATCCAGCTGTGGAGATAAATAGGTTGATGGTATGGTACGGTGTGGTTGTTTCATCATGATATATTGTCTTTTATTATGGTCTGAGTTAGCAAATGGAATCATAGGCAGCATAACTAAGTCAAACTATTTTTATCGTCCGTCCATTGCTGCAGCTCAACGAAGCCTATGTAAATAGTTTCGTAACAAAAAAAGAATGACAATGTAAAGGTAATTATATATATTATACTATGCTTGTCTAAGTTTCTTGCAAAGAGGTAAACATTGGTGCTTTTTTGTAAACAAACTATATCATGGGGAAAACAGAGTAATAAAAACTTTTTGTTAATTCTATGTACAACTTTTGATATTCTCGCTTTTAATTTTAGGTACTTGAGTGTAATGAAATTCTAAATTGTTCCATCTAAAAGGACAATCGCAGATTTAAGAAATGTCTTTGGTACAAATACTAACCTTTTTATAAATTATAAGGAAATATAATGTATTAATCTTCTGATTGAGTAAGCACTCTTTGTTCGTAATATTATATCCAGATGTAAATGTATAAGGAGATGTAATAAGAAAGAAGCCCCCTATGTTGTTATATGAAAGCACAGTTATAAGGCTTATTTGATATGGATTAACCGAGAGTCAAGGAAAATGAAGCTCCGTGAAGGCCAATGTTTGAGCTCTTTTATATGAAATGGGTACATTTTCATCCTAAGACGCATTTCTTCGATGTTTGTGTTCAATGTTAACACAGATTTTACATACTAGTAATTTCAATTTGCTTTTAAGTTTTTCGTCCAGTTTTCTACAGGTTTCTTATTAATTAACAAATACGTTATAAATTATATTGCGCTGTATAATAATAACTTCGTCTACAAATATTTCGTGTAGTTACATTATGAAATTGCTTTTCTAGTTATCATACATAAACATAAAGGTTAACCTTTGGACAGTATACTTGTTTGTATCTTTACCGCGAGTTGCATAGACGGATATTGCCTATGAGCATTATGACGGAGATTGTTGAGACTTTAGACGGAAATTGCTTGTTATATTTATTGTGTTATTTTATCTTTAAACTTGTTTCTTAGACGTACACTAATATATCAGTACTAACTGTACTACAGTTTCAATAATTACTCTTCCTAACGTTGGGATTACTAAATATTTGCATCGATTAAAAATGTAACTTTACTTTTTCTATTGAAGTTGTGTACACATGTTGTATTGCACATGATATGTAGAAATTATAAATTTTTGTCATTTATATATTTGTGTAAATGCTGCCGGTATATCTTGAATAAATTATAAACAAAATTGACCATTATTCCGGTATCAAATTTTGCAGTTATGATATCAGTTTGTAAAAGTATTTACAATGGTGTTTTATTTTATACAGAAGGTTTAGGTTTTACCTGTTTAGGTTAATGCGTTGGTTATTTTGTTGAAAATTTACTTCAACAGTTCAATAAAATACAAGTTTTTAGAAGTTTCTTCGATGTCTCTTATAACTCTAATCGCTTTTTCGTATTTATAATTTTTTTTATTATACTTTATTACTATTCACGGGGCAATGAATTACACATGGGATTGGGCTCTGGCATATCTCATTCACTACCAAAACAGTACATACATTGGAGGAATAGGATAAAGTGGAAAATGTGGTACGTTTTACGGTAGTTATCTGTGAAAGAGGGGTAACTTGGCCAATCAAATGCGCCCAGCGGATATTGGGTTGCAGCGTGCACGCCCCCTCACCCTTCTTCCAAATAATATACAGAAACATATTATTATATGATATGTCTCCCATAAAGAAACATTTTCTTGTTCTCAGGTGTACGTGGCCTCCACAACCTAGAGATCAACGTTCCCAATGCAGTGCTCGTCGGAGAGACAGTTACACTTGAATGCAGTTGGCAACTTGATGATGAAGAAGCGCTATACAGTGTTAAGTGGTATAGGGGTCGCGAGGAATTCTACCGGTACATACCGAAGGAGCTGCCGCATACGAGGGTCTTCCCATTGCCTGGAATCGATGTTGATGTATGTTCACCCGTTTTTCAAATAACCTTTAAGTGATCGCGATTAAAATATATCTGCCTTAAAATATAAAAACACAATTATATGAATTTTAAAGTGCGGAACTGGAAACCGTTGATTTTGACTTACTCCCGTCATGTACGGAATGATCTGTGCCCGGGATTTATGCCAACAATTAACATTTACGACTTACTTCTGGAGACTTAGGAATAGATTGGAAAAAGGATTGAGAAGTTCAATTTAAAGTTTTCCTCACATAATTATTTTCTTGGGAGTGGGAATGGGATGGAAACTTAGGGGTGTAATGGGATGAGATTGTTATGTCATTAATATCTCATTATTATACTTCAAATTCGGTATTTTTCTTTAACGTTAATTTTATAGTAACTTTTTCGTTATTTGTACTATGATGCACTTCGTTTGTAATCTAGAGATTTCTATGCAAAATGAAAAATCATTTTATAAATATAATTAAAGTTATTTTATGTGATTTTCTAAAAGTCGTAAAATAAAGTCAGTATTCGAATCAAGCGGAATTCTCATGATGTTCTAAATCCAATAGAAAAGTAATGAAATGTAAATCGTTGTTGTAAAAAAAATATTAAGTATTTACACAATTTTTTTTGCACTTGCATAGATTTCTTTAAATAGCACATCAACGAATGAAGCATAGTTTCCGTTGCCTATAGCAATTTGCAGCACTCTACGAGTACGGCCTGCATCGCTACTTACTAGAAACCTTTGTCACGGCTTCTTTTAAAACCTCGGCAGCCATTTCCTCGTGATTCACTTTGTCAAAGTCGTCTAGGTTTTTAAAATAGGGACACTATACAAAAATAAGCGATGCAATTTCATCAGAAATAAGATCAGAATGAGTTATTCACTGCGCTGTCACTTGATAGTGTATATTTACATTTTTTATTCTTTATCATGTCTAGAGATTCGCATACTAAGCGTACCATTATATGCCGATAAAATGTTGATAGCTTATCAGTATCCATTTTCGAGTTGCATTTAGCCAGTCAGACCTCAGTCGTGACTTCGAATTTCGGCCTGTACCACTAGCTTAGGGGTGAGGGGAAACATCGTGAAGAAACTCCTGTGTCAATGATTAAAAAAATCTAGGGTAAGATGTAATATTTATCAATCTGCATTGAGTACGTTTGGTCTATTATTATTATGCGAAACCACTTTTCGATTACAATAAGATGCGTACTTAGCACCACGTGAACCGCCTGCCTCAATTTCTCAATCTATTTTTATATATAGCATCATAATAATAGTTGCCGGTGTTCCTGTTCCCTTTTATCGTTAGCTCAATAATTCATTAACGAAAACTTTTTCGAATGACCTTCTTAGGAACTGAGTATATTCAGCATTTTTGAAGTTTTAAACTGACAATTCAATGTTCCGATTTACATAATGTAAATATTGCGTAGTTATTAGCTTTGTTCGCGGTAAGGATTCAGAACTAATTCGGAACTAGTACTGAACTAATTTGGAATCGTAGTAGAGCGCATGCTCGGTTATAAACGGATTCGTGATTTTTATTTCCGCGAACGATTTCGGAACCAAACTGCGTACGATCTACTGTCATCGGCAGTGTTACCAACTCTCAAAAATATTTATCCCTAAAGCTTAAGTCAAAAACCCCCAAAATCGCCCCAATTACTTAGAAATCCCCCTAAAAAAATATATAATAAAAGAAAAAATATGAATTACAAAAATGCAATGAAATTTCTTTACCTTTTAAATCTGGATCTGTTTCCCAAATCTACGTATACTTCTGACTGTACATTTTTTTATTTTTAGTTTCTTTAGGCATCATTAACAAATTGCTTGTCGGCACAGCAGTACAACAACAAAATCGAATTAAACAAGTAAACAATAATCAACGTACATATGTATTTCCAGTAAGCATAGGCACAATAACCACCAGTCACCACAGAGTAGTTGTAATATATTTGTACTAGATGTCGTTAAGTCGCTAGGTCAACAAATAAATATGATTAGCTATTATAGTTTGGATTGTCCCAGGGCCTATACTTTCACATAATATATGAAAAATATATATTCAAAAAAATATATGAAGAGTCAAAAAATCCCTAAAAATACCCCTAAAAATATAAAACCCCTAAAAAACCCATCCCACTTATTTACCCCCTAAATTTGGGGGGGAAACCCCTAAGTTGGCAAGTATTTAAGTGGACCCACCAAAACACATTACTCTTATTAGAGTATTATATAAACTTATTTTTATAAACGACAAACAAAACTAACCATATTTTATTTAACCCTTAATAAATTAATAAAATTTATATTTTATTTAACTATTTAACCAGTTTATTAGTTTCTAACCAACTGAACATAGCCGCAGCATGTATGTCAAATGTCGTTAGGTAAAAACTGCGCATGTCTGGAACTACGATTCTTGCCAAAGTTATAGAACTGATAGAACTGATTCTGAACCGATCCTGAATCGAGTTCGACGGTTCCGCGAACACAGAACTATAACTAGAAATTCTGAATTGTGTGTTCCGCGAACGGCATTATTTGAACTGCGCATGCGTATAGTTCCGAATCAGTTCTGAATCCTTACCGCGAACGAAGCTATTAACCGTTTGCAGTGTGTGTAATGACAGGTTATATTGGTTTAACGTTATTACCTGTTCACAACTGTATGTCACGTTTCGTATGATTGTATTTACAACTACAACTTCCAAGGTCTATCGACACAAATTTCCAGTTTTGTGCGATGTTAGAATATTGCAACAAACTTATTTATACATTGAACGTGTCTTAAACGCGTATACTATTCATGCCTATATGTTAAGTACTTGATATTTCTGTCGGGTTGCACGAATTGAATGACATGTACGAGTATACCTATATATACATATGTACTGTATAATATGTACGTATGTAATGTTAAATATATGTATATATTTTATTAATTTGCATATTCATTTTAACAATACTTTCGTTATTCTATTTATTTCTTTTTTATTTTCCCTCGTTGATTGCGGCGCTGTCATTATTATCTTTCCTCTCCAGAAGGTTAGCTGGAAGAAAATGCCATGTTGTGGCGTGTCAGACTAGCTCAAATGAAATTTTAGTAGGAATTATTAAATGAGACAATAATAATGAGTCGGATGCTCTCGATTGTCAATTAACACACTTTTTACAAGATTACAAAATTTTATATACAAGTCGTTATATACAAGTTAGGAATGTTCACATTATTATTCTTCACGACACTGCAAAAGAAGTACCGCCGACATCCCATAACAAACTTTGGCAATCCAACGAAAACGTGCGGGCAAAACGCACCTGCAACGCTGTTCACTAGCGCTGTTCCAGGCGCGGCGGCGCGGCGCGCGGCGCCCGTAGGAGCCACGGTATGCGGTTCATTTCTTCCGTGAATGTAGCATTAAGCCCGCCTATTGTACTTAGTCAAGTTTCGGGAGCAAAAAAATGCTTTTTAAAAACTAAAAATTAATATATTAAACTAATGAGATTGAAGACGAGTGGCAGAGCTTGATGCCAGTATTCAACTGCTTATTTAATTAAATCTAACTTAACAAGTAATCTCTTATGGCTACATCCTAAATGCTAAATGCTAACTAAGCGCTAAGTTCCTAGAACTATGGGTTCGGCCGACCACCCGGTTCTGCTGATCCAGCTATCAATAGGAAGGGCTTGGGTGACGTAACTACTTTGTACAAATAAATAAATAAATAAAATAAATAGTGTTAAATAAATAAATAAACATACGCGTATAAAAACCGTTTTATATGTAAATGCAAGAGGCGAAAAACGTAAAAGTTAAATTTTGGATTTAATTTTCAGTTTAAATGTCTGGAAGGGAGAAATTGCACACTCAATCCCACAGTCGTTGTGCGCACTCGACTGGCCACGATACCACTCTCTGATTGAAGACTCTCAGAAGACTGCCGTCAAATGTACTGCATTTCCCACTTATCCTATTTCCCCAATGTACGTACCGTTAGTGGTAGAGCCCATTCCCATCTCGTCCTATCCTATCCCTCCCCATTTTCCCAACCCTTCCTTCAAATCCATTCCTTTAAATTTCCAAAGGTATATCCGGAGCTTGCCAACGTTTATCGTTCTGGACTGATGTTGACGGGTATCACGGATGTCCATGATCCGGGTTTAGCAGGTGTGTTTGAAAAAAGTATGGTGGCGTGCCTTGGAAGAGGCTTGTATTCAACAATGGAGAGACAGACACAAGCTGGTAGTAGTTACCACATGTCACCAAGCCGACCTGGGCAGGTGGTGTCTCTCTTTACCTTCTCTTCAATACAAAGGTATTAATCAAACTTTAAGTTATTTACCAAACTTAACTCCAAATAACCGTACTATCGACTAGCTAGCTGGCTTCGCTGCAGTCCGTTATAATGTTAGTTAAACTGAACAAATAAAATTGCGGACTGAACTTAAACCTAACTACGACTTTACTCCTACTGCATATTACCTACTGTAGTTACACCAAATACTCTGTCGACGTATATGTATATCTGTCGTTTCTATAAAATAAATGTAACGTTTATTTTAACGAGATAGCGTGCTGCTGCATTTCATAGTCGACTGGACTTATCTTAACTAGCTTAACTTAACTAGCCTGAAGATAGCCGTAAAACGTACTAACATGTTTATGGAGTGAGTGAGAGATACCAGAGCGCATATCCCATCCCACCTCATTTCATCGAAAAAGCAGAAGGTGTATATTGGGATAAAGGTAGTCTCCTCGAAGTCATCCTATTAGTAAAAAAAACATATATTTCCGAACGTTCTATTCACAATTCATATCAAAAAGGCAATCAGAAAAGGATTAAGTTGCTTTGTCAAACTCTTTATACAAGAAATTATAAGTATTATTTTCTGAACCTTAAGACACTGATAAATAAGCAACAGCTATTTAAATTAAAACTCGATCTGCATGCACGTGTACAAATATTACGTTCTTTGTCATAAAATTATTACATAGAGATACAAAATTAGTTAAAGCTTAATTCTACTTACTGTACACTATGTACCTTACGAGAATATTCTATAAGTCACTTATTCGTATGTGGCGACTTGATCTTTATAGACGAGTAATATAACCGTCTTGCGTAAGCACGTGAGCGGAGTATATTGTACTGGAGAAGAAATTTTATTATTTCTCCTTCATACGCCTTGTAATGGATACTCTTACATATACGAATATGTATGCGGGAAATGTATTGGAAAAATCCATAAATATTGAAATCATCTGAGTTTATTTTTTATTGATTGATTGATGTCTTGATTGACAATATAATAAACTTCCGGAAGAAGTAACCTACATGATAGTGAAAACCGCATTAAAATCTGTCTAGTGGAATCCGAGTTGTAAGCAAACTGAAAGAACACCGACTTTGCAATTTACAAATATAGAGAACTCGCCTTTTGTCTGCTGTTCCGTTGACATGGTACTTACACTGATGTCTTGAACGTATATACTAAAACCTTGCGTTCAAAAATGGCATCAAAATTCGTCCTGTAGAACGCAAGTTATAAGCGAAAAGATGCACAGAAGAATAGATTTTTTTTAATTAATTCTCTAATTAGGCACAAAACTATGCGTGCTGTTTGTATACAGTTTCACGCTATAATCCTTAATTTTGAACAGCTCTCATAAAATTTGCCATATATTGCTAATTGAGGTACAAATTTCATAAAATATGTACTAAAACTGTCTGCAATTAATTATAGGATATTTATCTTATTTTTATGGAATGGTTTTACACAATGGAGAAAATTGCAACATAAAACCGAACCAGCTCCAGTGATTGAAATAAGCTCCCAAATAAACAGTTCTTCAGTAAATAAACGTATATATGTACCAGTATACGTATTGTGCTGTATAATAAGTAAATAGTAAAATATGTGCCACGAGTAACTTTCTGTGATTGAACTGTAATATTCTAAAACAACCAAAACCACAACCTAAAACATAATCTACTTGAAAAGTCACTAGTAACAGTGTAATGCGAAAATATACTGAATGCTTCTAACTACTATTTTAACACCAAACTATACTTAAAGACAACATAAGAGAAACTGACTCGAGCTAATTAATAATCTGCTTCTTGTGCATTTCTTTCCACCTCCATTCAACTACTATTTTGGTGAGGGAAATAAACAATAATTTTGTGTTACATATCAAATAAATTATTTTACTCCATACTTTTTTCTATAAAAACTTACCTAAAGAGGAATTTAAAATGATTATCTTACAGTATATAAAAGATGCATTTTTTCAGTAATCATCCTTTCTTGGGTCGTATTTTAGGTCTCATTTTTATGAAGAAGCGTGAATTAAAATATTTATATGAACCTACAGTAAATAACTGCATTTCTGTTCTAAAAAATATTTAGCTTCACGAAAAAAAGCCCCAGGTGTTCTTGTTTTCAGGGAAATTTATTGTTAAACGTGAAAATGAATTTTTAGGTTCAGGTCAAAGTAGCGAGCTTCCAGGTAATTAACCATATTTTATATTATTCTGAAGATGACGATTGCTTGCGGCTTTGCTTGCGTGAATATAGTAATTTATTTTACTACAATAAAACTAACAGCTCGGCATCTCATTATAATAGAGCAATGATTCATATGAAAACTTCCATCTAGAAACCTTCTACGTATGTACCGATGTAAATACGAGTAAACTACATTATGTCCATTCCAAATATGTCCATTGGATTCTAACTAATTCTATTATAGCTAAACTGCTACAAGCAGCCAGACAAACAGATAACACATAGTGTGTTTGATTGACGTCAGTAGATTCTTTATAAGTCTTTATGTATGTCTTTGTGTTCTTTGAACTGGCTACTGTACATACGATAGAAAAAAAACAAATTCGAATTTTGAAAATGGAATTTTTCAAAGCTGACATTTGTTTTTTTTATTTCTGACGCCAATTTGAAAATTAAGTGCTTGCGGAAAAATTAATTTAACAAGAGAACATTTTCTTTCAACGATTTTCTTATGACTTTTCTTGCGGTCTTAACCAGAAAGAAAGTTATGAAAGACTTAACTTAGCATTTAATGATGAAGCTTCATCCAGTGCCGCTGTTTATAAGTGGTTCAGTGAATTTAATTGTGGTAGTACTCACCTCAGTGACAATGTTAGAGAAGGACGTCGTGAGACGGCCGTGCCGAAGGAACACATCAAAACTGTGCGGGCTCATGATTGAAGCAGCCAAACGACATATCAGCAGATAGGGATATCATTAGGTATTGGTATGGGTCAAGCTCAAACTATTTTATACGATCACCTACGGTTAAGGAAGCTTTATGCTAGATGGATTCCTCACAATTTGAGCGAAGCTGCCGCGTGAAATGGTGTCTCATAATACTTGAAAAAATTCGACAATGGTCAATTGAAATACTATTTTTGATATAGTAACAGGTGATGAAAGGTGGATATACTGCTATGAGCCTGAAACTAAGAGGCAATCTGCGCAGTGGGTCTTTCCTTTCGAAGAGTTGCCGACGATTGTGAAGAAAGGACGGAGTGCTAAAAAGAAGATGATTGCCTCCTTCTTTGGCAGATTGGGCGACTTTGCTACACTTTAGAAAGTTAGAAACTTTCTATCACTTTAGAAAGTAAAAGAACAATAACTGCGGAATGGTATGTGAACAGCTGCTTGCCTTCTCATAAAGCCTGTTCTTTGCTTGAAAAATAAACGAACGACGCCCACGAAGCGATTTTTGAGTACTGTAAATGTAGAGTTAATGGATCATCTGCCATACAGTCTCGACCTTTATAAAATCAGAAGAAGCAGTAACGGCTTTCCAAACTGCTGTTGAAGAGGTGCCTTAAGAAGGGTGGACTGAATGCTTCACACAATGGTTTCATCGCATGAAAAGGTGTATCGATTGTCGCGGAGAATACTTCGAAAAGCAATAACATAAATTCCATCTTTAATCTGATTTTACTGTTGAGATTCTAAAAATTTTCAGTGTCACCCAGGTATAGTACAATAGCATAAACACTTACTCTTAGAATTACAGTCAGTCGATGAATTTCAGAAGTTGAACGCGACTATAATGTATCGTGAAGGCAATCGTGAAGTTGTGTGTGTGTAGTGAAGAAACAAAAGACAATTGACACGTGAAAAATAGTCTGTCTATGTGACGTCGCGCGTCAGATGGCAAAGACCTGCATGGATATTCGATTTTTGCGAGTCATACGTTCTCGCAATTAATGAATATCTTCAGTGATTTATGTTAACATTTTAAAGATACGAAATGTATACATACGAAATGTACATACGAAAATACATACGAAATGTATTGAAGTAAAATGTATTTTAGTAAATTTATAAATGTATTTAGTACCTATGGTAAATTCAGTGTGTCAGTAAAATAATTTTAATAAAAATTATTTAACTAGACACACTGAATTTTGAAACGATCACTTAGTTGTCGCCCCGTTCAAGTTAGTTGGTTACAAGTATTCACAATATTACCTTTCTGAGGTACTCTGTATTGTGGATGTTATGTTCTCATAAGTTTATCATAATTTTAAGTTGTCTAATAAACAATGAGTACTAGTTCGTTGGAAGGTGAATTAGATTTAACGCCACCAGACATAGCTGAAGAAGCAAAGATACTTTCTGAAAACCTGTTACCACCGAAATCGAGAGAAAATATGAAAAGGCATATGAAGATTTCATCAAGTGGAAAACTGAAAAAAAAGCGAATTCTTTCTCGGAAAACTTCTGTTTCTTGAATTAATTTGTTTATTGCTTCCTCACAAATTAGAGAAAAATACTATACAAGTCTCTGCCGAAATAGCAATTAACGGCCTCGTTTATTTAAAAAGGATTTAAAATCACTTCCTTAGGACTAGGCTTCGCCTCGTCTTTCCAATATTACTCGGCCGTCAATTGCTTTATTTCGGGCCTGGACAGTAATGTACTATTACTAACTTGAAAAAAATGTCGAAAACAAATCGAGATCCAAGTAACAGATTGATTTGATTTTCGCATTAAGTTGATTCGTATTTTTGTATTAAGAATTTCGGCGGATTTAGCCAATGTACGAGTTATGTAAGAGTTTAATGTAAGGTGACTTACAATCAACTTCTTCGGGTAATATTATTATTTTCCAAGTGGACAGAGCGGTTGTAGAAACCTGTCAAACTTGTCATCGTTTGAGGCGTATCCAAATTGACATTTGATATAGTAGTAGTAAAGAAAGTTACGGCTAAGTACTAATAATATACATAAATGGGAAGGTTCACAATTGGAAAGTCGAAATATATGTTGTTTAAAATCTACTTAGTTTTGAATATCGTATTTGACCATGGATTTGACTGAATGTGATGTTTTTATCCAAAACAGTTGTATGTAACCGTATATTAAGTGCGATTATAAAACTAGTCTGTGGATAATTTAAAGTGTATTATGTTTTTTGTTGCTTCAGAAGGTGCGATGAATAATTTCCATTGTCTTCCATAATATTTTATTAAATGATGACAAGATTTAACTAAGAGTTGTTACTAAGAGTTGTTACTAGTTTACTAAGAGATTTAACTATTTATCTTGTTTGGTGTGCAGGAGAAGACTGGCGAAGACAGTGACGCTATACTGTAAATTGCTATACCGTGGGTGTTATGCGTGCACTGTGTAAACACTGTGTCCCCACAAGTCCATACTCAAGTAGCTACAACACTTTCTACAATGTATTGTCACGATAAAACTAAGTATATATGAGGAAGCACCGTTGTAGATATAGCTCCTTATTTTAAGTGGCCAGACTTTCAACAAAGCGCCAAATGTTAGCTTTTAACGTTGCTATTTTGAGAATAATCTAGCTACTTTACATAATTCAAAAAAATACAGTTTCTAAAATATTGATTTTTAACATTTATCACGCTACGAATCGCGGCCTATAATGATTCTACGACATTAGTATAGAATAAGTCTACGCAATGTGCTACGATAGAGTTCTACGATACTGTAGCACCGTTCACGCAATGTGCTACGCAAGTTCTTCAGCACTAGAAATGCATCTATATTAGTCTAGATATAAGATTCTGCACACGTGACCATTATAGAGAATGAAACCATGCCTAGAATTGTGCTACGATACAGAAACTTGGGGCTAAGCAAGTCTAACAGCATATTTGCAAGGTGTCTATGAGCGATGATAGCCAATTAAAATCTGAAGATCTGGCTTAAATGCATATCTATATTTTTTTAATAAGGTGTGTTTGTTTCAATAGATATCCCGTTCTGGGGCGCGTCGAGTGGTACTGCAGCAGGCAACGCCGGCAATGGCGGGACGATTCAGATGTGAAGTATCTGCGGACGCGCCCACCTTCCACACTGAGATACGTTCAGCACCTTTGGAGGTAGTAGGTAAGGTTCATTGTTAGATAGAACTCTCTTTTAGGGTTCGTTATCACTAGAATTGTATACTCTTCTCATCTAGCCACAAGCGGCAACTTTCTTCAAGTTTCTTTCAGATCATCTGCAAATATATTGCAAATATGTTTTTTTCTTATTATTATAGACGAGTGGGTGGACGATCAAGCGGTCCCACGTGATGGTAAGTGTTTAAGTGTTACCGCCGCCCATGGAGACCTGCAACACCAGGATATATGCGAGCGCGCACTATATGATACTTATGTACTATATGAACGAATGAATGATACATGAATGAATGATAGAATGAAGATTGTTTTAACTTAATTACTACTTACATTTAATGATCATTAACTATTTACATTTAAATAGCGATCTCTTCCTACCGATAGATAGTGAAATCACTTAGAGGCACTACTGGCTACTCACGACAATGATTTAAATTATATCACTACTGAATTATATTAGCTATTGTTTGTTTAATCAAACAATGTTCTCAGTTTATTTTTACTTACCTAAGTAACAATGATAATGTACGATTACAGTGTCGACGATTGTACACGTATTTCTGCTTGCGCCGAACGTTTCAATACGAGTATGTTTTAATAATATTGGTTAAAGTATGAAATTGCCGTTTTATAGTAATAGATACTTTGAATTGACATAAAACCTTCATGGTGTGAGATTTTCGAGTGAAACTTTTTTCACATGATACCTATGAGGTTCTTGTTTTAAAAAATGTGCAACATTCGATTTTCGACTTTCAATTGTTTTTTTTTATTCAGCTTAGACGGGAAAGATGGATACTTCGAAAACCCGAGTAATCTTTGAATACGAGTTCCAACGCGGAACTAACGCGGCAGAAACGGCTCGCAATATCAATGCTGCGTTTGGAGAGGAGACTGCTAATGAACGAACCATGCGTTTTTGGTTTTAACGCTTTCGTAATGGAAACTTCGACTTGAAGAACGAACCACGTGGAAGACCGCCCACACAGGTGAATAAAGCTGAATTGAAGGAGATGGTGGAAGCCGATCCGAGTCAAACTACCCAGTAATTAGCGGCATGGTTTAACGTTACCTTACCTACAATATTGACTCATTTGCATCAAATCAATAAGATAAAAAAATATGAAAAATGGGTGTCTCATGGTTTGACTGATCTGCAGAAAGAAACGCGTGTTGAAACTTGCGTTGCCTTGTTGAATCGGTACAGAAATGAAGGAATATTGGATCGAATTGTGATATGTGACGAAAAGTGGATTCTTTACGATAACCGAAAGCGAAAAATGCAATCAAAGCGAAAATGCCCAGGTCAAACGCCGCAACAGTGCCCTAAGGCAAAGCTTATCAATAAAAAGGTAATGGTAACTCTTTGGTGGTCTATTCATGGTGTTATTCACTATAGCTTTCTCAGGTCTGGTCAAGCAATAACAGCAATGTTTACTGTGCCGAACTTCGAACAATGATGGCGAAACTAGAAGTGAAACAGCCCAGACTCGTGAATCGATCTTCACCATTATTGCTCCATGATAACGCAAGACCTCACACTGCACGAGAAACCGTTGTAACTATACAGGAGCTGCAGTTAGAAACCATACGTCATCCTCCGTACTCGCCAGACCTTGCTCCAACGGACTACCATTTTTTTGTGATTTGGACAATTTTCTACGTGGTAAAAAATGTTCTTCCCAAGAGGTAGTACAAAATGCTTTCACACAGTTTGTCGAATCTACATCCCCAGAGTTCTATCGCAAAGGCATAAATGAACTTCCGATTAGATGGCAACAATGTATAGATAATGTATATTTTGATTAAATAAATATGTTACATTGTAGAAAAAAACGAGTTTTAATTTTTCAGTACAAATCGGCAATTTCATACTTTAACCCCAATATTTAACATAGATTATTTATTCGTAAATATGAGCAATAATTTAATATTTATCATAGATTATTTAATCGTAAATATGAGTAATAATTTAATATTTAGCATAGATTATTTAATCGTAAATATGAGCAATAATTTAATATTTAGCATAGATTATTTAATCGTAAATATGAGCAATAATTTAATATTTAGCATAGATTATTTAATCGTAAATATGAGCAATAATTTAATATTTAGCATAGATTATTTAATCGTAAATATGAGCAATAATTTTAAACTGAGAAGAGAAACTACTTAACAAACAAGACGCACCGAGAAAGTCTTGCCAAAAACGCTGTTTATTTACTATAACTATCGTTTTTTTTTTATGGACGAAGGCGGCAGACGATCATACAGTCCACCTGATGGTAAGTGAATACTGTCGCCCATAGACATCAGCGATACATGCCAACATTAGTCCAAAATGATAAACGTTGGCACGCCCCCGGATGCGCTGCCTACCTTTGGAGATATAGGAACGGATTGGGAGAAATTGTTGGGAAAATGGGGAGGAATAGGATGGCAATGGGCGACAGCACATCTCACTCATTACCAAAACACGTACGTACATTAGGGAAATAAGATAAAGTGGGAAATGCACTACATTTCAATGTAGTCTTCTGTGAGAGAGGGTTAACGTGGCCAGTCGAGTGCGCCCAGCGGCTGTAGAATTGCAGCGTGCACTCTCTCCCTCGCACTCTTTCTTAAAGTACGAGTACTTTAACTAACTTAAGCAATCATCGACAACAACATTATCAAGTGTACATCAGCCAAACTGTACAGACAATGTTATTTTATTTATTGCAAATTTATAGCGAGAAATAAGCTAGAAATAGGTTTCAACTTCAGTGGTTAGAGAAAATGAAGAAGTGATAAATAACGGATGACAAATTACATGGTTGGTAGAAGTACTGAACACAGAGACAGACGTCCTTGACACAGAGGCCGTATTTTATATGGGTACTACATATGTATATCTTTGGGATGACAGAAGGTGTATGTATATCATTTAACCCTCTGCCAGCGTTTCAATCCACGTGATCCAATTGATTACGCTAAAAATAAACCGAAATTAGAGCATATCCCTCAATTTTCTCTTAAAGCTTTCAGCTTTCTACTTTAGAGTGTATAAAATTAAATTGATATATTACTCAATGGTGTCCTTTATATAAATGATTTACATTTCATTTCATGTTTATATTAATTGTATATTTTTTATAAAAAGTACCTACGTAAATATATAAATAGTATCTAAGTATTGTACAGTCCCGTAACAGCCGCTGCGCGAACTCTACAAGTATGAACATGCTAACCTGACTGAAACACGACATGCAATTACGTCACTGAAAACAGAAAGGGACCCATTTCCGTAACAGGTATCGCATCTATTCTGCTCTGTGATTGCGTTTTAGACGAAAACCAAATTATAAGTAGAACAAAAAATAATTACTCAAAAGGCGTAAAGTGCCTTTCATTGTTTAATAATTCAATTCAAAATTGCTCTGTGAACAAACAGCGTATTTCCGCTTCTGACAAAACTCTTTTCTTTTGTTGTTCCACCGTTCCTTTGTTTAATAAATAAAAAAGCTGAGCGCAGGAATCACAAACAAATGCAAACAGACGTGACACAGAGTGAATTGCCGGTATTATAGTGTATGAGCTCTAAACAAAGATCACCTGTAAACGAGACAATGAGATGGCAATGATTCGGTATAAAATAAACGACTTTGTTTATTTGTATATCTATCTGATACAAATTGCGCTAAAAACAATGTGGGTTGTGCCAAAAGGATTTAAAAGTTATTGAAAGTCATGTTTCCATTTCATCCATTAGGTAACGGTTACCTTACACGGTATAGTACGATTACGGAAACAGCCCTTTATCGTCCATTGTTGGATAGGAGCCTCCTCATGCATGTTCTCTTGTGTGTAAGGGCTTTAAAACTCCACGCTGGGCAAACGGGTTGGCGAGTCTACTCTTATAGAGGTGGTGTAGTTTCTCAAGGCTTATGGTGGCGGCTTTGTTATCCCTTCCTTTTACGACATTCATGGGAAGCGATGGCACATTACCATTTAATTAAAAAAAAATTATAATCTCGCGATGTAAAGAACGGGTTCTATTCTTTACATCGATTCTCGAAGGAGAATAAATAAATTATTTGAGTTATTTCAACAATATATTTACATATTAGTAAAATAGATTATAGGTTATTTGAGCGCGGAAATTGATGCTTTGCATAAAAGATAATCTGTCATCTTAGAAGTTATCTAAATAAGATTGAAAAACATATTTATCCCTGATATACGTATTGTACAGCGAGTTCAATGGTTTCGTAGCATCTCTTTTACAGATTGTTTTTATTTATTATGGTGAGGTATCTTTCTTCTACAATTTGTCCATTTTTGCTTTGGTCTGCCTTTTTTGTCTTCTTTGCTGTAGGTTTCATTTCATAACGTTTTGCTCCCCATGGTCCAGGCATTCTCTTCACACGTTCTGCCTTGTTAATAAAGAAACTTTATTAATTCCATTTTAATTATATCTGTCTCTTTTGGTTCGAGTGAGAAAGATCTCCAGTTTGCTACGTTTTTTGATTTCTCGCCGATCTTTTCAATGTTTTTTGTGAGCACTACACAGAACGTAGGGCGATTGTTGTAGCACTCGGTGCGGGTCAAAATATGTAAAACATTGACCAACCGAGCGTTCGCACAATTACAAACTTATTTTGCGTTCTCCAACGAGTTATTGCAGTGACTGTAACGTTTGTATTCGTTACTCTAACTGAAAGAACGGGTTTGTTCTAGAATAGAATAGAATATAATTATATTGTACTATGTATTTCGTTCTAAAACAAAATACATAGTACAATGAGAATAGTTTATAATTATTGACATAATCTGCAACTGAATAAAGTGCAGTGGTAACGAAAAAGTCCCTGAATTAGCATAATGTTGAGGCCTCCTCCGGCAGACCACAACTCTATTTTTAGATGGGGCCTGTGTTTGTACATCAAGTAATTTTAACTACAAAATAATAGATGGGACGGTGCTATTCTCATGCGGATCGACACCATATATTATATAAATAAATAAATAAATAAATATATATATATTAATGTGTTCCAAAAAATCCAAAGTAATTGTACGGAAAAGTCTATTTATTTTGCTGAACAAAATTTTAAATTCAATATTAAGGTTCGATTTGATTGCAGCTCCACTTATTTTTAAAAATAAAATGATGTCTCCATTAAGTGAAACTTCCTATCTGCAATATTTAAAGTACTTCCCCTTCATGTTGTATCGAAATAGGACGCTCTGTATATGCTTCCGAGGTACACGAAATAGAGAGCAATGACTTGTTCTTGTAACTTGTAACAGCCCGTAACGTCCTACTGGTGGGCACGGGCCTCCCACGTGGGCCCAGTGCGATACACTGGATACACATACATACATACAGGCAGTCCTCATTTTTACGTCATGTTAGGTACCAGTGATTAGTGACCAAAAATGAAATGACGTAAAATGAGACACATTTTTCCATACATTCAATGAAAATGAAAATGATGAAAATGACATGTTAAAGAAATATATTACACATTCATACACAGGAATATGACAATTATGTTTTTTTGTGAAGAAGTCCTCTAAACGCATTTGTTTCGCTTCTTTCTTTCTATTTTCGTGAATTTCTCTGTAACATTTATAGGCGACAGAAATGTTATTATTAACTTCAAAACTTCTTTCAAAGTTGGGATCATTTGCTTCAAATGATTTGCATTGCAGCTTGGATGTGATTAAAAGTTTCGATTATTTTTTTTAAAGTTAATTAATTTAAAGTTTTTTAAAGTTAACCGTCAACCCCCGCTCTACTATTTAGTAATATTCTACTTTTTCTACACACACCGAATATTTCGTAGACAAAATTATTGCAGAACATGACCACTCCGTATTGAGATAACCGACTTACCACCCTGATTTTAATCCGATAGAAAATATATGATCACAACTTAAAGGTTACGTTGCTAAAAAGAATGTTGACATGAATAAGCATCAGAAATTTGTTATTGGAAAAAGAAAAAAATAATGGCATAGATGAATGATAAAACGTTTGTGAAGAGGCCATAAATTGTTAAAACGAATACAGCAATGAAGACGCTTTTGAAAATCACATTGATAGTTTTTTTAATAAATGCTAATGAAAGTTTTGAGGCTGTGTCAGAAAACAATGAAAGCGGAAGTGAAATAGACGTACAGTAGGTATTGAAAATGTTATTTTAAATAGAAATACCTTTTTACCCGCGGCTTCGCCCGCAAGTTTCAAGTTAATACAACCATAAAATTTTGATACCCCTGTTTAATTATTTATTTTAAATGAGAAATCGATATGCTAAATTTCATGTCTCTAACTTAAATAGCTCTTGAGATACACGCATTGCATAAAAAAATCTTCGGCCCCCTTTCCCCCTCTTCACAATAAAATTTCTAAAAATCCTTCCTTACTGGATATGTTATTTCATAAAATCTATCTACTGTACAAATTTCATGTTTCTATCTTCAGCGGTTTCGGGTCGGCGATGATGAATCAGTCAGTCAGTCAGTCAAGTCATCTCTTTTATATGTATAGATATTGTCCTAGTTTAAAATTAATTAAACTAATAAAATTATTTTGCAATAATTTAAAGAAGCGCCTTGTTAAAAAAAAAGAAATATCATTTTAACAAAGTCAGCTTTTTATTAAAGTAATATATTCCAAAAATCCATCTACGAGTATATATCACTCACGAACACACAAAGAATGGAAATTCACGCTATAAATGATTTACTATTACGAGTAAGTACTCGTATTAGATTTCATTATCAACGCAAATTTTCATGTTTAGTTTGAATTTAGAATATTGATTCTATGAACTTTTAAAAACTTTACTTATTCACAATCAACGATAATAAGTAACACGTGTGGCACATTCAGAACTTTATTGCAGTTAGCATAAAGTATTTATTCCATAATTTAAACAGGGTTTTCAAGATTTTTCATTCATTTAGTACGCGTTCTTGAATAAACGACGAGACTGATGTCTCGTCTCATTACACGAAGTCTTTTTCATATTCTCCCATGGTGTACTCTAGATATGTTTTTTCTTGAGCCTGCGGGTTTTCTCACGACATTTCCCTCACAGCCGAACATTTTTTTTAAAATCCGTACTTAAGAAGGAACTCAGTGGTACAAGCCGATCACACGAATATGAGTCGAGTACGGATAGATAGTCGAGCAGTGACTACCTGCAACAAAATCAGCCTAGTATATCTCTAACTAAGCGCATATTAAGAGACTAGAGATCTCGATACAGTTCACATGACATGTTTTTACGAGTATAATCAGCGACAATGTTTATTGCAGAGGCACCAGAGTGGGGCCCGAAGCTGGTATCAGATCGGTCGTGGTACGGGGTGGGCTCCAGCCTGCGCGCCACCTGCGTCTCGCCGCACGCCCAACCGCCCGCCAACCTTACATTCGCGCTTAATGGCCGAGAGGTATCAAACTGTCCATAATATTTATTTTAAGATAGGGGTACGCCGCTGATTGTGAGATAGATGTGACTGCAGCCTTAAAGTCCATTAGCATAGATTTATAATAGATAGCATAGATAATAATCATATTGAATATATATAGAATAAAGTAAGATAATAATAAGAAAAAAATAAAGATAAGTACAGAATAACTTCATTCTACGCCTATCATGAGGCCTCTTTTGCAATGATAAATTCATGGCGAAAGAGTAGAACGATATTATACTTTTTCATAAGACTAAGACGACACATGACTAAGTTTTTCGTATTTTCATATCTTTACGCTTCTTGAAATTGTAGGGTGTATTTTTTCTTTTAAGCTCTTCGCATTTTCAGACATATTTTTTATTAAAGGTTTAAAGGCAGATTTTAACCTTTTTTATTCCGCTTAACGTTTCAATTGGTCATCAGTCAGATCATAGCCATGATTGGTGTAACCGAACCATAATACTACATTAATATATTAATTAATACAAGGAGAAAAAAAACTCTTTGCAATTTCAAGAAGCATAAAGATACCGAATACCGAAACCTTGGTCATGTGATGAAAAAGTATGAGACCTTTCAGTAATAAATCCATGGCAGACGGAGGACTGATAAACGCAGAATAAAGATATTCCATATCTTTATTAAAGCCAAAAATATTGAAAAATATTTTTTTTATAGAAAAAAAGGCGGCAGACGAGCATACAGTCCACCTGATAGTTAGTGGATACTGTCATCCATAGACATCCGCGATATATGCCAACATCAGTCCAGAATGATAAACGTTGGCACGCCCCCGGATGCGCTGCCCACCTTTGCAGATTAAGGAATGGATTGGGAGAAAGAGTTAGGAAAATGGGGAGGGATAGGATGGAATATATGCCAAAGGTACCAACAATAAAGAGCATTGTTACCACCAGCAGTGTAAAAAGTTGAGATCTTCATAATAATCTCCAACCTCACCTTCATTCGGAGATGGCTTATTAATAAAACATCTTACAATATTACGCTTACAATATTATATATAAAAAACATATAGGTACGTATGCTATTTTTGATGATTAGTATGATCAAAAATTGCATTGTTTCCAACTGTACACACTTCCTTATAATGTAACTTTATCCTGTTTCCCCAATGTGTGTACGTGTTTCGATAATGAGTTAGATATGCCGGGTCCCATTCTAATCCCATCCTATCCTTCTCCATTTTCCCAACAATTTCTCCCAATCCATTCCTATATCTCCAAAGGTAGGCACGCATTCGGGTGCGTGCCAACATTTATCATTCTGGACTGATGTTGGCATGTATCGCGGATGTCTATGGACAACAGTATCCACTTACCATCGGTGGATTGTATGCTCGCCTGTCGCCTTTTTTCTATAAAACAAACATACTTTTTAAGCAACTAGGTAAATGTTTTTTAAATTCAACGTCTACCCAAACCTGATGTAACATACTTTTAAATCAATGACGTGCAGTTTAGAAGCACTTTTATCTTAATTAAGCATGTTTTTTCTAACGTCTATATAAGTGTCATTGGTAGCAACTGCTAGGTAGTATCTTTTATTTTTGTGTACAAAAAGCACGTGTAAACAACGCTCAAAAATAATTACCAAAGGAACCATCAATCTTGAACATCATATAACATTGATTTAGGTTCTAGTAGTTTGAAGTTATCTAGCAACTTCTTTTTTATTATAATAATCTGATGATTTAGACATGTTTGATATTTAATACTCGTGTATAAATATCAAACATAAATTATACTCGATTACTCGCTTATACATATATATTATAGTCGTGTTTGGGAAACAATTCTTGTTTCACCACGAAAAATATTTAAACTTTCAATAGGAAGCATACTGTTTGAACTGGACTGTATTTCGCAATTACAAGCATTTTTATTTCAAATTTTCAACGCCATAGAATGAAAATTGTTGTTTTTTCATTTGTTCAATAAATAACCCACTGACATATGATGAGGCTTCAGAACGTCATCGTTTATTTATAAAACATTTCAATATCATTGTTTTGCCAATAGCACAACACCGAGCTAGATTTTACATACTGTTTGTTGAGAAAACAACCTTGTTAATTATTAACTTTGCAATAACACAGAGCAAAGCGCTTTCATTTACATGAAAATTGTTATTTATAATCGTATCGTTGAACCCAAATGTTGATGAAAAGGATAAGTGGTACATCAGCAAATGTTGTTACCAAGGAAAAGGACCTTTGATATTATGTGTATAATTATTTTTATATTAACATGCCACACCAATTAACATCATTACCGAGGTAAAACACAGACATTTTTTGTCTATTCTGTGTGTTTAGTTTACATACCTGTAACTTTCGTTATCAAATCTTTTACTCTTATATGCGTTAATACAACAATACGATACAACAATATACGATTGAAAAACTACAATACTAGTGAAAAACAATAGGATGAAAACAATGTTTTTTTCATTGACTGTCGCAATTGTCACACTTTCTAGAGATTTAACGTTTTATTTGTATGTAAACGCATTGCTATATCAAACGCAAAATCTATTAAATTATTTCTGCATTTCGGTTGCAATAGTTAGACAGATAACAGTCTTTATTGCACACTAAAACTAAATAAGACAGTAACATATGAAACTCACAAAAGGCGGTCTTATAGCTATTAGCGATCTCTGCCAGACAACCTTTGGGTAGAGGAAATACAATAATTTTAATCACAGATAGATAGATAGCGTACAGTTTACATGAATTACATATAATACACATACACATGTAAATAACATATACATACATACACATACACACAATATACAATCTATTATATGTCAGTAACTGAAGGAAAGTTACAAAATAATTATTAGTAGGTTAACTTTTAAGTAAGTTAGTAAATTCTAAGTAAGTTAGTAGTTAACGTTTAGTAAGAAAGTTGACAATACTTATGTATAATTGTATAACGATAATTAATGACAGAAAACAACACCTCAGGTTAAAACACGACCTTATCATTATAATAGCCGTAAACATGCCAAGAATGTTACGCGAGGCTATTGAAATCAAGAAACACCCAAATTTCAATAGAGAAGATGGTTGGCAAGTACCACCGGCTTGGGATCCAGTCATTAAATTAATTAAATCCCAAGGCCAACGCAATACTGCAAGACCTCTGGACACCGTGAGTGAATACTGTGTGCATAGGGAATGTTATGATTAAAAAATCCAGACGGTAGTTCAAAAAATTTCAGACGGTAGTCCAAATAATTTCTTAATAACTCAAGTGACAAATAAAATCAATTAGTCACCCCGTGACCACGTCCACTGCAAAGTGTTCGAAACGTCGGGATATAAATAATGTCAAATATACGCGATTTAAACCGTTCAAAGTTGTTTAATTGCTATGTATAGTAATCGCGAAAACCTAAGAAAATATTATGCTTTACTTGCCTCGGAATGGGATAAAAATAGTGAAATTCCGAGTTAACTTATTATTCAGCTTAAATTAAAGTCAGTAGGTGAGTCGAGTGGATATTAGGAGCACTGACGAGATGCACTAACATTTACACAGGGGTATCTTTTACGTACACTGTCAGATGAGCCGTATAAAGCGAGGGCGTATCGTAATAGCATTGTATCGTCTTACGTCACCCTCTCTTATATACCAGGCTCTAAAGGGATCTATCTATAGTGCATTATGAGAACCAACCCTGGAGTATATGGACGGTAGTTACTCCCGAACCTTATGACTCTTGGACACGCCATATTTCTGTAGACATACGAACTATTCCTTGGGGAGAGTATTGGCAGGAGCCAAAAATTACAACCATTTGTATCTTTCATAGAGAAAAATAGAGCGATCAACAACTTATCTTAAGTCGATAGAGTAATCATAATTTAGCAACTTAACGATATCGTGTTAACATTGAATCACCAAAAACCTATATAGTTAAAATTCAACGATAATTTACTTTCGAATACGTTTTTTGTAGGTACTACCTAACTGTAGCGATTTCTATAAAGAGGTTTAGGAGGAACATTATTACAGCATTATTACAGCCAATTCGTTACACGTCCTTATAAATTTTCGTTACTAACCGTCTCACTACCACATATTTATTTGATAGAATATTGTATCTTTTTTTCAAATATCACGCAAGTTGATGACCCCAATCTAGAGAAATCCCTTCGAAATCGCTCCTAGCTGAGTAAACTGACTCAGAAGTACGAAGCCCTTTATATGCAAACGGAGTTGGCATTTTGCCGATTTTTTTCCAATTGAACCTCACTGAAGAAAGTCTTTGAACTTGATTTGGAAAAGGAAATGTTGAGGAAGTGCTCTCTCCATATATATTTTTCTCTCCATGATTCTCTTTGTATTTCTAAGACGAAAATAAATACAAAACTTTCTATGAGTATTCTTGATACATACTTTAGTTACTTTTTGCATAGATTATATTTATGTTTTACTTATAAATGTATGAAACCAGCGTATTGACTTATACATATTTTTAGCTTCCACTAATGCCATTTGATAATGAATAAGTAAATTGTTTCGGAAAATTCAGTGCTTTTAGTAGACTTTCTTTAATTTCCCTTATTGGGACCTTGGTTTTACACTTGTATTACCTGTAAAGGTAACAAATGTATTTGATAAACCCATGTATTAAACGGGTTATTCACGGTTTCTATTTATTTTATAATCAATATTTCGAGGAGTTTTGCCGTGGCCAAAGTTCACTGAAACGAAATATCGACATATCGTTTACATAATAACAGTTATGTTCAATCACGATAGCAAAAGTTAAGAGTATTTAATAATATTGTCAATATTGGTATAACCATTCTAACGTTAATTAACTCTATGGACTTGCATAAAATATGGATGTGTCACATTCAGTTTCCATTTAAACTAAAATGTTATCGTTGGAATGGTAAGTGTCTATCTACCGGACAGCGAGAACGGGTACACTGGAGAACAATAGGATTGTACTTGCTTCACTTTGACGTCGACGTTGTTTTTGTCCGCTGCCTGCACCCTTGCGTAGGCGAGTTCATTAATCACAAAGCAGACATACCGAGTTAGATAAGCTTTTAGCGAGCCCCTTTATCTATCGCCGATCACTTCTGCGGTATTTCGCAAAGTTTCATTACAACAATTATCACTTAATAAATAATTAAACTTTTTATCGCAGATCGACATGGAGTCGTTCGGCCACGAGTTACCGGATTGGTTCAAGTGGGATCCGCCCCCGAAACCAGAGACGACGACGACGCTACAGCCAGATGACGACATTAGCTTCAACGTATTTCACGACGACAGTAATATTCAGTACTTAGACGAGTCCTACATAAACCTTCACAAGGAGGAGATTAGACGGCCTCCTAAAGAATTGAAACCGGTGTTTGAGAGGACGGGGCCCGACAACAGGCTGCCTTCGGTCGGCGGCGTGTCGTTCGTGGTACGCAGCGCGGCGTTCGAGCGCGGCACGCTGCGGTTGACCTGCATAGCGAGCATATACAACCTGTACGCTGCGCGCTCCGAACTAATTTTCGATATGGAGCAGCCAGAAGTAGCTTCTGTGTTAGGAGTCCGCAACAGTGCCGTAGGTATGTATAATCGATACTATTAAAGATCAGAAAGAACAAGTTTTATTTGTATGCTGTAAAAGCACTGCGATGTGGGCATATATGGAGAAAGGGTGAGTCATCGAGCGTCAGAGGTCCTATTTTTTAAAGGCACACACAGAGCCTGATTCGTCCTTCTAATAATATCTAAGATCGCGTTTCATATTTGAGTATTAAAATCATCAATAATAATATTTTTTTCAATAAGTTGTGTTGTAATAATCAATATAATTTCATATTCCTTACATCATTTTTTTTATAGTGAAGTAGGCGGATGAGCAAGCGGTCCCACGTGATGGTAAGTGCTACCGCCGCGTGTAGTAAGTGTTACGTGGACACCTGCAAGGTCGGCGGCGCACTCACATATCCCCTGGGGGTATGCGGGAGCACCGCCGACCTTGCAAAATCATAGTCACAGCTTTCTTGAAGAACACAATATACAATCATGTTATGTACCTATATTCTTTTCAAAATAAGACCACGGATGTGGGTGTTGTTGTAAAATACAAAATAACTATAACTATAGGGATCGTCAAGACGAAAGATCTTGTGGATAATCTCCGATATAGAAACCAGTGCGGTCTGTTTCGGCTACCAGACTGCGCGTATGTTAAATTTTATGAAGTAAAAGTTCATTTTTATGTTAAGACAGTGACACTATTGGCAGTCGTTGCGTTCGCGCTCATGACCATGTCGGTGTCATTGGGCCCAAACCTACGCTGACATTGTAATGTCATCGATCTGAAACTTCTTTGACGCAGGTCGTATGTTAAATTTTATGAAGTAAAAGTTCATTTTTATGTTAAAGCTGTGACACTTTTGGCAGTCATTGCGTTCGCGCTCATGACCATGTCGGTGTCATTGGGCCCAAACCTACGCTGACATGGTAATGTCATCGGTCTGAAACTTCCTTGACGCAGTATATTTTACGAATTGATAGAATACAATACAAATACAAAATATAAAAGCAGATGAATTGCAAACACATTGTCAACAACACAATGGAATTCACTTAGCATTTCATAAACCATGCTTATAGATTGTTCAGTACCAATTCAATTTAGATATGAATGTATAAAAGCCTTATGATTTATATTAATCGTTTTAAGGTTTCCTACATTAAATTAATGTATGTGTGAGATGCTATCAGGTGCACGCACTTGGATACCTGTTCGGTTCGACAGTTAACACGTCGGCAGTTGTTGTGGTTTGCGCGGTTCGATCGCTCGCTCCCCTATCTTTGAGCGCAATATACCTGAGTGTGGACATAAATCTCGCTCCAAAACCGCTTCGTCTGAAGACACCTTTAAGCATATAAATTGAGAAACATAAATTACTGTGTGGGCCACAAAATATTTTAAGTTCTTTCATGTTCTCTGTTTTTGTTTCAGATCCTATTCTTTTCGTCACTTGGCGAATGCTAACAGCCCTTGTGCCCTTTTTATACAACATCCGGTAGTTTATCTAAGCATTTTAATTTTTAAGTACAAAGAATTTAGATTAGTGACCACCTGGATAATTTAAGATAATATTGGATTCTCATTCTGTACAAAATTCATTAAACATATCCAAATTCGTTTATTAGAAAACCAACAATTTATCCTTGTTCATTTGAAGATTTTGCGTATGTAAATATGTAATTTAATATTTTTATATTAGTCTTAGGTCAAAATGGCCAAAATTTAAAATAAGATAAACATGATGTGTATAGTTGGATTGTGAGTTTATTGAATGAAAAAATAGGTACCTATTTAAACATTATAGTAAATAACATGTGATAAGTATAGATACTTTATTTATAGAAAAAAATGTATTAAAAAAACAGTTTGTGCTGAAACATCTAGCGTCTATTCTCTTTTGTAGGTATTACTTTACTTACATTTTCTTTAGAACGAATAGTAGCTAGTGCAAAACTTGCAAAAGACTGATGAAATACTGTGTATTTATCGCTGTTTCTGATTTATTTAAGAAACTATGATGTAAAACATTTCCTATATCCTTGTTACCTTACAGTAGGCGACCATTAACTTTGTTGTTTCTTATTAAATTAAACTATTTGTATGAAGAATTTATGGTAAAAAATATGTTGAATCACGAAATTATTTCTATCTAGACACAAAAACAAATTGTTGCATTTGTATATAATACGATTAATATATATGGAAATAAAAATGTACATTTTAATTAAATACATAGAATAAACATATGTTGGGATTCATACATTTTGTTTGCTTAACTGTATTTACTACCTAACCTCTGAAACAAATGGCAAATTACAAATCCGATATTGTTAAACTCATTAACTAATTAGTCTTGCATATCCGTATGTACTTTTACTCCTAAAGGTAATTAATAAAGTAACTACTTTTTAATTAATAAAGTATAATAAACCACCACAACGAATTCGAATATAAATTTATAATCTAATCTTAAAGTGGTATCGTATAGATATTCACGATTTCTTACAAAAATAACTACATAATTTCGCCTTGGAAGAGTTCCACCTAAGCCTCAATCAATCATAGCGGGAGATTGAGTCCACAATAAACAGTAGAAAATCCCGCCATTATCCTTATGGAGAAAATCATTTATTGAGCAGTTACATTGTCGAAGCCAATGGATTACCCAACTTCGAATCAAGCGTGACGTATTACTTTTACCTACTTTGAGTGCGCCTAAACATTTTCTTCATTGTGAAACTTTTCTATACTGTAGAGACCGAATCGATCATAATTTCAATATTGAATCTGAAGCTCTTTTTCGTGAAAAGGTAAATGGATTAATATTTGTTATTAAATCTTCGAATTCAGTAAATGGAATCACAAATACTTTGCATAATACGAGTATATATTAAAATACACTTCATATAATCCATAAAATGATCTACGCCAGCCTTTGAAATGTACACATGTTTATGTACGATGAAAATATTTTATATTTTAAAAACAGTTTTACTAAAAATACAATAGAACAACAGTTCACGGTCTAGCTATCCCAGACTGCTTCGAGCGTTTTATTGTTGGACTAATTCTCGTATTTATATCGAATTTGTGTGTGTATCCAATAGTTTAGCAACTATACGTATAAATATAAATTCTATTATACACGGCAAAGCCCCGCGGTCGGGTGGGCTTACAACAAAGCTAACAATTTATTTTCCATTAATTCCCATTGTCGCCGACCGCTGCGGCCACGCAAAACCAATAACAATCTGTTACATTTTACAGTACTGAGGCTTTCTTCAACGACACTATTGTCTCGCTATTCCTTACGCGATCGCTCTTTTATTTAGTCAGTCGCGCTGATTGGTTGGAATTCATCACACCGCGATAGACCTGTCCATTGATTTCTTCGCTCGACTTGCTTGCTCGTTGAATTCCTATTAACTGTAATTTGACATCGCTTTTTTAAAAATGTCTTAATATTTTAATAACTTAAATAATGTTGGTCGGCTATTATCGTATTCCGCAATAATTTTAGTGTGTTTGAGTAAAAAACGAAACAAAAATTCAAACAGTTCATTACCTTATATTGTAAACACTCTATTTTTTATATTATCTATATTGTTTTTCCGTTCGGTTACGGTCGAAAATAGGAGATAGCCGATCGGCATTATTTAATTAACAGTATTATAAATTCTTTATTAATAATATGAATGAACGCTCTTAAGTTTCTGGGGGTCGTAACATTGTTAGAAAGGAGAATGCCCATTAGGCCCCTAATTTTACGATGGAGTATAGTGGGGTAACTATAATATAAATTCGAATAACAGCTTAAGGGAATCTGTAAGAAAGATTTAGGCAATTTGGTTGTGGGGATAATATTTCATTAATATTGTTAATAATTGTATTGTCATGTCCGACAACAGACAAAAATATCCTACTTTCTTGACTTTAACTACAGATTATAAAGACTTTTACGAAGGACTATTGTAACGAATCTATAATATAAATTTGATTCATGTTTTTAAGGGAACTTGTAGGAAAGATTTATACAATTTGGTTGTAGAGCTAATATTTAATTAGTTATGTTAGTAATTGTATTGACACAGATTATAAAAACTTATGGCTTTGAGTCTAAAGTCACATTTACGAATCTTGTTTAAAGATTATTGTACTCGTATTTTGATAAAAAATATTTTACAATGTTGAATAAAAACGTTACTCGTTTTGTAAGTATTTAATTATATCTTGCTTATGTGAATTATATTTAAATTCGATTTTTCCTATTACATAAAAACATAAACTAAATGGCGTACTTTGTAAATGTTTTAACGTTGTCAAAACAAAAAAATGAGAAACCTGAATTCTAAAAACCTGACCTAAAAATCCTTAATTCCTATAGAATTTTCTGCGTCATTCCACAATGGATTAAAAAAATATTTGTATATATTGAAGTTACGCAAATAGTTCATATCTACATATTATGAAAATTTTAACATTATACGAAATTTTCGAAAAGGGGCCTAAGCTCCATACTTTCGTGGGCATTCTCCTTTTAAAAGATTTTGTTTCCAATCACCTGCCTCGGGTGGGTCATAAGGGTCACCGAGTTTAAAATTAACAGAATAGTGGGTCGTTAATGTAAAATAAATACAGTCTTAAAAGCAAAGTTGAAGTTTGTCCGGGGGCGCGTACTAAAAGGCAGCCGTGTGGTTTGTACCCAACCAACGCTCACTAATGGATAATGGGTGTATAGTGTTGTTGGATCTATCCGTAAATAGGTCAGCAAATCCAACTTGGTGGAACTAAACGATTAATTACAGTAACATTTACCACTAAGCATTTAGTGCCGCAGCTAACAAAAGGAAACACATTACATTAGTTAAACAACAAAGTAACAGCTACGAATCTCATCTCTGTATTTATACAAAAGATAAAGACTTTTATCTGTATGTAACTACAATTCTGCTGAACAGATTTTGACAGAATTATCAACAATGGATAACCTAACTTATCCAACAATGGATAGGGTTTATTATAGAAGTTATGTTTTATCAAAATTTATTGGAGTTAGGTGGCGGCATCAAGAAGGCTTCATATTTAAGTGTCAACATCAATCATTGTTGACAGGAGTTGGCATAAGATGCGAATGTATATGGGTGACAATATCGGCTTTCCATTGTACCGACTGTCTACTTAATGGCAACGGTAGTAAAAGATGTACACGAATTATGTGCACAATGAAATGTTTCTTCATACTTCAATATTTTATAAGTTAATATTTTAACAATTTTATATTAAATTCTATCATGCTTAAATTAAATGAAAATTAATTCAATTAAATTCTATCAGTCTATTGGGGCCACTAAAACAAAAAAAACAATTAAATATTAAAAGTTATACGATAGGTCAAACTAAAAGTTCTCAGTTACTGTCCAATACGATAGGAAAAAAACTCGAATTTTGAAAATGGAAATCTGCTTGTTAAACGCCATTAAATTTCCAAAGTTATCATTTGTTTTTTATTTCTGGCGGCAAGTTGAAAATAAAGTGTTTGCGCAAAAATGAATTTAACAAGAGAACATTTTCGTTCAATGATTTTTTATGACATTCCTTGCGGACTAAACCAGAAACAAAGTTATAAAGACTTAAATTAGCATTTAGTGATTAAGCCCCATCCAGTGCCACTGTTTGTAATTGTTTCAGTGAATTTAAACTTGGCCGTACCCACTTCAGTGAAGATGTTAGCGACGGCGGAGACAGAGGAAAACATCAAAACTCGTGCGGCTTATGATTGAAGCAGACAAACTAACGACATATCAGCAGATACGGGTATCATTAGATATTGGCATGAGTCAAGTTCAATCTATTTTACACGATCACCTATGGGTAAGGAAGCTTTGCGCTAGGTGGATTCCTAACAATTTAAACGATACTCATAAACACTGCCGTGTAAAGTGTTGTCTCTAAATGCTTGAAAAAATCGACAATGGTCAATCAAATACTGTTTCTGATATAGTAAGAGGTGATGAAAGCTGGATCTACTACTAGGGGTCTAAAACTAAGAGGCAATCTTTGCAGTGGGTCTTTCCTTTGAAGGGTTGCTGACGAAAGTGAAGAAAGGGCGGAGATGATGCCTTCTTCTTTGGCAGATCGGCCCACTTTGCTACTATAATTTAAGAAAATAAAAGAACAATAACTGCGGACTGGTATGTATACAGCTGATTGGTTTCTGTTTTGTAAAAATTGAAAGAATGTCGCCCACGAAGCAGAATGATTCTTCATCACGACAATGCCCCAGCTCACTCCGCTAGGCAAACGAACCAGTTTTTGAGTACTGTAAATGTAGAGTTAACCGGTCATCCGCCATACAGTCCCGACCTTGCGCACTGTGATTTTTATTTATTCTCTAAAATTAAGGATAAGGTCAGAAGAATACGTTTTATAATTGCAGAAGAGGCAGCAACGGCCTTCCAAATGGCTGTTGAAGAGGTGCCTAAAAGAGGATGGGCAGAATGCTTCACGCAATGTTTTCATCGCATGAAAAAGTGTTTCGATTGTCGCGGAGAATACTTCGAAAAGCAATGAAACAACTTCCATCTTTATATCCGATACCATTTATGAGATTCTAAAAACTTTCAGTGTCACCCACGTATACTCAAATATAACATCCACTCATACTCGTAGTTTAGAATCAGACGAATATTTTTTTTAATATCGGAGGCGTCATTAACTTAATAAACGACTTCAGATTTTATAACAAGGTCACGGTCATACGTGCTAAAAGCTAGAACGTTCTTTTAAATTAATCATGGAAATTGTGGCATTTTGCTTCGTATTTCTAAATTAAATCTTGAGCACTTAAACCGACCTCAGAGCCCACTCGATACCTATTCAAGAGTGAGTGCTCCTTAAAGCGAAAGAAAATCCTCAAAAGAATTAATCTGTGTTTCGCTGAGAATTTTTGAGTTGATTCACATTTGAACCTTTTTTATTTCATTCTTCCTGATTTAAATTCTTACACTGCTCGCTAAAATTTATGATTGATTTATTGTGTTTTCAACAAATTGCGAATATTGCAAAAATAAATCTTTTTCGCTTTAATATACGGGCACGGTCCGAGGTAAAATAATAAAATCGATGGCAACAATATTAGCGGCCTGTGGATATGACATGAAATATTGGCATTTTTCTGTCAATAGGCAGTTACGCGGTGCCAGTGTACAGAGACTAGAGAATTTGAGTGATACGTATATGTCGAAGACACGCGAATCCCTCACGCGACCCCACACTAGTCACAATATGTGACTCACAAAGCACCCGACGACAATGCCACAATATCCTATTTTTCGTTTTACTTATACAAGTAGCTAGCTACGTACCTACTATATACACACAAATGTGAATGTTTAGCATTGTGACTGAATCCTTTATCGAAATGTTTTTGTTAATCAATGTCAATGCAATGTCAACTTCATAAGTCTATGATACATCATTTACCTATACCGGTTCAATAGGTTCAATAGGTTTATCGTTGCTGCCGTTCTGTTAAATATAATCTAAAAATAGAACTATTTAAGCATACATAATAAATGATTCAATGTATTGGACAAACATAATTTAACAAGTCGTTATTGTAAGTTTTGTTTTTTGTGAAAGTGTGTTATAATATCTGAATCCTTACGGTAGATTATTAGACCCACGTAGTAGAGAACCTCTATCAGCAGTATTTAATAAGGAAAGGCCAAGCATCTTACATGCATATACTGTACCTAACTACCACAAACACACATTCAAAGTTCATTACATTACGTTGTAACCACTCTATTTTATAATATGTAGTCTATCAGCATTCGGTCACAGTCGGAAATACGAAGATGGCCGACCGGCATTATTTAATTAAGAGTACTACTGTTAGGGATTGTAGTACTGTGTAGTGTTGGACGGTTTTTGAATAACAATATCCCATATCTCCCTTTGGGTGTCGTAAAAGACCAAAGCAGCTACTAAAAGTCCTGACGAACTACACCACCTATAAAAGAGTGGACTCACCAAACCATCCGTGGCTTAGGTGGCAACTGGCCCGCTCAAAAACTGGGCTGCGGGCCAGTTTACGACTTTCTGAAATTGCTGGTGGTACTACTGTAAGGAAAATCTTCCATCTAGTAGTTGGATGGAAGCTGCGAATATCTCCTCACAAAGTAGATACTCGTACATGTATAATTTTCGCTCATAAAATCTAGTTCTTACTATATTGTTCGTTTACAAAAGTACTTCGAGATAAATTAGATCAATGTGTATAGTTGGGTACAGGGAGCATGGACAGACAGAGTATCTTATTAGAATTACGAATTTAGTTTCGGCCTACAAACTGTCGACAGATGTCAGCACAAGCTACGAAAATACATAGTTAAGAACCATTTATTACAGGTTCCTACTAATTTTATGTGTTTTTTAAGTGTCTTAGCTTTACTAAGTAGGTTTCGAACGTGTAACACGTTTGTGTTACATCGATATTTTGCCTAGTACTCATAGAAAAACAGTTTGTGATCACCAGGCTTTCTGTGAACTAGAAAAACGTATGTTAGGGTGCTGACGCAAACATCGTACAAACACAAAGAAATAACGTACAAGCATCGTACTGTCTTACACAAGGAGAGTTTCTCGATACAGAGCCCATAACAACATTTTTTTGGAATTTTTGTTGTCTGTCTGTCTGTCTATTTATCTGAACGCGTATCACACAAAAATTACTGGACGAATTTTAATGAAACTTGACATAGTTATAACTTATTTGCCTGGTTAACATTTAGGGTAGGTACTTTTTATCCAGATCAATTATAAATTTCCCAGAAGAATCAAACTGACCACATATTCTAATTGGATGTTTGGATGTTTGTTACTCAATAACGTGGAAACGACCTAACCGATTTCGTTGAAATTTGGCAAATAGGTAGATTTTAATCCGAATTAATGCTAATTCGGATTAAAATCTACCTTTCATGTTAATTGAATGCATTTATGCCTACCTTATGCATTCATGTTAATTCGTCGTGACTGAAGTCACGGGCAAAAGACGGTTCCTACGTTGCCTATATTAAAATCGTAGGTACCATCTTTGTGACTTTTTCTGTTTTGTCGAGCTTATCAGAGCTTATTAGATGAAACTAACAATCTACTGAGCTTCGATTATTCTGATAGTGATCACGATTAGGTATATTTTTTGTCAAAATCGGTATAATAGACTTTGTAAGAAAAGATGTTCAACAATAATAATTTGGGTACCAATAACTGATACAGTTTATTGACGAACGCAGAACTTTGCTTATAAGACCTAAATTACTTGAAGTTCCTGGGCCTAATGAACTAATTTTATGTTGAATAAAAACAGGACGTTAGACGGTTTACGCCCATGGACGTTTATGCCGGATTGTTTTATTGAACTATATAGGTATGTATATTGTACTACCTATATATACAAATATTTTTCATATATTTGTAGGGAATTTGTCAAATGAAACTGATTGCATATTTTTTTGACATCTTACTGCTTTATTTTCTTGTCTTCTTACAGATAAAACATTTTTAAAAAGTTTCTGCAGTGTACACCATGAAATATACGAGTATAATAGCCCAAAACAATTTTTTTTTGGAACTTCGTCTATCCATCTGTGTGTCTGAACGCGCATTACACAAAACCGGTGGATGGATAGGTATTAATAAAACTTGGCACAGTTATAATATCCTAGATTAACATTCTCTCTAGATCCTATCTATCTTCTCTAGATCTATTACAAAATTCCCGCGGAAATCATCATTAAGTCCGTGTGTGTAACATCAGTCGTCACATAACAACCACTTTAATAGAACCGAATAAAGACTCTAAGGACACTTACTTACTCGTAGTACAATATTTAAGTATTACTTTTTATTTCGAAATGTTACAAGTTTCCGTAGGAATTTCCGTAGGAATAATTATAAAGTTCACGCGATCGGCGTCATGGCAAATGTGTGATGAGATGTTATTCTCATCACACTATTCACCCTATTAAATGGGATTGGATTATGAGATGGGATTGCGTGGGATCGTAAGGGGTAGGATTGGATGGAATGGTATAACAATGGGAATGGGCCCACACATACCCTAAAGTTCACCCGAACGGAGTCACAGGCACAGCTAGTATTAAATAAAATGTGTATCCTCGTAGTGACAACGAAATTATATTAAAGAAAAGAAAAATTGTGTTGAATAGAGCTCGGGACCTAATTTGCCGAAGAAAAATAACAGGTCACTGAGTTTTGTTTAGTCTTTTTTAACAATAACGTCTCGTAATGTCAACCCGCGTCAATCACCGTGCCATTCACAACGTGCCGTCCCGCCCCAAGGGCCTCCCTTCATCATGGAATATACAGGTACGTACTTATGAACCCAACGGATTAAATTAATTCATTATTAATTTTCAAAACAATAGCGTCATTTTATTCCATGTACAAAGATTAAAAATAAACAGTCGGAGGACTCGCATATTCGTACATTGTCATTGCATATCTATACATGCGAGTCCAAAAAACCCAACAACGTTGACCGTTGCGTATTTAGGCCGGAAGGTTGTGTTATACAATTTTTAAAAGTTGTTTTTACTGGTATAAAATCAGCACAATTTTTAAAAATATAATTCTATAAGAGACAGAGTTAAAGTTAAGGGTAAAACTGTATGTAACCTGTAGGTTCTGTAGCTTTCCCATTACTTTCTCATCCTTATGATCATTATCTTTGAACATATGCTATATAGAAAATAATTAGTGATTCAAACTACATTTTGGGAAACATTAGCACATTCTAAACGAACTTTTAGGCACAGTTAACAATATTTTAATATTTATTCATATTTGGAAATGTAGATTTAATTGAGTTGATCTTTAGAAATAATGCTAACAATAATATGATACTCAAATACCAGTTTTATAATTTTTAATCTTTAAACCAATGTCGCTAATATTTATATATTAAATTATAATTATATTTTTATATATTATAAAAATTGGGGTCATGTGGTATAATGGTAGCCAACCTGCTGGCAGCATTAGGTACCCCTTTATATAACAATACCTATGCGTATTTGAACTTGCATAGGCCTAGGGTTTCAACATCATACGGATTAAAAGTGCAGTTGATGATGATTGTCCTTATACTTAGAGACCTTATAAGATGTCATTTATGATGGAGTGACGTGAGAAGCGGCGTGCACTGGAAAGGCATGAGAGCCTGTGATGACCTAGTCGGTTGACATCTTTGCCACAAGGACATCTTGTAGACACTTCTCTCTTCTCTAAAAGTTCTGTCGATTGTCGTCAGATCACGATCCTTGAACTAGAAAACCTATGATTTTTAAGAAGTCATAAGTTTTCATTAATAATTTATCCAAAAAGTTGTGTCACGAACCATTAAAGTAGACTGTCCGTCAAGTCGTTATTAGTTAAAATTCCAAGATCGTTTACATAAACGAGGTTAAATAATTTCAAGAAAACTTACCTAATTAGACTACGTGCCGAGGTTTGTAGGTTTTGGATATAAGACGTTGGCGGTGGTTATTACTCGTAAAACCACGGAAAAGGGCATTTAAACAGCGTACTATGTAACGATTTTTCTCCTGAAATACATGTCATGTTAAATGAGCAAATGGTCTTCATTTTCGGTGGGGACTTATTTATTTTGATTAAGATTTTCAAACGTAAATTTGGTTGTTTCGTGATTCTATTTAAATATAAGGTAGCTCTAACATATCATTTTCAAGATAAAGGTACATTTTTATTAAAGATTTCACTGCTGTCAATGTCTGGGGAACTAGAACCGACAATAAAATCTCTTTTCATAGAATATAATATCATATATTCTATAGGGGATAGTGTTCTGGTGCTTTAGAAAAGCGAAATCGAACAATATAATCCGTAATAGTGATAGTTATTTTAGTATATATTTGTAGATTAAAGTATATATTATATAATTTAGAATATATTTGTAGATTTGTAGATAAGTATATATGGGCCTTTGATGCCTGATTTAAACTAAATAAATGTAGGGTAAAAAATGGACTTTTGACATAGCGGACTATGACTATGATGTAGTAATATCAATTAGTGTAAAAATGACTCTAATACCATATTTTGAGATATACCAACATAACAGTAATACAAATATGATATAAATTCCAATGTCTAATTATTACCAGAGACGATATTATAGAGCCTGGGTTATGCACGACGGACTACGCCATTTTTTCTTAATTGTCGGGTGTCAAGGTCCTCGCATCATGTTTGCTCTCACCGCCGAGTTAGTGATAATTGAAAAATTTGTATGTAAAAACTCAATAGTATTGATCAGCGTTTGAACTCACATCACATTTATATCAATTTCTTTACTGTTCGTCTTATAATTTCCCGATTCACAAAATATATATTTTGTTGCTTAAAGCGAGCACAATTAATGACGAAATGTCTCATTTTACTTAGTCTGCTTAAAAATAATTTAATAGATGAGTGAAAAATTGTTTTCTTGTTGTTTACTCTCTCCAGAGCGATACACGACCCGCATCCGACCTTCGATGTCACTTAATATTAACTTATGAAAATATTGAAGTGCCAAGTTGCCGAGCGCACGTGTTGTGAAAAGTTATTAAGCGATATAAAAACACTCACGGAGTATGTAAAGACACTAAGTGACAAGTGTCACGTGGTAAAATATTTTCTGTGCAAAATTAATGAAATAATTTTAGAACTTCACAGATTTGCAGTGTTATATGTGACGTTATGTGAAGAAAGGACCGATATAACATATCGATATGTTATACATTTTAACTTAAAAATACGTTCTATATCATCGTCATCATCATCATTTCAGCCCTTGGACGTCCACTGCTGGACATAGGCCTCCCCCATTGTCCGCCATTTAGACCTATCGGCAGCGACCTGCATCCAGCAGGTGCCCGCAACCTTTATGAGGTCGTCTGTCCATCTAGCAGATGGACGTCCTCGGCTTCGTCTGCCGGTACGTGGTCTCCATTCGAGAACCCTTCTGCCCCATCGGCCATCGGTTCTTCGAGCTATGTGCCCTGCCCACTGCCACTTCAGCTTGCCACCACGTTATATATACATTTTGTTAAATGCGTACATTTTTTAATAAGAAAAAAGACGGCGAACGAGCAGATAGTCAACCTGATAGTAACAGGATACTGTCGCCCATGGACATCAGCGCTACATGCCAACATCAGCTCAAATTGACGTTGGCACGCCCCAAATGAGCTTTAGAGATTTAGGAATGGATTTAGAGAAAAGGTGGGATAGTAGGAAATTTCGTATTAAAACAAAACAAACATTCAAATGTACGTTCTAATTTCATTACGTTAATTTGTAACGATTCTATTTTATATACGGTCTCTCAACTTTCGGCACCGTTCCAAAATACGAAGACGGTCACCGGCATTATTTAACTAGTAGTACTGTAAACCAGGGGCGCCGGCTTTTAGAAAACCCCGTGGGTGCTTATGCTCATTTGATGACTCGTTTAACCACTGAAATGTCCAGCGCACACACGTGTAGAGTTACTTTTGAGGCCGCCTAACATCGTTGACAGATGGAAAAAATAATTAACCAAGGCATTGTATTATTATTTCTTGTAATATTACAAAAAAAATCTAATATTTTATCGTGAACGAAGGAGAAAAAAAAATGTTTTGTGATTGACGAGTCAAACAAGTTCATTAACAATACATGAGACGTGTTGTCGCGCGGCGTCTGATGTAGTAGAAGTATCCTGAAAGCCATTTACTTTTGGTGGGTGCTGGAGCTCCCGAGCACCCACGGAGTCGGCGCCCCTGCTGTAAACACTGTAACTGTGTCATTTACAACACTGCAACTGACGACTTTTTGAAAACATTAAATTATAATATTCATTATTAAAGGCGACTAAGGGACGAGTCCTCGAATGGAGACCACATATCGGGAAACGTAGCGCGGGACGCCCCGCACTCCGGCCAAGTGGCCTGACGACTTGAAGAAAGTCGCCGGTAGTGGCTGGATGGGAAGAGCGGAAGACCGTATGTGGTGGCGTTCTTTAGGAGAGGCCTATATCTAGCAGTGGAGAGACACAGGCTGATGGTATGTATGTGTGTATGTAATGGATAACAAAGTCGCTATCACAAGGCCTGAGAAGCTTTGCAAGCGCGAGCGTGGCGTTTTCAGGACATATCCGTCATGCACAAGACGATATGCATGGGGAGGCCCATGTTCATCAGTGAACGGAAAAAGGGGTTAGGATTCGTTATTAAAATCTACTTTTAAACATGAATGATCACGAATTTATTGTATGGAATCATCTGCTTAAATTAAACAAATTCAATTTGATCTGTTCAAAACCCAGTTTTCGAGGAGCGTGAAATTACGATCATGAAAACATTCAAAGTAATATCTTTATTATTAAATGAACATATGTCACACTCTGTAACGCGATTTCCACTGACATTAGAAAGACTTCGAACAAGAATAGGTACTTTTAAACGGAAGCTCCGGGCACATTACTTTTTTTAATGTGTGTGTGCGTGTGTGTGTATTATATATATATATATATATATATATATATATTGTGATATTGTATACATCGGGTATATTTATTTGTAAATTATAGTGTTTGTCGTTAAAGTATATATTTATACGTCTCATCGCACCTCCATAATGTATAATATAAGGTCGGGGAAAAAGTTTCTTCGTATTTTATATACAAATTCACGACATTTTTTTTTAAAGTTTAATAACATTTAATTATAATATATATGTGCCGTTTTGTTCTATAACTTGTTGCCATCTTGTAGGTATTGACATGATCCCGTTGCTGTAGACATTTTGGGATTTTTCGTTAAAAAATTGCGACAAGTAGTTTTGACAGTCGTCTCTTGATGTTAACCTTACATTACTTAAAGAATTCTGAAGAGACCTAAACAAGTGGAAATCTGAGAGCGCAAGGTCAGGGCTATATGATGGGTGCATCAACACTTCCCAACCAAGCTCTCTCAATTTTTGCTGAGTGGCAAAAGATCTGTGTTATGTCTGGCGTTATCATCATGAAAGACTACACCCTTTCTGTTGATCAATTCCGGGCGTTTTTTCTCAATTTCTTGCTTTTGTCTTAGTCTTAGTCTCATCAGCTGTTGGCAGTAGAGATCCGAATCGATGGTTTTGTCCGGCGGTAAAAGCTCATAATGAACGATGCTCTTCCAATCCCACCACGCACACAACATCACCTTATTGCGCGTTAATCCGGTTTTCGCCACAGTCTGTGGAGCTTGGCCGCACTTAGACCATGATCTTTTCCGCACATTTTTGTCGTAAGTGATCCACTTCTCATCACCAGTGATCAATCTTTTCAAAAATAGTTCGGTTTCATTGCATTTTAATAGAGAATCGCAAACGAGTACACGGTTCATTAGGTTTCTTTCAGTGAGCTCGTGTGGTACCCATATATCAAGCTTTTTTGTGAATCCAGACTTTTTCAAATGAGTTAAAACTATTTTGTGGTCAATGCTGATGAATTCATCAGCAATGTCGTAACTACTTATATGCCGATCTTGCTGCACTTTTTCACAAATGGCATCAACTTTATCGGTAACAGGGCGACCGGAGAGAACTACATCTTCAATATTAAGATTTCCTGATTGAATACGCTTAAATCAACTTTGTGCTACACTTACTGACACTGCATTAGATCCATATACGGCACAAATTGTTTTCGCGGCTTGTGTCACATTTTTCCCTTTTTTTGTAATAAAACTTTAAAATGTATAGAATTTCTTCGTTAGATTCATTCATTTTCTTGGACAGAAAAACAATTGAAAAATGGCGGGAAACAGTTTTTTTTTTTAAATGTTACCTTTTTAATTATATCATAACCAGCCAGGTACAAACAGTTCAATCAAAGATATTGGATCACAACTTCATACATACAAAATGACTTTCTCCCCGACATAGGTCGGGGTAATAAATAGTATTTACATCTTATTATAACGCAAAACAAATGAAAGTGTATCATTGAGACGTATTGACAACCGACAGTGAGGAACGGTAAGAATTAGGTAATTATTAGGCTCGTACCGTTGAAATTGCCGTTTGTTCATAGTGGCCACTTTGAACGTAGTTATCTTGGGTTTGGCTTGGAATTCCAAATTAAAACTAATTTCAATTTAAAACTATGGCGTTCTTTTTCAAAATCAGTTATTCATTTGTTTTTCCGTCAAACTACTTTTTGCTTAGATATCGTTGTGTTTGAGACCCTGGAAAAGTTAAAAATTCGAGTTATTTTCGAATATGAGTTCTGTAGTGGCAGCAACGCAGCACAGACAGCACGCAATATCAACGATGTGTACGGACCGACGCCGCAAACGAACGTACTATACGTTTCTAGTTTTATCGTCTCCGTTCTGGAAATTTCGACGTCAAGAACAAGCTCCGTCGATGACGGGAAGCTATAGTCGGTAATGACGAATTGAAAGCAACAGTGGAAGCGGATTCATCTCAAACCACGTTTGAGCTAGCAGTGACTAAAGGATATTGATTCATTTGCGTCAATTTGAGAAAGTGAAGAAGCTCAGAAAATGGGTACCGTATGAGCTTAATGAAAGTCAGTCGCAAACACACGTCGAAGCTGGCCTTACTTTGCCGAAATTGTGATGAGAAATGGATCGTGTAGGATAATCGTAAACGTTCGTCATAATGGTTGTACCCAGGAGACACAGCCCAAACGTAAACTGAGTCAAAAGAAGCTCATGGTAACTGTATGGTAGTCCTGTGCCGGTATTAACCACTACAGCTTCTTGAGATCTGGCACTGTTGTGCCAGATTAATGCATTAATGTTTAATTAATTCATGCAATTGTTATTAATGCAGATATGTACTGTAAATAACTGCAAACGATAATGGACAAGCTCACTATCAATAAACTGAGTCTCGTTAATCACTCTAGTCCACTGCTTCTCCGTGGTAACGTTGGCACACACACTGCACGACAGGCAGTCTCAAAGTTACAGGAGCTTCGACTGGAAGTTCTCCGTCACCCACCGTACTAGCCAAACCTTGCCGCTACTGATTTCCAATTTTTATGGGGTTTGGAAATTGGGATTTTTAAAAATTGAGAAAAAATTCAACTCCAATAAGACAGTAAAATACGGCTTCAGAGAATTAATTTATTCCTGTACCCAGTAGTTCCATAGCAGAGGCATCAATCAACTTTCATTAAAATGGCAAAAATGCATTGATAATAATGGACAATACTTCGATTAGTTAAATAAGTATATAGTTTTAAAACTAAATATTAATAGGCAATAGTAAATTATAACTATGACCTGATTGATTTTCATTGACGACCGATTGCCCTAGTTGCTAATATTTTTACCTGCTCTGCTAAAATCTGAGATTCGATTCCCGACCGGACAACATTTATTTAAACTTGTGTTTGTCTTTATGTGTTTCTAGATCCATAACATCGACACAGCAAATTCCAATCGAGGTAATGTTATGTCGTTACTTATTTTATTGTAAAATAGTAATCAACTTAAATGGTAACTAAGTTAATTAGAAACTTAATTATATAAGTGTGTAACTTAATTAGTTTTTTTTTCATAGAAAACAGAATAATGTAATCAGTCCATCGAAATCCGCGATACAAAATCAGTCCAGAATAACAAACTCCATGCAGCGTACGCTCCCAAGTATTAAGATAAATAAATACTAAATTGGTTAATAAATTAATACTAAACGAGTTATTGTCAATCAGATGACATATGAAACACAGTTCAAAGTTAATCTGCCTCCCATTGTTTTCTTTGAGTTGCATCATTTATTGACATTCCAACCAGGTTCCAGGTCCCAGTTCTAGGGAGAGAAAATTAAGTTGCACTGATTGAATGATTTACATTAACACTCAAAGTTATCTGAGTTTAAACGATACACCGATCTCAGTCAAAGCCAAGGTTAGCGAACATTCTCTTACTCGATTCTTTGTAGTTGTACTTCAATAAGTTGATTACCAAGAAAACTATCAGACTTATTGATTCGGTTCAATATGCTGTATACAGAAAATTCCAAATTAAAATAGGCAATAGCACTAATTAAATTATTGAAAGTCAAAACTTAGTTGATCTGGTTTGTATTAGTTCGTACAATTTAATATATTTAAAATGCGCTTACAGTTCTAAGTTATAATGTAAACAAAATTGGGGAGAATACTACGAATAAAAATGTTACAATATCAAACTCATCCTAAAACTTGTGTAGTCATAAACCGCGTAGCCAAACAACTCGTTATTTATAAAGTTAGTTATAAAGAAAAAAAAACAAGTATTTTGTTAGACACCATACTTTTGTTAAAAGTCTTGTAACTTTAGTAAAATCGAAAATGTGGTGATACATGATATAGCCATTATCATACTATTAGATAGGCAGATATTACCTACCTCTAACTTTGTGATTAATAAGATGTTTAATTAATGCATTCTAAAGGATGTCGCAGATTGAGCGCCGGATTTAATTTAAAAAGAAAATAAAATCATTGTTTCTCCGACTGTGTGACGTGTGGCACCGTCCTGTTGGAACCATAGTTGATCGAGGCCCATATCTTCCAATTGGTGTTAAAAAACTCCTGTAACGTGTTCTGATACTTCTTTAGGCCTACCTAAATACCGATACCTAAAAGAAATGACCCTATGATCCCGCCGAACCAAAAGCCGCACCAAACTGTAACACTGAGGATGTATCCGTTTTTCACGAAGCTCATGAGGATTCTCAAGCTCAAGCTTCAGATACGACAATTTTGCTTATTGACGTATCGGTCAAGGTAGAAATAGGCCTCGTCACTAAAGATGATTTTTTCGCCAAAGTGATCCACTTTTATATATATAAAAGAGGATGTTGGTATATCCGATGTTAATAGACTTTGACAGCGTTTGAGCAATTACTTCTGCAATTACTTCTGTAAAATTCAACCGATCGCATAAATCATATCGACGGCAAAACAGAATAATTTGTGATTTTATATACAGAGGTAAATAAATATACACAGGCTTCGTCTGCGGGGATTTGCTAGTATAATGTAAAATAGGAACGAAACCACGTACATACAGGAACATCTGCTTTCATAATATTTTCTTAGGTTTTGGCGATTACTATACATAGCAATTAAACAACTTTGAACGGTTTAAATCCCGTATATTTAACATTATTTATATCCCGACGTTTCGAACACTTTGCAGTGGACGTGGTCACGGGGTGTCACCCCGTGACCACGTCCACTGCAAAGTAATGTTAAATATACGCGATTTAAACCGTTCAAAGTTGTTTAATTGCTATCTGCTTTCATAGTTCAGGATCCCGCTGTGGGACTCCTTACATCTTTACATTGTCTTACATCTTATATTACGTTTAGCTCATCTACAATCCCGTCTTTTCCATAAAAAGTAAATGCTTGAGCATTATTGAATTTCTATAGACTATAAAAAAATGATATTAAAGAATTTTAAAGTAAATATCGTGGTTTACAGGTCATGTAGGTCACTCGTGATTAGTTTTCCCGCGCCTGTCACCGGCTGTCCACGTGTCCCCCGGGCGCGAATCCAATTTACCCACTTGCATTGTGTCGTCTACCAACGCCCGTGTACTCCCATAAGAAAACATTGTTTTGTAATAAATGAAAAATGAAGAATGTATTTGAAAAGCTTCCATTGCGCTATTAGAGTAGGTACAATACGAGTTCAGACTTACATATCGTACATGTTGTTCGAGACATAGACCCGAGGTTCAATGCGCTAATTTATAGTAAAACAAAATAAGGGCCACGAAAGGATACTCTGTCCCGACCACCACGACGTAGAAACTAAAGATAAAAAAATATGACGTTTGCTGCTACTGGCCCAAGAAATCAGGCCAGGGGTGGAATTATTCTTATATAAATAGCAGACCAGGAAGAGACGTTTAAAGATTTCTTATAAAATGCAGAGTCCAGTTCGCTAGTGAAGCTGCGGGTAAGAAATGGCTGTTATTACAAACTTTTAGCAGACTTTAGTAGTCGGCAGGTAAAAGTTTTTAAAATAAGTACATACTTCTATTTACTTTAATATTCCTACTGTTTAGTGCTTACGACACGATCATAAGAAAAGTTAGCCTAATTGGAGTTACTACGCAAAAAGTATTATAAAGTTAGCGTTTGTTAAAATATTTTATGTTACAATATTTAACATTATTTTGGAAATTTTAGTACTCATTATTTTTAGTGAATTTTTAACAAATTATAAAAAGAAATCTTGTGTAACTTTTAATGATGTAGATGTATTTAATGTACCTCAGGGTCACCTAAACACAAAATTATTTAGTAACGCTTATAAAAGACATAATTTATTACAATATCATAGTTATAATTGCCTACCAGTTGGTATTAGTTAAAAAACATATTTCATGTTCCGAACCTTAACATTATTTTCAGTGAAGTATTTAATAATGTATAATAAAAAAAAATTTAATGATATCTCTTTGATATTTTTAACTGATGTAGGTAACTACATGTATAATATTAAAAATATCATAGATGTAACTATTTATCTTAGCAGTTTATGTATACCTAGGTAATTTACCTCGACATAACCTAAACACTAAATTAATTAATAAAGTTTCTAAAAAACATAATATTGTACACATGTACGTTATCAACAAAGAAACGTATAGAACATATGTACAACATTATGTTTTTTAGAAACGTTATGATATATATCATTGTTATTTTATTCGTACATTTTAATGGGTGATTTTAATGTTTAAATATCGTGAAATATAAGAGATAGTGTACAGCTGCCACAACTTTTTACGAAATTTTGATGTCATTTTGTACAGCGGCCATACAGGAAGTTCGACATTCCGATTTTACCGCGTTTCTGATAGATTACTGCAAAAACTTTTTCAATAAACATCACATGACCGTCGACCCTTTTTCAAAATGTGTCCAGAATATTAATAAAATTGTAACGGGCCGGTGTTTTCAATGCTATATTTTTATAACAAAAAAACTAAAATAGTTTCATTTATCTCAGACTAGCTGACCCGACAGCCTTTGTCCTGTCCAAATTTCAATAATACAATAACTTCAATAAGTTCATACAAAAATCCCATAGAAGAAAGCACTTTCAGTTTATCCCGAATTTTCCAATTTTCCGGACAACTTTTCCAATTTTTCATTCCCTAAAAACCTTATTTTTAATTATATAGATTCTTGACGTTTCCAAGATGTCAAACAACTATAGACATGCTTGCGGAAAAATGCTCTTTTGCGAATACGTACCCAACTAATAAAATGCCATTTATGAAATACATTATATAACAAAAAGTGATATTAAAGATACATTTGCCATTTTATATCACAAAAAGGGATATTACTCATATTACAGATATAAGTGATATTATAGAATAATTGTTACAACAATCTATTGTTCGTTTTATCTATTAAAATATCTATATCTATTAAAATACAGTTATAATAAATACAATTAAATCATTAAATTTTCGCTTGTAAAGCTAAATTACACGATTATATTGTCATACTATAATTTAATTCCGCCAAATCCTGTCTATATAAACGTATATATAACTTTTATAAGAATTTGCTAATTATTTTTTACGCTAATTGGATAAATACAAATACTGTTAGTTATACATATAAATTTTCACATTAAAATATCTTGTTGCTGATACGGATAAAAAATATTTTTAATATGATACCTTCTTTAGTCTGAACGAATGAATATATTATACATATTATTTAAAAAAAATGCACTTAAATTTGTGTAATAATAATAACATTATAACATTATCTGACCTTATTGTCGATATTAACTTTGGTTAAGAGGTGCTAATTGAGTTTGGTTATGATTTATTAAGTTAAAATTTTGTTGTTTCATCTGTTTAAACAGAAACTTGTTCTAGCGTCAGATATAAACGATAAAGTAATAAACAATTGATGTTATTTTTTAATGATTTCTCTAAAGTCTCAATATTTAGGGAATTAAAATGTTCTCAGATAATGTCATATTTTTTTTTATAATATATTTAAAATACTTTATTGCATATTATGGTTCACAAAGCGCGCTTAATGCCTTCAGGCGTTCTCTACCTGCTAAAAGATATATAATAGGTCGGGGAGAAAGTCTTTTCGTATTTTGTATGTATGAAGTTGTGATCCAATATCTTTGATTGAACTGTTTGTACCTGGCTGGTTATGATATAATTAAAAAGGTAACATTTAGAAAAAAAAATTACTGTTACCCGCCATTTTTCAATTGTTTTTCTGTCCAAGAAAATGAGTGAATCTAACGAAGAAATTCGATACATTTTAAAGTTTTATTACAAACAGGAAAAAAAGGAAAAAAAGGAAAAAATTACAAAAAAGGAAAAAATGCGACACAAGCCGTGAAAACAATTTGTGCCGTTTATGGATCTAATGCAGTGTCAGTAAGAGTAGCACCAAGCTGGTTTAAGTGTTTTCAGTCAGGAAATTTTAATATTAAAAATGCAGTTCGCTCCGGTCGCCCTGTTACCGATAAAGTTGATGCCATTTGTGAAAAAGTGCAGCAAGATCGGCATATAAGTAGTTACGACATTGCTGATGAGTTCATCAGCATTGACCACAAAACAGTTTTAACTCATTTGAAAAAGTCTGGATTCACAAAAAAGCTCGATATTTGGGTACCACACGAGCTCACTGAAAGAAACCTAATGAACCGTGTACTCGTTTGCGATTCTCTATTAAAATGCAATGAAACCGAACCATTTTTGAAAAGATTGATACTGGTGATGATAAGTGGATCACTTACGACAAAAACGTGCGGAAAAGATCATAGTCTAAGTGCGGCCAAGCTCCACAGACTGTGGCGAAACCAGGATTAACGCGAAATAATGTGATGTTGTGTGTATTGTAGGATTGGAAGAGCATCGTTCATTATGAACTTTTACCGCTGGACGAAACCATCGATTCGGATCTCTACTGCCAACAGCTGATGAGACTAAGACTAAGACAAAAGCAAGAAATTGAGAAAAAACGCCCGGAATTGATCAACAGAAAGGGTGTAGTCTTTCATCATGATAACGCCAGTCCACACACATCTTTGGCCACTCAGCAAAAATGGAAAGAGCTTGATTGGGAAGTGTTGATGCACCCACCATATAGCTCTGACCTTGCGCCCTCAGAATTGTTTTGGTCTCTTCAGAATTCTTTAGGTAGTGTAACGTTAACATCAAGAGAGGACTGTCAAAACTACTTGTCGCAATTTTTTGGCCAAAAATCCCAAAATTTCTACAGCAACGGGATCATGTCACTACCTACAAGATGGCAACAAGTTATAGAACAAAATGGCACATATATATTATAATTAAATGCAATTAAACTTTTAAGAAAATTGTCTTGTATTTGTATATAAAATACGAGGAAACTTTTTCCCGACCTTATATATTGTTATTTCCTATTCGAAGTTTGAGGTTATTGCTTACAGTATCTACCTCAATATTTACTTAGGGTTGGTTATACAAAATTTTTATTTCAGACTATTCAAAACCCCATAATCATAATAATACGGTGTTAGTAAAGACTTAAAATCTAGGTTAGTAATACAACAAAAGGAAAGAGTAATGTATCGCGTCGCCCCTGAAGCCTTACCGAGGTACATTAAGCTCCTGCTACATGTAGCTCGGTGAACCTTCCAAGGGCGATGGAATCCAGTCTGTCACCTATCATCTTCAGGATTCCATTGCAGTCGGGTAAGACTTTTACGCATTTTTACACAAAAAGATGGTTTCATAAAAAAAATTAAAACATTAATTCGTTTAAGTATTTTACAAATATAATAAATAATACGAGTAATTGAGAATTGACATTTTGAAAGGGCGTTGAATAGAAGTCTATTAATTTATTTTCATTACAATTTCATATTTTCCATTTCCATATTAAATATAATATGAAGAGCAACATCCATCTCTTTGTCTGTTTGATCGGACTAATATCGGGATCTGACTGAATTGTCTTGTGATTTTGAGGAATGTGTAGGTAATGTGCATTTATTTTAAAAGGTTTTAATTCAATTTTTATCAAAAGCTGTTCAGCATTTTTAAAAATATAAACGTTTTTTAAGACTTTTTTTTTTAAGTATTGCCCAGGCACAATCAGGTTTCAAGCAAGCAAAGTCGTGTGTATAAACTTTTATTTACAAATTCCATATTTTCATAGTCAATATTAATTTATTTTATTTTCAAGACCCAGAGCAGACGTCATCGAATTAAATAATCTTTCCCATATTGCTTATCCATTGTCATTTATTTTAACAATTATTTTGGCTCCATAATGAACAATGTTCAACAACAATAAAGTATGTTTTAAAAAATGAAGAGAATATATTTTATTTGTTCTCACTGTAATTTTGTAGTTACAATTCTAGTTTATTTATTTAAACTTCAGTGCACAAACAAACATTGTACAAAAGGCGGACTTAATGCCTAGTGGCATTCTCTGTCAGTCAACCTTTGGTTAAACAGAAATATGAAGGGCGGTGCATCGTGCAATCATTAAACATTACTAACAGTACATATAATACCTAGGTACAATAATACATAATATATAAATATTGATAAAAATATATATATACGAGTATATACTCATATAAATACGTAAAATAATAAATTATACTATACATTGAATTACTTAAAATATAATATATTATAAGCCACTGACAAGGGGAGGTTGTTTCAGAGAAAGGAAAAAAAAATCTAATTAGCTATATTTATCAACTCTGTTGCATAGACAGATAATACCGCCGAAGCAACTTTTTAAATGAAAATTTAGAAGGGGCTTTCCTAGTGTTAGTGGGATGAGTGTTCCAGAGTTTGATAGCCTGAGCTGCAAAAGAATTGGAAAAAAATCGGGTGCGGCAAGACAGGACATGTAAGGAAAAATTCTCATGAGTGCGAAGATAGCGATTGCCTTAGTGTTACCTTGAAACCGAAATTTGCATTTCATGTATGCATGTATGTAGGCAGACGGATCCTGAAGTACGGGGAAAACAGTGCATAGTATTCTTATATATCTTCGCTGACGGATTGGAAGCCATTTAAGCTGTGAACAATAAGAAGAGATGTTGTCATACTTACGAAGACCATAGATGAAACGTATGCAGTTATTAAGAAGACGATCCAGTTTGCTTCGACTAGTTTGGCTAATGTCGGAGTAACATACATGTAGTTCTCAATGTAGTGTAATTTTCTATTATTCTACACGCGCCCATTCTTTTTTATAGAATGTTTCATTGAAAATTTCTGAAAGCACCACAATTTAAACAAATCGCCTCTAAAATAGTAATGTCACCAAATATAAATATACTTGAGGTAGGTAGCCATTTGATGAATTTAGCACTGGGAATACTCTAGACAATCCATGAATTGAATAATCCACTTCGAAACACCGCTGTTTAAGCTTACGTGGGAATTTCGATTATTGATTAAAACATGGTAGTAAAATGAATTATTTCTATGTAATACGTAACACGCGAAAGGCTAGTAAATAGAAATATTTAAAAGATTCCGAAAAAATTAAACAAAATGTAAATATGGAAAGGTATGTTGATAAGAATGATAATAAATATACGTTTAGAAGATGACAGAATCATTGTTATCGTGTGAATATACGTTAATAAAAAAACATAAACACATAAAAAGGCACTAAATTGATTGAAGTGGGGTCTACATCATAGTTATGTAGTTCGATAATATTTAACCTAGTACTGAAGAGTCATACAAATTGTAAGCCTCTTATGTATCACAACACAAAACAAACTGTGACGACCTTTTGTTATTTTTTGCTAAAATCGGTGTTTAAAAGCGGCAAATGTTTACTTTCCCGGCCTTCCCTCAATCTAAACCACTCCAGGAGGCTCAAGGGTGATGGATGGCCGTGTTCAGTCTCTGTCTGCTGAGATTATTGAGAGTTTACCTTGGGCCACCACGGGTTCATTCATTTATTTATGTTTTATTAATATTATGAAACGCAATAGGTATGAATTTTAGTCTATATAGGTACGAGTAATATCATTTATCATAACGTACGTACGTATAGTATGAATTAATGAGTATTAATAATGCTGAAAGATAAACAATATGTCCATTTATTTTTTAATAATTATTTCTAAAATAATTTTCTAATTAAAACATGTTATTAGAAAATGAAACATATAAGTAACAAACGTAATCTAAACATATATATTATATTTCACATATGTTCAGGTATAAAATTTATATTCTTGCTATTATTTGCTATTCATTTGCTATTCTTTGATGATAAATATTATAAAATACTTAAAATTGGTAATATACGAATTAAAACGTAGCGTATTATATATTTTTAAATTTAAATTTCATTTATTGAGTTTATTGTAAATCATATCACAATTAAAGAATGTTAGTATACCTACGTACCTATATCATAATGATGGAACCATCACCAAGAAGTTCATCAGAATCAATTCAACCATCCCAATTTATGATACAAGTAAAAACAGTATAATAAAAATAGCAGTCACCTTGTCTTTGAAGTTTCTAGGCCGAGACGAACAGACAACCAGTGGACATTATTTTAATTCACAAGAATGTTCTAATAGCTAATTTCAACTTTAATAAACTATTTTCCAAGAATTGCTACAAAATCAGTTACGATTTGTTTACCAAAAAGTTCATTCAGCTCGTCAAAGTTAACCAAAATGTCTACTGTAATGATTGTCAGCTAGAAAACAACCACTATTAATTGTTAGATTTAAAAAGAGTTTACTTCTTATATATATATATATATATATATATATATATATATATATATATATATATATATATATAATATGTAAGTATATTTTAAAATAATCCCTTTTAGACTTAGAAGACTTTTATCATTCGAGTAAGATACGATACAAGTACTACGATTTAAACAAGTTAGAAGAACCATCCATTCTATTCAGTAAAACGAGAAATATTGAGATACTGTGACTAGTGACATTTAAAAAGAATATATTTTTTATTGTATTCTTTTAAAAGTTTATCTCAAAAATCAGATTTTAATGCATGTACGGAATTATATTATTTAGACGGAATCTTGAAACAATGAAATTTTAAGTTAGAAAATCTAAACCAAAGTCCATGCCGACAATAATTTCGTTGTTCACATAAAAGCGTTATATTATTAAGTATTAGCGGAGTAGAAGGCAGACATTTTCTAGTAGCTAGTGGTACTTATGAGGGTGGCTGAGCCTGAGCAAATGTCCGTGTCTACTCCTCGCTTTTTTGCACGAAACGAGTTGCCACAAAGTGCTCTCGACGACCAGCTACTATACCCGGCACTCGGCATTAATGCATTCCATTACGAGTTATGCTGCGTCCATGCAAATGATTGTTGCTACGTTTAGATTCTTTCCATTACTGGTAAACATTCTCCGAGTAACATTCCAAGTTTGAGTAATTTAACGACTTATGCGAGCATTGTATAACGCATAATCGAATTTAGTAATTGAAATTACTTAACTGAGTTTACTTAGTAACAGTATCAACAATCGGGTCACGTACGTCAATGAACGTACTTCGAATACAAATAATCCATCCCCGACGTGAATCATTCTTGTTTATGTTACTGAATATTTTTATTTTCATGTAATTTTCACTTCTGACGGAATTCCAATTTTATACAAGAAAGTAATATTCTTAAGAAGTACTACTCGGTATACGCAGATGTAAAAATGTTGCGTTCGGTAAAAGGTATTTTTAATCTTTGTCAATCACGTTTCCGGCGTCGCTCTTGAATATACGAGTAGGTAATATTACTGGTAAATTTGATATTAGAGCGCGACAAAAATATTAATAAAACCTCTTGCTTAATATAAAAACATACGAGTATTTCCTACAAAATATGTTGGTATTGATACAACGGTTTAAGACAAAAAAAAATATACAACAACCTCGAAAAATTGCATGACCGTACTGCCGTAGGTAAGGATGTTATCCTTCTCGCGATCTAATGCTGTAATGAAACATTGCTCTATATTTATAATATAATACTATATCATTTAATACTTTATCATAATTTACTTTCTTTATATCATTACTGTATATTACTGTATATCATACTATATCATTAGTGAGTTGTTACCCACAGTTTTCATTAGAATTAAAATTAAAAACTATCGTACTCATGCAGTAATCGATTCCCCGAACTTACATACAATATGTCTAATTTAATACATTCAATTCGTTGATTTATGTCAGAATTATTAAGATAACAAGACAATCAATCAAACCAAATACTCGCATTTACAATACGACGATTTAGTATGCCAAACGTTCTTAATGTCATCCCTATGCCATAACATGTACCATACCATACGACGAGCGCGTTCGTTCTCTCCTCAAGTCGTCAGTCCACCTAGTCGGAGGGCCCCTACGTCATATATTTGCATAATATTTTATACATCGTATTATATTAAGAAGATGGAAGTATGAGAGTAAGATGCTTATCAACTACTCATCTAAGTTTAAAATGTGTGCTTTAAATATAGATGTGCCCGCGGCTTCGCCCGCGTGGTCTTCGGTTATTGCGGTAAATACCCTAAGTCCGTCCATGGAAAGTACCCTATGTCCGGATTTCGATCTATCTCTGTGTCAATTTTCATCCAAATTGGCCTAGCGGTTTAGTCGTGAAAAGGTTACTTTACTTAACTTAACATTTTCGCATTTATAATATTATATAGTATGGATTAACTGAGAAAAGTCGCAAATATAGATAATATTATCTGAGTTTTTATTGTCGGTTCTAGTTCCTTAGATATTGAGACTGTAATATAAAAAAAAATAACATGTATTTTCGATCGCTTCATCTCAAAAAATATATATTAGGACATACACATGATAAAGACTTGTTTAAACAGAAACTTCAAACAACGATATATATTTAAATTAATCTTAACCAAATTCAATAAGTCCATCCCGACAATAAAGTCTGTTTACACATTTTAACGATAACGTCACAAGTATTCACAACCTTCATGTCGGCAACGCATAGGTACGCCATGTAACTTCTTACATATTATTTGCATTTGTTTAGAAACACAAAAGACATCGTAATCTGTGTCGGCAACAATAATCCTTTCAAATTAAACAAAACACACCCGTTGAAATTAGCCACGCATTTGTGGGGAATTAAAATAAACGTTTCCCCTCAGTGGGGAACGTGCGTCTTACTTTAAAGAGGGTGATTAGAGCTCACGTACGAGCAAAATTGCCCAAAGACAACGCGTCACGCACCTCCGGCAGCAACTGTGCAAACACTTCGCCATAGGACAAACTTGACTACGTGCAAATGCTCGACGTGCATCAGTTTTGTCTATGCTCAAATTTGTATATATGCCAAAAAAGTAATTCCTGCAAGTTTAACTGCTGTTTCAGCACTTCGAAGGATATTTCTATACACGTCAAGAACAAGTTGATAGATAACTCGAGATATATAAAACTTTAAATAAGAAGTTTTAACACATTGTATCATTATGTATTTACAATAAAAAAAATATCTCTTAATACTCAGAGAATTGATTGATTTCAGTATTAAAGTGATATTCAGTATTAAAGTGATACATTAAACTTTTAAACTGTCTCCTTCAAAAACAGTTGATTTTTACTTATCAACTTACTCCCACTATTCACGGATTTAATATTGACTATAGCATTTTTACAGTCGAGACTCATAAAAATCACATTAAAATCGCACCATAAACAATTATACTACGATTTAAATTATAAAATATGATAACTTCATCGATGGCATAAACCGAACTTGATTTAAATTCTAAAACCATGAATTAAAGCGAACTACATAAACTTTTCACATAAAATGTGCAATTCTATTGTTGTTGGAGAGGCAAATTTGAAATTGAAAATAGCAGTTGAAACTGACTGCAGCGCTCGTCGAGGACCGTTTATTTAGTGGCGAACGGTTTTGCTTTGTTCTAGCCGCGAGATGCAGGTAAAACTTTAATAATTTAGTGTGACACTACTTTTACTACTGACCTTCGCCCTTTGTGACGATGGCAGTTGTTAAACTATCCGTTCCGGATAAGGCGACACACAATAGCTTTGCTCTCTACGTCACATTTGTGTCATTGTTCTGAATTTATTAAAATACAATATACGCTGGTAACGAACAAAATTTAGAATGAAATTGACAAACTGCAACAAAGAAAATCTGAAAACGTGAACGGTAGAAAGATGTTCCCTGTTTCATAGCTGCTCTCTATCGTTGCCCATAGCAACAGGATCATCCTTTCACGTACTTGACGCGACGTCTGTACAAAGTACCTAAATGCTTGAAAGCGCATTGGGACTACTACATACAATGGATACATATATGTGGCTATGTGAGACGATGTATTTCCCCGCGTGTTCTGTGGAAGTACTACGTACTCGACAATATACCCGCTGCGGCACAAACGCAGTTACTGGACCAGTTTGTGGGTTAACTACTTAGAAATCTTAGCATTAACTTTTATACGCACATTCGGAAAATACCCTTATGACTTTCACGATTATGAGTACATGAATTGCGTTTCTGTATATTGTGTAGACCCGCCTACGCTTGCAGGCTTAAACGTTGAACCAAGAAATGTAAACTGGAATTAAGAGGCAACAATTTAAATCCTGAAGCTTAACGTTTTCACTCGTGTAGTTGAAGTCCCTTTGCAAGGGAATAAATTCATAGTTAATGTACTAAATAATTGAGGTCAAGATATAATTTATTTTACTAAACATGTTAGGTTTGAAAAGAGCTGTACATAGGTATGTAAATTAGGATTATAGCTAATAATTAAGGTATTAAACCTTAAGTACCTTAATTTTAAATTAAGGTACTAATACTAAATAATTGAGGTCAACTAAAGATGTTGGGTTTGCAAAGAGCTGTACATACGAGTAGGTATGTATATTAGGATTTTAACTCATAAATAAAGATTAATTTTCTTATACGTACAATAAGCAACAGGTCTACCTATATCCATGGAACAACTAAATTTGCTGTTAATAATGACTTGAACGCGTTAGTTTTAGATAAGTTAGCGAGTTTCTTATTACGCGATTATTATCATTTTCTCAACTATATTATCTGATTTTTGTTATAAATAGAAGGTGGAAGACCCATCGACATCCTTGGTACATGTCAACATCAGTCAAGAATTACGAAAGTTGGCATGTCCTCGGATGCGTTGCCTTTGAAGATTTAGGTATGAATTGGGTAAAATGATTAGAAAATCAGATAAGATTGGATGGAATGATAAATATGGGCAGTGGGGAGGGTAATGGGATAAAAGATTTCTCATTCCATTACACTTTCTACAAATGGAATTGTATGCAATATGGGACGGGGAGTAGATGGGAATGTGACCAGAAATTTTCCTCATCCCATTATATTTCCTAATCGACGGGATGAAATGGGAAATTGTAAACCTAACTGTAACCTTAAAGAGGAGAGTCTGTACAAACCAATTCTGTCTTTTAAATATCGAGATAATTAATGTCGATTGTAAGTTTGGCCATGTGTCCGGCCAGCTTTAGAATAGCACCACCCCATCTCTTCCCGGGAATGTCGTAAGAAGCGGCAAAGGGATAACAAAGCCGCTACCACAAACCCGAGGAACTACAGCACCTCTAAACTAGAGTGGAACCGCCAATCCGCTTGGCCAGCGTGGCTTTTAACGGTCATATATCCCTCAAGCACAAAACAATGTGCAGGCCAAAACAAAACAAAGGATCTTCAGGCATGGACGATAAAAGGACTGATTATGCTATGTAAGTTTAAGTCAATACATGAATAAATAGGTTCTGGCAATTCCCACTCACTTTCTAAATACATTGATAATTATGATACACAAGGTACAAACTTTGGATAGTTAGATACGTCAGGGTAAGTTGAAACAAAATGTAGCTAACAAATTTCCTGATTCGTGCTAATAAATCCCAGCTTGGTAGTTACCATAAAATATTTGACCCGTGAATTGAAAAGTTCCCGCTTCACACACGTTGAACATAAAACTCGCGGCGAGGATTGTGACCGGTAACAGTAAGTGGCTCGTTAATATGCCGCAGGGGCGCGATACCATTCATATGAGCGCACGTTGTAAAATCGCGGCCACGAAAAATGCGGATAAAGAGCCAGGAACACGGGTAAAACTAAAAATAGACGAGCAGGGAGAGACAAGGAGTTTCGTCCACAGCTAGACATGATCTTCTTCGTGCACGTTGTTTTGTGCATGAGGGATGTATGGCCTTAAAACGCCACGCTAGCCAAGCGGGTTGGCGAGTCCACTATTTTAGAGGTGGTATAATTCCTCAGTGTTTTTTGTAATGGATTTATTCTCCCTTAGTCACCTTATATGACACCCACGATAAGAGACTGGGTGGTACTATTCTAGAACGAGCCAACACAACACGTGTAAAAGGCAATGAAAAGTGACCAAGAGTGTAGTGTCCTCCGTTTTTTTACAGGTTGAGAACGCCGAGATCTTTAAATGAGACAAGCCGTTTTTCTTTTACTCTTAATTCCTATGGATTATGATTTTCGTATCTTCTCAGTTAGAATTGTGTCGTAATAATATCGTTGTTTTAATCTGAAGATAGGAGATGAAATTAATGATAAATATGAAAAATATTCGTATCTGATGATTTATCATGCACTTTATCATGCTGTATTAGAGAGTACCAGGTTATTTATGAATACATTGTCAGCATTATAAAGACCATAATAATTGTTATGACCCTTATATTATTATAAGAGTTTGATAGTGTGAAACAATAAAATTATGCAAACATTATGGATACAAAGTAAAAATAAAACCTGCGTCTGCATAGGACCGTATATTGAAGCTCGTTTCGAGGCCCATAAAGTGAACCACTTGATGCCACAATCACACCAACCAACAGTTGTAATTTTAATGAGGAAAATGCATTCTCACTTAATTTACCCATTGTACAGTCGCTGACTTACACACATTACGTAATTAGTGATTTTTTTATATTTGGCTATATTAATATTATAATAGGTACCTAACCTATATCATGACTGTTATCATTGTAATCCCTTTCTTTATGACCATTTAACCACGGCAAAGGAAGTACTTTCTGGATTTTATTACGACAAAATACGTTTATTTTAAATATTTTGATTAAAAAGCAATTTCAGAAACAAATGTATACATTTTTAATTATCTACTTAAGCGAAAACTTTTTACGCTTTAAGGCTACGTTAACTTCTGTGAAATTCCTTTTAAAAGTACCTAACATTAAAAGTTATGTTTAAAAGGAATAAAAGTTTTAATTTCAATCAACGTGATGTAACAAATAAAATCAGCAATTTCTTTTAAATTGGCAAGACATTTTTTTGTAATTAGGTGAAACTCACGTGTACTATTTTACAATCCACGCCAGAACCACACTATAAACTATTTTATCTCATCTTAAGATTACTGATGGTAAGGTCAGTGGTGGCCTTCTATTCGGATTCACTATCACTTCGACCCAAAGGCATCTTTAGTGTACTCCTAGCTCTATCTTCTACCCTTGGTCCCCAAATAGGATATCCACATACTTCAAAATAACCGGCAGTCATCGAAGTTTGTAGTCTTCTGATGTAGGTACATGGTTTCCTAAAAGAAACATTCTGCGTCTCGCCAATTCATCATATTTACACAGAAGATGCATCATAAACTCTTCCTCTTGGTTAGAGGCTCTGCAGAACATCTCTCATTCTGGCAAGTTCATCCTTTAGAGGAGAATTTTTGTGCCGAAGTGGCCCGGAAATACTGTAGTCTGTCGCCGTAGTTATCTATTGCTGTAAAATAAAATTGTCCTCATCCAACCCGAATTCTCGTTGAAGAACATCTTGGAGTCTTTTAGGACATTTCGAGATGCCTTAGAAAAGTTATTGTGCTTTAGGTGAAATCGATAATTAGTCAACAATTAGCCAGTGACTTAGTGGCACGATAGTAGCATTATCGTCGAATCGTACTATAGACATTGTCTATTGTATACTCGTACTATTCGTTTTTTTTATAGAAAAAAAGCAGCAGATGAGCATACAGTCCACCTGATGGTAAGTGGATACTGTCATCCATAGACATCCGAGATATATGCCAATATCAGTCCAGAATGACAAACGTTGGCACGCCCCCGGATGCGCTGCCTACCTTTGCAGATTAAGGAATAGATTGGGAAAATGGGGAGGGATTTATTGCGGTAGGTGTAACTTCGTTAAAATTGATCAGAAATAAAAACTATAGGTTTCGGTATTCTTATGTCGCGAAGTATCCATTTCACTTAAAGGCAGAAATGCTTTCGTTATTTATTAAACAATATCATTCGTAATATGCAATAACAGTGTTCGTTTTAATTTCATATCGTCTGTCAAGATCAAAAAATTTATCCCACTGTTACGATCCAGTAAATTTTCAGACACCATTTCATGTGGTAATTTGTTTTGTGACAAAAAGATATTTTTATCTTTAGGCAAATAGAAATACGGTAGGAAATCAGTTGGCTATTTTTGATCTATAAAAGTGTTATTGAATGGATCTAATTTAACGATGTATTTTAAACAGATGTTCAATCCCGATAAGCAAAAAGTGAGTACTAAATTAACATTGAACAGGTAAGTACATTCTAAAACTCTCTTGTAGATAGGGATTGCGTTCCCGCAAAGCGAGATCCCGCACCATTTGAAGGTCTGTGGGATCCTGCAATACGAGTACTTCAATTATGCCGATAAACTCCCAAAATAAATAGCGCTAACGTGTGTCTACCGCCTGCGCAAAGGACAGTTATTATTAAAGATGACAACAAAAATGTTGAAACGGCACTGGAGATATTTAAACTGAAGCTAATACATACACCGTAGTAAACAATCAAGATTCTTTTACCAATCGATTTAACGTTAAGGAAAGTAAGACTACAAACAGACAGAAACCAGTAAAGAGATAAATTTTAAAGAAGAAATTTTAGTATTAAAGAAGGAAACAACTGCCCGTGAAATTTAATAAGACTACTTAGATATATCACATACAGAATTATTATGAAAATTACACTATGGAAACTAGAATGATTGATTATTTGATTAGGTTTAATTTAGATTTAGGTACAGAACTAATCGACATATAAAAATTAATTTACACAAAGTTATTTTAATGTATAAGAAATGTTGATTTACTCGTATAGAGTTAAGGGAGTTATTTGTTATTAAGGAATAAGGGGATAAGGGAGTTATTTGTTAAGGCAGTTATAGAGTTATTTGATTCCAATTAATGTTATTTTGTTAACAGAAATACGGTTATCGATTTTTATTAAAAAAGATGATGTTGATTAAACAATTTACTAAATTGTTGAAAATCATTTATTTTAAACCTATATTGGAGCTAATCCCGCGGGATTAGCTCCAATCCCGAAAATTTGCTGCGGGATTGAACACATTGCGGGATGTCAATCCCTGTGGATCTGTAACTACAGAGTTATATACCTCGCACATATAGTTATCAAACATATTAGATAGAATGTGTAGATATGAAATCTGTATAATATATAAGTATTTAAAATTATAAAGGTACATTTTAAAAATTCAAGACATCAACAATGATTTCAAATTAGATTGAGGTAAACGGAATATCGATTTTATTCTCGTAATTAGGTAGTACTGGTTACCTTGTCCACGCTTCAATCTATTTTGGTTCCTCAATTGTTAATTAAATTAAAACATAATTCTATATTGAGTTCTAGAGAAATTGTGCCAGTGTTCAATAAACAGAACAACGTTAAACTTTGGAGAACGTGGCTTAAGATAACAAGAAGGGGCAAAACTCATTAAAGTTTTATGTTCGATGGTGGGCGCTGCGCTTCGCCGCGGCTGTTGATCTTATCAGGGACTGTTCCAAGCAAATTACTACTGGTAAATGGTGGCTGAGCTGTATACGATTAGGCCATAGCAGTCGGCCATCTCCCCGGACCACAGTAAACATGAAGCGAAGAAAGAGTAAATCGACTTTAAATAAACCGTCTCAAATGATCCAACTGCATATTGTTAATATATAGTTAACATTGGAAAGACGATCCTTGGAATACTAAGAGGCGTACCTATCATACAACACAATAATTGTATCGCACTCATCCTGCCACCCTTAAAACTCATAATCCGCAGCTATGACAAATCGATTGATTGAATAACACCTAGATGGACATCACTTTTCTATTATATCACTAGTTTTCTACTCTAAACGAATAAAAACGTAGTTGCAATGTCGAAAACTTAACCTGTTTAGCCCAAAGAGAGTACAGCGAAGTGTATAAATGAGACAGCGCTTTACTAATTGGAACGTGAATTGCATACCCTGTTTTGTGTGAAGCGGACACACTGTGCTAACTACACAAAGGGTACAATAGCTCGCTTGTGACACCCTCGGTTTGAACACATAGGATAAGGAAAATTCGCTCTTTGGAAGTTTCATAGTAAACTATGATTTCAACACGCTGTACTTCCACTGTTCAAATAAAGAGTTAACTATATTTTACAGAATGAATGTACACACTGCACTGCCGTCTTGAATAAGAGCCAAATAAAAAATGAAAATATATTTATCGATGACAAACCAAATTAAATTGCACATTTGGTACTGTCGGTGAGTGAATGTTTTTTGAGAATTCTATCGAAAATATTGAGTATACACTATTACCCAAAATAAACAGTGAGTCATGATTAAATTGGCAATTAATGTGAGTGAGCTAATAATAATCTTTATCTGCTTTAATTTTCTTATCAATATCAGTATTGCGCTATTAACAGAATTAGTAATATTTTTTATACCTCCTTTCGGAAGTTACAATCTGTCTAGAAGTTAAGGACATTTAGAAACTGTGAGGATTGGAAATGACGTGGGTTAAGATCACCCAGTGATGATTATATAGATCAGATCATCTTTTATGGGTTAGTTCAGAATAATGTCTTACGGTAGTCATTTTTAGTATACGGTTTCAAAATATTTTTTATTGTTTGTCCAAATCTTATAATAGCATAATCTTTTATTTATTATCTAATTAGAAATATCTGTAAATGAATCAGGACGTAACAGAATATTGGACATATAGACTGTAGATCTTTTCACAGAGGCTACAAGCTAATTAATTACAAGATAAAATTAATTATTAAGAACTTTCTGATTAAGGTTTTGGTTAAAGGATTTTGTGATATGCCTTTTTTGACGATATGTGTTAGTGGTATATGTCAAGCAATGCCGACTATGCACCTACAACAAAGTTTGCCCATAACAGATGCATTATTATATTCAATACAATAGTCCTTTTTTGTACAATCGGGGGCGAGTCCGATCCGATGTAAAGTTTAATTGTGCGACGTCATTGTTTTCTGTGAAAGTTTGCTGGAGGCAGCCAGCCTTCAGGGGAGGGCCTTTGTAGATCCATTTATTAATCACCCTTTCTTTCAGTAAGTGGGCCTTCTTTAACATCCAAAAATCACTTCTCTCCATCTTTAGGAATGGTATTGACAATACTTTGATTAAGTTTTAAAAATAGTATGGAGCAATATTAATAGACTTCAAGAATTTTCGAGTGAGATAACACTGAAATTGTAGTACGCGCTATAATGCAAGAAGCGCCACCGCTGCTTGGGCCTTCATACATTCGGTTTGTCAGCGAGTACGAGGACAACACATACTCTTGTGATAATGGTAAAGTAAAATAAATGCTTATTTATAACATTGTTCACTGTTTTTTTTCAGTCTGTACGTACATACATTTTTTCAGTCGGTACGTACCTACGTTTTTTCAGTCGGTACGTACCTACATTTTATACTGTATCAGAAAATAAAGCAATTTCACTCCGATATCTCCTATACATTTAAAAAAATGGATAGCAGTTGCTTGTTCCATAACATAATAACTTTTAGATAGATGATTTAAAGAAGGGCCTTTTTAGGCTATAAATTAAATAATACATAAACATAATTGGATAACCATACTATCATACTATCATAAGATAGCGATCGAATTATTAAATCAGAGTTCGTATTTTCAACATATTTTCAAAACAGCTTCTTTTATGTTGTATTAAAAATTAGTGTATTCCTTTTTCTTAAATTGCTTATTTAGCCTTTAACATACTTCCAGGAAAGTATTTAGGAACCCTTTACTTCTTATAATAAGGCACTTAATTAAAGATAACTCTAAACTGTTCGCCCTTGTTTGGTAACAGCAGTATTAAATAATTTCAATAGTTCATTTTAGGGTTTTCGTCAGCGTTTACTAGTATTTTATTTTATATTAGTATGTATTAATATTTTATTTTATATATTATTTTATATATTAGTATTTTATATATTTATATTATATATTGTATGTCTTAAAGTCGGGTTTATATTTGTTTTTTTCACCGAATCCGCAAATGTCTTGCATAAACGTAGGTTTGGACTCGTTTTGATATATACTTACGAGATACGTCGCTGATACGAGCCATACGAGCCGATCCATCGCGAGACGGTTGTTTTGCCCCGTCCAAAGGTGATAGATACGTGTCCGTCATTGGAGCTAGTCGAGTCTCCGTGCATTCATCTTTATCAACTGTATTATATTATTATAATAATAATTTAGAAAAGTGGATAAAACTTTTTTATTACAATAAATAAACTTTTCTAGATACGTCCGAAGACGAACTAAATAAATATGAAATAAAATTAAGGTCTCTGTTGTTCAAACAAAAGTAAAAACATGAATGAGAAAATCTACTTCTATCGTAACGAATTAGTGTACTGTCCAGAAATTCGACTCCAAAGACATGTCACGTTGAACTGTTGCTTTCCATTTGTCTTGTCATATCTTACCACGTTTAGCAACTTCAACAACATACACCAGGTTATTGTTATAAATATTATTTATGTAAATAAAATGTTCATCCTTATTAAAGTCTCAATATCAATAAAAATATATAATGTTTTCGTATCCCTCTGTGATTATTGGTTAAAATAAAATTTAAGATAACATAAATTTTGGATCTGTACGAAATTTATAGTGTACCTGGTATGCCATTATATTTCAAATAGTTTTTCTTATGTATTCAGTTATTTTGAGGAGTTTCTTTGCGGGATAGGATCCGAAATTAAGAAATTCGCCAAAGAACTTAAGTCACCGACATAGTTCATAGAAGCAGCTTGCTTAAGTGCCAATGGGCAGACTAACAATGTCGCAGGACTAACAACAGATGGGGTAAACGAGTTCTCGAATGGAGGTCACGTACCGTAAGCGCAGTGTGGGACGACAACTTGAAGAAGTTCGTCGGAGGTGGTTTGATGAAAAGAGCTGAAGATCGTACGGAGTGGTGAGTCTTGGAAGAGACCTGTATCCAGCAGTGCAGAGATGGTATGGTATGGTATTTATGTGTTTCATAGCTTTACCTTTGGAAGCTGTAGTGTCTCTGGTGACATACTGCTTGCACACCTCCGCTCTCGCCAGTGGCTCCCACAACAATGAAGTTCGTTCGACCACATGGACAGTATGGAATATTATTTATCGATCCATTTACATACACAATTATGATCTATTATGATTTCAAAAAGTGTGGACGAACTCGAGGGTATTGTCAGTTTTTAATAAGTAATAAGTATTTATCCTCAAAAAAATCCACATTTAGATTTATTCATTTATTCCTAAAAAAAGAGAGGATGTTATAAAATAAGTTTAAAAAATGACTTTATGTTGTTGTAAGAGATTCATAAAGGCACATTTTGAATTCAGTCCCCCGCTGGATGGTGAGATTTCCATAATTTAAAAACATTGACTACATAAAAGCGTTTAGGAAAGGATGTGTTGCGGAATGTGTGGATGTGTGTGGAAACGAGTTGCGGTTGGGAAGTTTAAAGTTAAAATAGTTTTATATCACTACAATTTTAAGAACGTTAGTTAGCTCGATAGCTCGGTTCTAGTGAACCGCATTCAAATAACTCTATAACCATACATATGAACTAATCTCACTTTTTAACTAATCTCACTCTTCCGCTTTATCTAATTTTAACCAACGCGAAACGGTCAACTGGTAGAGAATGCCTTAATTAGGGATTGCAATCCCACTGTATTTTCAATCCCGCAGTGATTTTGCGGGATTGGAGTCAATCTTTATGGACATGATACGTTAACTGACGTACAAAACTGCAGGCGATATACACAATAAGAATTCACTGACATTGACTAGTTCCCAGTATTAATTTTAAGTCGTGTTTCGTAGATTGACGCCGCGACAGAGACGAATGAAACTAATACATCTGTAGTGTCGGGGTCTACTCGCCTGACCAGCGCGACGCAGCGTCACGACCAAATGGGGAATGCATTACTGTTTGCAGACGGGAGACGTAGTCACAACGTCACTGCCATTACAAGTAAAACTATAAATCATAAAACATAATCACAGAAAACAACGACTTGGATTTGTGCAATTTACATCGGCTGCCGTTACTATGTGTAGTTTGTATGCAATCGACTCTAGAATCGTTACACTAGTATAACGACATCTAAGTTGATCATTAATTTTATCTCAATTTTTAATGTCAAACAAATTATGATAGGAAACTATGCATGGGTGTAAATAGCTGAAGCTAAACTCGCATTCACCGGGCAGTAGCTATTTAAAATTTGACAAAACTGTTATATAATCCAGGTTAATTGCTTTTTCAAGTAGATATGTCAGTGATTAAAGTTTAAGAGTACTTACGAGTACATGCTAGTAGACTTTTTTCGTGTATTGAGATATGGGAACTATCACTTTATATAATAAAATTAATAAATCCTTTCATTAGCATAGCATTGTTATACAACACATTTTTGTTTTTTAATTAGAGAAATGACATAGATAAAGCTTTTAGTCCGCCTACTCACACGTGTCGAAAGGACACGCTGCAAACCAGCACTTTAAATGGAATTAACATTTGTTCACACCTGGAAAATATTTTTCATAGAAGTTATAGATGTCATGTAATTTTACCATGGTTATTTTTACGCACATAAAGTGGCATTTCCTTTGAACTTAAAAGTGGTCATTATCGGCACGATTACCTAAGTAAGTATGTCGATGAGGAGGTCGCAACTCTCCATATTTACCCAAGTAAACAAACCCGCGTTTTACGTAGAACTCTTTATTGAGGAGCGGATTGTGTTTGAAACTTCCGCATTGCCTGGAAAACTCGTATGTATTTGAAGTAACTTTTCTCAAGTCAAATCTTTTTGATCATTTTATTCTACATAATAATACGAAAACTTTGAGCAACGAGTGACTATATTTAGTAGTTTTTAGATTACGGATTATGCGTTATGTTCGGATTATGGCATTGACATAGTTTGTCAATTCCGTCTAACTGCACTTTAAAATGTAGTAAATAGTGCTAAACAATAGAACTCTTTAAACTTTCGCATTATGCAGATTTTGCAATAGTGGTCTAGTTGACTCGTGACCACGGCGGGTGTAACCCGTGCCGAAATAAAATTTAACGCGAAGGCCTTTAATTTTAAATTAAAGGCGTTTAGACCCGGATTACGATATAAAAATAGTACTAAACACATTTTTTCTGCGTAGGTACTAAATCTACAGAAAAATATGAAAAAGTAGAAATTTGAGCTATAGAGCAATATTCCTCTATTTACTTAATTACATAATAAAGTAGCTGTTGTTTACTAACTAAAATAAACTTATTGTGAAGGGAGATTTTCCAATTACGTAAAATTAATTTAATAACTTTAACAAACTAAACTTAACAACAATTTAAACTTTATCAACAATTGTTTAACTTTAACAAACTGTCTACATCAACGTTTTCTATTCTTAATCATGGATTTTGATGATAATATATTGGACTTATTCCTGTAAAATAAAGTCGTTTATTAAATTATTTTCTGAAATATTACAATTCATAATTTCTGGGAATTGAAATAGTGTAGCAAACATTAATATAATTTAACTCGAATTACGCAGAGAACAGCTGCGAAGACGATGACGACCTATTTTATTATTAGCTCAGTCTGTAGCATTATTATTTGCCTTGTAAAAAAGTCCTGGACTCAATTCCCGGTCGTATCTAAATAGTTTGGGTTCCTCTTGGCTCCCTGGATACAAATAGTTATTTTAAAAAAAAAGTATGTTTTTGCACATTTTTATTATTTATTTTAACGAATCTTCAAGTAATTATTCTTCTCTTAAATGTGATCAGAAACGGTATACTGAAGTGAAGAGTTAGTTCAATAGTCACTTTAGACAAAAAGGAAAACATGGATCCTTTTATACAAACGCACAATAGGCCACAAAACTCGGTTTCAGTTAAGGACGAAAATCCCTTGTTAGCTACTTTCTATTTTATCTGCCCACCTTTATAAATTAGGTCACACCACATACAAATCATGACAATGTGCGCAATGAAGTTCGGACTTCAGAGGGACCGCTTTATCACCAACTTTAGTGAAATCCAAAACTGTACACTTCTGGTACAGAACGGTTGACATGTCTGTAATAGCAAAGGACCTTTGTAATATGAGTAAAATGAGGTCTTTTATGAAGTCAGAACCTTGTCCAGTGTCCAACAACTTTCTTTGTTGTTTTACGTACATTCGAACATAAGTAGTTAATCAAAATTATTACTACTGGTATCAATTTGAAACGAAATAGACACATTCTCTTAAAATGTTCATAACTTTATTTTCCATAACTTCACTATTAATATTTGTATATCGCGATTTGAATTTTGATCTTTTGATGGTTCGTTGTTATGGGCATTTGGTGAACCTATTGAATAATCGATTTATTAAAGTTGGACCAATTTGTTGTCGATCAATTGCTATACGATTTTCCTTATGTAGGGGTTTCGGATCCCAGTACTGAGATTTTGAGAGGGATGTTCTGAAATCAAAGTGACAAATGGGGATGAAAGCACAGACTTGTGTGTTACTCAGATTAAACCAAATTTAGTGTAACTAACATCAATATCAATGGGCGACATTTGCAACATTTTTCATTACTTCTAACTTCTCGGTGTAAATATTAATATATAGATGTCTCCATATTTTTTGACAATAAGTAACATTTGTATAAAAAACCGTTTAACTAATAACATACAAATTTAATTACGATAATCGTTTTTCATATATTGAAAAAGAGAAAAATGTCGTTATATGAAAGGCAACTTAGTTAAACTGTAGATAATGCCTCAGGCATAAACACAAATAATCGAATAAACTTGTTTATTTTGTTATTTCAAAATAATAAACTTATTTTTTACCAATGTTTACACGATCTACAATAATAAGATGTGGGTGTTATGATCTTCAAGAAATATTCCCTTGGTTACTAGCACACAAAATTTCAAACAAAATACAAAACACCGATTATTGTTTGAAAAGTTATCCTAAATTGGCTTCCAAAATTTGCCAAGTTCTCCCTTTCAATAAATTCACACGGTAGCTAAACACAGGCAGCTTAATTTATGAAAATGTATAAATAGTAAAAAAGGTTGGATTTAGAATCAAAAGTTTTCATTGAACTATTTATAACTACTATAAATACAGGCACATGTATTATAATGTATACTTGGTTAGGTAATACGAGTACGAGCATATTTCAATATGAATAATGTAGCTTGGTGTGGACATGTTTCGAATAGCTATCTATAATCACTATTCGAATAATTTGCTACACTATTCGCATACGAATATGACAAGTACCTACCTGTCATACTATGTCCGCACATGTAAAATTATTTTGTAAATATATATTAGTTCAATTTAAAGTTATTAATTAGTATTTTAGTTGAATTTAAATACGTAATTGACTTTAAATTAAACGTTGTTTATTAAGGGATGTTTTTCTTTATATAGAATATCTCTTTTACCAATTACTCATGTTAGGCTTCTACTATTCCGGTATTCGTTTAGAAAATGGCGAATACGAATATATGAAAATTGGCGAGTATTCGTCAAAATGAATACAAATATTCGGAACATTCCTAGTGTAGTATGGAGTAAAAACCATGACGCGCTACATTGCTAGTGCAAACAAAGCTATTTGTAAGTTAAAAGAAATAATAGCTTAGGTAATTATCTGGCTAATTACTAAATTAGTTCGAATTTGTAATGATATTTGTAATTAACACAAAACTATCTATAATAATTTTAACTTTCTACCCTAATCCGACTACTGAGTTTAATAATTATAAATTCTTTATTTCGAATGACACGACTCATAACAATACTAGTGAAAAATCTTTGTCATCTGGCAAAGGCAATTAAGCACATAAATATATTATGTAAATATAATTACAATAGTTCTCTACATCGGAAGAAATAAATTAATCTTAAATTCGAAAATAACGATAGTTTGTTTTGGCATTTGAAATAGTAAATCCCGTTGATTAATGGAATAAAAAAGAACGTTAGATTTTTAAATCTTTTAGTACACTAATCAACAATAAAACAGATAGAACTAGTTTTCTAAGAAAAGCTAAACCAAATTAACATTTACCCGGATCAAAACTGAGAATCAAGATACTAGTTTTGTTACACAATATTTCAGTTCAAACGTAACACTATGGACGCCGCATTTACTGGGCCAGTTTCTGCAGGCAGCGGGAAACGTTTGTGACTTATCGTCATCCAGATACGTCGCCTTCGGCGGCAGCTCCATCGAGAAACCATTACTGGACAAATTCACAGTAAGTACCACTATACATTAATGTCAATAGGCACACTTGTCACTGTCAAAAACACTACTACCGTTTTCACAAAGAAAAATGACAACGATTGGTACCTACCAGAAATTAGACGTTCTGTGAAAAGGCTATAGAACTTTAATTCTATAACAAAGCTTGTAAATCGTTTAAATTTTCTAGCCAATGTAAAACCAGTAAATAAAAATATATGTTCTGTTTCAGATTTAACGGTATAAAACCGATATTTAAGAAGTTAAAAACAACAACAAGTTATCAAAAAGCAGTTTACAAATTTTAACCCTAATTTAACGGTGTAATCTACTGAATTTCCACTTACTTATGTACCTGTGGATTAAAAAAAAATATCACTAGTTCGGTGGTGGAGAAAAACATGATAAGAAAACCCACATGCCTAAGAATTAAAAAATCTGGAGCTTTCACCAATCCGCACTGGGTCTTATGGCTTATGGCCTCATACCCCCTTGTGATTACTAGGAAAGGCATATGCACTACAGTGGGACGTTATAGCCTGATATCGATATGTTTTTTAGTTTTATGCTATTTTTTATGTTTCATGTGTATATCGACCATTAATATACGGAATGGTCGAACTACACGTACCCGTTTTTTTTATTTTAACGAAAATATGCTTTTTGGGTCCACACATAAATTAGTCATCCATACGAACGATAAAATATTCAAATATGGGTACTTATAAGATAAGATTGTTTTTACTAAAAATATGTATTTGGATGACTGACATTTGTTTTAAATGAAAGAAAAGACCACGAAACGAATGACGTTTCTTAAAACAGAAACGGAAAGTTCGAAAAGTAATTTCAGTCAAAAAACGTCTATATATATTATGAAAATTAAGATAAGTATATTAAACTGAACCCCGTATATGTATTAAATTAAGCTATGCAATTTGTAGTACGTACCTATTTAAAATATTTATAAGACACAGTAGCTGCGTATATCTGTACATCTGCATGCAGGTTGAATACATTGACGACTACAATTTTACATTAACACCTTGTTGTACTATATTACTAAATATAATTATATTCTTGCAAATAAGAGATTAAAATAACCAGAGAAACAATCTTTGCCTTTAATATAATATAGATATAAACAAAAGATTAATTGATTTACGCCACTGACTTTTGAATATTAAATTAGAGATTGTCTATGACGAAGGTAAAGTTTCAGATAAACCTTTTAAAACTGACGAGCTCCGGATTAAAGGTGACGCCGACGCCTTCTTTAAGGTGATTATTTGTTTAATCCCTTCGGCTGATGCTTAACACTAAAGATATACTTAAACAGAAAAATATGGCTTTGCAAAATTTTAAACATTATTAAAGTTACAAAAAGATCGATAAACGGTAGATAAATGTCGAAGGCGTGACACTCAAATTTGTTTATAATTAAATCTATTAACTAACATACGTAGACTGTTAAAATCATAACTCTCCTTTGGTGGCTTTGCCGTAGTCGGGTAAAATATAAAAAATTCAATATAATAGTAGTTTTGCACTTAGGTGTTAAGTAATGTAATACTATTTTGCTCAGCACTTAAATTTTATTCTTAGTACTAAATTTATATAATACCCGGGCAGAAACACGTTATTGAAAATACCTGTTATAAAGTGTTTGCTACTTTGAAGCAAAACTGATGATTAGAAAATCTTTCCCGTTTGTAAGGTTTTTGTTAATAACATTTAGTTAGGTACGTATACGCGGTCGATATTGAAAGCAATTAATTTCTAAGATTACGCTATTAATTACTTTTACTATTCAATTCTAGGGTTTACTTCATTACTTAAAATATGGCATCGCCTAGCAATTTATAATAATTACTACGATGGAAAGACTTTCCGTGTGATGGAGCGTGTTATAAACACACAGTCCCTTAGATACCTAGAGGATCACCAGCTGATTAACGACCGTCAATATGGATGTCGCCACAATCGCTCGGCTGGTGATCTTTAAGCGTACTTTACACACCGCTGGGCTGAGGCCATTGAGAGTAGAGGCGAGCCTTTTGCTGTTGGCCTAGACATTGCCAAAGTTTTTGATCGAGTATGGTACAAATGCTACTTCACGCTGAATACAGCGTGAAGTAGCATTTGTACCATACTAGGTAAGGTCAGTACCACAATAGTGGTAGCTTTACCATCTTTCGGTATACCCAAGAGATTATACGAATGGGTTGCCAGCTTCCTGACTGAACGGAGCATCAGACTCGTTATCGATCGACGGTATTGATGGTTATTTGACACATGTCTATTAATGCTGGCGTCCCGCAAGGCTTCGTGCTATCCCCAACTCTGACCCTTCTGCATATCAACGATCTGTTGCAAATTGGTGACATACGTTGCTATGCAGATGACAGGACTGGGGATGCTATATGTACAGGGGCCACGCCAACATCCCTCAGGTCTAAGTGGAAGAGAGTCGCGTCAGGCTTGTGTCTGAAATCGAAGACGCTTTAGACCAAATCGCGATTTGGGGTTCTTTTAAACCTAGTGGATTTCAACCTTAGTAAGACGCAAGTCGGTGCATTTGTGGTTAAAAAAGCCTTTTTTGTCGTAACACCTCGCTTTCATAGCATACCTCTTAAGATATCGGAGAATATCGGCATTCTTGGTGTCGACATTTCCAGCAAAGTCGAATTCAAGAGTTATCTGGAAAATAAAGCCAAAATGGCCTCCAAAAAGCTCACTGTGGTGAAAGGAGGGAAGTGGTACTTCACCCCTGGGCAACTTCTGACACTCTACAAATCTCAGTCTAGGCCCCATATGGAGTACGGCTCATATCTCTAGGCCGACGCGCGCCGAAATGTGAATTCAGCGACGTTCTGTTCGAATTGTCGACGATCCCACTCTCACCTCTCACCTAGTACTAGTACCACTCAGCGTTCGGAGAGACGTTGCGTCTCTCTGCGAGTTCCCACCTCGTTTCACATAATTCCTACCTCGGGTTTCTACAACCGCACCTTCCATCACAGAAGTGCCGTGCATCCCAATTTCCTCGACACAGGTGTCGTGTACTGTTCGGTCCAAAAAACATTTTATAAGACAAACTCGTAGGCTATGGAACGAACTACCTCAAGAGGTCTTTCCATTACGCTACGATATGGGGTTCTTTAAGAAAGCTGTGCATAGGATTTTGTAAGGTCGGTGGCGCACTCGCATACTTCCTGGTGCTGCAGGTATCCATGGGCGGCGATAACACTTACCATCACGTGGGACCGCTTGTTCGTAAACCTACCAAAAAAAAATAAACAAAAAATGGTCAAAAATTGTTGTTGAACTCTAAAATCATCAAAATAAAAATCAAAAATCAAACTCTGTATCATTCGTACTTTATACAGTTAATCCCTTTCTCAAAAAATATTAAATGTACAGACACCGGCTTTGTTACGATTTTATTATATATGTATATATAAGTGGAAAGATCGATATAAAGATAAAATTGTCAAGACAACCGTAATTCACTGGCTGTTTTTAGCATCAGACTGCGAGGTGTGCATATACAGGTATATATAGATTCAGTAAGCGCACTGAAGCTAGCCAGACTTATTGTTCTCACGCTCTGATTCGTTCTACTGGAGCACCGACTGTCTCGACTTACGGTTGATATGCGTCACAGAAAATAAATTGTTATTTTGCAAGTAAATACCAATCGCGTATATCTATCTACTCTTTCAGTAGATTCATCCGTGGCATGGAATACATCTTAACATACGGCTGCGATTGTTTTTGGAAGAATAACATAAACTAAATCTTATTTTGTTTAATTAACTAACTCATAACGTAATCATAAGGTGCCGTGTGATGTTGGCCGGCTATAGAATAACACCACCCCATCTCTTCCCGCGGCTGTCGTAAAAGGCGATTGAGGGATAACAAAGCCACTACCTGAAGCGTTGAAGGACTACACCACATCTAAAAGAGTAGACTCACTAACCCGCTTGGCCAGCGTGGCGTTATATGGCCAGATATAGATTCGTCATGCACAAGACAATGTGCATGAGGAAGACCATGTCCAGGAGTGGATACTGAAAGGGTTGCAATCAGCAAAATTCTGATTGCATAATTATTGCATTGCATAATCATAAGTCTGTACGACTCTATTAATGGATGTATAATGCCTCGATTGTATCCAGAACTACGCCACCAACAGGACTACGCTAATGACACTACAGTATTCAAGGGTTGATTTTTTTTTAGGAACAGGGTGTGAGACGTACGTATAATCCACCTCGTGGGAAGTGAATATATTGCTCATTGACATCTGTGATACACACTAACATCAGTCCAGAATGATGCGCCTGATGCGCTGCCTATCTTTAGAGAATTGAAAATGGACTTCGAGAAATTGTTGGAAAAATAGGGTGGAATAGGGTAGGATGGAAATATGCTCTGGCGTATCTCACCCACTAGCGAAAAAACTACATTGAGGGAATAGGAAATGCAGTACAGTAATCTGAGATAACACATATTATAACATTAATATTTAGGTCTTTTTAAGTATATTATTGTTATAATACAGAAATCATAATAAAAAATGTACATACTTCAAGAATAATTCAGAACCTTTAAAAAATAAGGCCTTTGAGAAGTTGCTCGGCGGCCCTCCCCGCTGACATATGCCCGAGCGTTTCTACAGCACTTAAATTTGTCCTTTCTGTTCTCTGATATATTTACGGCTGTCGTTGATTTAGGTGACGTTATTTGAACGAAGCGAATTGATTAAAATTTTCTAACTTAATATATCGTTGTTTCAATATTCTGATTGAATAGATCATGCTCTAAATTATGATTTTTAAGATAAAGCACTAAAAAACGTATTTTAAAAAAAAATACTAAATCTGGGGAACTGACAATAAGGTCCCCTTTTCCTAGATAAAGTCACATATTTCGGTTTAGAACGATCGCTGGGCAGAGAAGTTACCGATGCGAAGTCCTAAACACTGCAAACACGCTGCGAATACAGCAGTCAACTTTTCGCTTTAGTCCAATCGAAAACGCTCGATGAAATCGATGACTTCATCTGCAGATTTAAATAAATTGCACCTCCGTCTATCGATCGATAATATACATATTTGAATGTGATAGGAAACTGGATTGTACGTGACGTAAATAAAACTTTGTAGCAAAAAGTAAAATGAGTTATAACCACACCTATAAACTATATGCCCATAAATTTTGGAGGGGGAGTGTGCTCGCTGAATCCCACAGATGTTGAGTCGACGTCTGTGTGCCCACGTCACCTTCCTCATCACACAGAAGGCTGCCGTAAAATATACTGCATTTGCTACTGTATCCTATTTCCCCAATATAAGTAAATGCTTCGGTAGTGAGTGAGATATGTCATTCCCATCCTATCCTATATTATCCCTCCCCATTTTTCCAACCCTTTCTCCAAATCCATTTCTTTAAATCTTCAAAGATAGATAGACAGCACATCTTTTGTCATTCTTGACTAATGCTGGCATGTATCACAGATGTCCACGGGCGACAGTATCAATTTACCACAAAGTGGTCTGTCTAATCAACAGTCAACAGCGTTCATTCCATAAAAAATGAAAAACTAAAAAGATTGCTTCTCTATAAAGATATTTTTATTCATGTTATACAAACGTATTGTTTTTTTAGTCTTATGAATATTGAATGCCCAAAGAGACACTATCGCCATACCTATTTCATATTGACACTTCGAAAGTAGGTAGAATTTAAGAGAGATGTAAGTAGGTCAAAACAATCGATTATTTACGGCTGACGTCATGGATTTATAGACGTTCTAATAATTACTGCTCAGTGAAGGGCTTCTCTGTGCCGATAACTTAGTCCCATTATATGGAACGGTATTTGAGTGGAAACACTTTGAGTACGTTAAAATTGTTAGAGATGACATAAATTGTCGTAAAAGCAATTACCACAATGTATGTCACTGTCAATTATTGATATAAATAACGTTTTTATTAAGTTTTGTCCTATGCAATTTTTTGTGTAGGAATTGAGTATTATTATGATTAATATACTTCTAAACCAATACGAGAATTGTACGGGACAGATCGAGATGGCAAGCACCCTACTTCACACGTCTACCCTGATCCACATCAATCTTTAGACCATAAAAATTGTCATTACATGCTTAGGTAGGTACCACAAGTAAATAGGTATACATATTATTTTCTTAGGTTTTCGCGATTACTATACATAGCAATTAAACAATTTTGAACGGTTTAAATCGCGTATATTTAACATTATTTATATCCCGACGTTTGCCACTTTGCAGTGGACGTGGTCACGGGGTGACTGTTACACCACCGTCACCCCGTGACCACGTCCACTGCAAAGTGTTCGAAACGTCGCACAGTGGGACAGAACCGTGCGTACCGTCTCAAAAATCTGTAACTTTTTTGTTGATTGAAGTAAATCGCTGAAATTTGGTATGTAGTGTCTCCAGAGTACATACAATCCAATAATGAATGTATCATTGTCAAATGTTTAATAAATAATATAAAATAAAATAAAACAAAATAAAAATGTATTATTTTAATATTAAACCATGGTTTGGTTAACTTATTGAATTATAATTTTACAGTTTTATGATATTAATAAACCTATTTTATGTTATTTTATATTACATATGAATCTTACATTTAAATAAATGACAAATATATAATAACCCACTCCAAAAATATGTTTTACAAATAATGTACGAAATTATTTCGATTTAAATAGCTAAGAGGTTCTTAGCTTCCTCTAACAATTTCTTGGATATAGTGACTGATGGTTTTCTGATACTTGATATATAAGGATCTGACGTAAATAGAAGACCATGAAATACGTCTTCGTTTGTTGCGGACCTAGAGCATTTTCTAGCATGATGCAATCTGAATTTTTTGTAATCTTTATTACGCGATTCTTGGGCATCCTCAGATAAATGACCAATGGGCAGAACAGCAAAATGTCTTATTATACTTTCCCCATGTATTAAGATTTTATGTACTGAAGAAGGCATATTATACCACATATATTTTGTTACGTACAGTTGTGCGGTTGCACGAGTATATTCACCAAATTTTTCTGGATTTACAGCAATACCGGATGCCATGGTTTGCAGAATAACATAGAACCTTTTAATAAGTTCCTCGTCAACCCCTGTAATTTCTGAAGCGCAGTAGTAGTTCTCAAAAAAACGCCGAGCTGTATTGCCGTCATTACTGTTTCCACTTCCTTGTCGGGGCTTATCAACGTGCAATCCCATCCGGCTTCGAAACAAACTTTGTACAAGCTTTTTCTTGTCTTCTTTACTTTTTTTATCTTCCGAAGTTCTCGCAGCCCATTTTTGAAATGAAAGGTTATATGAAATATGTAAAATTAGCTCCATGCACCTGATCCACGCGTGTAACGTAGACAAACCGTATTCGTAAGCATTTATATTATCTGGCTTTGATGCAATCTTCTCCAAATTATTCATTTCACTTGGCTTAGCCCCACACACTGTACATACAGCTCCAGAACTTGTGTCAGTAAGAACTTGTGTAACTTTTCCATCCACCATAGTTAGAAATAGATCGTGACTTATTTCAATTACCTGCGTCTCCTTGTGTATCTTTGATGTTTGCAAATTATTAATTTGACCCCGAATATCACCAACCACTGATCGGGTTTTCTCGGGCGTTTCTTTTGCAAGTTCCATCAGGATTGGTCGGCAATAACCAATAGAAGAACAAGCCGGATTTTGCCAAATTATCTCATGTGTTTCTGTGTCAGTCAGCTTTATTGGTACCAAAGACGCTATAAATAAGTTTGTATCTGAGACTAAGTCACTCTCATCTGTTAAAACTTGTTTATATTCGCTTTGCCCCGATGAACCATCACATCCCCACTTGGTAAACAATTTAAGAGATTTTCTTCTTGGGTTGTAAACATTTTCAATCTTTAAGATGCGAGCACAAGTGTGATCCAGCAAATCTTGTAGATTTACTTTAGCACTTATATCGGTTATTTGAATGCTGGATAGTGGAGGATAACACAGTTTTTTGGCGTTCGTCAGTATATTATATGATGGCAATATGTCGAAGTTTTTGTTAATCAAACTTGCTCGAAGAAATCCGTATTGTGATTTCGAAAGATCTAAATCTGCAAACATACTTAAAGCTTCATCCACCGTAAAATCTGTTCCATTGCGACTTTCATGCAATAATTTTTCCTTCATGATCCTTTTTTCATTTCTTTCACAATTCCGCATCATTGAAACAACAGTAGCTTCTTCGATTTCTCCTTCAGCCCGCAATCCTTGAACGTATGCATTATGTATATACTCGAGTCCATATTCTTGTACCAATTCCATATTCTTTCTTTTTTTCGATTTCTCTGATAGATCTTCATAAGACTTTGGTGGACGTCCACGTTTTTCAGATGTTGTAGGTGTAATATCCATCGGTGCTTCTTCGAATTGTACCTTAAATTCACCGTCTAACCACGATATATTATTACTAAAGAAACGTTCTTTAGTTCGGTTAGATTTGGTCCACCGATCGTTAAACGCTGTTATAAGCGTTTTTTGAATACGTTTCACAATTAATTCACTTTTTTCAGACGACAAATGGTGGTGTTGTTCTAAGTATTTTTGAATATCTTCTGATTTTGTGCCATGGCCAATAAAAAATTCGCATAATACTCGTCGAGGCACAACAAATTCACTCATTTTGTTTTTATTTTTAACTACTTTTTTTTTACCGAGGTTGGTGAAGACTATATTATGTTAAAGCACACTAAAGTACTGGTAAATGACAACGTAAATCAATAACTTTCATACTGAAATTTCGTGTGAAAAAATATTACTATCTAGTGTCATTATCAAGTTCCTAACCACTATCTATGAAGGTGGTTAGTAGTAGGTAGGTACTGATAATGTACACTAACAACTATAACTAGATACCACTTGCTCCCTTTTCCTTCACCGCGATAGAGAAATACATAAACTATATGAGAAACATGTAATTCACACAGTGATAACAAAATATTAACCACATCTGACCGCACGATAAAAAAAATATACTACATACTAATACATTACCCAAAACTCCCACTTTACCTAAAGATTGAGTAAATAGATAATATTGTTTAAGAAAAAAAGGTCAAAAGTGATCTAAATATCCAAAAATCTCATTAATCAGAACTAAAATAATTTTTGGAATATTTTGTATTTTCTCCCCATTAGCCATTTTTAGTTTCATTTCAAGGGGGGCAGATTCGGGCACTCAATTTTTTTTGCCCTACCTTTAACATTAGCTGCTCTATACGATGCTATCAAAATTACGACATGGGCAGACACCGCTAACTGTCAAAAGTCTATGCAAAGTTTCTAATAAGGATAGAATATTAGGTCCTGAAATAAAAATTCTTTACCTCCCCAGGTTTCACATAATGGTTCACTTAAATTATTTTTAAATAGAGTACTTCATCTCCATTCTAACCATATATCACACTTACAAATTTGCTGGTAAAGTAATGCAAATATGACCATGTAAACTGGTGGAATTGTGTTCTACATAATTGACATAATTTTGAGCGTCAACTTGCAAGCCTTATTCTAATACAAAAAATGAGAAATAGTGTATTTCAACTGCTATATAATATGCATTGAACATTCAGTTAGACATATGCATTAACAAAATATTCAATATAGAACATTACGAAAAGCTATTTTTGAGACGGTACGCACGGTTCTGTCCCACTGTGCGTCGGGATATAAATAATGTTAAATATACGCGATTTAAACCGTTCAAAGTTGTTTAATTGCTAGGTATACATATATTTAACAGAATATAATAGGTAGAGGTACTCGTAGGTACTAGGAAACTGGGGTTAGTCCCCATTGTTTTTTTCTGTGAGTTGCATATGATATAGTTTTTACCTTTTTTACTCCATTATTGAATTAAATATTATATTAAAATTAGCTCTCTACCTCCAAATATGGCCACTGCAGCTCGAGGCAATCATCACAATCATCAAAAGACACCTGAGAGTTGCGGAAGCGCGTGTCGTCGGCATCGCCTACCTGAAAGTGATTGAGGTACCCACAGCGGTCGTCGTCTTCTCTAGCGGCGACAAAGTTCAGCCTCGGGAGATCTTCTACTTACTTAGAGGTAAGTTACTTATAACTCAGTACAAAGAGAGACCAGCAACTAATCTTTATTTAACTTAAGGCCTGAAATATCCTTCTGACCTTCTAAACCGAGTAGATTTTTTTTCTTAGGGTGGGATATAAATACAGGTAGCCGCGTACAGGTAATGCGCGTATGAAAGTGCATTACTAAAGCTTATTATAATATACCACCCACACTGCTATACACACACTGACACTGCTATAAAAAATATTGGTATCCATTCTCGACTCTCATTCGTTATGTCTTGACTTCAAACCCCGGACTGTACCACACAGTTTCTAATTAAGTACGGAATTGAAAACATCTGAAGAAACTTACATTAAAGATATCTGAAACATGTGTATCCAGATATGCATGAAAGATTGCATTAATTCTTTTGGCGATGGGCTCGCATGATCGATTATGGCCTGAATTTTAATTTTAATTTTTAACATTCTATACCTTAATAATAATAGGGATGGTAAAGTTAGATGGATAGGTAGTAGCGAGCTCATTAGGCTAAATCCCCTCGATTCTCCTATCAGTTCTTACGTGCTTGTTTAGTAACTTACGTTACCTTACAATCCACTTGTCAAAAAAACTGTTTTACTTGCAAAATGGTGACTGTATGCATGTTTCAAATATTCTGCATTTAAACAACGTTACAGTTAAAGATTCAAATCTTTGGTTACAATACTGATTCCCTAATACTCGTATTACCTACGTATAGTTACTAACTTATACGTATTGATACTCACCTTTATTGTTTATACTTAGTTCTACTAAAACGATAACGTATCTTCATCTTCATAAGTTATAGTCTAGTCAAAGGGTACCTATGTGCAAAGTTAAAAGTAGGACACGAATAGGACACATTTAGAGAGAGAACTTTACTAAAATCAATAGATATTGTTATAACGGACCGATTTTACTAATATAAAACTAGCTGAACTTAATCTGAACCGTAGCGGAGGCTTTGCTAAATCTTATCTTTCGTATCCACTAATTACAACGATTCAGTTTCAATTCAGTTGAAAAACTCTAAAAAAGACACTATGATGATATTAAAATAGTGGTCATCAAAATCAATCAGTTGATGTGTCAAATATAAATTCATTGGCATTAAAGCGGAGTTCCAAAACGTTAGCAAATCACTCGTTGACTATCTAAATATAAATTATAATGACAATAATTGATTTATTATTACAATGACAATACATGATTTATTAGAGGCATACAATGCCAATAAACAATAAAAATAAGATATTATTATTAATATCAAAAGATGCTGCATTCTTTTCTATTTTTATAATACAAAAAAATGATTTGCACTGTCAAATGACCGAGGTAATGGTTGGGGGAGGTTATGTATTTATTAAATTTTGTTTCGTTGTAGGTATAATGATTAGTAGAATCCGGTTTAAAATTAAAGTCGAACGTCTACCGAAGCATACAACTGAAACATAAACGGTACATGTCAATAGAATTGGCCCCGAGATCGAACTATAGTTTCGGCCAACCCAGCGTTTTTACACACCTTAACAACCCGTTTTCGAGATACTCAATAGGCGTTTAGATGGCGCCAATCGGAAATATAAAATTTTGTGAAACAAATTTGTTGTTTTGGTAAGAGAAATCTATTTGAATTAAAGTTTATGGTAACTTTAACGTTCACATAAGTCGTTTACAAACGCAAAAAGTAATCGTGTGAATGTTTCGGTTGACTAATGTTTTAGGTATGTCTCAATAAGGCCAGAGAGTACGCGTCCGCGTGAGTTCGGACCGGGGGTCTCTAAAAAGGATTAGTATACTTCATTTGGCTCCGGAGGGTAACGTCTAAGGCGTAAAATGTCCCGTTTCAGAATTATGTCCAATTCCCTGCTTATTCATCTAGGTGAATAAACTCGACTAAATTGTAGACTTAATTAACCTGATAGAAATAACTTAACTTAATAACATAGAAATAACCTGGAGATGAATTAAGTTCACTTAATTAATAAAACATAGCCAAATTAATAAGCCAAGCCTAGAACGTAGTAGTTAAATCGTTATGACTGGCAATGTTTTATATCTCCATACTGCGCCAACGTCAGGTTCAAACCGACAGTTGCCTGAATGTTTGATTAGTATTCTGTAAATACAGCCTACTGAAGGCGAGAGTTGGCACTCACCACGCACCTGGCCCGTACCACAGCTTTTATATCTAAAGCTGTGTCCGTACACATCCCGCGCACACATATTCAATGTTGAACTATTTTTTTATCTAGAAAAAAGACAACAGAGGTTCATACAATCCACCCGGTGCTAAATGGATACTCTCACCCGTGGACATCCGCGATACATGCCAACATCAGTCCAGAATGACAAACACTGGCATGCCTTCGGATGCGCTGCCTATCTTTGGAGATATAGAGATGGATTTCGTGAAAGGGTTAGGGAAATGGGCCTCCCCATTGGAATTGGAAATTGGATAGGATGGAATGGGAACGGACTCTGGCATATCTCACTCACTAGCGAAACAAGTACGTTCAATGGGGGAATAGGATAAAGTGGGAAATGCAATACATTTTATGGTACTCCTCTGTGAGCTACAGCACACAGAGGCTCAATTTTACAGCACACAAAAGACTTAGACCCTCCTTCGACTTTACTCGGTGCTAACTTTTAAATACATTTGCTTACACGATGTAAGAGCATGTTACATACAGAAAGTTACGTACATCTTGAACTATTGTGAGAAAAATATCGCATGTTAAAAATAATCCAATTAATTTCTCTTTCAATTATAAAAATAGATAACGCAAATATAGATGGAAATATTTACCGGATGTTGCATTGCTTTGAGAGAACGTTCACTGGAGGTGACCCGTCTGAATCATTCAATAATTACATGTTACTACATTCTACTGACATGTAAAACATAAAAGTTATTTCAACGATATATCATCAGCGCTAAAGGCGCTAATAAGTAATTGGAACAAGAATAATGTATTCAATAGAAATTGTCTAAACACTCTTTAAACTATCAGTAAACTACCAGTACACTATCAGTGCCATCAGTAAACCATTTTAACCATCTTTAAACTATCAGTTCATATAATACAGAACTCAGTCCGATTTGGAATAATTTATAAATAAAGTGTAAACAAATAAATACAATCTGTTAATTTATATGACTGTAAGAGAAAGGAAGGAAAAAGAAATATTATAAAGGACGATATTCGTCACAATGCTTGTCACAAATATTCAAAGACAATAAAAACATTCATTGATGCAAATTAAACATATGTGTATTTTATAATACAGCAATACTCTATTATATAAATCATATCTAGGTACCAATAATACAGGATGTTAGATTTCGCATCACGAATATTTTAGAGCACTATTTTCATAACCGTTAAACATTACCTATTTTCATTTCATTACTGATTAACCGTCAGTTCGGCCAAAGTTTCTAGGTCTCACGAAGAGTTGATTAATAGAGCTGCGCTGACGATAGTTAACTAATCTCCCCTTCAAGTATAACAAGACCTACCGTATATTTTGCTCTTCATTAAGTTGGTGCCCGCCTTACTTGGCAGCCTCAGGGTGAGGAAATCGACCTTAAAGTTGTGGTTAATCGCGAATGGAAACTAGCATTTCATTGCTACCCCGCTTTTGTAGCACATCAACAATGTTCGCGGGGGCGCACACAGATGGCTTTCAAGCCAACATGACACAAAAAGCAGCCTCGTTTATGAGCAGGGTGAAGGGGAACGGCGATGGCATCCTGAGGACGATCGTGGCCAAGGCTGACTGGCCTTTCCACACGCAGAGGATAAAGCTGGTTTGAGGTATAAGTTAATCTTACTAACATTAGTTTAAGTTTCACTTACTAACAAATCTTTGGATAGGCTCCGAATTAAAGGAATTTATTATTATTAATTTTTATGGCATCTATTTTTACGGAAAGCAAACAAAATCTAAATGAACAGTAGTTTTGTTTGTTTTGAGTTTGATCGGGATTTCCTGATTAACAAAACAACCTATTATTTAATGACTGAAGTAAATAATTTAAATTACTAAGGATGTCATCAAGTCGACGGAATCCCGCTTTGCGACACACCTATTTCTTTGTCACCATAGGACCTAAATCGAAGTCAGCTTTAGTTAGCTACTTTTTTTTTATGGACGAAGGCCGCTAACGAGCATATAGACCACCTAATGGGAAGTGGATAATGTCGTCCATAGACATAGGAATGGATTAGGAGAAAGGGTTGGGAAAATGACGAGGGATAGAATGGGAATGGGCTCTGGCACAGATGTGTACAGAAGTGAGATCACTTACTACCGAAACACGTACGTACATTAGGGAAATAAAATAAAGTGGGAAATGCAAATGCATCAAACATAACAATATCTTCAAATGCGCCACCTACCTTAGAATCATTAACAGTGGATTTGTAACAGGGATTGGGAAGTAACGAAAATTCGATTGGATGAGATGAGATTCCCTCGAGACATCCCTTGTTCCATTATAATCCCCACTTGTTGAGATTGGTTGGGAAACGGGATCATGCCGGTTTCATCTTCTACTCAACTACTTTCAGTGGATGTATCATCTTACGTATGTATTTATATGTGCATATGCATGTAGTTTTACATTTATGTATGTGTAATAATGTGTATATAAACAAATCATCTAAGAAAAAAATATCATAAACATAATACATACGAATTTATATTTTTTTTTAATATTACGCCAATATCCTGTACATATGAAGTATGTATATTAAGCTTTGTTGTGTGAATGTTTATTTGAATGCAAACATTACCAATATACTCGTAGTACTGATAAGTAAACAGTCCTGCGGGTGAATAAACTATAGAGGAGAGTCACGGATATAAAAAGTGTTGGGCATGACTGGAATTAAGTACGCAGTTTACAAATAAACCATCTAATAATGTTGATTCTACAAGTTTTCTGGACATCTATCTGGGAAGACAAAATTAGAGAACCGCTTTCTTTCAGCCCTGTCCCTCATGTGAATTGTCGTTTGTTCGAATTGTTCCACAATATCAGTGTTTTAAAGTTGGCAACCCTACTCACGAGTCAATCTAATCCCGACCCGTAACATTGGGTTTACATTCAAATAAAGTAAGGATTTGTCATTTATAAGTATCAGAGTATGATCATTTCAAAATCAAGGGAAGTATCGTCAGGATACTTGAGTGTCTGAGAAATGAAAAAAAATCGTAGGCATATGCAGGTACCCATCAAGTGCATTGTTTAATAATCGGTTCGTTTTGGAACCAAATGATTTGGCCAATCATTTGGGACTATACCAAATGATAGATGAGTGCCAATACTCTTGGCCGTGTGACGGCCGATTTAGAATAGCACCAACCCCATCTCCTCCTGTGGCTCTAGTAAAAAGCAACTAAGGGATAACGAAGCGGCTACAATAAGCCACGAGGAACTGCACCAACTTACAAGAGTGGACTCGCGAATCCGCTTGACCAGCGCACTATGGGAAAATTCGGTCGGTTTCATGTCATAAATCTATAAGTTTTTAGTTTCTTTAGATATATGGTTGAAATTTGGCATACACGTAGTTAGAGATATACTCTTTCAAATAATGAAGAATAAGTATTACTCTCTATTTATTATTACTTAAAAATAAATACATAAAAATTTTAAAGTGTAATTTAGTATAAATGATGTTAAAAATATAATATTCAATGATAAGATAAAAAGGTTAACTACAAAAATGTAAAATTTATACAATTAATTAATGTCGATAATTATTAATATTAAATAAAATCTTACAATTTTGTTAGTTATCGTCGTCTATTAGTTGGAGAGCGTCTTCTTCTAATTCTTGTTGATTTCTTGGAAGTTGCTTCCGAATACTTGAAATATAAGGGTCGGGCTTATATAATAAAGTATGTAGGACGTCTTCATTTGTTGTTATTCTTCAATATTTTCTTGCATGGTGTCGGAGAAATAGCTTATAATCGCCTCTCGCCCCTCTTCTGATAATTGACCCAGAGGTAACATCGCATAGTGTGGAATGACGTTTTCCCCATGAATTAGTACCTTGTGTACGGATATAATACCAATTATACTTTAATATATAATATCTTGCAGTTTCAATAGCATAAGTGCCAAACTTGGATGGATTAATTTTCCTGCCTGATGACAGAACTTGGAGGATATCTCTGAATTAATTCTTCATCAGCCCCTGTTATAGCAGCTGTACAACTAGTGTTGAAAAAAAATCGACGAGCGGTATTACCATCGTTACTATTTTCGCTCACTTGACGAGATTTGTCTATTATCAGATCCAATTCGTTGGGGAAGCGATCTTGTACATATTTCTTTTTATTTGCTTTCATCGCTTTATGTTCATTTGTAGTTGCTGCCCATGCAGATGATTCTTCGTAATCTTTGCATGGTCTCCCACGTTTACCAGTTGAAGATGAAGGTTGCTGAGTTCTATCTAAGACACTCACTAAGAAAATCTATAATAGATGATAAATTATTCTCACGGTCAATTAAAACCGAACAAAATACAAATCTAGAACACCTAAACTCGCTCATGTTTTTCTGAGAACGTAGGCTGTGTAACATATTATAGGCAACTATTTAATTTTTACTTATTATTGTATCCAGTTTGAGCATTTACTTATATAGTAATTTTAAAACTGTAACGAGTGCAGTATTTTTGCACACGCTGCGCGCTGGAAGCCAGAGTTCCCATCGTAACAGGTAACCACTGAAACCGAGATATCGAAAACCAAGTGCAGTGATATATACTCGTACGCATCAGATTTATGCCACTTAATGCATTGTTAATATTAATAAATAATAATAAAAGGTATTTTTCTTGCAATATGCAATAAATATAGTTAATTATAATGTAATAAAACGTTAGGATGATAACATTGGAATTTTCAATATTTTTTCCAGCATGCTCAAAATGTACAATTTCGACCACTATTGCAAAAACTAGCAAAAAATTTTGGCTTGCTCTTGTTTTTAAATGACTATTCTATGATTTTAAGTTTTATCTTAATATCGGCAATCAGCGATAACAACGAAACCCTTCACGGAAATTGAACGTTGGGTAAAATTCGACCATGTTCAAATACGTCAATATCAAATATCAAAGTCACTTATAGAACTATAAGTGACTAAACAAAAAATATAATTGATTTCGAAACCTTAGAATATATCCTTTCGAATGGTATATAGAACTTAAGTGTAAGTTTGAAGACTTCTCCAGGAAAAAGAGTCAAACGCATGTTTGTTAAACAGTCCGAAAAACTTGTCTGGTGGATCATCATTTTTGAACGTTGAAATAATAATCTAAAATAAAATAAATGAAATAATATGGCACAGATTCTGAAAGAGTAGGGATTTAAGCTACTCAAAACAGTTGAAAATATATTCGTACGATATATTTCACCAAAAGCATTTTTGACATGTTTTCCCATAATTTTTCCCATAGTGCAGCGTGACGTTTTAAGGCTATACATTCCCCATGTACAAAATAATGTGCATGATGAGACAGATGCCCAGCAATGCATAATAAAGGGGCTATTGATGATGACTATTGATGCGACCCTGTTTCATTTATAAGGGGTAGTCTAGCCTTAATTTCGAATTACTGGTACGTCCACCTAATACGTAACACTATAGATAACTAACGCGATGTTACGACAATTATAGTCGTGATATTACCGTTTAGCATATAATTATGATTGCAGCCGATTACCGGCTAACGGTTACGATATCGGTACACATAACAATGCTGCCAAATTTGATAATTGAGTAACAAGTATGATGCTATCGGTATATACTCAGGTTTAATCCAAAGGTTATTATGTCATTAAGCCTGATAACATTATAGATTCAAATTGTCTTGAACACGCAATTAATGTATATTTTTATTTAAAAAGGTTTTTTGAATGAAAAATACTTTCATATAGTGATTTTCATATTTGAAATCAAAGAAAATAAAAATTTTCAAACACGTCCCTATTCGAAATCTTACAAATTCAAATATTTAAGAACACCGAACGCCACATTTCTTTAAAATTCATTATAATTTAACTGTAGGTAAATAAAATCGATGGTAAAGTGATTGATTATTTTGTTATAAGCGACAGAAAACATCACGATGGCAATTACTTATATGTAGAACACATGGAATTCATTGCACGATGGCCTAAATAAAATTCATGTCATAAATTTAATTTCATGTTTTCACTTTCGTTACCCCATGTAATATTTGTTGCAATAGTTCACCACCTTTTATAACCTCTGTAGTTTTTATAATCTCTGTATTCCGTATATCCTATTGTTTAAATTCGCTAATTAACCCTTATATTTATTTCACTATTTAATCATATTTTTTATATCTTCTACGTATTAACTGGCCGAAAATAACGCTGGTTGTAAACCACTTTGTCTAACTCGAAAAATAAAAAAAGGAATAGACGATTATGACAAGACGTCACGTCAATAAGAAAAATCTAAGGAGCCGCTCGGTCGAGTTGTCTTGCTTCTACTAAGGAGTCTAGAAGGCTCGAAGTAAACGTCACAGGCCTGCTCCGGACACAGCTGCCATATTGTGTCCTGACACATCATCTCGGCCTCCACCGTTCCAAAATCCTCGACGCCGGCTCAGCTTCTAGTTCGCCGCTCTGTGGGCGTTGGTGCTGCTGCTGGGCGCCAGCTTTTGCGCCTGGCCGTCATCGCTCTGGCTGACCGCCGCTGCTTCCAGCTGGCGGTAGTACCGCTCTACGTCGCTCGGACTGTCTCAGAGCGCCACCGCTAGGCGCCGGAAATAAAAGTGAGTCGAATTTGGTTTGTGCAAGCCGTGCCGTGTTCTTTGGACCAAACTTTAGCGCCAGTTAGGTTTCTACTTAGCTCTCTTGTGAATTTTAGTTTTCCTATAAAACATGACTATTGGAACAACTTTTCCTCTTTCCTTTTCCTTAGCTTTGTGTGTACCTAGCGTGTGTGTGCGTGTGTGTGTGTATTACACGACACCCTTTTTAAACAATTTCAAGAGTATCTTCTTTGTAGAAATGATCCCAGCAATACCATTTGGACAATCACTTTGGGCTAATCTCTGAGAGATAGTGTTTGTTGCGTTTCGAATCAGATAAAAATGACAGTAACTGAAAAGCATAAATAAATTCAAAGTTTGATTCAACATTTGGCTTTCGACACTTAATTGTCCATTTTTGGTTGGTGTTTATATATTATTTCAGTTGTTATTTTGCTACATAAGTATCTATTTACTTACATGATAAGAATGTTATATTACTTAGATGTATTACAATGTTATTCCGGAATGTTTATATTAAAATCAGCAGAAAATTGTGTAGTCACCTTTAAACAACATTTCGCCAAAAAATCCTCAACCTACAATATTTATCTTGTAGCTGACAATAAAAACTATAATTATTACGAAATTATATTCTTAAAGAGAACCTTCAGGAATAAATATACACACAAGACTTTCTGAGTTTAAGACGAACAAAAAGACAAATAAATATTGTCATTTATACAAACAATGTAGAAATTTAAATAATAAGAGTTATAAGATCATTTTTATTATTTTGATAGACATTACTTAAACCTAATTTTAAGTTTGTCGATCTTTACGTAAACAAAATAATGTGGCTTAATTAAAAGGGTGTTTTATTTTCTCCCTTTTATAAAGACCTTAATAAGATTTAGACGCTGAAGGAAAAATAAATGGCATTTTAAAAGGGGCCAAAACAAGAAACAACGCTTTTATTTAAATAATTTATTTAGAATCCAATATCGTTTACAAAACTTTACTCAATAAATATGGGAAAAAATTTCAGGTAACTATTTTAATTTCAAAATATGTCGTGCATCATTCTAATTTATCAATTGACACTAAACTTGACGTGTACGTAAATGTATCCAGAAGTAAAGTTTTATCATTGTTCAAGTTTTAGTGTTTTGTTTTGTTTAAGTTTTTTGTTTTGTGTTTTGTTTTGTGGAAGAGACGAAGTAGTTTATGTGCAATGGAAGCGTCTGCATGTTGCATGTGGATGGATGCGAGACGGACGCTCGGACGTGAGCTGCTAATCAAACTGCCACCGCCGGCAGTTTAATTTCGGCTTTATTTTAATCAAACATTTTCTCAACTGTCTCCGCGGACTGCTGCTGCACCACGACAACCCGCTCACTCCTTAAAATAGGGGACCTTTTGGATAATACCCCGGTTAAAGTTTTAGGTCATCGTCCTTACAGTTCCGACTTGAAACGTTGTGACTTTTTTATTTCCCAAAATTAAATTCCATCTAAAAGGGAAGCAGTTTTTGTGGCCGTAAGACGCGTTGGCTACGTTCGAAGAGGCTGTGAAAGAAGTACCTGAAGAACAGAGGAAAAAAATGTTTTCAAAATTGGTTCAGAAGCGTGAAACTTTGTCTAGATGCAAGTGGAGAGTACTTTGTTAAAATATAATAAAACAATTGGAATCCGTAGTAATTTCGCAAAACTTTCTAAGTTCACCACCTATGGAAAAATTAATTATTCTTAAAATTTCTGTCAACTTGCTCCTTAACTCAAATATACAGAAATTTTAAGAACAGTGTCATCACTGTTCTTAGTCTCACTTTGACGAGACTCTCACTTTAGTTTCGAGCGGATAAAGGAACTAAAACTGGCGCGCCATCAAAGTTTCAAATCCTGGTCGATGGAGCGTGCTAGCCGCGTCCAACAGCTGCAGCCGTCTGGTTGTAAAGCTATAATGGTCCAATTTAGTATCGTTACCGCGCTTCGTTCTTTCACATTTTATTTTATTTATTTAGTTAGGCTTTACTGCACAGAAATTGCACAGAACGACTGACTTAATGCTTAGTGGCATTCTCTGACGGTCAGTCAACCTTTGGTTAAACAGAAGTATTACAGAATATACTTGACAACAGGGTGGTGTCAAGAAAAGGCCTTGTAAGGCGAATAGTCATACTAAAATAAAATAATACACATGTATATACATAAACACATATATACAATAAATATATAACAAAATATACAAATATACATTATACATGCCGATGCAATGATGAGAAAATTTATACAAAAATGAAGAAAAAAGATATATGTAGGTACTAAAAAAATGACACACTTTTTATTTATTTATTGCCAAAATAAAACATTACATAATATATTACATATATAGATAAATACATACATAATCATATAAAACATTACATAATTATTTAATTTACTGAAGTCAGTGAGGCTTATGTACATAACATTCCATTTTTCTAGTGAGATAATACGATACAGTTTATGTTAAATTAGTAAATAAGAAATATATACCTTACATTGACCTTGACGTGTGACTACTGGGTTAAACTATAACGCTACTAGAAATACAATTTGACCCATGAAGGATAAGCTGGAATGGTGGGAGTGCGAAAATAAAGAGAAATTACTATTTAATGTGGACGCGATGCGAGGCGCCATAAATGATTGGGGCGGGGGGGGGGGGGAATACGAAATGAAAATGATTATATAAAATATCAATTTATATTATATAAAATATCAGCTCATCCAGCAGCCGGCGAAGACATGGTCACTCACTTCTGTAACCACTTCACTGAGGTCGCGTTCCTATTATTGTTCGTATAAACGATTTGCACTTTAATTTGATATTGCCGAACGAACACGACGGCAGCAGAGCGCGAAGAGGTGTTTTAATGATATGCGCATTTTTTTTCCGGTTACAGCGTCAGTCGTCATCTGTCATGGACTAAAAGGCTGCGTTTGAAAACGTGGGCAAAACAATAAAGCGGCGCGAACACTATAAATATGCCAAATTTGATTAAATTCTGTCCAGTGGTTTTTACGTGACGATCGTTCAGACGGACAAAAATATATACTTCATTTTAAAATATATTTTTGTACAGACACGATTCTGTTTCGATTTTATTATATATACGAGTATAGTCGATACCCTGAAAAAGTATTGTTCAAACAGTAATGAAAGTTACACAAGTTAACAGGAATCGTCATTTTTCTACAATGTAAATTTAAATACTTCCTGGCAACTTTCTGACTATGAATTATTAACACTAAAATGAATTAACATTAGAGTTGAACAGTGACATAGTTTATGACACAAGGAAAAATATATTTTCTTCTACTCGTTAAAAATAGTAACAAATTAAACAACCCTTAGATACAATTAGATTTAGATACAATAGACAGTTGCAATTAGATTAATCCTGAGATACAATTGATACAAACAAATTGCTTGTTACTGCCGTAAAAACTCAATCTAGTTAATCAGTCTCGCGAGAAAAAAAAGTTGAATTGAACCTTCGGATACGTCCAATTAATTACCAGCGTCTAATCAATCCTCGGACTAAAATCAGTATATAAGAATGAAAAGTGTGGTAACTTTATAATACAGGTTTAAACGTGCCAGATGTAAGTCAGGCACACAGATGCAGCAATTTTACAGGCACTACAGGGAGTGTACGTGTAAATTTACCACGGATTAGTTAGTAGTTATAGATTGATTGGTAGTTAGACTTTTTGTGCTACCAAAAAATGTTGAAAAGTATGAAATTTTCACAAATAAATAAACATTTTTTTAACTTCAATTATACATTTATATTGTTCAATTATTATATACATTTTAATCACACATTGTAGATATCAATTTCCTATTAGCGAGTGTGTTAACTTACTGCCCATTCCTCTATTGTGTTTAAGGGATGAACCTCGCGCTGTCTCACTACTCCAATTAATTCCTATTCCTTTTCATTCCTTCCTGCAATTAGCCTTTACGGTTTCCTTTGTGCCCATACGGTTAAAAAGATTCACGTAAAGAATAAAAATTGTTTTACATCTTTGTTACTTATAAGTCTACATTATATTGTACCTATTTAATATGTCTTACATACAGACATAAGACATAACATAACATACATGACATAACATACATGACATAACATACAGACATAATAAATGTTAGATCATAAAAGTAAATGTTAAAGATTGATAATATGAGTTATAATAGTTGTCATGTAGCATGGTGCGGCCCACACCGGTCAGTTAACTAGTGATGTACAGTCAGCAACACACTATTGTACAAAAATCGTTCGATTTTGGCTGTTATTACAAGCGTATTAAGGTACCGCTGGGTTGCGGATTAAGGTACTTGTTGCGGAATGTACGAAACTCTAATCGGAACAAATGTTTTTTTTTAAATTTCTTTTTCCATTGTGAATTGTTTGTAATCGATTGACTATTCGATAATTAATTAAGGTCAGTAGTGACACGGATGTGGATCTAGGTTGCTTACCATTAAATTGAAAAGCATAAATTCCTTTTTTTTTATTCAACGTAATGTAAAATAAATAAAATATTCATTAAATCTCCATCTACATGAATATTATATTATTATTCAATATACAGACGTAACCTCCGATTTTGCTTTTGCTATTTGTATTAGCTATTAGACGAACGATTTTGCTTTTAATATATAAAGCATTTTGATTATTATCTTAACACTATAGTGTAAAGATAAAAATTGTTATAAAAAAAAAATACGATTCCTTAGATTTATTGTTATACATTTGACTTTACAACGATTTCTTAGTCGCATCACTATGCGAAACTGTTTATATTTTATAGAACTACGAAATATCTCAACTTTTTATTTTAAGTGAACAATTTACATTCCATGTATTGTTACATTCTATGGACCTGTCACCCGTACCATGCTTTGTGAAAAATACTGTAGTAAATGTTAGGATTGATAGAAAAGAAACAGATTTTTCGGGGATTTACCGCTTGGATTTAGTACAATTTACCCGATGGTGATTGGTACAAGTATTTTTTTGGGAATAAAACATGATCCAAAAGGATAGTATTTATTATTTGCTTGCTTTTTTCAAGCCTTTCATAATTAGACAGATCTACTGTTGAATATGGGCCTCTTAGAAGGGCGCCATTACACGACATAACATTCTATTCTTCTTATCAAGCTACTATGGTATAAGCAAACACACTTTCATAAATAAATATGTTACATTGTAACCACTCTATCTATATACAGTTTCAGCATTCTATCGTGGTCGCATATACGAAAATGACCGACCGTCATTATTTAATTAGTAGTACTGTACTCCCATTTTAGGCCATTTTCATTCCATTTTAATAACTTTGTTCGTTGCTAATGACCTTTATAATAACCCTATAAAATATTAACCTACCAGACAACTGGTATATTGTCGGGTTCTGTACTTCACTGTCGATAAGAGGTTGTTGATATTTTCCATAGCTATGTAAAATTCCCTATACATGTACATCGAACTTTAAATAATTGTCGTGTAGAAAATAACAGAGACAAATAACTTTCAGTAACTTTTTCGTACATAATGTTTATATAGTTCATAATGTTAAATGTTTAATATACAACTTGTAATCAACTTGTCATTTAAGTGAGAACATACCCTATTATTTGTTCTGACATTATACATGTAAAAAAACGTTAAATATTAAAGTGAGCGCCCTTATGAATAGCTTTGGGTTCGTTGTAGTGTAGTGTAGTCACAGATGTGAGTGACACGATACAAGTGACGACTAAATAATGACACGACACGAACGGAAGGCAACAGTTTTCGCTGACAGTTTAGTATTAAAAAGCAATCTGAAGCGTGTTTTTTCGTAAAACAACGAAAACGTATAGTAAATAAATAAATGGAAAAGCGCTTATACATTAGCAATTGAGCCGTGCGTTTCGACACGCGCTAGCAGAATTGAGATTTTTATATTGCACAGTTCTTCTTCTTCGGTTTGATGGCAGATACTTAAGTAGGAACTCAGTGGTAGGGGCAGAGGATTCGAATTCACGACACCCGAATGTGAGCTCAGAACTTTGCTACGCTTAAAAATACAATGATAAATAAATACAAATACTTTATTTACCAAAATCCATTCATACTAGGTACACGGAATTACCTGTATTAACGTTTAGAACTTTTAGTTTGCACACAAAACAGGTGACGCGACAGTTGAACTACTGCACTACAAATCATAAACAAAATATCAAGGCTGCAAATTGACAAAATGTTGAAACATACATAATAATTGATGCGATAATGAATTAATGACATCACTGCACTGCTTCACGTTTTGATTTGAATGACTACTGTAGGTACATTTTGCATTTCAGTAGCCATATAGTCACAAAAATGTCGCTGTACTAACATAATACAATCGAGGTATCATTGTATCTTAACATATAAATTACATTTTTTCTAAAATCCTCGACCGAGAAGGAAACTTATTAGTAACATTTTTAACTAAGGCGCGCACATTGAACATTATATTCGGAAATTAACTCTTTTTCAACGCTTTATTCAAAACTTTAAGTTTCTAGCTTGATTTTAAAATACATTTTTTTTTTGAACATTTTTCTCAAACATCATTAAAATGCACTTGCGCCAAGGGGGACAGAATAATATAGTCGCGATGCAGTCAGGCGACTATATCAGTACAAAAGGCATGACTACAATCTTAATTCATGCGACTAAGCAACCAATATGGAAGGGCGTCAAAAGTACTTTCATTATGTAGTCGCGAAGTACACATAGTTTACGAACGGATTCGTATGTTTGCTAAGTGAGGAAGTGTCAACAGAGCCCGAGTGCTGCACGTCAATAACTAAGTGTGTCGACTGAAAACAAATATAATAAAGTTTCGTTCCCAATTCATCATTTTCACATTATATACGCCGTGTTGCAGCCAGTTTGAAATGTTTTATCACAGTTTCATAACAATTGTATATATTTGGGGGTCTAAGCAAAAATGAACTAGAACTAGTTTCGAGATAATGGAATTTTTTTGTAGTTGAGTAATAAATGACATTTCTTGATTTGAATTGTCTATTATTCAGAAACTTCATAAAACGTGAAACTGGCTTGATTTAGACATGGCACGGCTTCTGAGTGGGCAGACCGTGGTCACCGGTGCGGCCCCCACTAAAAAAACAGAGTCGCGGTTTATGCTGAGACATAAGCTGAGTTTGTGCCGATTGGCACCAACTCAGCTTATGTCTCAGCATAAACCGCTGAACTCAACTCGATTGGTAATTAATATTCCGTTCTTTTTTACTTTCCCCTCAATTTATTATGTCTTTTAATATTATTGTTGTCAATAAAATCATTTTCTCTCTTTCTTTCTTTCTTTATTTCTTTCTTTCTATTTTATGGGATGTACCTACAATTTCAAGCTACAAACATCCTTATGTCATGTTTCTAATTCAAATATTATAGATATTTAGTGAAAAGGCAGCAGTTATGCCCAATTTATTAATGACAATATTATGTTTTCCTATATAGATAATAGATATGTATAAGTATAGAGATGTATCTCCTTAAAACGCCACGCTGACCAAAACCGGGAAGAGATGGTGCCATGTATCGCTCAGTGCACGAGGCCGGCATATGTCCAGCAATGGATACTGAAAGAGCCGGGTGCATATAAGTATAATTCATATGGAACATTGACATCACTCATGCTTATATTAGATATACTGTCAACTATTAAGTCGTGGTTAAGTTTGTGAGAAATGTTTTATTTGTCATAATAAGTAATCCACCATATGTACATAGTTGCACAGGTAGAACTATATTTTTAGATCAAACTTTAATATTTGATATTCTCAAAAAAGCATCTTTTGATTTGATTTTTTTTTAATAGTCCTTATGTAACCTGTCGTTTTCTTTACGTTATATGGTTAGACGTCTATTGTGCTCGTAGTTTTGACATCTGCCCATACCTCCAACAACGTATATCTTGTACCCTTATATTTAGGCGCTCACAATTATGTGATACGACACAATAACACTATTGGAATTCATTCATTCATTTGTTTCAAATAAATCCAAGTTATAAATATGTGTGTGCTATATTCTCTTCTGCTTTATAGTTAACAATTATAATTGCCAATAAGTATATATTCAGAGCCCTATTGGAGATTTCCATATTTCAAACTACAATATTTGAAATTCCCACCCAGCTCGAAACACTATTTCGCTTCAATGAGTAGCAATTTCATTTATTAACATTGCCACACATACCCACATTGCATACACGTGCTTGTATATAACATAAATTATGATCAAATAAATCGCTTCATAATACGAATACCTCTTCATAATACGAGACAACATTTAGCTTCTGAGAAGTCTACACAATACTACATTTATGCAAAAACAAAACCTTCTAAGAAAACTAGGCTCATGTAACTTCTTCGTCGCCAAACAGAATACAAGCATTGTTTTCTCGTAAAGTATACGGTAGTCTGTAAGTGAAAGTACATATTTGGCGGAGTGGCCTAGATTTCTCCACTCGGCTCGGATGCGTATGACGCGGCGGGAAGCTATGCTGACGTCTGGAATAATGCCGTCGTAGCGCAGTGTTACCTTCCTGTGCTACGTGGCTACGAGAATTCGTAGCAGCTACGGCAATCTCTGTATTTGCATTGTGAATTATTACTTCAATGTAAGAATAGTAACGTTCCATAACGTAGCATACTCGTACATTAGAAAATGTATGAATACTTTGCATAGTATTAATATGTGGCCAAGGGTGACTGTTCCATACAGACACACTGGATGAAACTGGTCTTAGATATAAATCATTTTTTAGTACTAACATTAGTCTAAATTCATATTACGAATAGTAATATGAATACTTGAGGGAAGTGTGCACGCTGCAATCCAACAGCTGCTGGGCGCGCTCGACTGGCCACGTTACTCCTCTCTCACAGAAGACTACCTTGAAATGTACTGCATTTCCCACTTTATCTTATTTCCCTAATGTACGTACGTGTTTCGGAAGTGAGTGAGATGAGCCAGACCACATTTCACATGGAAATGATCCCATCCTATTCCTCCCAATTTTCCCAATCCTTTCTCCAAATCCATTCCTATATCTCCACAGGTAGGCAGCGCAACCATTGTCATTTTGGACTGCTGTTGGCATGTATCGCGGATGTCTATGGGCGACAGTATCCACTTACCATCACGTGAAAGTCCGCCGTCTTCATTGATAAAACAAAAAAAGTAACAAACCTATTAATATTGAACTACATATTATTAACATTTGGTTATACGTGTTACAAGACTTGAAAGCAGTTGTTAAAAATATTTGTCGATAAAGGTTATTATCGATTTACCATAAAAGCTACGTTCAAAAAAAAAAGTTTACTACTAAAATTTGTAGAAAATATTTTTGCATTTCTATATAAAAGTAAGTAAATAATATATGTTAAAAATATTTTTATATGCTTTGATTAATATACAAATGGAATATGTACGACTATATCCGCATTTAATCGAAATAAATAAGGACAGTACCAAAATTATGCAAGTTCAATTCGCTTATAAAATATTGCAAATTATAATTGCACAAGGTACAGTCCAACAAACTTATTTGCAGTATGGCGCTGATGGCATTTTTGATGGAAAACAAAAATATCGCGGTATAATGATTGGATTGACGACCAAAAAATTACGAATTATTACGCTATGTAAACGATATACTATTAATTATATTTAATTCGCCTATCAATCATCCATTTCCTTCACATCCTATATAAACATTCCTCACAAATATGTAAAAATATGTAAAAGATATTTTGAAGATCACTGATCTTATTTTAATAAAAAATAAATTCTCGAAGTATTTTTTGTTATATCTATACAATTCGTAAAAAGCACAAAATAAACAGAGAGTGTGACCGACAGACATTGTGCTCTATACAATATATTTAGAGCGTTAACACCATAACCGAAACCAGCCTTTTTTCCGTCCATTGTTGGCATCGTTTAAATATTGTCCATCAGGTTTGTATGGCCTTAAACCCCACGTTGGCCAAGCGAACACAGAAGACTACCTTAAAATGTACTGCATTTCCTACTTTATCGTATTTCCCCAATGTACGTACGTACGTGTTTCGGTAGTGAGCGAGATATACCAGAGCCCATTCCCATTCATATGTGGCCACGAAAATTTACGTCGAATATAAAGCTTTTTCATCATCTTTCCTACTACGGCTTTCAAACAGAAAGAAAAATGTAGATACACTAACAAACTACAAAACTAATTGGACAGTCTTTTTAATGAAATTGAAGTAGAAAAAGTTGGATTTTAAATAGACTGCACATTCAAAAGAATTTTATTTAAACGAAGTCTTCTCTTGGAATGAATACAGTTCTCGCGTAACCGTGACAAATTTCTACGCAGTGTTTCTCTTCTTAGCTACATTTACGTACACTGATCTTGTAAACGGAGAAAGTTCGTTTGATTCATTTCTTTTTTTATTGAATAATCATGGTAGATGAGGGTAAATGGATAATGTTGCCCATGGACTTTCGCGATACATTCCAACATGAGTCCAGAATGACGAACGTTTACATGCCGTTGACTTTGATGCTTTTTTTTACCACGGATTTCTATTAGTATTCAGAAGAAACAAAGCTCCACTTAAAATTTCGCCATATTTGTATATGTATGTGTCCATTTGTCTGTCCATCAATCATAGGCTAGAAATTAATACAATTTACATTCAGTTTTGATAAAATTGTACAAAGACAAATGTGTTTCATATTCGCGACATAAGATGCATGAAAAGTTTTTAAATATATTTTTGGTTTAGTGCCCCCGTCATGGAATATAATGACAAAAAATAAGTCTTTGACTCGATTACATCATGGTGGAATGTACTTAGGAATAATGTGTCATGTAATAAGTTTTTAATTACTTCCAAAGTTTGAGTCCAATACAAATTTTTAAGTCAATATATTGATAAAATTTTTTTTTCTCGCAAGAGAAAAAATAAAGCGTTATACATTTTTAAAAGCAGTTTAAGATCCAATGTTCACTGCCATACCGCCTTAAATAAGGACATGTGTTCAAACAAGCAGCAAATATATAGCGGTTTGATCACCTATAAAATATACCCACAGTAGCAAAAATAATAGGTTGGCCGCATATCGTTTTCAGCGTACAATGTTTTTATTGTCAGCAGAATTTTACTATTTTAGGCAGCCATTAATTAGGGACGACAGCTAAAAATAAAATAACGTTACCACCTATAATGCATATAATTAAAATCTTTATTTTTTAATTTGTCCAGCTAATAATGTGAATTAGTGAATACATGTTCCGACCGACGTTAAGCTTCAACAGCACTTCTTAAAATTATTGAAATCATGTCAAAAAATACTAAATGAGCAGCAAATGATGATCAACAAACCAACCTATTATCGAATAACTGACTTTTATTTTTCTTCCACTAAATCGTACTGCTTAACATTCTTTTACCAAAGCTACCTTAACGATTCCAATAGTGAACACTTCTTCATTTCTCTAGTAGTTCTCAACTTAAGTCGAGACGTATAAACAGGTAGAGATAGCATGTTACAAATCCACAGAGTTATTGATAAATACTATCAACTTCTTATTAATGAATTCTTGAAGTCAAAGCAATGATTTTTTTTTTCATTACATTTTTCTATACTAAACGTGCTCCCATAAAGAATTGTAAAGTCTCTGATTAAAATTATTTATTATGTATTGGCTTCATTCCACGGTTCCACTCGCGTGGTATAGACACTGACGTCTTGTATTGTATACTGGTACCTACCAGAAATAATATACACGATAGTGTAAACCGCATCAAAATTCGTCTAGTAGAACCCAAGTGTTAATTTAGAAAAAATTGTACCTATTTTTCTACAAGTGGCAAGCATGCAGTATGTATGCCTCTGTAAAGGATTTATATAAAATAGAACGTAATTTAATACAATATAAACATATTATTAATTTTTGTATAAATGAAAAAATACTGATGAATAAAGTCATAAAACAAAAGATTATATTGTTTTAAATTCAACAATTCACTGTCTAGAGGTTGTCGATATTTCTTCAATAAGAAAAAATATTTGACGTCAGCCAAAGGTTTTAATAAGTTTTTGTTATAAGGTGACCTCGTGCTCACCTCGTCATAGGTTTTAATCTAAGAATATTCAGTTAAGCAAGAGCTTTTATTTGCATCACTCTCGTGCACTTCTGATTAACTAAAGGTTCACTAGCAGATAATACCACTAGACATTAAGTCCGCTCTCTGTACAATTTCTCACTTAAAATAAATAAAATAAAAATATGTCAGCCGCATATCTGTCATCAAACGAATGTATTCTCACATATCATCAAATGAATGTATTCTCACAAATTATGATTTTTTTTGTTCACAAATGACTAAATGATGAAAACAAAAGTATTAAAAAGAAGCGCTTGTATACGTGCTTAAACGAAATACATCTAGAACGAAAGTATCTAAAGTGCTAAAATAGACCTTAAAATGAGAATTTTTTGAGATAATTTTAATGTAGGTACATTTGGTTCTAGGATCAGATGATATTCCGAGAGATGATTAATTAGTTCTACATATATTTACTTAATTGTAGATAATTTTATATATAAATTGACAATAAGGTATTTTTTCTGAAAATTCCATAATATATTTATTTATAATTTGGTTTATACTAACATTTTACAGTAACCGTGAAGCTGTATAATGGCTTCTAACTTTTTGGCAACTAAAAGCTTCCAGAAAATGTGGATAGTAAATGCAGCCGGTGAAAGATTTCGGCTTATCAACGGCGCCTTTACGTCGTGGCTGGTTTTAAAGTGGCCATTTGGCCAGCGCCGCGCTCCCAAACATTACAGCCCGCTCTCTACACCAAGCGTGAATGGAACCAATTGAATGGAACTAGTAGACACACGAATTAAACGAAAAGGAACAAAGGTTTTGAATAAATATCGTATGGAAGTAAAGATATAGGTTTGTCTATTTTACGAGTATTTTACGTCCAATTATGCAAATAAATATTCCAAAATAAGTAATTAATACTTAAAAGAGTACTTTATAGAATATTTAAATTTACTAATAAATTTAAGTAAAGCCATCCATCGAAGTGAATCAAGTCAATCGCTTAGCTCACAGTGAAAGACGTACTAGCCATTACCAGAAGCGCCAACACCATAGTTTATCTAACTGTCGTACTCAAACTACCTACATTTTTATGTTCATAAACACGGCCATAATCCCATCTCTAAATTGTAACTGCACCCGCGTTTATGACCCTATTGTATATTATTATTCATAATATTCTTCCTAGCTATAGCGACCCGTGTATTTAAAACCTTTCACCTAACAAATTGTTAAACACATAAAGACATAATGGACTTATAGGAGTTCCGTCGCAACGGAAACCTTGTTAATATTTAAACGGTATTTTACTCGTCCGTACTGCGATCGATGTGAAACGTAGTCCAAAAACTATTTTATTGTAATTGAAATCCGAAATAGATTATTTAATAGTTGGAAAAAAGAAAAAATAAATTATGGATAAAATATTGATTATATTTTACAACTGTCGTAATATTCGGCGTAGTGGGAAACGAAGTTAAATGTTATACAAATAAAGTTCAGCGTAGAAGGAATCGACGTTAATAGTATAAATCGTACTATCGTATATCGTACTAGATACTGCACAACTTGAATCGTGAACTGTGTCATTAAATACTAATTATACAGTCAATGTATGATTGATTTTGATTTGATTTAATTTTGATAATGATAATAATTGGTGAATACTACCACCACATGTAGTGTAGTTATAAGGCAACACTAGCAATGTCACACCGATCATAGCTATTTCCATCGCTTTAAGTTTGTGGATCAAACCTACTGTCAAAGTCCATTTTCGAGATTGTACGTAAAAAAGGCAGAACTCACTAGTTGAAAAGTTTCGTTTCCACTACTTTAAATACCAATATATACGTACAATTTTACACTTCAGTACCTACATTAGATACCTGTGACCGGTAACTGATACTTATACTTGCATCGTATTGGCTGTAAAGAGCACCGGAACACGACAAGGAAAGGCGAGATAACGGAAGAGCTTTGACAATAATGGAACAGGATGGTAGTTAGATCGGGCTTCTAGATAAAGTTCCACATAAAAATGAAAACTCTGGGAATTATACTTATTAAATAAATAAAATAACATCTTATTCCGATGTATGGGAAATGACCAATGCAGGGCCAGACAATTAGACAATTAGGCCAGGCAGACATTTTAGATTTAGTGGGCCTGCATGTTTTGCAGGTTCGCTTTTCGATCCGACAAACTTTGTTTTTCAGAATACGAATAGTTTGTGTCTTTGACTTCACGCAAGCCTAGGATTTTTACAGTGGGTCATTGAGTGTTGTGTTATTTTGTATTTATACTTCCTACCTACTTTTAGCGAGATTTCTAAGGAATCTTTGGGGATTATGACTTTCAAATATCAGAAAAATGTCACAGTGTATCGACTAAGAGTGACCAGCAGACCGAAAAACTACAATCAAGTCCGAAATTTGTATATCTATTTGTGGACAACGTAGAAGACGCAAACTAGAGTTTTTGAACAAAATAAAAAAGAAATTCAGTATAAAATAATTTGGACTTATATCTCGGGAAGTTTATGAATGGGTCAAATTGATTTAGTGGTTCCAAAATTACGATTCACACTGTTCGCGCCATGTCACGCATTGTCATTTTTATTTATTTCTACCGCTCATTACGTACATCACTTTTTCTTACTCCTGCCCCCAAGTTAAAAGTGAGTGACCGCTAGTCTGTGAACCACGAGGAAAACACGTGGTCGAGGGCTTTGTCCACGGCTGTAAATCCGCATATCAAGTCTTTTGAACGCCTGTTGAAACTGTATTTCCGAATAGCGCGTGCTAACTGCGTTATTGAGCATTTTCAGTTTTCTTCCCTAATAAAACTCCTTACTTTACCCATTAATGGATAAAGCAAATTTATAATTAATTATACGTAAATAATGTCTACATTTAGGCAATTCTCGGTTATTCATGTTTAATTACCCGCCTCTCTGGGAATAGTTACATAAGTATTAATTATATTCTGATTATATTATATTCTAGTCTCTAATTATATTCTGAGTATCGAATTGTACATACAATTAGACACTATTATTCAGCTTGCGTCGTGAAACAGCTATTTGTTTCGAATGGCCTATGCGGTTTATTTCAATACGTGCACACAAGATAGTATATGCGATATAATTTTAACTAAACACCTTATTTTCTTTGTGAAATATTTACATACAATAGGTTACAATATAAGTTATTGTTTTAGTACTAGTAATATGACGATACATGTTCAAATAAAATTTTCGTTGTAACATTAAGCGTGAAATAACGTTAGTTCAAATTTTGACATATATCGTCTCTTGATTCACAATGCTGTCATGGGTCAAACCAAAGACGAACATAAATAAGTAATCTCGTAGAAACATCTCATTCGACGGGAAATCAAACCAAGAATTATTCTCACAGCAAGCAGGGTCACCACTGATGTACTAATCGGTCGTCAATAATGTTATACTTACATATCGTTATTTATACATTTATTTCTACCGCCCATTACGTACATCACTTTTTCTTACTCCTGTCCCCGAGTTAACCACGAGGAAACCACGTGGTCGCGGGCTTTATCCACGGCTGTAAATCCGCATACCAATTCTTTTGAACGCCCTCGTCGCCCCTGCTCGTGTACTGGTTCGCGAGGAAACCGCGTGGTTTGAGGGGATGGGAGCTCATCATCATCTCATCGTGGGATAAGATGAGCTTGTCAAAAGACTTTTATATCTACACCGCAATGAATATGGCCCTTTCAGTATTCACTGCTGGACATGGGTCTCCTCATACACATTGTCTCGTGCATGAGGGATGTATGGCCTTAAAACGTCAGGCTGGCCAAATGGGTTGGCGAGTCCAGTCTTTTAGAGGTGGTATAGTTCCTCAGCGTTTGTAGTAGAGGCTTTGTTATCCCTTAGTCGCCTTTACGACACTCGCAGGAAAAAATGAGCTGGTCCTATTCTAAAACCGACCGACATCACAAGACACGCTTTTATATCTACTAAAATAAATATAAATCCAGTTAATTCTTACTTTCTGTCGATATTGGATTTCTCAAATAAAATTTCTATGAATTACGTGGTCTTATTTATACCAAAATACCTAATTTTCTTCGAATATCAGAAATTTTACTTCAGTATTTACTCCATCATTAGGTATCGATTATCACCCATCTAAGTCAATTTATTCATAACACTAGCCATACCAGCGACTTCGTTCAACCTGTGATTCCCGTGGAAACTCTATAAACGATCTGGATAAAGAATGCCCCAAATGTTAACCCGCCACATAAGCTATAGCTACGCCGTTTCATTTAAATCCGTCCAGTAGTTTTTGCGTGATGCGCGTTCAAAATTCCAAAAAAGATTGTTTTGATCTCTGTATCACTCGTACTTTACAGAACAGTTACTTTTTAAAAAAATGGAAATTACAGACTCGGCCTGGTTACGATTTAATTATAAGTAATAAATAAGTCAATAAGTGTAAACGGATATATATATACACAGTCTCATAGAGAGAAAATAGATGAGGTAGATATTATTAGATATTAGATTAGATATTATTATATCATTATACACAAAGACAAAGATACAGTATATACAAAGGGATACAAAGATAGAGCCAGAAAATAAGTTCCATTAATGTAAACAATGATGTACCAACTGTAAAATGTAATAAAGCATGGGAGCGACAATTTAAGCAATTTGGGACAATTAGGATGGGAGGAATGGAATATAGAGTAGAGAGTATAGCGGATTAAGGCGATTACTTATCTCAATATACTTCCTACTTCTCATCTCAATAGGGAGTTCTTTTATTCCATTGTAATCTTTCCTCTCGGGTTAGCAAGCTGAAGTGGCAGTGGGCAGGGCACATAGCTCGAAGAACCGATGGCCGATGGGGCAGAAGGGTTCTCGAATGGAGACCACGTACCGGCGGACGAAGCCGAGGACGTCCATCTGCTAGATGGACAGACGACCTCATAAAGGTTGCGGGCACCCGCTGGATGCAGGTCGCTGCCGATAGGTCTAAATGGCGGACAATGGGGGAGGCCTATGTCCAGCAGTGGACGTCCAAGGGCTGAGAAGAAGAAGAAGAAGAAGAATCTTTACTCGATGGGATGAGATGGGGTTGGAGAAATATTACAAAACACCCGTTGATAAATTTCCAATAACCAATGTAGGTACGTGTAATACAACAAATTAATTTGTCATAAATGTGAATTAAATTACGGTTGCGAGGCAAAATAATATTGGAGTGGCAATCACATCCCTCCCGCTGCGTGATAAATTACTGAACAGTCTTAGAGGCTTATTGGAAAGAATATGCCGGAATTTATATAAAGGAAAATATTTTTTGTAAATTTAGTATAAAAGTTTTGTGAATATTAATTATGAAAAGCGTGGGATGCATACAAACGTGCGCCGTTTTAATTCCATAAGTGTTCCCGTTTCGGAGTAAGTCGCCGGTTTTTGGGTCGCACGCCACCGCGCTGAACTCACCGACCGATCAGCATTTGCTTTCGTGAATTTTAAGGCGTACTTTAAAACCGCAGACCTGACTTAAATTTAAACTCTTCTATTTGAAACTGTTACGCTTATTACCCTAGCTTTTGCAATAGTTTTCTACGATACTGAAAATAAAGCCCAATAAATTAGACCGTTTATACTTTTTATATACTGTCTTTGATTAATTCCTTTTTCATGAGTCTCCATTTGTATTAGAAAAACATTAACAAAAATTTAAAAATAGAAATTTAAACTTATGACATAACGAATTACCTACAGCATTACCACGAATAAACATACAATCTCCTCTGACAATTTGCGCTGAAGTTAAACCTCTAATGGACAAACCGCAGCCACGGAAGCGTTAAGTACTAATTGCCGGGGGCGGGGTGGGGGGGGGGGGGGGTAGTGATCGGATGTACCCTCGATTTACCCCCTCTGTGGTGTAGATAGACGAATAATGTCCGGATTTGAATTGTGTAACCCTTGTAGCCTACACTACACACCTTTATCAGAATTTTATCACTGGGCACAGACTAATTTTGTGCATAATCCAGCAGAAAATTGTGGAACCCAATCAGTTCCATTTACAGATGTGTCATAATTGTACTTCTTTTTGACTGCCCCATTTACTTAATATTAGAATTTTAGAAATAACAAAATCGTGTATGCTTTGTGCTTTAGTTCTTTATTTCAGTCTGAATTGTTGTTGTTGTTGTTGCGCTTTATTGTACTTCTAATGAATTATTAGTATACTCTGGACGAATCCGCGATAACGATATGAAAGATTCATTAAAAAAAATATGTGCACAGTTTAATATCAATTGTGCGCAATACCGTATATTTTAACTTACGTACTGCGTGTGAATACCCCATAGGGAAAGGGGGAAGTTTACTACGCTCTACAGTCACCAAAACTACCTCTTCTACTGATATGGTCAGAGAGTTGATTAACTTCGTATCCTGCACAATAGTTTCACTCTCCGAAACCGCGCCGAACTCCAAGTAAGGTAATAAATTAACATTTATGTTAGAAAAGGATCCAGGGGCGGAACACCTAGGAAACGCGAATGAACGACATATCGGCGCTAAAGTTCCGAACAATATCGGTGGCCCGGGGCGAAACTCTTATCATCCCTCTATTAACTGTTAAAATGACGTCTTAGCTTATCTATCGATTACTACACGCGGCGGATTTTGTGCTCGTAAAAGACAAACGTATTGTACGCAGCTACGTATTTACCAGCATTTTACTGCTCGTATCTCATACCAGTGGAGCCCGCGACTTCGTTTCGCGTGAACTTGTGATTCCTGCGGGAACTCTATATCGGGAAAAAAGTACCCTAAATAGTAACCCGGCGCATAAGCTTTAACTTTGCCAAGTTTCATTAAAATCTGTGGAATAATTGTTGCTTGATGGCGCGTTCAGACAGTCAGACAGGCAAAAATTCTAAAAGTGGCTGTTTGGTTCTGTATCGTTTGTAGAGTGAGTACACTGGAACGAAAATTTTTCTTTTTCAAAAAAAGAAAATCATGTACAGCTCGACTGTGTTACAATTTTATTATATGTATATGTAGATGTTGATTGAATGCCTTATATGTACCAAAACACCGGAGTAAACGGGTTTTCAAAAGATTATAAAAGTTTTTGATATTTAGATATTCTTCTTTGTGGGATTGAGATTATAGGAGATTTTAACGGTTTAAATCGCGTATATTTGACATTATTTATATCCCGACGTTGATTATTAATAATGAATTATAATAATTAATAATAATTAATTATTATAATTCAAATTATAGTTGAATTAATAATAATTAATAATGTCAAATATACGCGATTTAAACCGTTAAAGTTGTTTAATTTCTATGTATAGTAATAGCGAAAACCTAAGAAAATATTATAGGAGATTTATTGAAAAAAATTATTGAGATTTATTGGATTATACAAGTTTTATGGTAATTTCTATCAAGTCCGTAATTCCCGTTACACGTATTAAGTGTTTAAAAAATGTTAAAATAAGATCTATTTGTTGCCCTCATAGTTTCATAAACACTTAGTTAGTTTCCTATTTAGTTTATTAACAAACTTGATTATCATGTTTCCAGAATCGCAGGATCAAAACAATACCTATTAATTGTATAGTCCATTTGGCCAAACCTCGGGCAAAGATAAATACTGTTAAAGTTGTATTAAATGACAGTTGAAAATAGTAGGTCAGTGTATTAATAATGCCAGTGTAGCGCGCTGCTCCCATCTGTCACCGCCCTACGACCGCTGGTGCCATATTATACTGGAACAGTAGCAAAACTTTAAACAAATGCTGAGTGTTTCAGTGAATTAATGACGCCTCACTCAATAGCTCACACTAAGATTCCCTATGTCATGGAACCCGAGGCACATACAAGGACGAACGCACCACCCAGATCGAACAAACATTGTCCGAATGTCCCACCGGCAATCGAACTCGGAACCTTTTACACGTCAGACAGGGATACTACCAAATGTACTGTGTGCCGATGTAACAAGCGTATAATGAAGATTATTTTTTAAGAGAAGTTAAATTTTCGTATTGTCGCTACTCGAATAATCATTTGATTTTCTTTTTTCAATCAAAGTATACTTAAATTAATTTCTGTGAGTATGTTTCTTCGTCATACTGCTACATTGGCAAAGCTACTTTTAGTGATAAAAAGGGAAAACATTATAACATCCATAGAAAAAAAGCCCTTAGGTTTTCGCGATTACTATACATAGCAATTAAACAACTTTAACGGTTTAAATCGCGTATATTTGACATTATTTATATCCCGACGTTTCGAACACTTTGCAGTGGACGTGGTCACGGGGTGACTAATTGATTTTATTTGTCACTTGAGTTATTAAGAAATTATTTGGACTACCGTCTGAATTTTTTTTTTTGAACTACCGTCTGGATTTTTTAATCATAACATTCCCTATGCACGCAGTATTCACTCACGGTGTCCAGAGGTCTTGCAGTATTGCGTTGGCCTTGGGATTTAATTAATTTAATGACTGGATCCCAAGCCGGTGGTACTTGCCAACCATCTTCTCTATTGAAATTTGGGTGTTTCCTGATTTCAATAGCCTCGCGTAACATTCTTGGCATAAATCGAGTCTCTCTAGCGAGGATTTGTGGATTATCAAATCGAATGTAATGTTTGGGTTTGTCCAGAGCATGTTCACAAACTGCAGACTTGGTCGAGCGTCTGTTCTTCATGTCAGCTATGTGTTCTTTTATCCGGATACCGATGCTCCTCTTTGTTTGCCCAATGTATGATAGCCCGCATTCACAATCAAGCCTGTAAACACCTGCTTGATTGTGGTGTTTACAGGTGGTGTTTACTTGATGGTGTTTACAGGCTTGATTGTGAATGCGGGCTATCATACATTGGGCAAACAAAGAGGAGCATCGGTATCCGGATAAAAGAACACATAGCTGACAGAAGTGTGGTCCATCCGCATTTCCTCGATACGGAGGTGTCGCGCACTGTTCGGTCCAAAAATTATTTTATACCGTGAACCCGTAGGTTGTGGAACGAACTGCCTCAAGAGGTCTTTCCATTGAGCTACGATATGAGGTTCTTCAAGAGAGCTGTGAATAGGATTTTGCAAGGTCGGCGGCGCACCCGCATACCCCCTGGTGTTGCAGGTGCCCATGGGCGGCGGTAACACTTACCACCACGTGGGACCGCTTGCTCGTCCGCCCACTAATCTATAAAAAAAAAAAAAAAAATGAAGAACAGACGCTCGACCAAGTCTGCAGTTTGTGAATATGCTCTGGACAAACCCAACCATTACATTCGATTTGATAATCCACAAATCCTCGCTAGAGAGACCCGATTCATGCCAAGAATGTTACGCGAGGCTATTGAAATCAAGAAACACCCAAATTTCCAAATAGAGAAGGTGGTTGGCAAGTACCACCGGCTTGGGATCCAGTCATTAAATTAATTAAATCCCAAGGCCAACGCAATACTGCAAGACCTCTGGACACCGTGAGTGAATACTGCGTGCATAGGGAATGTTATGATTAAAAAATCCAGATGGTAGTTCAAAAAAAAATTTCAGACGGTAGTCCAAATAATTTCTTAATAACTCAAGTGACAAATAAAATCAATTAGTCACCCCGTGACCACGTCCACTGCAAAGTGTTCGAAACGTCGGGATATAAATAATGTCAAATATACGCGATTTCAACCGTTAAAGTTGTTTAATTGCTAAAAAAAGCCCTTTCATGAAAAATAACAATAATAACAATTTATTTGCTGAAATTCGAGTACAAATTAGTTACAATTTAATTTAATTGTTACACATTCTACTGTAAAACAGCGTGCAAAACTACAATATAAATATAAATTTATTTCGTTTAAAATAAATATTAAGCCATGCCAGAAGTCTGAACTATTAAATACGTATATAATATAAGTAATATTTATATCGAGGAGTGAATATCAATACAATTAATAATATAATTTAATAATTAATAATATATTCTTTATTTAATATTAGAAATGTCAGAAATCATATATCAAGTTGCCAAATGTCAAATTATAATTTTAATGTCTACTATGTATGTCAGTATGTTTAGTTTGTCAATATTAATACCAAAAATGACAAATATTATATTACAATTAATTATATTACAATAGCGGACTTTTTTGCGGGAACTAGAAAAGTGTAGTTGAGTTTTTGTTTTATTAATTGTAAAAAATATGTACTTTACATTTTGTGGTTTAATACTGATACCCAATTTATTAAACTTCTGTGCGTTTATTAAATAAATTTATTAAATTTGTTGTGCGTAATGTTTATGATAATCAATTAAAAACATAGGACTGCGCTTTTCGTGTGTTTCCAGGGAGCCCTCTTTTATCCTCAGTAAACCTAAGTACTACGTTTCACTTTACCGGGCGACTTCGACGGGACTGGACACTGATAAGATGTGTTTTTAATTGTTTTGAATTTACGAAGAAAACTTGACACTGGCAGAATATGCTAATTGCAGCATTGCCATATATGAAGAATATCGCCCGACATTATATTTTTTTCTTATACATAGATTATTTATTATATTTTATTATACATTATTCGTTCTCTAATGTCAACGATACCAAGCATCGCTCGCTCCATTACTCTCTAAGTAGCTCGTATCTTCCATCACTAAAACTCGTGATATGACACGGTTGATTTCTATATAATTTCACGAACTTACGTTGTCTATCTATGTCTATGATCTTCAGTCGTTTGTTAGGTTGGCATAGTGTAAAGTGGAAATGCACGGTTACTCAGGTGTGTATCGCACATAGTTAGTGTGCACGACAGAATAAGTAGTGCATGAACAAGTAACAGTATCGTGTGTAAAATATGTATATAGAACAATGTGCTAAGAGAAATGGACTATACACTGCAATGAGTAAGCGTCGTAGTATCAAATTAGTGCGCATAGTGTGTACATGCGTCCCGGATCTCGGTGAAAAGAGAGTTGTTTGAATGTGGTTGCGCAAAGAGTAAATAGTGTCGGAAGCACTTCTAAGCATGCATATAAGAATAAGGTTTGAATCTTTTCCATTTTATTTACATTTGTGTAGTTATAACCTATAACCTAACAACCATAACCTAACTTATAGCCTAGACAAGGTTATAAGTTAGGCTTTAGCATAGCCAAAGAAAAAATAAAAACTAGTTTTGCTGTGTGTTTTATTCCAGTAATAAGAAAGAGAGATAACAACATAAAGTATCAAATTAGATAGAGAAGAACAGGGAGTGAGGCCATCCCGACACTCGCGTCCAGATCCTCTCCCGCACTCTTCCCGATTCCCCTTGCTACTCGCCGGGACGGGTGAGGAAATAAGAGTTATGATTCATAGAAAGGGCTATCAATTCCTGTCTTTCACTGTGGCAATATTTAGAATTTGTAACTTATAACCTAAGTAAAGTATGGATGAGAGAAGAATAAATAAATTCCTCGGGGAACGAGGGGATCGCAAGGGCAACACACTCCTAGAAATAGAGGAAGCTGGAGCCTTCCCGACACAGTCTAACTTGTACAATCTCCCAATTACCATGTAACAATTAGTAGGCAACTCTCTACCCAGATAGTGAGTTGGTTGCCGACTGCCGCCTCCCCCTGTACCCCTGCAGTTTTCTGTGAACTAGTTAAGCGGTGTTTTTATTTACGTATTTTCTCCCCTAGAACCCCTGTTGACCCCCACCGTCAACAGTTAGGTAGCAACATAAAGGTGTGCATAACAACTTAACCGCCGACAACAATACCACAACTATACGCATACTGTCTCTTACACGACCCGTCTGTTATATTACTTGCTGAAACATAGTCGAAGGACTCTACATCGTATTTTCGCATACATACAAATACTATAGTGCAGTCTAATTCTTCTGCAGTATCTTATAAAGTAGTACTGTGTGCATGCTAAGCTTTATATGGAACTGTTGTCACATAATAGTTACCCGTTGTGTACGACAACAGTCCTTGCGTATGAAAGGCAGAAATTTTAGGCAAAAAACAACATTATAAGACGAAAGACCAATTTTATATGAACTGTCTGATTCATTTTATAATGTTGCTAGTAAGTAATATAATTTATAATAATTGGTGTTATCATTAAGTTTTGCTCCTTGACCTCAATCGGTCGGGCCGAGTTATTAGAACCTCCCACCAGACAATTTGGATGCCTGTATTTCTTCTTATAAAACTTTATTTCAGTATAATATAATTTCTTATACCATGTTTATAAAATATTATTATATAAATTAAATAATACATTAATATGTATTAGTTTATTGTAATGTTATTATTAATACGCTCTTGCAATGTTTCATTCTTTATATTGAAATGATGTGGTCAAATGGATAAATACTCAAGAAATATAAGATATTAATTTGTCATTAAAAATAAAAAAAACGAACCACCTACCTACCCGTACCTTAAAAACAGAACTAAAACAAAGGGTTACGCCCTCATAAACCTTTAAAAGATGAAGAAAATTCACAAAGAAAATTTGTGTTAACCATAAAATCTCCAATTGTTCTTTTATTAAGCCTATTGTCGTAAGAAAAAAATGGTAATACCGTTCGTTGTCTCCGACTGGCCCAGTCCACATTAAGAAAGAGGAAACCTTAGACGTACGGCCGTCTTAATTACGTCGACTTTACCAACCGTCTTTTAAAAGCGTCATTGAATGCCGTAAAGGCTTCAACGGACTTAATTGTACCAAATAATTTGGTACCGTGCACTTTAGGGGACTTAAGTTATTTAAATAATTTAATTAACAAAGAATCTGCCGTCTACGGGGAGCTCAATACCTTATCCGTTCAATGACGAGTGACATCAAAGAGTTTGTTATATATTATTAAAGTGTTCAAGATTTATTCTAATTTTTCTTACACACTATTTCTGTGCTACCTTTTCATATCACTTCGCCGGCTCGAATTTAGAATTTATTTCTAAAACCGGTATATAAGTAGTCTCTCATTAGTAAACAGTAAACAATAGCTATTTAGTTTTTATAGTTCCTTGGTAAACCGATTCATTTGTGCCTTCCCTGACAACCCCGTGTCAAGTACGGTACGACAGTTATTTAGTATTGTGTATTAATTAAGATGAAAGAATTCAAACATTAGCATTCTTCCTATGCGACGTAAAGTTCGCTTTAAAGGGTCTAAATTCAAAATGTATATAAATGAGATCTCGCATTTGTACACTACCGTTTAAAGTGAAGATTTTTTTAGGAGAAAAACTCCCCTTTTACGATGGTTGTTACTCGTTAACGTTAACGCCTGTGCTCTGTTTAAAAACCCTAAAGCCTGCATTACATATTCTATATCTATATTACATTATTTACAATATTCGGCGACCCCATATGTATTTTGAAGTTACACTAACGCTAAAAAAGTTCCTAATACGAACTTAAAAAATTAATACAATAAAATTACAAACAAACCGGCAGCAGAAAATTTGACCACATATGTTTAACCACTGCTACAAAATAACAGGATTACTGTGAGAACACTATCTCGCAGATTAACTGATATCTTTTCCTCGGCACTAAGCTTCCGTGGTGGATTGTAGTCCGAAACCACATCGACTTACATTTTTTCCCTTATTTTTCTTTATCTTCCTTGTTGCTTTTCTATTTCGTTGTGTATTTGTAGATATGTATGTGTATGAGTGTGTATCTATCTATCAATATATGTACGTATACATATTATTTCTATATTGCACCATCTACCTCTATTCGTCTACAGGCATCTTCTTACCACTTAAAGGTTACCTGGCAGAAATCGTTATAGCGATATGGCGATAAGGCCGCCGATTGTACTTCTAATTCCTTGTATATTTATGTTTCTCTTGTGTATTTTTGGTGTACTTTACATCTATATACTTATATGTATATCTATATACTTATGCGATAATATCATTATTTAAGCGTCTAAGCTACATATTATATACAAGAGAGGCATTAGGATTTACAGTCACCAACGATGGTGGCTAGTGTAGTGCGGTCATTTGGTCAGTAACAGTTCCAAAGGCTCATCTAAATCACTTAATTCCTGGAGATGTTAGCAACCAAACCACAGGAGTGTCGTAATGTAGCACCGGGTGCGGCCTCACGCCTGATAGTAACAAATGGTCTTCGATTTTGCGCACCGCGGTAAAATAAATCCGCTAGAGAATAATCTCTTTATCTATTGCCGTTATCTGACCAATGTAAATTTATTTATACCTTATTTGAATTATAAATGCACACTTTAGTATATTACACCTGATGTTTACATTTGTCAATAGAATATGATGATATTACATTTCGTTTACAAAAATGTATTTCGTATGATATTAACCTATAGAGTTTCACGAGCCTCTTAATAGTTGCAATGGAATTTCGGACTACAATCCATCACAGGGGCTTAGTGCGAGAGGGATGTTGAAGAAATTCGAAATACTCAGAAATTTCACTACATCTTGACTACGGGTTTTTAGTTGAGTCCAAACCACCAATCAAATCGAATCAGTTTTTCCAAAATTATAACTGTACCGACGTTGTAAAACAAAATTCGATCTCTATACATACAAACTATTATTTTATACCAATGAAATTGCCGTTTTATATGGAAAAATTGAAATGATTTTTTTTTTGTATGAAAATTATATATTTAATTAATCGAAGCATCGTTCATTATTATCAATGCACTTTTGCCATTTTAATGGAAATCGATTGATGCCTCTGCTGTAGAACTCCTGGGTACAGGAATTAATGAATTATCTGAAGGCGTTTTTCACTGCCTCATCAAATTAGAATTTTTTCCATTCCTTGTCCAAATTCCGAAAAAAGGGACAAGGTCTAGCGAGTACAGTGGGTCACGGAGAGTTTCCAGCGGATGCTCCTGTAGTTACAGTTTGAGACTGTCTGTCGTGCAGTGTGTGGGCGAGTGTTATCATGGAGACGTTTGGGACATTGTTTGGCTGTGTCCTGCGTTCAACCATTGTGACCAACGTTTACGATTATCATACAGGTTCTATTTCTCATCACAAGTGACAGTACAATTCAGAATCTCTTCATTTTTGTGTCGGTTCAGCAAAGTAAGGCAAGCTTCGACGTGTGTTTGCAGCTGACTTTTATTAAGCTGATACGGTACCCACTTTCCGAGTTTCTTCACTTCCCAATTTGACGCAAATGAATCAATATCGTTTTGTCACTTACGCCAAAGACTGCTGTTAATTTAAACGTGGTTAGAGATGAATCCGCGTCCAATATTGCTTTCAATTCGTTATTATCGACTTTAGGCTCCGATCATCCACGGGACTTGTTCTTGAGGTCGAAATCAAATCAAAAACGCACCGTGCGTTCGTTTGCGGTGTTTGGTACGTACACATCGATGATATTGCGTGCCGTCTATGCTGCGTTGCTGCCACAACGGAACTCATATTCGAAAACAACGCGAATTTTTAACTTTTACATGGTCACAAACACAACGATATCTAAGCAAAAAGTAGTTTGACGGAAAAACAAAAGAACAACTGATTTTGAAAAAGGATGTCATAGCTTGAAATTGAAGTTAATTTGAATTTGGAATTCCAAGCCAAACGCAAGATAACTAACTAGGTTCAAAGTGGTCACTTTCATAATTTCGTAGGTGGCCCCAAATTATGTCATCAGATAGAGCTCGTAAAGTTCTATGACTGTCGTGTAAACACTTTTTTCTAAAATCTACGGAAAGCAACGAAATTGACAATACTTTCCGACTGACGCTAGCATCGGTCTTTTTGCTTTTTTTTAATTCACAAACAAATAACCTATCACCTCTCTTTACTCACTATTGTTCCTAATTTATTATTGTGTTCTAATTAATTTAATTTTATACTTAATATCAAAGCTGTAATTACTACGCCCGCTTTATTCCATATCTATATTCTTATTTCAAAGTGTTTCTCTAGACTATGCGATAACGAATACGAACGAAACATGATCAGAATAAACAGTAGATGTATGAAAATTTATCTTGTCCATACAAAATATAACCAAATGGAAACCAAATGGTGCCTGTTCCATATGCAACCGCGAAAAATAATAAGAAATCAGAACTGGCTGAATAAATATGCCATAGGTCGTTCCCTCGGCATAATATACTTGCGTTATATACGGGCAAAGACTTGCTATCTGTTTTTGATTGGGTCGTAGACTTGTCGTTTGCCGAAATATTGTCGATAAATACTCGTACATGCATCACGGCATTTTTCGTTGATATCGACAGTACAGCACGGAAAGGAAAAGACATTTAGAAGTTCGAGGAATATTTACGATCTTAACCTTCTACTACGTTCAGGAAATAACAGAACACGAAGCGATTAAAGTTCAAATTTACTGTTGTACGAGTGTTAAACATATTATAAGGAACTACTACCATCTTAATTGAGGAAGTATTTTCTAAGTGAGAGAGAGAATAAATTTATAAGAAATTCCCACTATTTTCCACGGACTACTTAATGTTAATACTATTATTTATATTCTAGCACAAAGACGGCATCGCCACGAAATCCTAACAAAGAAATTTCGTTTTCTCCTGTGGAGTGACAATATGTGACCCTTATTTCCACAACACAATGTGGCCCCATTGTCCATAATCATGAGATTATCGACGGAGAAGCAGTTACGACTATCTATACATATAATAAAATCGTAACAGAGCCGTGTCTGTACATTAAATATTTTTTGAAAAAAAATATCGTTGCAGTGTACTCTACGAACAATACAGAATAGTTTTTGTCTGTCTGTCTGAACACGCATCACGGTAAAGCCACTGAACAGAATTTAATGAAACTTGGCATAATTATAATTATAACCTGGGTTAACATTTAGGGTACGCATGTAAAATATCAGTCGTTACATAAAAAACACTGAATGCATTTTATTGAAACTAACTACATTGATACTTTATGTCCTAGTTCAACTCATAGCATACTTATTATCTCGATCTTATTATAAGCTCTCTCGGGAATCATTGTTGTGATGCGCTCTTGATAAAATTTAGTAGCAATATGTTGGTACAAGGTGAAATTATAAATATAACAGGCGTCGTTGAGATTTTAATTTTGGATCATTCAAATGCAGTAGTGAGAGTGACCTGGTGAATTAGGTAACGACATGTACAGCAGAATATAAAAAAATAATTAAAAATAAAATACAGTTATACATACGTAGTAACAACAAAAAACAACTACGAGTGTAGTGCCTTATTTCCACCCTACCAATATTAACACTCTGCTGTGCGTGTGCTCATCGCTGTTACTGTTCTTGTTAGTCTGGCAGAATCTTATCAGAGTTACATACCAAACTTCGGCTACCGACTAATAGCTAATAATAATAAACTTCACGATTTCCTGTGTTTTAGAAAATTGTGTGTTTAGAAAATTGTATTGGTTAAGAATCCAAGGACTTGGAGATCTGTCTATTAGATGTGAGTAGGTACCGTGTTTCCTATCATCACCTATTTTATCTCCCATTCATTGCTACAATTTTGTGGAAGCGTCAAAACCCGTTGAAATTAAATAGAGACTGAGTTCGATACTATCATGGCAAATTCTAATGAAACAGAAAGAGCGATTAGTTGAGTGTCAGTTCTACTCTATCTACTTATATCTATACATAGTAACAAAGCATTAAATATTAAAAAAAACATAGTGTCTAAAACAATGTTTTCAGGATTTTTTGTCTCTCTATCCTTATTTATGAAGGCGTTTAATATTGAATCGAGTATAGTGGAGAGAGTATTCAAGTATAGTGAGGGGACGGCCCAGTTGACTAAGCTAAGAAAAAGATAGCTACGGCCCAATGCAGCAGAATGTAATCAAAAGTCCACAGGAACTAATTCGCGGGCACCGCTAGTTCGTAGATAAAGTTTGGGAAATCTTCGTTTGCATTGACGAAAATTGTTTGTTGTGTATTGTCTTGTTTTACTAGATTTGGAATTAGAATAAAATAACTTTACATAAGGACGACGGATTAGCCAAGTTAGTAGTGACCTTGCCTGCTGTGTAAAATGTCCCAGGTTTGATTCCCGGTTGGACGTTAATTTGTTTAAAGACAAATGTTTGTTCGGGTCTGGGTGGTGTATATGTGTTTATATGTCTCTGGACCAACGAAACAGGGAGACTATTCAGTGTTAGCAATTCAGTGTGGCGTTATTAATTATTATTTGCATCATTATTATAATGACACAACAATTAGTACCTACATTAACCACATGAAAAACGGAGGCATTTATGTCAAACTGACTTACAACTAAGTGCTATATCTTTTTTATAGAAGAGATTGCAGACGAGCGGAACGGCACACATGGTGGTAAGTTAAGTGGTCACCGCCGCTCATAGACACCTGCAACACCACGGGGCATGCATGTGCACTACCGACCGCGCAGAATCCTGTTCACAGCTCTCTTGAAGAAAGAACCTCATATCGTGGCATAACGGAAAAATATCAGCTAAGAGTTCATACCACAATTTTTAGATTCGCGATATAAAATGTTTTCTTGACTGTACTGTACGCAGCGACTCTTTATCAAGGATAAGCAGATGAACCGCACGACGATGAGGGGCGGTGCGATGGTAGAAATCCGAAGTTACAACTAAATTGAACAGCTCTTCAGAACATTCCCCATTGTATCTATTTTTTTTGTTATGACTTCAATATACTTTTATGCCCAATTTCACAAAATAAAGAACGTTGTTGTCGTATCAGCCTTTCATGTTCGTCTGCAGGGCACACGCCTCCCACAGTAAATCACTGGGGAGTTTCGGGCCGTAATCCGCCATGCGGGCCCAGTGCAGGTTGGTGGGTGTATTCAGATACTCCAGATTTTTTTTTATTTCTCGAGCATGCGGGTTTACTCAAGATGTTTTCTTCCCACAGCCGAGCTGGTGACAAAATCCGTACTTAAGGAGTAACGTACGGGATTGAAACATTTTATACAAGTAATGGCGAGTACCTATTACGCTTCTACCCGAATGAATAGTTTACGGCTATCCGTTGCGAAGCCAGTGGAAAATGTCCCTTATGTCAAACTTGCTCGTGAATGTCAAAACACATCATAAGTAATGAGGAGGAAAACGCGTGCCTCCTCGTAGACGTCGGTCGGGCTAAATCGAGAACTCATTAGCAAGTCGAACAACAACGACGCAAGTCATTGCGCGGCTACGAGCGAGAGGGGAGAGGGTATGGTAATTCATCACAACACTATAGTTTTAACGCAACAGCTCCTTATCATAAGACCCAACGTGAGACACTCATTATGCTTCATTGAGCCTTTCATGATTCGTGTTGATTAATCCTCATGTGAGAGGAAAGTAACTACGAGAAGGTTTTTATATTTTTCTAGATGTACTGTTATATCCTAGCTATAAAGAACGATAATTAAAGATTATTTTAGTATTATTACTCCTGTACGACTATAATAAATTATAATTATATGAAAGATCCATTAAACTTGTTTATGTGTGAGATCTTCTCACACACAGGCTAATATTATACATACCTACGTCATTAGGACTATATTCGTATACTCGTACATTGCTAATATATACCAGTATAATTAATGATAATTCTCTCTGCGAGTTAAATCAATTACAATAGAAAAGTTTTAAATGAAATTGTTATATAGATAGATCGGTGAAAGTCTAGGGATATCTATTGTCGGCTCTCATTCGTGAGGTCATACTCCTCGGTCCACATCACTTAAGTACGGAGTTTTTGAAATGTGTCACTAGCTCAGAAGTTTGATTTAAAAAAAATCCGCATTGGGTTCGTGTTGTGGATTATGGCCCTGAACCCCCTAGGTATTTACTATAGATTTATTAATAAAAGTAAATGTACCTACATATGCATTCCATTTCTCTTATTCTCAAATATTCTACAAATTATATTTATATACATATTAAAATTGCTTAAGTACTATATTATTAATTTTAATGCGATCTTGTTGCGATGGAAGCCTGAACTCCATAGCACGGGTTTAATCTAGTTTGTAACAAGTATTTTTGTTAAAACCTCCTTTATACAAATAAGGAATTATTATTGTAATAGCTAACGCCTGTGCCTTGCATTGGGTAACTGAAAGAAAATAAATAATGATATATCTAGAATGTTTGGAACGAAAATCCAGGGATATATGGCTCCGTATCGTAGATGAAAGATCAATCAAATATTTCTCATATTAGAAAAATTTCTTTACATAAAGCTTCTTTGCCCGCTCCAGGCTAAGTACTTTATTTATGCAGTAATCTATAACGTAAGAACCATCTTTGACAGTACTTAGTGTAAATGAAAATAATTTTAATCCACGGTGTGCATTTTTCAGAGTGTATCAGACGTATTCCCGAAGACTTAAATCATGGATTGTGTTTATAAAGCTGAGTAAAATAAAAAAAAGTTTTTTTTTAATCTGATAGATATAAAAGACAAAAAATTGCTTTCTTTTAAAAAAAAATCATTCCAATTAACTAGAAAAAGTGAGCAGAATCCATGGTTTGAATCTTTAGGTATCTGACTAATGTTGACAAGTTTAAAACACTGATTTGAGCGGACGTCGACAATTTATATACAGGACTGGGTTGAGAAAAGCGTAACCCGAAGAAATTTTCCCTTCCTGGATACATATCAATGAAACGTCCAGTAATACCCACTGATACCCGACACCCACCACAATTTGGGTGCGCTCTGATAGTTATGGAGAGATGAGGACGAGTGTTATTACATACTTATTTTTTTAAATTCAAAGCGTGACGTCTCGTATAGCAGGACAATTAGTGGCCCGCACGCAGACCTTATTTGGCCGTATGGTGTCGGTCAGTTTTAGAATAGCAGCATGTCCAGCAGTGGACGACGTAACGTACCTTATGTGGGACGTCTCGTTCAAGGCCCTAAAAACCTAACGTTCCGGCTCTCGCGAGACGGCTAGCAATTCTGCATCTGACACACCTTCTATATCACCGAGTACTGGTGTGAAACAATAATTACATATGTAAAAGTTTCTCATTCTATATATATATATATATATATATATACACTACTACGATTCTTCATTAAGCAGACATTATTCTAATGTATTTGCCCCTGCATAATAAGGACTGACAGGACTTGATTTTATGGCAGCAGACTGAATGCATTTTTATCGGAATAGATCGTTTTCGAGCATTGAACTGTGAGTTTCGTACAGTGATTATGCTCCCAAAAATATTTTGTTACGACAGAAACAGACTAAAAGTTATAACATAATTTTTAGGCGACTAAATTGGCTTAGTACTCGTAGCAATACTATTTATTACTCTTTTACCTAGATTCTCAAGCAAACCACGCTGCCGAAATTCAATGTCTTCCGGATGTGGGGATCAAATCAAATAAATCAATCACAGTGACCTAAATTGAAAAATAACTAAACAAATGTAGCAGCCATACCTGAAACATAAAACATAAATTAATAAAATACAATAAACAAACCTACATAAAATATATACATAAATAAATATATACTTACACACATAGAACAAATAAGATTTTTATACTAAATCTAAAAACTATTCACAAAAATATTGTTAAAATTTTATTGTAAAAACTCACGAGCGTCGCAATCCTTCTGAAGCGTCGCTATTGTTCTCACCTCTGCGCTCGCGCCGACAGGTACCCGCCGACCGGCCGGAGTCGAAATCATTGTTTAACATCGAGCGCACGCTAGTCTGGCTAAACTCAACCGTGCATTTTTTGGTTTCGTATTAATATAACTGTGCTCACGAAAAGATTTAAGTACTTACTAGTGTCGATTGTGCAAACTGTGTAATAGACGTTTGAACGCATATAAAGTGACTTTCATTTGCGTATCTCCTAATCAAACGTACCACACAAACATAAAAACTATCAATGTTGGTTTCACAACAGAAGAACCACAAAAAGTGTAGTTGTGCATTTTTGGTATGTTTACATACCTATGTGCAATACACATGTGGTACTTGCAAGATAGGTTTCACAATATAATGTAGCGGTAAGACTGGGCGACCGCCGGCTCAGGTGTGGCTGTAGCGTCTCGACTCTATTTAACAACTCAGAAAACTTTGGTGTTAGGAGAGAACTTCCTCGCTCCATAACAGACGACATTTTATGTACAAGCACGTTCACCCTGTACGTGATCCGCCGTACGAAATCTATTATCGGAATTAGTGCCTACTTTAGTTGCCCGACTTCCAAAAAATATCTTCATATAAAATTTACAGTTACGAGCTTTTTTCATAAAACGCCTCCTCCATTTCCCATATATTTACGTACATGGAAAAGTCATATCAGACATGCTTCTCGTGTTCTTTGGCTCGTTTATGGCCTGAGATTATCCATCTAAATTCTGTCTTATTACGTAATAAAAATGCCACAATGAATGAGCGCTGTTGCTCGCTGTACTTTTATGTGGAGTGTTTTGAGAATTTTAATTTGAGAAATTCTTTTCCTCTGCTCTCTAATCTTTTTGGTGGCCTTTCATTTAGTATTCACGGCGCTCTTTTAAAATTACATCGCTAGATACCTAAAATAATTGCCACAGAACAAACAGAATCAAGACAGCGACTGTAAAAATCACTCAATAATTGGAACAGTAATCATAAAATTGGATTAATATTAGGGGTTAAAGTATGAAATTGCCGATTTGTACTGAAAAATTAAAACTCGTTTTTTTCTAAAATGTAACATATTTATATAATCAAAATATTTACCCTCATTATCTATACATTGTTGCCATCTAATCGGAAGTTCATTTATGCATTTGCGATAGAACTCTGGGGATGTAGATTCGACAAACTGTGTGAAAGCATTTTGTACTGCCTCTTAGGAAGAAAATTTTTTACCATAGAAAATTGTCCAAATCACGAAAAAAATGGTGACTACCATTACAATAGGGGTTAAAGTATGAAATTGCCGTTTTATAGTAATAGATACTTTGAACTGACATAAAACCTTCATGATGTGAGATTTTCGAGTGAAACTTTTTTCACATGATACCTATGAGGTTCTTGTTTTAAAAAATGTGCAACATTCGATTTTCGACTTTCAATTGTTTTTTTTATTCAGCTTAGACGAGAAAGATGGATATTTCGAAAATCCGAGTAATCTTTGAATACGAGTTCCGATGCGGAACTAACGCGGCAGAAACGGCTCGCAATATCAATGCTGCGTTTGGAGAGGAGACTGCTAATGAACGAACCGTGCGTTTTTGGTTTAAACGCTTTCGTAATGGAAACTTCAACTTGAAGAACGAACCACGTGGAAGACCGCCTACACAGGTGAATAACGCTGAATTGAAGGAGATGGTGGAAGCCGATCAGAGTCAAACTACCCAGGAATTAGCGGCACGGTTTAACGTTACCTTATCTACAATATTGACTCATTTGCATCAAATCAATAAGATAAAAAAAATTGAAAAATGGGTGCCTTTGATTTGACTGATCTGCAGAAAGAAACGCGTGCTGAAACTTGCGTTGCCTTGTTGAATCGGTACAGAAATGAAGGAATATTGGATCGAATTGTGACATGTGACGAAAAGTGGATTCTTTACGATAACCGAAAGCGAAAAATGCAATGGCTGACCCCAGGTCAAACGCCGCAACAGTGCCCTAAGGCAAAGCTTACCAATAAAAAGGTAATGGTAACTGTTTGGTGGTCTATTCATGGTGTTATTCACTATATCTTTCTCAGGTCTGCTCAAGCAATAACAGCAGATGTTTACTGTGCCGAACTTCGAACAATGGTAGCGAAACTAGCAGTGAAACAGCCCCGACTCGTGAATCGATCTTCACCATTATTGCTCCATGATAACGCAAGACCTCACACTGCACGAGAAACCGTTGTAGCTCTACAGGAGCTGCAGTTAGAAACCATACGACATCCTCCGTACTCGCCAGACCTTGCTCCAACGGACTACCATTTTTTTCTTGATTTGGACAATTTTCTACGTGGTAAAAAATTTTCTTCCCAAGAGGCAGTACAAAATGCTTTCACACAGTTTGTCGAATCTACATCCCCAGAGTTCTATCGCAAAGGCATAAATGAACTTCCGATTAGATAACAACAATGTATATATAATGAGGGTAAATATTTTGATTAAATAAATATGTTACATTTTAGAAAAAAACGAGTTTTAATTTTTCAGTACAAATCGGCAATTTCATACTTTAACTATAAGACAAAATAAGACTATAAGACAAATATAAGTCTATATAAAACTATAAGACAAAATATTTCATATAAGACAAAAATTGGGTCATATGCTACCATGCGCCCGCCTATATAACTTTCTTACTTAATTGTAAAAAAGTTTATTTATATCTATTTAACTATGCGATGATAAGTGGCGTACTCCTGAATTTGAATAAAGGTTGGATTAAGAAATACAGCACATCATCTCTTACCGTGGGTGTTGTAAAAGGCAACTAATGAATAATGATGAGGTTACCACAAGCCCTGAGGATCTACACCACCTCTAAAGGAGTGGATTCGCCAACCTGTTTGGCTCGCGTGGCGTTTTGAGTCTATACACCCCTCATGCACATGATAATGTACATGAGGAGGCCCGTGTGGAGCTGTGGATACTGAAAGGGTTGGATACGGTTAATCAAGCGGATATTAAATTTACTTAAGGTGAAATAAAACATGAAACTCGAGATGCAACAGGAAATGTCGTTACCAGTTCAAGGCGAGACTTTAGCTTCTTTCCTTGCATTTATAATATTAGCAAACCCTCTGAAACTTCCTTAATTAGACCCGCCTTAACCGAAAGTTAATGTAAAATACAGTCGACTTCTGCTCTTTTAAAGTCACGTAGGTTCTTGTTCTAAGTTATAACTCTTTCTGAATTCGCCCGAGTGTGAAACTTGAATATCTCTTTAGGTACTTATTTTATGGGCCAAGAAATTGTTCAACTGCAGCCTTAAAGATTCCTCGCATTTTCAGATTGCTACCATACGTACGTATTTTGTTATATTATCTATATAATTATGTATATAAAATTCACGCAAGTATATGTCGGGCACTTAATAAATTACGGTTCAAAAGATAATTTGCGATTTTTAAGCTCCTACGTTTTTAAGTTTTAATATTGTATTGTACGCACATAAAATAATATTACATAAGTATTATAATGAAATATGAAACAGAAAACCTAGAAAAGGTTATGTCCCATAAATATTTCTTCAATACACCCACAGAACATATATAAATATATCAATAATCTCTTAAATTATAATATCTCTTAAAAACACTTAATTGTAAATACGGACCACTTCTCAACACTGAATTTTAGGCAATGACTAGACTCTAGACAGGTTAGAGATACCATATAGGCTATACTCGTATAACATTATAACTTATCACAATTTAAAAGTTAATCAATATAAGGAAAATATGTTTTCTACAGAGACTTCTATAATTTTCACTGAAAGCTAAACGCTAAACGAAAGCTAAATGTCGCATGAAAAAAAAAACCAGTCTTTTGAACAAGTAGTCTAGAAATAGGATGTAGAGTTATAAAAATCACTTTAAAAGCTTATAAAGCGATTTACTCCCCCAGTAAAATAATTGTATTTTAATAATTGTACTTAACATTTAAAGACGAAGTACAAATACATTCTTTCCATTAAGCTACAATAGGGGTTCTTCAATAAAGCTGTGAATAGGATTGTGGAAGGTCGGCGGGGCACCCTCATACCCCTTGGTGTTGCAGGTGTCCATGGGCGGCGGTAACACTTACCGTCACGTGGGACCGCTTGCTCGTCCGCCTAAGTACCCATACAAAAAAACCTATCCAAATATACCCAACCCGACATAGTACGTGATATATATTTTTTTCCAACATAGTACGTATATAATATATGAGACTATCGGACCGACATGATGAAATTATAATGGCCAATAAATTCTTCAAAACTCTTGAAAAGATAAAATAAGGAAGGTAAATTTCTCAGCTAACGTAGGCGAAACCGTAGGTGATTGCTATTCCCCTGATAATCTGTTTGAGACTTCCTTACGTGTACACTTTCAATGGGATTTAGATACTATTTAATAACTAACGCAGCGGGATTGCGCGCCGGCCTATGTAATTCAATAAGGGGCTTATTTATACAATAGCTATCTATATACAATTATTCCGAAGTAATACCGCCTCTGACTCAACTCCGAAGGACACCATCAGATTTTCAGCCCCACAAACTTATCTTTGCGCATACTTAATGATGCCATAGCAGTATTAATTACAAAATAAACCCAATTCTCGATGTAACAGTAAGTAATTTTTTGAGGATTCCAATAGACATTAAAATGTTATTACATCCCATAAACTAAAACGCAATCTAAAGACAGCGGAACCAAATATCAAATAATGGGTGTTTTTCAAAATTTTACCTAACGCACAGATAACTTTGTTGCAGTTTCGGCGCAAGTGTATGCCAATTTTCTATTTTGACCGAGTTTCTCAAGTAAGTACACTTCATCGATGGTTTCGAATAAGGCTTGTAGGGAATAAACGTAGCACATACAAAATATAAATATTCTCTTCTCTTTCTTACATAATAAGAATACAATCAGTAATTAAACAACTCATCTATCGGTCTATTTGTACGACTCGTGCAAACAGATTGTGTCTGATTTCAAGTTTGTTTAATTTTGTTGCTATTCCCAACGTTATATTATGATAATCGTTTGTATTTAAACAGGCAGCTAATCGTGATCAAACACATATTTTTTTAATTATTAATAATAAAGTCGACGGAGTACCGTTTCGCTGGACTCCTATTACTTTATAATCACCAGAGAACCTAACCCCACCTTTAAATTTGCTGCCGTCAATTTTCTGATATATTCAGTATTTTCTGCTGCTAATTTCTCTATTAGACTTATTTTTTATTCTAGAACTTTTTTATCAAAATTGGTCCAATAGTTATGGACATCAGATTTTTTGTGAGTAGCAGAATATATGTATGCAGAATAGAATAGCAGAATTGAGTTTATATGTTTTTTTTTCGTTGGGAACCATATAGTTATCAGGTAGGTACGAGTGAGGATGCTGACTGGTCGAATTATTACCCCTCACTCACAGAAGAACGACGTGAAGAAGACCAATGTGTTTCAGAATTGAATGAGAATCCTTCTCAATCCTCTTTTCATATCTCGAAAGGCAGACACCATAATTACTGACATGCAGATACACTGTCAGTATTTTAGATTAATTGTCATAATTTATGAATGATGTTGGCATGTATTATAGATGCCCATATGCGACAATAACAGACATTTTTAACGAAAGCATATATAACATATATGTATTCGGAAATTAAAAACAAACAAATAGAATAAACAATGGCTATTCTTTTTATTTTATCGCGTTTCTAGCTTATTTTAAATTAAAATGACGATTTTACCATTTTTTTGCATTTTTATCAAATATCATCAAAATACACTTGTGCTTGTTTTGCTAAAGATGATCAAATTGTTTATCATCAGACGGCATCGTTTACTCTTTTGTCAACTTCTTTCTGAATAGTTAGTGAGTTATACGACCTAAACGGATTTCAGTTTAAGACTACATAAGTATCAAATTAAGGTTACTTTATGTGAGCGTCGCAACTCATTTAAAATACGCTGAACGGGTTAATTAAGAGAAGCAGCGGGGTGTGAAATTGTAAACGTATGTGAAAACATTGGGCGGTTTCTGGGAAACCAGGCTCTGTTACCTGTTACAGTAAATTAACCTTAAATATCATATGCGTAATGACTACTTTATTACGCGTTCGCAAAAACTAATCGTTCACTCACGTTATATTATAAGTATAGTATAGTAGTAACTGAGTAAGTCAATTAGTACTAAGTAAGTATATTTAACAAACTGCATCGATTTATAAAACCTTCAAAATTGTTTATCTGATCCGAGATGGTATTGAAGATGTAACATTAAAATTTTTTAGTAGCACCAAAACAATTAAACGGTATATAAGAAAAGTAATACGAGTAATAATAGTAATAATAATTTCGAACTGAAAGCAGTGAAATTGTATATGTGGATGAAACTTGGATGAAACTGTGGATGTACATACATCACATATCACAGCTAAAAGTTGGACTGATTCTACAGGAAAACCTATAAAACAAGCCATTTCTACAGAATAACGTCTTATTAGTACACGCAGGTAGTAAAAATTTATTTATTCCCGGGGCTTTATTAATGCATAAATTTACGGATATAACAGGAGACTGTCATAATGAGATGAACAGCGACAATATGAAAAATGGCTACGTAATCAATTGATTTACTCACCTAAAAACTCGGTATTGGTTATTGATAATGCTGCATATCATAATAAATATGTGAAAAAGCCCCTAATTCAAATACATAATAATAAGCAAAATATAATAAACTGGTTGGTAAAACATGACATTAACGACGATCCAACTTCGACAAAGCCACAAATTTATCAAGTAATTCTTCGTTATAAGGAAAGATTCTTTCGACAAAATTTTAGCTGAATATAGACACTGTATATGACACTGTATTGAGATTACCGTCATATCATCCGGATTTCAATCCGATTGAAAACATATGATCGCAGCATAGGAGTTATGTAGCTCAAAGTAATGTTGATATGAATATGAACACAATAAAAAAAATGTTATTTAAAAAAATTATATGGTTGGTCCAGATGAATGGAAAAAAGTTTGTAATCACGCAATCAAATGCGAAGATGAATATAGAAAATATGGATGATTTTATGGATAAGATAATAATTAGTACTTCTGAGAGTTCTGATGAATCTGAAAGTGAAGATGAAAACTACTATTGTTCTGATTATGACATTGAAGATATTGAATATATACCACCCAGAGGGTCAACCAAAATCTAGTACCTAAATGATCTGTAACGTTTGAATGATATATTAATTTAAGATATAATGTGAATAGGGCCAATAAAATCAATATAAAGTTATATCTACATACATTGCACAATATAGATACTTATTATAATTAGTTATCTAGAATGAAAATGCACATAAATAAATAAATAAGACCCAAGTAAAAAATGTAATACGATCATCTAGCAGTAGATATCATTTTTCAAGGGAAAATAACAGCTCCATATATTTCTCTGGACTGACTCGAGACATGTTCATAAAATTTTGTATTTATCTCGTAATAAAGTATGCAATTAGGGGTACGGTAATAAGTATGCATAATCATAATCATAGTCGTAATAAGTATGCAATTAGGTCATAGGCGTGGATGACACGTTTGGGTGTTTCCGGATTAGCCGATGGCCAATGTTTTCATAATGTATCTGTACTGTTATTTATGTTTTTCACTATTTTTTCACTCTATATATTTTTTTCACTCTATTTTTACACTATTTTTCACTCTATCCTGGAAGATTGATTCAAGTGCGGTTTGGTCATCCGTGGCCATTAGTACAAAAAGAACAAATGAAGATCAAATATTTATAGTTTGATAGGTTGGTTAAATACATATAAAAGGGAAATAATTAAATAAGCAGCTAGCAACAGAAATTTGCAGACTGAAAGTGGCACAAGTCGATATAAAGAGGGTTAGGTTAGGTTAGGTTTTGTGGTGACAATGAAGGCATCCCGCGTCATCTTTGTGTTGACATCCTTACTATGAATTGTTTAAGTATTTCAGTGTGTTTCAGTTATTCAAAACGAGTATATTTTTTGTTCATCGTTATTTGCTGCCAATTTAGTATTTTTTTTGCAGGTGGTTTAAATACAAGTAAATTCAAAGGTCATATAGCTTGATTAAACTAATGCTTACCCGTAGCTATTACTAAAGTAAGTATACTCGTATTTCTGTAGTTCTGGTATTTTCAAATTTGCAGTGTATGTGTATGCGAGGTGGTCATTACATAAATTCCTTATTTATTTTGTGGACGAAATCGCGTTCTAATTGGATTAATCCTCTGCAAAAAGCATAAACTCACGGTGTTTTGTGTTAAAAATCTTCAATAACTCGTGGAAAATTATGAACCAAAGAAATAAGTGGATAGGGTCAGCTGGTTACTCTCCTGGTCAGCCGCTTCCTCACTCCTAGGGGGCTGCGATGTCGCCACCACAGATGGTGTTCTTTGGTCTTTCCAATTGGCACTGGGATCTTTTGATGGATTAAATCGTATTCACCCGTGAAATTAACCATGATTTACAATTTTTTTTTGTTCATATATGACAATGGTGCAATTAGCACATTCTGTCAGTGTCAAGTTTTCTTATCCTTCATTGTCCAGTCCTGTTGAAGTAAGTCAGGAGTCCCTGAGTAAAGTGATAGTAGATTCACTGAGGACCGGAGAGGACTCCACGGAAACACGAAAAACACGGTGCTATACATTTATTTGATTACCACTAACAGTACGCAATAAAGCACTTTAAAATTTCATAAACTATCATTATTAAGCCACAAATTGCACAATACACAATTTATTTATTTATACATTTCATTGCACAATATCGGGAATTTCACTTCAATTTTCCGCCAGAAAATCCATATTACTTATGATAATTTGGAAAATTACGAAAATTTGAAAAAATCACTGATATTTTCAGATGCTTTTATTTTACGGAACACACAGTTTAAACAATTTTCATAATTGAAACATTTTGTATAAACAAAATGGATATATTTATGTAACTAAATATCATTATATAATTACCATAAGCCCTGAGGAACTACGCCACTTCTAAAATAGTGGACTCGCCAACCTGATTGGTCGGCGTGGCGTTTTTAAGCCGTACATTTGAGGAGGTCCATGTGGACAAGAGGAGCAGTGGACATGAAAAAAGGCTGGTTACGGTTAATGTCAAATTCTTAATTATACTATATATAATTAACAGATGGATTCGTAAAACTATACAAAAGTTGTTTTCAAACAGAGATAAAAAACTTTACACAATTAATATGCAAAGTAATTTGACAAAATACACCTTACGTAATATTGAGAACGCTTCTTAATGACTTTAAAAAGTCTCTCATTTGGATGCAGAGACATAATGCTCTTCGCTAAAGCTTTTTAGAAATAAAGTGGACACTGTTGAAAAGTGAATGAATTCCATTAGAGGAAATGGAATTAAAGTCGGTCTGCTAAATGATAATTTAGCCGCAAGTAATTTGGTCTAACTCGTTCGTTACATTGTTGAGTGATAATGTCTTTAGATTTTAATGGGAGTTATAAAGTAGTGCTTTTTGATGTTATTTTTTATTTCTAAATCTTTCTTGAAAAATCTTTGTACCTATATGTAAGCTACTCGTAATTAACTAAACTTTTAGTGCAATAACTTCAGGTCTATTCTTAAACTGTTAAAAATGTGTGGTGGCAATGGATAAGTATACCGAACAATGAAAGTTAAAAAAATCCATATTTGTTTTAGTACTTACAAATTATCATTTATATAGTATAAACTGACTTCGCTCAGGTGATAACCCAAACATATCTTATATCCATCTGCATTAATTTAGCTTCCTTATAGTAAAAGAATTATCAAAATGGGTCTTTGAATTTACCTCTTACATGGATAAAAATAAAACTATAGAGCTATGCAACTAGTTATCTTTGCCAACCTTTGCTGCCAACCTTTACTTTGCAATACTACCTATTTGTACTTATCCAAAGCAAGTAAAACCAGAGGTCGCTATTAGTATACACTAAACAGTTTAACAGCTTATGGGATTTCATTTCTGCATCAGCGGTCGCCGTTCAGAGGTCAAAATGATACCATTAGGGCGCTTAATGATCTGCATATATCGTTCACAAGCGCCTAATAAAATTATGATTTTCAACATAGCTCTGAATTATCAAAATTTGTGGGCTAAGCGTCGTAGGATTAATCCAAACATCTAATACAATTCTTTGACTTATAGCCATAACAGTATGAGGTATGATAGCTAAAATCATGTTTTCATTTTGCTATTTCAAGCAGCTGATTAATCCGTTTTCTCAATTACGAATGTACGTGGGAAACTACCGTAATTGAAAAAAAATATATATAATTAATGATTTATTATTACAGTGACCTACCACTAATGTAATGAATTATGTAGGTAAAAGTAAAAGTTTGAAATCATTACAGCTCATTATAACTACTTTAACTTGTAGTCTATAAAATTCTATTACAAGATACGTTACAGATAGCGAAATAATGTTTGCTCTCTTGGTTCAAAGTTTTTGCGCCAACCGGGAGAAATAACGTATTTGTCATACTTTCTAATATTTTTAATTATTTTCCTAAAAATATGTTTTCGGCTTCGAAACAAACAACTAAATCCATTACGTAATGATTGATGAACCACTGCGACTATATTTTGGAGTAAAAACTCTGTCCTCGGCACGAGTAAATTACTCGTCCCTTACGGAGGAATAGGAAAGGAAACAACATCGATTTATCAATTCTTTTGGACGTCCGATATATTTAATTACATTAGTTTTGCGTATTTCTTGCCGAATATCCAAAATATATAATTCAATTAAATGTAATGAAAAAAAATGTATAATTCAATTCAAATACCTACTTGATAACGTCCATATAATTTGCACCGGGCCCACGTGGTGGATTGTGGTCCGAAACCCCCTAGTGATTGCCTAGGGGAGGTCTGCACCCGGCAGTACCTAGTACATTAAAGGCTGATACAATACAAACAATACAATGTTATCTAGGTAATAATATATTATGAATTAAGGAAATAATTTATTAAAAGTATTTTAGTATTTAAAAGTTTTAAAAGGATTAAACTTTTAAAATACTATTACAAGATTAATAAAGCAAAAACATTGGCGAAATTCACTATCACCAGGAGGACTGGCTGTTCCTTTTCCGCCCAGGAGGACTGGCTGTTCCTTTTCCGCCCAGGAGAACTGGCTGTTCCTTTTCCGCCCAGGAGGACTGGTTGTTCCGTTTCCGTCCAGGAGGACTGGCTGTTCCTTTTCCGCCCAGGAGGACTAACTTTCCTTTTCCGCCTTGTTTCTATAAAAAAAATAACTAAATACTAACCAGGTGAATCTCCCCAATATTCAAGGAAGCCGCATTCTAAAAGTTTGTTTCAGTTTGTTATAGACATTGTCACCTAGCTTTCCTAGTATTCTCCAACTAAGAGATTCCCTAATAGAAAAAAATAAATCTCCGACTCCGAACGTTGAGATTTATTAAGTTACCTTTTTTATTAGTCACGTTAGCAGTATGAAAATTCCTTTGCTGTATCTTTTCGGTAAGATCACGGCAATTATGCATAGTAAAGGTTAGTTTAGTTAGACGAAACAGGATTTGAATTTTCGGCACTAATTTCAGAAATGTCTTTCTCCTACACAAAAGTATGATTAATGACGAATAATGATTCAAAATTGCCTTGGGGTGTATCTAAATTGTACTCGACTCCTTCTTCTCGAGTTCAAATCCTCTGCCCGCACCACGGAGTTTCTATTAAAGTACGGATTTTAAAAATTATCACTGGCTAGGCGGTAAAGGAAAACATCGTGAGGAAAATCGTTAAGAAATCCGCGAAAAGCCTGCGTATAGGGCCCGAAACTCTCTAGTGAATTACTAGGGAGGTCTGTGCCCTGTAGTAGGACGTTACAGGCTAATATCGATTCAAATTTGGGCTGATACCCCGCCAAATAAATATGAATCCTTAGGAAAATTACAGGACCTTCGTTTTGTTATAATAGCAATACAAAAGTGTGCGAACAGAAAATTTGAAAGACAACATTATCACCAAATAAAAAACCAAAGCTTTCCTGGTTAACAAATTAGCTTTTCCATATCTGTGTATGGCACCCGGAGAGAAAAACCGCTAACAGATACAAAGTATTTCCGTTTTTGAAATGTGGTGTTATTCCAGAAAATTAAAAAAAGAACAGCTAAAACAACAAATGTATGCGAGATGCTTCGGGCAGCACATAGATACTTCATTATTCAATGGGATGCTTCAATACTTTCATCATATAGTACGTAGAGGCCCCGATAATTTAGAGAATTACTAATAGGAAACAGACAATGAAAAATTACAATGACACCTACTGGTAGGAAATGCGTAGAGAGAGCATAGCCTTGCCTTAAGCGGTAATCTGACCAGATTGCCGATCATCCCAACATTCCCATGAACAAGGCGATCTACAACATCAAAGGCCGTAATAATCAATGACAACTATTGTAAATTTAGTTCAAAATTAGCCTAAATGTATTCAAAAATAAACAATAATTAATAATTACCTAGATAATACTACATCTGTATTTAGTGCCAAATAAGTCAGGACGGTAACATTTTGGGCAGCAAGTTGGAAGTGTGCAGGACTTGACTTAATCTGTGTCCCAAGAAAGAAACAACAGTAATCCTTTTAAAACTTTTAAGGTAAAAACTAAGACACATTTTCTCGGTGGGGCTACTGTAATGGCTTGCTGAAATGTTTATAGCGCTCGCTTCACATCCTGCGAGCGAGCCTTTGGCTTAAACAAAAGAAACAAATCTCAGATCGCCATAAATCGTACAAGGGCAGTGAGATTTATTCTTTGATTAGCGTCTCTCCATTTGCCGAATACGTAAAAAACATATAAAACTTGAATCTATAGATGCAACAAACAAGCGAAAAACAACAATAAAGGAACCACGTCATTGAACCCTACCTTACATTAAAAATGAACTTTTGAAGCGGGTTTTTAGCTAATGAATAGGTTAATTTCATGAAAGGGACTCATTTTATAAACGGACCCTTGTCAGGTCTTATAATGACATACATACGTTTCGTGTAGATATATTTTTGTTTATTATGGAAAAAAGTAAAACATCTATTTTCACTGGCCGCAGGAAACCAGAATAAGAATCAGCATTTTTTGTATCTTCAATAAAGCTACCTCCCTTCCCTACTACTGTCCCTATTAAACCCAACTTTGAACCCACTGTGAAATATATTTTATTTACAAATCTCAACAGAATTGTAGTTTTTGAGATTAACCTGAACAAACAGATGAAAAATCGCGCTTTATTTAGAATAACTGTTTGTTTTGTACCTAGTTATGCACCCTACACTTCGCATAACATCCGCGTCAGCAGAATCTGATTGCAACATTGTATAAAGGACATACGTGTCAAGATTAATCTAATGCAACGTTGCAATAGGATGTTTATTGTTTAGACTAAGTCGCCCACCTACCGAGTGGACCTTATACCACAAGAAACCATTGTTACTCACTTAATAAAGAACAGTCGTACCGTGAAGACGTGTCGTCTTTTTAAAAAGTCAATCCCTCGACTCTCAAACTTGACTACCTACTGATTGTATCATAATATATCAGTAGGACAGATAAAGAACCATAACCAAATATTTTTTTAAGTCAATTTATTACTATTATTATTGAATATTTATTACATAAGTATCTGTAATAATTTATCAACTTTCAAAATTAAATTAACATTAATTTAATAAACATAGTTAAGAAACGATGAAACGTTTTAAATTCGAGAAATACCGAGTTTATTAAATAACTACTCCCTTTAAAAATTCCTTAAAGCATTTCATTGCACTTTAAGGAATTTTCTGCCAGAGAGCTATAGACTTGTAGTTGTATTTTCTTATTCGATTAGAAATGACTCCCGATTTTCTTGAATAGAAAACGGCAATGGAAAGCAAGGTCGGCGGCGCGCCCGCATACCCCCCTGATGTTGCAGGTGTCCATGGGCGGCGGTAACACTTATTATCACGTGGGACCGCTTGCTCGTCCGCCGCTATTATCTATAAAAAAAAAGTAATGTAATTCCTACTCGATGTTGACTTGATTCTTCTAGATGCCTTCTCGGCGGACAATGTGGACATCAACGTCCATACCGTCTGTTTTCTAAATTTCGCACGAGCATTAATCAACAGTATTAATGCAAACAGCATTTAATCAGCTATCCGCTCCGGCTATATGATTGTCTACAAAATCTCTGTTGCTTTGGGATCATTTTTCTAAACTACGAAAATTCTGACAGAAAATATGTACGAATATATGGACAGCGTTTTATTTATAAGTATTTTTTTGGTTTTTTGACAGATAAAAGTTAGGTAAACAAAGACTTCACTCAGACACTTCAAAACCATCGCAATGTTGAGCAGGTACTTTGCATGGAAATGCATGGTATCAGTGTCGGTGTTCTGTCGGTGCGAAGTAGGGCGATAGCGATCGCCCAGGGCGCCAAATTTGCAGGGGCTGAATTATCCGAAGACCTAAAATTGAAAATAATAAAACAAAAACATAAGCAAGTACAAGTACATAGCTACAAAACTGGGTAATCCTGATGGAAAAATTCATAGTGTCAAAAAGGTTTCTAGAAATATAAACAATAATAAAATTTTACGTTTTAATGTCCTTCGTGCCCTTAAAAAGGGGTGTCACGACAATCTTGCTTGGGGCGATATTAAAGCTAACGCCGGGCCGGCACTGCATGATGTCACTAATATTGATCACGTTTTTAACGTTTCCTAATAAAAACTGCAATTTTTATTAGGTTATTAATTAATAGGGGTTAAAGTATGAAATTGCCGTTTTATAGTAATAGATACTTTGGATTGACATAAAACCTTCATGGTGTGAGATTTTCGAGTGAAACTTTTGTCACATGATACCTATGAGGTTCTTGTTTTAAAAAATGTGCAATATTCGATTTTCGACTCTTCAATTATTTTTTTTATTCAGCTTAGACGGGAAAGATGGATACTTCGAAAATCCGAGTAATCTTTGAATACGAGTTCCGACGCGGAACTAACGCGGCAGAAAAGGCTCGCAATATCAATGCTGCGTTTGAAGAGGAGACTGCTAATGAACGAACCGTGCGTTTTTGGTTTAAACGCTTTCGTAATGGAAACTTCGACTTGAAGAACGAACCACGTGGAAGACCGCCCACACAGGTGAATAACGCTGAATTGAAGGAGATGGTGGAAGCCGATCCGAGTCAAACTACCCAGGAATTAGCGGCATGATTTAACGTTACCTTACCTACAATATTGACTCATTTGCATCAAATCAATAAGATAAAAAAATATGAAAAATGGGTGCCTCATGATTTGACTGATCTGCAGAAAGAAAGGCGTGTTGAAACTTGCGTTGCCTTGTTGAATCGGTACAGAAATGAAGGAATATTGAATCGAATTGTGACAGTGACGAAAAGTGGATTCTTTACGATAACCGAAAGCGAAAAATGCAATGGCTGACCCCAGGTCAAACGCCGCAACAGTGCCCTAAGGCAAAGCTTACCAATAAAAAGGTAATGGTAATACCAATAAAAAGGCAATAATAATGGTCACTGTTTGGTGGTCTATTCATGGTGTTATTCACTATAGCTTTCTCAGGTCTGGTCAAGCAAAAACAGCAGATGTTTACTGTGCTGAACTTCCAACAATGATGGCGAAACTTTCAGTGAAACAGCCCCGACTCGTGAATCGATCTTCACCATTATTGCTCCATGATAACGCAAGACCTCACACTGCACGAGAAACCGTTGTAACTCTACAGGAGCTGCAATTAGAAACCATACTTCATCCTCCGTACTCGCCAGACCTTGCTCCAACGGACTACCATTTTTTTCGTGATTTGGACAATTTTCTACTTGGTAAAAAATTTTCTTCCTAAGAGACAGTACAAAATGCTTTCACACAGTTTGTCGAATCTACATCCCCAGAGTTCTATCGCAAAGGCATAAATGAACTTCCGATTAGATGGCAACAATGTATAGATAATGAGGGTAAATATTTTGATTAAATAAATATGTTACATTTTAGAAAAAAACGAGTTTTAATTTTTCAGTACAAATCGGCAATTTCATACTTTAACCCCTAATTTTTATATTTTAGTAGGTACTCGTAGGTATTGAGCTTGTTAGTGAGAACCTCAAGTAAGAATTACACAGCCACAAGCAGCGAAGGTAGAACCACTATTCAATCACTATTTTGTAGTTATGTTAACTCAAACCTGCTACTGTACAACCACTGTTTTGTGGTTATAAGGTGGATCGGGGGTGCCGGTGATAGCTTAGGGGTAGATATCTTATTCTAGATTATATTTCGTCAGGTTGTGAGTACAAATTCCTGGTCTATACTGCTGAGTTTCTACTTAAGGAGTAATATTGAAATAAGCAGCAAAAAATTCTGAATGAGCAGCAAATCGATGGTAGCAAATATAAAGGTGGATTAGGTTTAGGTTCTCTGGTCTCGTCAACTCGATAGTGACATTCTTAGTACATTGATAATTTGAAATTACTTTTTCAACTATTCAAAAATATATTTTTTTGTTGACCATGATGTTGCTGCTCATTCATGTTTAAAGACTAGCTCTACTGCACGGTTTTTTTTTTAAATATCAACAACTGGGCTGCAAAAGAATAACATCATGAAGAAACAGAAACCCACATGCTCGATATAATTAGAAAAGAAACCAGGAGCATGCTTATATATTAACACGCAGTGGGTACGCGTGATGGATTATTATAACCCGAAATTTCCGTTGTGATTTATCTAATAAAGTCGGATTTTTTATTCGACTCAGGGATATAACATGTAGAACTGTCAACAAAGTGTCATCTCCGTATAAATTTCACTCTGTTTGACAGTTCTACATGTCACATCCCTGACCCGAATAAAGAATCCGACTTTACTTAGATATCATCGGAAGTGGCATGTGTAAGTTAAGCCTAATTAATATTTCTTTTTTCATCCCTTGCACTAAGCAAGCCTGTGTTGCAGGTAAAGATAATATTATAAAATAGAAAATCGTACGTATTTCTTTTAAAATTTGGTTATCGCAATTGAACAAAATAAAACTGTTACGTAAACGGATAACTTATGGATAACTACTCAACAATACCCGGTATTAATATGAAATCGAAACATAAGTGAATTCAGAACGAAATTCAGCCTATTTTTTAAATTTGCCGCTCTTTGTGCCATATTAACAAACTATTATATTCTAAATTTTAAGTCAAGTCTTCTGCTACCTTTATTTCTGAACGATGCAAAAACAAAACTAACGCTGTATTTAGCGATTGTAGATTTGATATCAACGAGATAACCTCAGGCTCTATTAAGGGTATTGAGATTTTTATTGCATTGTATTGGTTGCAATCTCTATTAGAGAACAGGAGAGCGGACCTTTTGTGGATGCAAAGGATGGGCCCATGGGAAACAATCAAACATGTCTCGATGATATGTTTCGTTGTTTCGTACACTTAAAAACCTTAGCATAAGAACTAGCCTTAGCATCCTGTATGTCAGTTTTGTTTGGAACTTGAAAGACGTTACTTAGCAAAGCAAAACAAGTGAAAAAGATGATAAGATTGATAAGTTATCCCCCAACAACTGCATTTGCTTCGACCAAGGACCTGATAAGTTATCGTTTAATGATAACGCCGCTTAAAACTTTTACGGCTCTCAATTCTGCTTATACTGAAATTTCACAAAATTCATAAACTATAATCGTCGAGCAAAAACTATTATAAATGCCTCAAGTAATACCAAATTTATTATGTAAGTGTATGTTATTTTATTATTTATCGTTTTATTGTTTCTTATTTTCTAACTCAACCTGTTCATGTTTTCTGTCTACCGTGAGTTTGTACTGCAAGTAATATAAAAATAAATGTATATAGGCATAGGCATCATAAACTTGTTTCATTTGCATCGTTTATTGTAAATCTAGATGTTATAAACGTACCTACCAACCTAACTTACCTATTTAACTTGCATTGACTGTCAGATTACGAACTACGTACAGATTAGTGATTACTACTTGTGAACACTAACTTAGTTAAATAGACATATTTCTGTTCATATTTAGTTCATATAGCTGGAAAACAAACATGCAAACTGCATAGACGATTTCCCTATGAAGTCTGCAAGAAGTTGGTTTATAGTAGGTATAAAACTCAGAGTAGGTAATCACCTAATTCTAAAACAGAATCTATTTAACCAGGCATTGTTTTGCATTTTAAAATTGAATGTTTATATAAATTTCGGTCATAAGAATAGCGCCGCCCGATCTCTTCCCATGGATTTCGTAAAAGGCTACTAAGGGATAACAAAACTGCTATTCCTATACCTGCTATACTACACCACCTCTGAAAGAGTGAACTCACAAATCTGTTTAGCCAATGTGGCATTATAAGGACATCCCTCATGCACAAGACAATGTGTATGAGTATATCCAACAGTGGATGCTAAGGGCTGGTTACAGACATTACAGATCTATGTTGCATTAATGCAATATTAATATTGCTTTAGTTAGTAGTTAAAATTATGAAGTACATATGTAAAAACATTCTGTTTCATTTATACTAACTGTAACCTAGTCTGAGTTAGATATTCGGTAAATATTAATTGCATCTAATTTTATATCCAGCAATAACTAAGAACAAATTACTGAAATAAATGCTACACTTAGTTTAGTAAATGTAGATTTAAGTAATACTGCTACAACTTCTTGCAGAGATCTAGACAGATAGTTAATTGAAAATAAAAATCTTCAGATTCAATGGATGTGATAAAAAAAGTTATCATCAATAAGAGGAATGTTGATGAACAAGCGAAGTGGATAGTAGAGAAAAACAATGTACTGAATGACAAGTCATTTAATATTTGGCTTCTGAAAGCAGTTACTGTGATTGATTTGACAACACTTGCTGGTGATGATACTAGGTCTAATGTAAATAGACTTTGCATAAAGGTTTGTAAATTATTACACCTGCTTTGTATGATGTGACTGACCATGTAATGTGGACCAGCTTTAGAATAGCACTCTTCCCATAGGTGTCGTAAAATGCGAGTAAGGGATAACAATGCAGCTATCACAAGCCCTGAGGACCTATGCCACCTCTAAAAGAGTAAACTTGCCAACCCCACTTGGCCAGCATGGCTTTTTAGAGCTATGCATCCCTCACTGAGGCCCTTGTCCAGCAATGAGCAATATAAGAGCCAGTTACGGTTATATCTCCCTTCCAACTATGTAATATTGTGTAAATATTGATGAGTGCTGTGACTATGTTTATATTACAAATAGAAATAAAATAAATAAAAATAATCAATCTGGAAACAGCAAAATTTTAAGTTAGAAAATCAATCAAAGTCAATAAGTCCATATACCTACAATAAGTTCTCTAGCTCAGGTTTTTTTTATGGATGAAGGCAGCAGTCGAGCATACAGTCCACCTGATGGTAAGTGGATACTGTCGCCCATAGACATCCGCGATACATGCCAACATTAGCCCAAAATGGCATGACCTTGGCACAACCCTGGATGTGCTGCCTACCTTTGTAGATATAGGAATGCATTTGGAGAAAGAGTTGGAAAAATGGGGAGGGATAGGATGGGAATGAGCTCTGACACATTTCACTCACTACCCAAACACATACGTGCATTAGGGAAATAAGATAAAATGGGAAATGCAGTAGTACATTTAAAGGTAGTCTTTAGTGAAAGAGGGGTAATGTGGCCAAACGAGCGCGCCCAGCGACTGTTGGATTGTAGCATAACAACCCAAAACACTAACAAAACAAAAGTGTTTATAAAGGATAAGTACCTAATTTGTTTTAAATTTGAGTTATTATTTGTAAATTATTTCTTAACAGGCTGGAAACCCTTTGCCTAGAGAAGTGGAAGATAATTTGGGTCTGAAAGATAAACTAAAGATCAGGACTGCAGCTGTGTGTGTGTATCCCAGTCGGGTGAAAGATGCATATGATAGCTTGAAACGGATGGAAATGACAAAAGATATTCAAATTGCCTCAGGTAAAAAATTCACTTTACTGACTTGTAATTGAAAGGAGCAAAAAGAAAATAATAAATGACCAGCAAATCATAATCTACAAAACAATATATATTTTTTTTGATAATTGAAGTAAATAATTTTAAATTGCTATGAATGTCAACACCAAGCAGTGGGAGTCCTGCAGTCTCCTATTCCTTTATTGTCACCAGAGAACCAAATCTAAACCACATTTAAAGCTATCATCAATTTGCTGCTCTTCAGTATTTTGTGTTGCTTATTTAATTATTTCTCAATTTTTATTTCAACCACAGTTAAAACAACTTAACCAAAATTGTACAATTAACCACCAAATAGAACTACGTTTCTGAGTTTAATTTTCTTTTTACATCTGATTACCACTGCAATGATGATACTTTGGAATTAAATTAATATATTGATGTCATAAAATAATTGATGTCACCTATTTTTTATGCAATGCAATGTGTGTGCAATTTTTTATATCTTCAATAAAAGAAATTATTATTATTATTAAATAAATATATATTATTAACAGTTGCAACTGGTTTTCCATCGGGTCTCTACCCACTGCAGTCCCGCTTGCTTGAGATCAAAAATGCCATAGCTGATGGTGCCACAGAAATAGATGTGGTAATAGATCGCAGCCTGGTGCTGACGGGCAAGTGGGATGTACTGTATGACGAATTACAAGAAATGCGCAAAGCGTGCGCCAGCGCTCATCTTAAAGTCATACTTGGAGTTGGTGAACTAGGTAGTTATGATAATGTAAGTTTGTTTTTTTATAGAAACTCATTTGGTTTAGTTTTAAGAGCTGTGGACTGAAATTATTAGACTAAGCCCGAATAATAGACAATTCTCGTTTATTCTCGTCTATTTCTATTTGTGTGTTTGTTTATCACAAAACACACTCAAATAATTTATACTTTTATTGTAATGAATTGTTGACAATGCTGATAATATTGTATATTATGTAATGTAAATCTGTGAGTGCTTATGTTTGGTATAATTGAAAACTATTTGCATATTTTGCAAAGTATCTATTGCCCATGGGGTATATTACAGAGGAGCATATCATTCTACTTCTAACATCTTTTTTTCTGTAAAATAATTATCACATTGAATAAATAAATATAGTTTGTTTAATTAAATAAATAAATCAGCTCCAAAATTAGTTTTTATTTCTTTTCATTTTTTTTATCGTCCTTTCTGTAGATCTACAAAGCGTCAATGGTTGCGATGTTATCTGGGGCAGACTTCATAAAAACATCAACCGGGAAGGAGGCAGTTAACGCTACTTTGCCAATTGGCTTGGTGATGTGCAGAGCCATACGTCGATATTATAAGATGACGGGAATAAAGGTATGTCTTACAGTCCATACAAGTAGAGAATGTAATTTATTTTATTTCCTTTATTATCTACTTTATTTATTTATTCACTAGCGGTGCCAGCGACTTCGTTCACGTAAACTTTGGAGTGATTCCCGTTTTTGCGTGATGCGCATTCTGACACACAAAAATTGTTGTTTTTGGGCTCTGTATCATTCGTACTTTATACTGCAATCACTTTTTCAAAAAATATTTCATATACAAACATGACTCTGTTACGATTTTATTATATGTATAGATAACTTTCTCCATTTCCCTAAATCTCCAAAGATTGTTTATGGTGGCGAAAGGCTTATATTCAGCAGTGGAGAGACATGACTTGATGGTATGGTATTGCTATGACTGGAAATTCCCCCATAATTACAAGGGCAGACATAAGCCTCGCAGTGGAACCTCACTCTCTTATAATATCTTTATTATATTTATTACGCAACATAGGTCTTGCAATTTTTATAACTTTTAAGTTTGGAACTTCAATCAAAATGACATCTCAATTATATCATTTTCGAAGACGCAAATGTTTTACTTTTAATTTTTGATTAGATTTGCATTTTTCCTAACAGGTAGGCCTTAAGCCAGCCGGGGGCATAAAGACTTGCCGCGATGCTGTCAACTGGTTGGTTTTAGTAAAAACAGAGTTAGGCTCAGAATGGTTGTCCCCAAAACTATTCCGCATCGGAGCCTCCAGTTTACTAAACGAAATTGTGCAGCATTTAGAGAAAAATCCCACCAAACTAGTAAATTAATTATCACCATTTCTCCGGTGCCTTTAAAAAGGGAGGAACTACCATGGTCGCTTTTGATCAAGTAAGAAGTAAAAACCTTTATTTTAATTGTATTTTGAACAAGCCGCTGGTGCTATATAAAACGCAACGTAAAATAAACTGATTTTTTAAATTAAAGGTAGTTTATGTGTGTATTTAGAACTGTTACTGTGAATGTCCGAAGTCTCGCGAATGTTAACACTCAAGTGTCATTGTTGACATTGATCAGACACGTTGGTGAAAAATGCAAATTTCTTTTACTTTAAATGATTGTGTTCTTATTCCGGTAACTATGGACACTTACCATGGAATGTTTATGAATAATGAAGAACTTTTTAGTCTGCATTTGCATTGCAGTAATTATTCCAACAGGAAACAATTACATTATCTGTGAATGCATTTCAAAAATGCAGAAAAATGTTAATTTAAAGGCTTTAATTTTAGACATCCCTACTACTTTCTAACGGTTTGTTAAAAAAACCTTGAAAAGTACTGGAAGCGCTTTTAAATTCATAGACAATACTGTTAAGAATAGTACGTTATTAAGTTAATAAAAAAAATATTTTTCGTTTGATGCCCGAGAAATGAATACGCATTTTTTTCTAAACCCAGCTTAGTCGCGATACCATATGGTAGTGGTCTACAATGTGGTGGTCTACAAAGTTACAATGTGGTCATTGTGTATGAATGAAAAACTAACTTTAGTTTCATTTCGATGGCTGTTGACATTCGCCAATCATACGTGAATAGTTTGCCTTAGATTATCAAACCTTCATATTGTGTGTCAACATCAAACAAGATGTACCTTTTGCTTGAACGTTCACAAAGGAGGAGGTGCGAAACAAAACCTAACATTTCCAGTTTAGAAAACTTTCCAGAATTCAGTTAAAACTGTATAGTATCTTAACAAAATTTTATGGATGTTTTTTTATATATACATGAAATCTCTTCATAAGATTAAACATGACTTTAAATACACTGGACGACGTATTTTAATCTCATCTACGAGAAACAAAACAAAAAACATGAAAGGTTAAAAGTGGAAATGTTAGGTTTTGTTCCCCACCTCCTCAAATATACACTTACCATCAAAAAATCAGGCCACGCCTGCAAAATCGATTTGAGTGACAATTATTCAAAACTATTCATTCAATCAGAAAAGAAAGTATGCCATTAGAGAAATGGAATTAGTTTTCGGTTACAGCACTGAGTGGGGTATACACCTGAATAAAAATAATTACTGTCCCGGAATGAACTAAATGCGCGAGCGGTGTGAGGTGTGGGGACACGAGCCCCCCCCCCCCCCCCCCCCCCCCACGTTCATAATGACCACCAATTCATATAATGAAAGTAAATAAAAATAGTAAAAAATAAGTGGTTTTTTATAATTACATAGTCATGTGTTTTATTTTTGACCGCGATATTTAAATTAAAAATATCGACTTTTACCAATATCGATATACCTATCTTTCACTAAGATCAGTGACATAAAACGCTCACATGCCTTCCGAACGCATTCAGCTCGTTCCGGGACTATAGGTTACCTCACTTTAGGACTACTTACATAAGTTTTATAGATTATTTTACTTGTGTTACTAAGAAATTAATAATTATTAATGGTCCGTAAATTTCACTGGTGGATGTGGACAGTCACTAACTTCGGATATTGATGGTAACATTCAATATTACAATTGTATTTATCATCTGTCATGTGGGTTATGTTTACTAAATAATTAGTGTTACATTTGATATTTCCATGGAGTTTATTACTGATTTTTTAAAATTTATTAATGTCTTTGTTATTCTATATTTTGTATTATACTTTCTTGCCTTTGCCTTTCCTACCTAAAGCTTTGAAAATGAAAATGTGTATCTAATATTGTTCCGATATTGAATCTGTTATTAATGTCGTTGTGAAAAACTTTCTTTGAATCAGATTGTATAAAGATTTTCGTGATATCTATAGTTTAATTATCTTTAATTTACCTGTATTTTGTTTCTCCACAGTGTTAAAAATATTATTATTAAATACTTAATGTAAAGATTTACTATTTTTACACTTCCTCTGATAGATTTTGCACATAATGTACAAATCTATTACGATTAGTGATGGGTAACTTCGAAGTTAATGAATCAAAAGCGAGCGGAGCAGAATTCCTTAATTGTTCCATCGAATTGTTATTCATTCTGATTCCGGCGCCAATCATGATCGTGAGTGTAATCTCGCGCATCGGCACCTGTCAGGGGCTCAAAATCGAGATGCAACGAGGGCATTACCTTTTTTTTTTGCTTATGCATAACCGTTAGAGTAAGGGAATGAAACGCTCACGGAAGGGGTGTTAAGTTAACGCTCTCGGAAGATCAAAAGTGTTAAGGAGTAACTAAGAGGAGTCGGATCCGCAAGCGGAGCAGGATTAAGTGAGTTAAAACACTCCGAGAAGTCTTGATCACCCATCACTAGTTACGATCGAGTGTATGTATACTAGAGCGCCTACTCGTCCCTTTTTATTATTATTTATTAAATCATGTCAAAATATTATAAATAAACTACCTTTTTCATTAATTAATCTCTTTTATTAACATGGTACAAAATATAAATTAAACCACCTTATTTGACTGTGTGTTGTAGTAATACAATGTTAAAATATCACACGTTAGTAATATAAAGTTTTAAATTAAAAATCTACACTTATGAGTAGGTACTAAATTAAGAATATGACACCTGTACTCTAGTACTTATCTAGCTATTTCTAATTAATTAGATAACCTACACTCGCACATCATTACACTAATACCTTGTTATTATTATATTTTTCAAACAAAAATTAGTACAGTACATAATAAACGTGTTGCTTAGAAAGAAATCCAGAATTTTGCTAAAGAAAGTCTGTCTCTGAAGAAAAGAGAAAAACAATCCTATGAAATATTTTTTTACTAGTTCTTGCCCGCGACTTCTTTCGCGTGGACTACATGACTGTGATCATCGGGATTATAATCTACCTATTTGCCAAGTTACAACGAAATCGGTTCAGCCGTTTAGACGTGATTGAACAAACATCCAAACTTTGTGCCCTAGATCAGATGCTTGCGCAATTATATTATGTATGTTGGCAGTCGCAGACTGTACCAAACGATTATGGGGTACTAGGCTCGTCGTCTTTGTTGCAAGTATTATGTTCATGATGAACTGAATAATTAAAACAAAAAGTTAAAATGGACGAATTAAGCATATTTCGAGGTAAAATGAACACTTTTAACAAGAAAAACTGAACAATATTTTCGATTTCTTTCTAAGCATGCTGTATATTTAGCGCCTAAACTAAAATCAAACATATTCGTTTTATGAAACTTAATAAGTATAACGTGAACGTATGGCTCCTAAAAGCTAATATAATAACAATCGAAGAAAAGTAAATAGTAAATAGCTTTGGAATATGTGTGTTTTCCTTTGACTGGTTGTTTTCTAAACTCCATTCGTGCATTCTCCACGTTGACTTTAACAAAAAAAAGTTACAATTCTATTAAATGATGTGATAAGTGATTCATAGTTAGCGTTTAATATTAACGAACTCTCGTGACCATGGTTGGTGCAACCCAGTGTTGGGGAAAATTTAATTGTTGGACAATTAACAATTAATTAAATTGTTAGTCGTGAGTTTCCACAATTTACGATTAATCAATTGTAATTTAATGTATTTGATTAAAAACTATCAATTAAAACTTCAGTTGCAATTAATTAATTGTTAATTGTCCAACAATTCAAATTTGCCCAACACTGGCTGCAACCCAATCGAAATGTTGAGTAAAATAAATGAGGTAAACATTCGCGTTAAGACTCGTTTAAATAGATAAATATGTGTGAAAAACGTACGTATCGGCACGTGCCTGGGCGCTTCTCACAGACTCGCAATACCGCGGTACCCTCCCAAAGGAACGCCCTAAGCCAAGGCCCTTAGGCTCATTGTTGCACACACTTTTTGCTCCTGGCGCTCAGCCTTCTGTGCTTGCCCTAAACCATACATGTCCGGTGACTTGAAAGGCCATTAGGGCCACGAGAATGTAGCCATTCCGAAAAAAAAAAACTGAGAGCATCACACACAGCTGCTTAACATGGCAGTTGTGAAATAGTTACAACCCTGCACTGAGAGGATTATACTTTTTGCCGGAACGGTTTTATGTATTTTAAATAAGTTGACATGTTTCAGATTTGCGTTAATTCAGTGACACTCCTACGACTCCTAGTGACGGGGACTCCTAGTACTTCTATAACTAGAAGTACTAGGAGTCCCCGTGTTGTGGATCCTTACAACCGCCACACTTACGAAGACAAACACACCACCTACACCCGAACAAACATTTATCTTTAAACAAATGATATATCCGACCGGGATTCGAACCCAGGACCTTTTACATAGTAGGCAGCAGCACTGCCAATTGAGCTAATCGATCGTCTTGTAACCATTGTGCTTTGTACGTCTTGTAAAATATTATTGTCTATGATTTACACACTGATACCATTCAATTGCGTTATTGGCGATGCAGTCACACGGTTCATTCAAATCATTTGCAGTTCAGCAGTACTTACAATTAATTCATGATGTTTTATGTATACACAGAAAACAACATAAAGGTGGTCAGACCACAGCGCCATGGTGTAAAATCAGCCTGGGCATGACCTGTGGTAATGTCTGTACATATTTCATTTTAGAATAAGAAATCGTCATTTTATGCGATTACTTGTGTGTATGAAATAAAAATTTCTTTCTTTTACTATTTGATAATATCTAATTATAGTCCATCTCTTTCTATCTACATAGTATAGAAAGAGACGCACTCTGCATTAAATAGCGTATTCAGCACGTTATGGAAAATTAGAACAGGCTTGGTACCGTCTCTGAATCTATCATAAAAATAGAATTCCTTTGGTGTGTATAGACGCAACGTATACCATTGGAATGGTTATGCCGCAACCGCAACCAGCCCTTTTTTGTCATCCACTGCTGTACATAGGCCTCCTAACATACATAATGTCTTGTGTATGAGGGATGTCTGGCCTTAAAATGCCACGCTGGCTTAGCGGCTTGACGAGTCCACTTATTAGAGGTGGCGAAAAGAGATGGTGTGGTGCTATTGTGACACCGCACGGCCGTTATACGACGCGTTCAAACAAAGCTGACGACCCACGTATGTAAAACATTTTTAAATGCATCAAACACTGCGAATATATAAATATATAAAGTACGTTGCATTCATACCCAACAAAGAGACAACGAGATTGAATTGCATACCTAAACGGTTAAACGTCTTTGTTTATGTACATAGGGTAGTATGTAAACACACTAAGTTTCAAACACTAGTTCACAACTTGTCGACGGGCGCTTCCGCGTGGAAGCCGAACTGCGGATGGGCATCGTAGTTGACGACACGAAGTTTCCCATGTTTGTCCATGTACCCATAGTGACCCCTCACGTGCCCGTCATTGTCGCGCTCCTCATAGCGGAACTGGCGATTTTTACTGGAAAACAATGTTACACGACGTTAATTAATGTTCCCAAATTCTATAAAATCCCATATTAAATAGTCTATATAGCGCAATGACCAAGTAGGCAAGTAGCAAAATGTATAAGTAACATAACGTGCAAAATGTGTAAGTAACATAACGTGCAAAATGTGTAAGTAACATAACGTGCAAAATGTGTAAGTAACATAACGTGCAAAATGTATAAGTAACATAACGTGCAAAATGTGTAAGTAACATAACGTGCAAAATGTATAAATAACATAACGTGCAAAATGTATAAATAACATAACGTGCAAAATGTGTAAGTAACATAACGTGCAAAATGTATAAATAACATAACGTGCAAAATGTGTAAGTAACATAACGTGCAAAATGTATAAATAACATAACGTGCAAAATGTGTAAGTAACATAACGTGCAAAATGTATAAATAACATAACGTGCAAAATGTGTAAGTAACATAACGTGCAAAATGTATAAATAACATAACGTGCAAAATGTGTAAGTAACATAACGTGCAAAATGTATAAATAACATAACGTGCAAAATGTGTAAGTAACATAACGTGCAAAATGTATAAGTAACATAACGTGCAAAATATAAATCAAACAACAAGGCCAAGTCCAAACACTTCATTCAAAGATCAAGTTATTTTTTTTTATGTTAGAAGATGGCAGACAGGCCGTCTGGTGATAAATCAGACATCTATATCATGTAGTAATGTTTGCAATTTGGACTTCTTTCTACTTAAACGTTTAGCTTTTTAAACTAGTCGCTAATTAACTATTTTGCGTTAAAATATTCATAAGTCGGAAGACAAGCAAGATACATAGCTTCCTAGCCGTCTTAAGTCTATTCTGCGCCGGGGTGCGGGAGTGTATCCTAAGACAGTCAAACATCCTATTGTGTATCCTATGACAGTCAAATATCCTATTGTGTATCCTATGACAGTCAAATATCCTATTGTGTATCCTATGACAGTCAAATATCCTATTGTGTAATTGTTTACTATAGCGTTATATTTTTTCATTACCTTTAAAAGGTGAGCGCCCGGGGTGCACCGCACCCCTTGCACCCCCTGGTAAAGACGGCCCTGCTTCCTAGTCACAAGACCAGCGTGTATTTTCCCTAACAGTGCGTACTCGGAATTTAACAACTGTCGTCCCTACAACAGCGCTGGCGTAGTTTGAAAGTCTCAGGATTTAAATGAAAAAAGAAAGGGAGTGAAGTGATAAATATTGGAAGAAAAACATAAATGTAAGTACCCTTTTCCAGTATCATATCCGAACTGATAGCTGTGCGGTCCCTTCATGCCGTGCATGCGGAACTCTGTGCGTTCGCCGTTCGGAGGAGGCGCGTGTTCATCCTGCGGTGCCACTGGTGGCGCCTGCTGTGGAGGAGCTGGGTAGACGTTGCCTGAAATATTTGAATAACACCTGAAGTTATTAGGCATACTAATCCATTTGTTTATTAGGAAGGGCGTCTAGTTTTATCTACTCACTGGCTTTTACCCACAACTTCGCTCACGTAGATTTTATTACTTTTAATTTTGGAGTGGTATTTGGCACAGGAAAAAATCTATTTATTTATATATTGATGAAATAAAATTGTTTAAAAATATATCACGCCGCCTTAGAGTATTTAAATGATTCTATATAAAATTGGACAGCCTGTATTTCAGTCCATGTCACTGTCACAATTTTGAAAACCATAAAACACGTGTTTAATGTATTGTAGAACATTTATAGTAAGTTTCAGGTTAATAGGACCATCACATTTTTTTTTATATATAAATTTGATACCCCGTTTCACTTCTTTAGGGGTTGGATTTTGAGAAATCCCTTCTTAATAAGGTTTTATTTAAGTCATAAAAGTGTATAATATAATATATACATGTAAATATAGTTAGAAGATATATTGAAAATTATTTTTGAAATTAAAAAGGTTTTCTAAAATTTATAAGCCAGATTTACCTGAGAGTAAACAATAATATATTTATTACATCGTCTATGTTAATCTGTTAATATCATATGTTATGTTATTCTGTTAGGTACCTATAAGAAAGTGTGCCTATAATAGTACGTAACATAGATACACGTGACCAGGTAATTATTCAACGGCTTCCTGATTACCTTACAGTATTTATTAAATAAACTAACTTAATCTACTTTTACATTTTATTTAAGCGGTTTTTTCATAGACTCAAGATATACCAGATTAATATCTTATAAATACACGGCAGTGTCGAAACAGGTAAGAAGTAGCTTCCTGCTTTACAGAAAAATTGTAATTACACATTTAACACGCTTTTATGTAAGCGTAACCATCCCTTTTTTCGTCCACTGCTGGACATGGGCCTCCTCATGAACATTGTCTTGTGCATGGGAGATGTATGGCCTTAAAACGACACCCTGGCGGCGGGCGACGTGTTAGCGAGATCACTCTTAGGCGGTGTAGTTCCTCGGGGCTTGTGGTAATGGCTGTGTTATCCCTTAGTCGCCTTTTACACGATGTGACCCATGGGAGGAGATGGGGTAGTGATAACACTCAAGAATAATCTAAATCTAAAGCTAGAATAAATCTAAATCTAGAATAATCTAAAGCCGACCAACACCACACGACCGTTGCTTTATGTAATGTAATTTTAATTAATTGCACCAATCGCTTTAATCGATACAATCAAATAAGATAGATAATCACGATTCTACGTGCTGTAAAGTAAAGTGTACATACGTCCTGGATGCCTATAGTTGGTTTCTGATACGTCTTGTTCTGTAGGTAGAGAATCCTCGTAAGATTCTTGTGTTGGAGAATTTACTTGCTGTTCCTGAAATGAAATTTATGAAAGACGTTAGTATTTAGAGTATTTTTCATAGTGTTTAAACGTACGGTTCACGAACGATGCGCATTTGTTGAGCAGTGAAGTTCTCAAAACACTCGATAAATACCTTATAGATAACAACATTTTAAACATTCGCGTTTTGTGCACATTTTACATTCTAAATCGGGCCTGAACGCGTATAATAAAATTTCAACCGAGAAGATGGATGGAAGATGAACGCGTCAACTGTCGTCGACGTGGAATCCAGTGATTAACAAATTTAAACCGTGCGATTTACGGTCGAATACGTCCGCGGACATTGTTAGTGTAATGTGTCGCAGCCTTTCCGAATGTGAAGATCAAATATGGGTAGTTGATAAAACTGCTCGCAGTTCCCTTCCTGGACTACCCACCTCTTCAGTCAACTCGTAACCACACCTGGTGTAACCCGTGGCGAAACATCGAGTAGGAATAAAAGGTAAACAAATACTTTTATTATACATACGCGTTCCGACAAGATTTAGAATATAAAACTTATAGATTACACTTGAGGCTAAATAGCGACTTGTGAATGCTACATTTTTTGCACAAATGCCACCTATACTTGTTAAAGTAAAAAGTCATTAAAATGGTGAAGAGGGCGACGAGCACATACATTTTAGAGTTCCAATATCAGTTTCAAAATAAGCATTCTATTAATTAATTAATAACGTTTGTTTTTCTAAATTTCTCCGAAAATATCTTTACTTGAGTGTCCATAATGAACCTTTTATTTTCATTGTAAATAAGTAATGACGGACACGGACGTGATCAAACAATAAGGATTCCTAGCTAACCACAAAAAGGTTTGTAAAAATGTTCGAAATAAAGGTTACCTGAATGGCTTCATTTTCTTCCTTTAATTTACGTTTCTGATCTGCTTGCTCGTAGATATATACTTTCTTCTCATCAATAGGAATTAGGTAGTCGATTTCATCATTTTGAACAGGCTTGATAAGCTTTACTGGTTTAGCAGTTGGAACTTCAACTAATGAATCTTCTGCAAATTGTGCTAACGGGATCGGTATGGGCTTGAATCCTCCAGCGTATTTTTTTGGGTACAACTTAGTCGGGTTTTTGAATTTCGTTAATTGAGGCTTCGGCGGCGTAAGGTGTAAAGCAAGTGTAGGCTCCACCGGCTGAAGTTGGAATTTTAAAGGAACGTTGCTTGAGAGAAGAGGATTATATTTTTTATTGATAGGTTTTAGTGTCGGCAATGGATAATTTTCAGGTACAGCGATATTATATGGCTGATTAACTTGTTCCAAAGGCAATTCTAACTCCTCAGAAGGTATCGGTATTAGGTATTCATTCGGAGCATTTTGTTTGGGAGGTTCTAATTCTCTCGATGGAATGGGTATGACGTTCCTATCTGCATCCTGCACTTTACCTTTTCGTACATTTTCTACAACTTCAAAAGTATCGGATTGGTTACCAATTAGGAAAATGGGAACGTCATCTGATTGAGGCCTTGATGGTTTAACTTCGGCGATTGGATACCAATCAGATTGCGAACTTGGTTCTACAGGAGCGTAATAGGGTTGTACTGTTTCTGGAGAGGGTGGTAATAGATAAGTGGCTGGTGTCCCACGTTCATCGGATAACACTTCTACAGGTTTGTGTGTATCTGGTGGTACAAGGTAACTATCCACGTTTTCGTCGTTAGGTGCGTAGTAAATAGGAATATTCTGCTGAGATTTCTCAGTGGCATCTACAGCTTCTGTCGGAACAATTTCAGTGGGATCTTTTTCGTTGTAGTCAACTTGAACCTTTATTGCTGCAACCGAAATTATTAGCGGCAACGTCTGAAATAATGGGTATTGTTTTTATTTTTATTTTTTACATATTAAAAAATTAATTGAGGGGAGAACGTAAGCTGCAATTTCCAAGTCACTGGGTGTGCCGTACTGGTCGAGTTACTCCTCTTTCATAAAACACATCCCATCTCTTCGCACCGAGTGGAAAGTGTGATAAAATAAGAGAAGTCTCTCATCTTCTCCTTCCTCATTACTTCTCGTTATCCCATTAAGTAGGGATACTGCCCATCCCATTAAACCCTTACCATCTAGTACAAAATATAAAAGTGTGGACACGCCCACAAAATAAAGGAAACTCCTTGTCTATTATACTCTTTACTCCCCATCCTGTCAAGGAAGACTGAGGAGTATTGAGTATAGTCCTCGTTCCGTTATGATTCCTATTCCCCGGCCTTCCCAATTCATTTTTCTTGACTAGGCTTAAATCGCGAAAGGTAGGTAGTGCAGTGCACCCGGTGACGTGCCAACATTTCTCATTCGTCACTGATGTTAGCATGTATCATAGATGACCATGAGTGACAGTATTCACTTACCAACAGGTGGATTGTTTGCTCGTCTGCCATCTTCTTCATATAAAAAAGTTACAATTATTAATAAGGTGGTCACGCTGGACTACTTTCTAAAAGACTTAAAGTAGACAATATTATTACCTAAACGTTGCTCCACTAAACAGTTATCGGCAAAAAGTAAAAGACTTTTTCTATTACATCATGTCACGTAATAGAAAAGTGTGTCACAATCAAAGAAAAAGTGTATGTAAAAAATGCTTACGACGATACAAATGGTTCTATATTACGGTCACTGCACCCATTCGACCGTATCTTGTATTTCTTATATTAATTACATTAAATCGTGTAACTTCTCATTCATCTATTACATTGGTGCATAAGTCATTGCGGCATTTTTTTTTTCAAATTTAAAAATTTCCGCTAAACCTCGTTTGGCACTATAAGTAGGTATTATATATATATATGTCATTACAAGATAGTGTCAGTTGGTTCTTCATGTATATATATAATTAATAATGTGACTTATTGACTGGTTAAGATTTTTCTAACTACATAATTCAAGTTGTTTCAAGTTTATAACATGCTCTAACGTTTAATTTTTAAGATCATACTATTTTTTTAAAAATCCACGAAAAATGATTCCACAAATTTAGTTAGTTCAACAAATTGCAAACTTAATCAACAATATATAATTTAACGTATTAAAATGCAACAGGGATCACAATTTATGTAGTAAAAATTAAACAGAAAGTAGATGTAAAGTTATTTTTCGACATCGGACTGTGACACATATTAAAGAATATTGGATTTCATTAAATTTACTATATAAATTATTGAGGATTAAACTATTATGATTATTGATTTAATCTATTTATTATTTTCGTAATGATACGAATATTATAACTGGCCGTCGCGTCACTTAGTTTTCTATAGGAGGGTGAGCAAAAATTACTCGTATTTCCATTATTACCTTAATAAGCTAGTAAAAAATGTTATATTGCATTAGTTTTGGGTAGCTTATCGTGTTGCGACTGTACTAAATTGAAAGCTGCCGCCAATAGCGCAACACGCAGCTATTAGTCTGAATAATGAATACCTATTAGTTAAGTCAACAACAGTAATCATGTTATGAAATCATTACATTACATAGAGTGGACAAAAGATTTCACCTGCGAGTAACTTAACAGCGTGATGAAACATGGGATATAGGTAGGTAAGTCCAATGTTTATTTAGTTTTTCTAGACTGAAACATATTGCATAGACGGTTAACTAGTTCCAAAGATTTCTTCAAACATCTCTATTATACGAGTAAGATTCAAATTATTATAAGTGCTCACTTTACATTTACTACACTCTCAAAAAATAACAAAGCTAGATAGATAAGATATGAAAGGTACCTTCTAAGTACGTATATACTTAACTATAAGTATATAGTTAAGTATACTTACTAACTAGAAGATAATACATAGTTCATTAATATAACCTGTTTAATTATCATTAAAAAACGCTTTATTAACCATTTGAAAATAAATATTTTGATAAAAATAAGATGGCTGGCGAGCAGACTGTTCGCATGATGGTACGCGGCCACAATCGCCCATGCACATTTCATCTGTTTTCATTGCATGTACTGTTTCATTTAGGTATGTCTGTTCTGTTGTATGTGCAAACATCAGTCAATAATGAAAAATGACTAATATTAGCGTGTCCGAAATGCACTGGAGGGCAGCGCACTCGCTCACCTCACCTCCATCCCCTTCACGTCTCCTCCGCATCAAAAAATATTATAGATATAGGTAATAGATACCTACCTATATTTAACGAATAGGTATCCCATTACCAGCAGAGATGTAGCTTCTGAACACAAACATCTGGTATATAATGCGTTATATAAATCAAGTATCTACATATGTTGAGCAAATAAAAACAAACATGACATAAGAACTAATCCGAGAAAATGCGCATCAGGAAAAATCAGTGGTAGGCACCTCGTACCATGTTCATTCATTTATCTATAACTTGCGTAACGTCCGATCGCTGATCGCTACTCTTATTTTCTGCAATCTCGTAAAAAAGTTGAAATCGCGATCGTGAAATAAATGAACCGTTTACGGAAGCGGGGCCGTTTACTTTTTTTCACTTCGATGGAAGATGGCGCAAGTAGATCTAGTTTGAAGGTAAATAAACTTGACCGAAAACTTGGATATCTTTGGATTTAAATGTGAATCAAAGATTTTGACCCGACTCAAGGTGACTCGGTCGAAGTTCAGAGACCTAAGAGTGCCAAATGGAGATTTTATCGATGTTGAAAAAATAAAAACATTGCGGGTTCCGTATGAAGAATAAAAATGAAGGCAAGTAAGAACTTCGCTAATAGTTTTAATTATAAATATAAGTATATAATTATGTATATACTTAGATAAATTTGTAATAAAAGAAATGCATGGCATCGTTAAACCTAAAAGAATAGATATTGAAACTAATTTAAAAAATGTACCGATTTAAATTTGATTTTTTTTATTACGCTTAGTGTGTACAACACAAACGCACACATTGGTAAGATAAATAATTGCTAATTATCTTACCAAAATTTTTGTGTTTTGGTTAGCCTTGTATTTTAGTAATCAAAATTCAAGAATTTTAAGAACTATGATTAAAAAAATTAAATTTCAATTATCTAGTTGGTTTGCTCAAAAAAAATGTTTACGAAGTAAATAAATATATACCGACTCGTTGGAATTCACTTTCTCTCTCAAATTGATCACGGGATAGATTTACTGCGAAGCGACGTTATAGAGCATGGCACTTTATTAACATCCCTGCTGTCTGCGCGGTTAAACATGAAAATCCTTCGTACGCCAAAGTTTTTCCGTGGTTTCCATAATTTAAAGTGAATAAAAAATTAAATTTCATTCCAGTCAAGCAATATTCGTGCAGTATCTGAAAAAGTTAGCGGCCTTAAAAAATTGTCAACGTAACACAATTTGTGGTCCAAGATTATTAGCCATTGAAAATACTTTACTTAGTACTTGGGTAAAAAATACCCAAACGTGCAATGGTCTGTGATATTTTTTTTATTATCTTACATCAACAATTGAACTTAAAACTAAAAAATAATATCTAATTAAGCTATGAATTAACATTTTTTTATAAAGATTTATAGATAATCATCTACTTACTTTATGAGAAAAATTAAAAGAAGACTCTTAAAACTGTTTCGAACTCATGTTAACATAGCTATTCCAAGCGAAACAAAAATATCGATATATGTATACTATGCAATGAGATAAGTATCGTGTTGACATCACGATATAACGGTTTGACAATAAACGAACTAGATTCTAGTCTAGACTAGACAAACTTAACATCAATCAGCCTAAATCTCTCTTCAAGCGATCATAGGCGTCGACACTAGTCGCACTGTTCTAAATGAATGTACCTAATCACGCTAAAAATTACAGTTGATGTTCCAAAAGCAATATTTCCTTTTCTCGAAAATTGGACTTACTGCCCGGTCAGGTACTTTGAGCTACATTTATTATTTAAACGTTAACCCGACCTGGCCGACACTGTTTAATTTGTTGCTAGCACTTTGTGGTGAGTGCTAATGGTTCGGATATTTAGATTATTAACTTTCTAGCATTGCCCTAGAAAGCGGCTTTCAATAGACAGATAGTAAGCGATACCTTTGCGGATAAACTGAGACTAAGGTATTAATGTCTATTCATTGAGGAGGGTAAAGCGAAATTGCTCCGAAGGAATTCGATATTAGCTAACAGTTTCGATTGGATCGCCACTATCGGCGGCAATATAACGTCAGATCGTAGTTTCGGTTCCTAATTCCGAACGAAAACTATTTTACATTGTCTTGCAGGAAACGACATTCATAAGGAAGGTTTCCAGTAACCGGTTTGTAATAATGATAATTGATGACCCTCTAGATATCGGAGGATACATATACCCACCTACATAGAATAATTATAATAAATATGAACATAACTAAAAAATAACGTTATTATGTTATTTTATGTTTAAGTTTTATATTAATACTTCTCATCGCACCTCCCAATATATCTCTCTGTTTAATCCAAAGGTTAGGTTAGCTGTTATAGCTGTTAGGTTAGCCTTGAGGCATTAAATTCGCCTTATGTACGATAATGTGCAATAAGTTTATTAAAAAAAAATTATGCCCTAACAGCATGTCATCGCACATGCAGTATCGGCCTGTGTCGTTATCATTACTCCTCTAATATTATGCTTGAACTACCGCTAATACGCATTATGCGTGAAAACGTAAATGCTTGTCCGTAGGTGTAGATGTGAATATTACATTAATGTTACATAGTTATAAGGGTTCCAGCCCACGCCAGTCCTGACTGAAAATTAATGGGATTCATGACTAGTTCCGAGGTCATAACCTCGGAATTTCATTCAGTAATCACGTTTGATATTATACTATTTGTTTTTTCATTAGTGGGCTTTATAAAATTTTCATGTAGTGTTGTGGAAAAAATGAGCGCTGAACGTTCGACTTTGGAGCACTGAGTGAGCGCTAATGTACTTTGAAGACTAGAGTCTCAAAAGTCTAGACTTTTAAGACAGTCTTATTTTTTTTTTTATAGACTAGTGGGCGGACGAGCAAGCGGTCCCACGTGATGGTAAGTGTTACCGCCGCCCATGGGCATCTGCAACACCAGGGAGCTTGCGGGCGCGCCGCCGACCTTGCAAAATCCTATTCACAGCTCTCTTGAAGAACCCCATATCGTAGCTCAATGGAAAGACCTCTTGAGGCAGTTCGTTCCACAGCCTACGGGTTCGCGGTATAAAATAGTTTTTGGACCGAACAGTGCGCGACACCTCCGTATCGAGGAAATGCGGATGGACCGCACTTCTGTGACGGGAGGTGCGGTTGTAGAAACCCGAGGTGGGAATTATGTATATTAAACAATTCTTCAGAGCATTCCCCATTGTACAGGCGGTAGAACACACAGAGAGACGCAACGTCTCTCCGAATGCTGAGGGATTCTAAACCGCCCGTGAGAGTGGGATAGAATATAGCGTAAATATAATATATTTACACTATAGCGTTAAAGCTTGTGAGCGCTATAGTCCACGATTTGATGATATTAAATCCTTAAGATTAAAACTCGAGTCTAAAACGATTAAGGTTAAGGTTCATTAGCGCTGACTTAGCTTTCGAACGCTCAGCGCTCATTTTTAGACCACTAGCTATTATGCTCGGATTCATCTGATGTTCATCAGTTCATATGTGTTTCAACGGCGTAGTCAAGATTTTATCCAGGGTGGGGCAAAAGCAAATAATTTTATCCAGGATGGGGCATATATTTAAGCAAACAACAAAGCAAGCAACGAAACCTGGTTGGAGAATTCTAGGGTAGGTAAAGCAGATGAGGAGGGGTTCATTAAAAAGTCAAATTTGAAACTTAAGTACTAGATAATAAGAATGTTCCAATTTGAAAACACATAAGAATTAAAGAATTCGGGAACTACTCAACATAGAACACTATTAGACTGTAACGTGCCTGGCCTAGAGTGCTGGTATAACATTTCTAGTATGTATTCTCAAATCCGGTTATAATTTTCTCATTCATATAAACTTAACATCCGTACTCCTATTGGGGATGCAAATATATAACGATGCTATGTATACTGGTAAACACATATTCAAAGTGATACATAAGCTGTAATGTTAACTCCTCAGAAATATGGCGCTGAATACATGCTACATTTTCCCAACAGCTACCTGTGTTCCGTAATCTGCGAAAGGTCTTTAGCAATAAATAACACTTAATCTCCACCAGTGTCGTATCGAACAGTCTCAATAGTGTACTTTCTAAAGGCAAAACAGTGGCAGTTGCAGATTACAAGGTCGTTATGGGAGTACCGTACCCATTTAACGGACCATTATAGTTTTAATGAGCTCTCGTCTTAGCTGTCTTGCGAGAGTTATTGGAATGAAAGTGAAACTAATAGGCTACGACTGAGCAAGCAAATCGGGGTGAAACTATAGGTGAAATGCCCTTTAATAAATCATAGCAATATCATAAAAATATCCAAATAATTGTAATAGAAGAACGCATCCGTTCAGAATGTGCGCGCCATTTGATAGTTCATATCTTTTTGTTCAGACGACAATGATTCCATCGATTAATTGAACAATGATAATTAAACTTATTCCTATTCGAACCACGTACCTGTTGCCAAATTATGTGTACGCATCTGTAGGTTCGTAATAAGTAAAACAATTTAATTAAAATTGTTAAACTAACATTCGTAGCACGTAGTTACACACCCCATAATAGTCAGGTGCAGCTCAAATCATCAGATCAATGCATGGTACAAAAATACAAATGGATGTAACTAAGCAGGTATGAATGGTAAAACAGATATTCGATATAACATTTGAGAATTTCGCGTTTTTTAGACATATTTATCTTGAAATCTGGTTAATAGACCATTAATAGACTGGTTAATATTCGGCACATATGAAAAATGTGTATTTTTTCCCGCCCATTAAGATACGTAATTCAAAATTTACATATGCTAATTTTACGCATGTAAAAATGAGTATATTTGTTATAAATATTATTTACTATGCTAATACCATAGTACATACATATTACTAATATAAGGTAAATTATAAATAAAATGTAATATAAATCGCGTTAATACAATGGTGCGAAATAGTCTTCGAAGCGTTAATTTTGAAGCTTATAAATTCCTTTGTTATCAAATTCATTACACCTTCTGTAAATTCTTAAATTTAAGTACTTACAAGAAAGAAATGTCGCCACATCTTGTTAAAATTAATTCAATGGGTTTACTACACTGTAAATCTGTCACTGCAGTAAATATGAATCACAACACTAATTTTATATATACTGGTAGATGGATTTATAATTTATAAGTTCGCGTGCTACAATATTCCGCCAGACAGTGCGCTCGCGCCGCCTCTTAGTCCATAATATGGAGGCGGTCGGTGGTCATGCTTGCATTTTATATAAGATCAATTCACTTCTCTACAGCAGTTCTATGCACCTGCATAATTCAACTTACGATTTAGTTTTGTTTTACAAAAGTTAGATAAGTCTAATACTCAATCATAATTGACGAAACGATTCATGCATGAAATCATTTCTAATTGTTAGGTTTTTAACCTGTTGAAAAGGTGCGTAAAAACCTGATTAAGTAAATTTGTTGCCATAAAACAAATTGCTGCGAATAAAAAATTAGATCTCAGAAAGTGTGTCGTGTCATTTGTCCTAGTTAGTTGTTTCTGTTAGGGACTTAATTGGATCAGGAACTAAAATAGAAGATGGCGACTTTTGGGCCAAAAGAAACGAGAAGTGGGTAAAGGTCGCCGCTGGTAATTGATGTTAAAAATAACAAAGAAAAATTAAAATACAACTAAAAATATTATGTTGAGAAATGTAAATGTAACACCGTTGCTGCTCTTGCTATAAGGTCTTTCACATTTAATGTATCGCGTTACATTTCGTCCTCGACACTTGAAATTTAATTATTTTAAGGTTTGACTTAAAATAATTAAATGTTTTAATGTTTTATATTAAAGGCTTTTTATTTTTCTCATAATCATTCCTTCATTTGTTTTCTATTTTTAACTCTCAAAAATGAGTAATGTGTAATAATCATCATGATAGTAATGCGGTTTAATTGACAACGTATAACACGTTTTGTTCTACTATAGAATAATAGATCTGATGGGACTTTTCTTTCTCACTAGGCCCACACTTAAAAATTAATTATTTCAATTCATTATTTGTTTCAATTCCAAGACAAAGGTGGTTTTAATCGGAACTAAATATTTCCAAAACAATTTCCTACGGAAATGAAATAGGCTTTGTTACACATATATGTAATTGTTGTTCTGAGCCGATCTTTACGCAGCTCGGATATACAATCTGCAACATCAAAATATCGCTAGAGTTCTAAGTCTTTACTAGTTTTTCGTACCTTGCACCTTAACTTAATTTTATGACTTTACTCAAAATGCATTGATTTTATTGTATATTTTTACGTATAAAACGGCAACTTCATAAGTAAAGACTTGCTTATTATTTTACGCTAGCATCCTAGAACAAAGAAAAGTAATCACATTAAGATTTTATATTATCTGTTTACCTTTATCTGCATTATTACTTTCAAAGGTCAATGCAAGTATAAGAATAAACAATACATATAGAATAATAATACAAATAATACACATCTATTTAGATGTGTATTATTTTATATACCGATTTAGTAGGTAATACGGTTGTTTGCAGCAAACACATTTCCATAATAGTCAAGGCTGCTGTGATACTTGTCGAATTCTGCATTTTCGACACTTCATAGTCCGATATTGTTGCCTGTCATGTAGATATGTAACAACGGGGTTATACCAGCAAGAGCATGAACCAAGCAAATGCAAAACATTAAGCGACCCATAGGCTGTGAGCCTGCAATCAATACGACTGCAAGCCGCGTTGGGCTTACCTACTACGGAAGTTTACAACGCCCTACATTGCTGCATCTTGCTGCCGTCGAACTGCAATCTCGTCTGTATTTATCAAAATCTGCCATAATTTTCTTTTGCCAACCTTGCAAAATAATGTACTTAAGACTGGAAATGCAACTGACACCTATAGAAATCACGAAATCTACGAAAATACAGTTCTATGATATAGAAACACAATAAGCATTTTTCACGATAGTGCGGCTAAACTTACCTTCTTAGCGAGATGATTGACACAAAGGTTTCGGGAGCATTAATCAATCAAGATGGCTTGCCTGATTTCCGACCATTCAATCTCTGCCTAGCCCTTGCCGGTGTGGGAAATAAGGGATTTAATGCTTCTGATTATACTCACGTACAATACTTGACCAAGGGTCTATCTATACATTGCCACGGTCACATTCAACTACGCAATTACAGAAGATTAGATCTTCCTCAATATAGAAATAATTATAGTTATGTGTGTGCTTATTATTTTATGTGGAGTTTTATGTCACGGTTGTTTAACAATTAGGTGATGAATATTTTTATAATTTTCTATAAAATCATACATAAGATGTCATATTAGCATTGGTTTAGTTGTGAGCATTAAACTCATGTTAGACTAAATACATATAATAAAATCGTAACAGGGCCGTGTCTGTAAATTAAATATTTAAAAAAGTCGTTCTATTGTATTCTACGAACGATACAAAACCCGAAATAGCCACTTTTGGAATTTTTGTCTGTCTGTCTAAACGCGTATTACAAACAGTACTAAAACGGACAAACCGTTGCATTCTAAAATTAATTGAAAGCAGATACTTTTTATGTCTCAAAAACAATTTAACTAAAACAGTTTCTCGGAAACTATCTATAAGTAAATTAGTTTTCTTAATGCTGTTAATTATAAGTCTTAAATTTGGGTCCCACCTACAACGTAATGATGCTGCAACAATTTCGTCTTGTTAACGTCTTTCTTGTAACTTTTACCAACTTTAATCAGGTTTTCTTAAATAAAACAGAAAAAAATATTTGTTTAACAACAGCTGCTTTCTTAATAACTACTGTAATGATAGTTACTAAGCATTCAAAGTAGAGTAGGCTGTTTTAAATACCTGCAAAGTTACGAAAGTTCTCAGCGACATCACAGTTTGTTTAATTATTATTTTATAAGTAGAGTTTATTCAGTTATTAAGGTTTGTAGTTCAAGGTAAAGGCAACCTTTAGTACATGCAGAAATCTCAATTGTTTGCATTGCAATTCAACAAATAATACTTTTTATGAGAAAGAATAATACGTGTACCTACCTATAAAAGAGCTCTGGTTGGTGCCCTCATGATTTCGTATACTTCCACAATCGAGTAAATACAAAGTCATAGCAATGTTTAGTTAATCAAATAATAATGTTCATAGAAGGTAGGTATAGGTAATAATGTCGCGAGTATTTTTAACCAGAAATTAGATTACCATTGTGTCATACATATCATGTGTAACAATAGGTATATAGGTATCTATTTATAATACAATATTTTTTTCATTGCTGTGTATCTCAAGGATATACCTATGTTAGCACTAGGACGCCAATTAGACCAGCAATCAGTTCAATCCGTGACCTTGGATCTAATTTTATCCGATGCGAATTGACGGATGATATTACATGATCAATCAGATTTACGCCAGTCTGCTCAAGAAGCCGTGCTGGTAACACGTATTCCATAGCAATGGCCATTAAAAAAAGCTCGTACGATGGCTTAAGTCCTATATATAAGGAATCGTAGACAGTTTGTCGTAATTGACGGATACAAATCCGAACGTATAGCTGTGCCCTCGAGTGTTCCACAAGGCGCTTCCTGCTTGCTCCCCATTTATACGTACGAGTAGTTTTCCTTTTCAATAACGCTAAATGCTTCAAAATGCACAATTTCTCTTATACGCCAACGACTAATAAATTTTCATTAAAATTAACTCTTTATCTGATTATTCCCTTTTACAGAAAAATTTCGAGTGTCTCAATCTATACTATAAGGCCTATAGAATTACTGTGAATGTAACTAAATGTACTTAATATTATAACTTTCACCAAAAGTAGTAAAGCCATTTTCTTCGAATATTATATGAACAACACTAACTAGAGTACAATTAGTCCGCGATCTTGCTGTTTAATTAGACTCGAAGCTTACTTTTCGGAATCATATTGAATCTATCACCAAAAGAGTACAAAAACCGTGGCTTCTTTTTAAGAGTTAGCAATATTATATAAGGTCGGCGAAAAAGTTTCTTCGTATTTTATATACAAATTCAAGACATTTTTTTTAAAAGTTTAATTATATTTAATTATAATATATATATGTCGTTTTGTTATATAATTTGTTGCCATCTTGTAGGTAGTGACATGATCCCGTTGCTGTAGAAATTTTGGGATTTTTGGTCAAAAAATTGGGACAAGGAGTTTTAACAGTCCTCTCTTGATGTTTACACTACCTAAAGAATTCTGAAGAGACCGAAACAAGTGGAAATCTGAGGGCGCAAGGTCAGGGCTATATGGTGGGTGCATCAACACTTTCCAACCAAGCTCTTTCAATTTTTGCTGAGTGGCCAAATATGTGTGTGGTCTGGCGTTATCATGATGAAAGACTACACCCTTTCTGTTGATCAATTCCGGGCGTTTTTTCTCAATTTCTTTCTTTAGTCTCATCAGCTGTTGGCAGTAGAGATCCGAATCGATGGTTTTGCCCTGCGATAAAAGCTCATAATAAACGATACTCTTCCAATCCCACTATACACACAACATAGTAAACAAATAAACAACCATAAACAACATCACCTTATTGCGCGTAAATCCGGGTTTCGCCACAGTCTGTGGGGCTTGGCCATGATTGGCACTTAGACCATGATCTTGTCCGCACGTTCTTGTCGTAAGTGATCCACTTATTATCACCATTGATCAATCTTTTCAAAAATGGTTCGGTTTCATTGCGTTTTAATAGAGAATAACAAACGAGTACACGGTTCATTAATTTCTTTCAGTGAGCTCGTGTGATACCCAAATATCGAGCTTTTCTGTGAATCCAGACTTTTTCAAATGAATCAAAACTGTTTTGTGGTCAGTGCCCAGTTCATCAGCAATGTGGTAACTACTTATATACCGATCTTGCTGCACTTTTTCACAAATGGCATCAACTTTATCGGTAACAGGGCGACCGGAGCGAACTGCATCTTTAACATTAAGATTTCCTGACTGAAAATGCTCAAACCAACTTTGTGCTACTAAAAACTGACACTGCATTAGGTCCATAAACGACACATTTTTTTTGCGGCTTGTGTCGCATTTTTCCCTTTTTTGTAATAAAACTTTAAAATGTATCGAATTTCTTCGTTACATTCACTCATTTTCTTGGACTGAAAAACCAACCAGTATCATAACCAGCCAGGTACAAACAGTTCAATCAGAGATATTGGATCACAACTTCATACATACAAAATACGACCTATTATACCTACGTAAGTACCTACTCGTATACTAGAATACTGTTGCCAAATTTGGAACCCGCAATACATCACTTGAGAGCACTCAGTTGAACTTATTCAACAAATATTTATAAAAAATCTTAATTTTCACAACAAAAATAATTTTGCTGATTACCGCCTTTCTTGTAATTGTCATAGCTTAAAGGAGTCTTAAAGATCGACTCATATTGCTCGACATGACAATGCTGTATGATATTTGTAACGGTAGTCTCTACTATTCTGACATTGTCATATCCATGCTGTGTTTACTTGCGCCCAAAATTAACACTCAACATACTGTTCTCTGTGATGAGCCTATTGCTCGCACAAAATACACACATAATTATATCGCTCGCCGCTTACAGCGTACTTATAATAAACAATTCTCGGACGGAAATCCCTTTTATCGTAAAAAGGCTTCTTTTAAAAATCAAATAATTCGTTCTTTCGAACTGCAATCACAATGAATTGAGTACACACAACATACCTTAAGCTTGTAGTGAACCACACACGTATATGTACACATATATCAATAATATTGCACATAATAATAATAAATGTATGAATATTCAAAAATATAAATAAATTAGTAATATTAATCTGGGATTATTAATAGACTGAACTTATTAATTACGGCGCGTAATATTTTATTTACAGTGCATTTGATCTGTTAATTATCTTTGTGATGATTAAAGTCTAAAATTTAGGATTTCATGGACTTGCCCCTAATCAGCGATTAAATAACTGTAAGAGATTGAGTTAATAATTTATTTACTCTATATCAATCTTCATTAATGTACGTAATACCTAAAATCAGTTGTTTTGTTATATGTATAATGATATATTAATATATATTTATTAGACTAGTCTACGGCCCGCAGTGATAGAATTTTTGTTCATCTCGAATGAAGCGTTTTTTTTTCAGCAAGAAATGTAGCCTATATCCTTTTCGTGATCTCCAGGAAGGTCAAGGAAAATTTCAGCATCATTCGTTCACCCGTTGATGAGTGAAGGCATATATCATAACAAACAAACAAACAAACATAATATATCGTTTCATTTTTATATACTGGTAAGAATAAGGATGTATGCGACCCGACGCGCGACGTGCCATCCTCCCTTGTCTCTATTGACCCTTAACTAAAAAAGTTCGACGATCAATACTCCTGGCTCTCACCGCTCAATAATAAAATAACGATTATAATTAACATCTTGAGCATGTAATGTGCCAAAAATAAATAGATTAAGGCCGTATTAATATAGGAGTTGCGTAGTAAAAACTGCAATAACAAAATAATGTTCTGCTCAGTATACACGTCAAATTAGACTTAACTTCGTGACTTTATTTACACCCATTGTATTGATCATCTTATTCTCGTCATTATTATCAAGTTAATTGCGTTATACCTATTGCAAACCAAGTAGGTACCACACTTCCGCATCGACACTATGCTCACTTACGAGTATATTATCCGATGCTGTCCGTGTTATCTTCACGACTTAACTAATGAACCGATTTCAATGATTTTTTTCAGAGAGGTAGCTTGAAATACGGAGAAGGACATAGGATATTTTTTTTTCCTGAAAAATTCATTAAATAAAATACATGCGTGGGAAGCAATAAAATACAGCTAGTTTTCAAGAAATTCTTGTTACTGTGCCAACGTAATTAAGTACCGATACATCTTTATCTATGTCTGTAGGTACCTACTCTTATATTCTTTATCTAGTTTCCTGATAGAATACGAGTATTTCGTGATCAGTAGAATTATTTCATAAGCTGATTAACGAAATTTCATTTATTTCATTATTAGATTAATATATATTGAAATCTATACATATAAAGAGAAATGTCATTGATGAATTCATGATTGATTGACGCATCAAAGCCGAGCCGAAATCGTTGAAGCTAGAAATATTAAATTTGGACAAGTTTCTTTTTATGACGTAATCACGGGTAGTTTAATACGTAATTTAAGATCATTGAGAATTGAAGCTTACATTCTCACTTACTTTCAGTGACGTTAAAATCCGATATAGGATATATATCTGTATCTCTTCTTCCATAATCTTCCTCCATTTGATTCTATCGTTGGCCTCTTTCTTTTGGGAGATGATCTCTCGTCATGCTCCTCAAATCTTCCTCTACATATTCTCCATTCTCAATGAACAAAAATGTAAAGATAGTTCTGTTCTGTTGACAAATGATTTTCTACTTTATCCACATAGCCAGAGGAGAAGAAGACTGTCTCAAAAGGCTCATCGTCGTAGCAAAAGTGGCCAATCGGGCTTGAAGGCGGTCTTCAAAGCGATGATCGTATCAAAGACACGACTTCATTGATATGTAACCGCTACCCCTACATGGTGAGGACTGTATACAGTAGAGAGAAATAAAGGATAATTATGTAAACAGACTTCATGATATACGTGAAATTCAGGAATGAAGATACGACTAGGAAGAATAATATGTAATGATTTCATGTAATGACAGCATACGAGGAAGATTCCGCTTGGTTTCATCGTACTTATTTAAAAACTTATGAGAAAGTAATTCCTTAAAAGGTCGAAACCACTCAAAATCAGGCTGCCTTACTTACCTTGACTTCACCTTTGCTGTTTTATAACAGCAGGGGAAGTACTTACCTACAAAAAGCTTGGGAGTAACTTTTTTGTTAATTACAAGTTTAATATTAAAAAGTCGACAATACTTCATTTATTAAAAACGATACGCGACCATTACACCATGACCAGAAGTAGTGTGGGTGAAACTAAAGCGTATCATTCATTTGTCACGCCCGTTGCCTTTGAACGTAAAAATGACAATGAAAAAAATTACAATATATGGTAAGTTTTAGCGTGTTAACACATTGGCGATTTATTCGTGCGAACAATCCACGTTAACCTTTCAACGTCAAAGGTAACGTCAAAAGGTTATATGACTTTTGACCTTTGTTCTCTTTTGTATTAGAGGCCCTGTTAGGCCAAATCGTAACTAACTAGGCAATAATCATCATCGCTGATTATAATTATTCAGGGCACCAGTTTTAGCACCATAAAACTAGGTATATCAACTTATTATATGAAGTAGACACAGTTCTATCGTGTGTACAGCGCAAACCCGCTGAGAGATACAAAACTACGCAATGGTGTGTACATACGAGTAAACGGATGTGTTTTCACCCTTACCCGCTTTGCTGGGTGTAGATTCCCAAGTCGCATCTGTTAAAGTTAAACAGTTCAGTGTGTAAGCACGCTTAGCAGTCAAGAATCACGAATAGTTTGTTCAGATTACAATAGCTCGAATTGACACAATAGCCTAGCATTTGTTGTGTAATTTTTTTTAAACTGAATACACGAACAAGGCCAAGTCGATTGGTTATTTTATGAAATACTATTTACAACCGTTTTGCTCGAAATTTGCTGCAAAAATCCGAAATATGCGCAATCGGTTATAACATAGAGATGGCAGTCATTTCAATTAAACCTCAAGGATTTTGATTTGCTAACATTTTAATCTTCAACGGCTCGATTACTTGGCTTAGATTATTAAGATGTGATAATTCCTAAAGCAAGTCATATAATTACAGTCAGGTACGCATAACTATGCATAGATTTTTTTAAACAAGTACCTATGCATATTACGAAACTATAGGTACGTGTCACCGAAATAAGGCAGAACCTAAAACCACGTCAACTAATTTAAAATATATAAAACGGTTCTATGAAATTATTTTAGAGAATGAATGAAAAGCTGAAAACATGTACGAGTACAAAGTTTTGCTGTTGTATCTGCAAAGTAAGTGCGCGTAGCGCTCATTACTCAGTAGGTAGGGAGATCAGAGATGAAAGTAACAATTATCAGTTATGTGTTGATATCTTTCGTTTGTTTATAAATACAAAAGCTAGTGTTATTAAAACATAACTTTCCTCTTCCTTTGGAATGCTGAGAAACTATAGTTTTTAAAATAAATTAATTAATGTGAAAGACGGGTTTTGTTAAACTATCCCGACCCCCAGGGCTGATTGCAACTAGGCATGGGGATTGTTGTAACATAGTAAATAAGAATGAAATATGGTAATATTCATTTATTAGCAGTCTTTTTCAGTGTAGAATTAACCATCTTAATTATTTAAAGATACAAAATAGTAAAATTAAATAAAGTAACTAAACAAATAACATTACCTACTTTTTAAAATACTTGTAAAATCTTTCATTCAGATAAACAATTATGACAAACAGAATTTGTTTCGTTATTAGTGCAGGTTAGGTGAGACCACAAGTGGCACCAAGTGGTACCTACCCACATTTCATTTGCCGTACTGTATGAAAACGGCACATCACAAATCAAACAGTAATCACAATCAAATTCTTAATCCTCACTTTCATCTTCATTTCTATTTATTTTAAAGGCTTCCTTCTTTGAATGAATCTTCTTTGGTTTAGTAAGGCCTGTATCCTGCAATACAGGCCTTTTTACTGTTTTGACCATTCGTTTTCTTTCTTCTACTTACTTCTTGAATTTCCAATTTGTTTGGGGTATCTGTCATTATCGCTGATTTCCTACCTATCCTTCCCCTTCTATTACTCTTTCTGGGTTCTACTTTTGGTATGGGTTTAACATCATAGGGACAAAATGATTGTTTACTTTCTTTAATTAGTACCGACTCTTTGCATATTTCTCTCTTGTAATGGATGAGATATTGACCATAACTATTAAGTAATTGACGAGGTAGACGGGACTGCCAAATTGATGATTGACGTTAAATGACTAGCCAGAGTAGCTGAAGTAGGTGGAATAGACGATTCACAGGTGGAAGTTAGTGGAAGGGCGACATCCATATATGAGGAAGATGGTATGATATGGAAGCTGCAGCGTCTCGGTACGGTACACTCCTGAGAAGAACTTCTTCTGCAGCTAGTTTGAGCATCCCAGGCGTTGCCAGGCCTCTATTTGTTTTTCTTTTATGTATGTTAGGCATTCTGGATTAAATATTGAAAAGACAATGATTAATAGAAAAAACTCACCGAAAACTAATATCAAGAATCACTATTGTAATTGGGATGAAAGTAACAAGCTGCTACTTTTATCTCTCATTCACGATTTCCCAAAATCAGAGAAATGTGTTAATTCTAATTCTTAAGAGAAATTATAAAGAACCATAGTTTCCATAATGTAAAAACTATAGGTAAAAGGATGAACATACTGTATTGACAAGAAAGCTTGAATTTAACTTCTATGAGAAAAGAAATACAAAAGCATCGAAAAAATACCAAAAACTTGCTATCGTCGTATTTTCAACCCATTTATACTCTGCACAGACAAACGTTCGACGTAAAAGCGCGGGCGCTACTCGTGGAGGTTCAAGGGGAGTAAAAATGACGCAACACAATGACGGACAGGTTTATACAGGTAACATAGTTCGTTCGAAAACTCGTTATATACATAGTTATTTTCATCCCATGTTGCTTTTATTCCTGGTCTCCCCTACATCGTACGGGGTAGTAACCAAGCGCTTAGGTGGATGAGTGTATTTGTGGGTAGAATAAAAGATATACTAGAAATATACAATAAATTATATAATTTTCTCTCAAGAGCATCGTCACTGAACCCACATTGCTTTTGGGTTATATCAGTGATTCGTTGTATAACTAAATACAATGTCCGCATTGCATTGGTAAGATTTTTTTTGAGTATTTGTAGGAGTAAGTCGTTCATTGTAACAAGTTTTATTATAACATAATTATAGGATTAAATTGTCACGTGTTGTTGACGCTATTAATCGATATTTTAATTTTTACGGGCTCGACTTACTAGAGATATTTCTGTTGATAGAGGCGTAAGGGTTCCCAGGAACACACACAGGTCTTTCTCTGCAGAGGTTTTCTTATTTTACGTGAATTTATGTCGCGAAGCACTTTCTTCGACACGAACATAGATCGTACCAAATGAGTAGTTTTTTTTACCGTCGGTCACAGCCAAACCCACCACGTGTGGAGCTACATTGACACGAGTATATCCGTAAATTACAATATAAGTGCTCCTAAATATGTATAAACGTCTGTATATAATTTTTTGTAAATTGTAAATTTTTGTATTTTTTTTGTATATAATATAATTGTAAAATTCTGTATATAATTAGTTCTAATAAAATCTATCCTCCATTTTTTCGAAGGAATCTAGAACAGTAAATACTTCTCTCTAAATATAGAAGTTTTGTTATCATGTAACCCTTGACAGCCGCGCCCTCGTGTATTGTGGTCTTTCTTTTTAAAACTGTAGATCTTTGTTGAACTTGTAACTTTGAGTATAGATACATTACGAAAACATTGGTCATCGGCTACCGGACGCGTCATCCACGGCTATGCAATAAAGTATCTCGTAATAAAGTATGCAATTAGAGGAAGTACGGTAATTCATAGACGTGGATGACGCGTTCGGGTGTTTAGTCGATGGCCAATACAATGTTTTCGTAATGTATCGTTGCCGATAGTGTCATTTCCTTCGCTATGTCAAAGGTCTGAAACTCGAGTGAAGTTTTTTCGTTTGCAAACGCTACTAACGGGTGCCCGTGAAGTGTCGTTTCTGTATAAAGAATTGAGCATGGCCCCTTGTATTGAGAAACTGAAAATTTTTATTCAGGAAAAACAGTAGACGGGAACGCTGTAGTAACGTTTATTAATTATAGAAACTTACATTGGGAGTGCAGAGCTGCAATGGTATGATTTTATATAGAGTAGGATAATTCAACTTTTACAAAAAATACATTATAATCGGCACTAATAGTTACATATTAGAAAAGTAGTGCACAACAAAGGCCGTGTTCCCATGGGCTACATGCACAAGTATATACTATCTCCGTTCCGTTGCAAGTAAAAACTAATTAAAATAAAACACACAAGATCATACTGCTTTTCTTTATTGGATATCGCCGGTACAGTACTATTTGATCAATTCAAAATGCAACGCTCATGTATTAATTACTTCGATCAATCTCGTTGAACATATTTGTACATAGGACAACATGCACATCCTGAGACATTTAAAAAGTGTTTTGGAATAAAACAGCGATATTTCTACTTTTCATCTGGTGTGCAAGGAAGATGAGATTCATTTCGTGTACTTAAAATTTTCATTGTTATTTGAAAAAAGCTATTTATAAATACCATATTTTTTATTGGCATGGAACTAATATAATTCTTAACCTACAATAATTAAATCTATTACAATGAAAATTCCGTATACACAAATAAAAAATAATACTGCTAATGTATATCTGTAGTCATTCGGAATTGTGACAAGAATCGTCAGATACAGACTTCAATTATGTCTATAACAAATGTATGTACTAGAGTCTGGCAAATAAAAAGTAACAGAGTTGGAATATAAAAGAAACCGACATGTTAGTTTTATTTTTGTTCTAAAACTAGTATGAAACTGAAACATAAATGAATGCAGAAAGAAATTAGACAATTATGTACACATATCTAAATCTTATGGCATGTAAATTTAAACTTTTTAGCGCGTCTTTGAAGTCAATTGTTGTTTTTTAAAATACATTAATTTTCTTAAAGTTAAATTCTTCCATAGTTTATATATTAGTTTCCACAAATTCAACATTTTGCGATCCGTGCATTAGAAAATGTATATCACTGAATAAATACAAAAGAAAAAAGTATCAAGTACACTATAAATAAAACTTACTATTCAAAAAGTGTTGCATTTCAATAATATCGATTCTACCCCTTTGTTAAGTCTCATTTGACTAGACTCTAAATCAGACAAAGGAAATTAATGCGACACGTCATAACTAAATTTATGTCGCGAATTCGAAAACACACCAAAGAAAAAATAGAAATCAACCATAAAAATACAAGTTTGTAGCACTCAGATCATATCGAGTTAAGATACATATTATCTATGTATATTAGATAAATAGTTTTCTATGCGATTATTTTGCATACATACTACCTTTTATTTGAAACAACACGGATCTATTGAATGGTTATATGAGAACTAAACTGTCTAAGATATCTATTATTATATGGGCTCCTATCTAAGCTAAAATTACATCGATAAATACTTCGTACACGCTATAATATACTTATAATAAGTAGCAATGTATCACATCCATAGTCCGATCCATAGCCGCAGGATAACACGTCACTGACTCACACATACGCAATTTAATTCCTACGGTCACTGGTTATAATTTTGTCATATTAAAATACTGAGATAGTATTTAAAAATCACAAAGTAATAAATATTTACAGTCGTCACATCATCTAGTACTCACTTCATATAACCTGATTTATGTCCTAGTCCGTGACAATTGTTAAATAAGTACTCTAAATATAGAGTTAAAATTTAAATAATATATAAAATTTTCGATTGGATAAAAATGTAATTTAACATATTGTTATGGCAGATTTCAATGTTCAAAGCATCAAGATATTAAACATAATATGATTTGATTGATTACTTTAATAAATAAAGTTGTAATATGAAAGATTTACGTTTTTTTTATTTCTTCAAGATACAAAAAATAAATAAATTGCAGTAATACAACTTTTTACATCTCCATACCAATTGTAAATGCTATAAAAATCATAGGATAAATCATTTCATACAGTCATTTCGAGAAGTAAACACTACAACGAAATCACAACATATTTATAATACAAAGTAAAAAAATCACACATTTTCTCCTACTCAGTGGATGAAAATGATAAAAACACAGAGACTCGGTTCGTTTACTACGCACATAATCCTGCGTCACAATAAAAGAACATATAAAACTTTACAATTTCATTATGTAAACAGTCTAAAGAATACAGTAGGTCAGGTTCATAACTCGAATATTTACTGATACCCGCACTCAACACATTTTTTTAAATAGAATAGGGCGGTCCAAAAGATGGTGAGTGGTCACCGCCGCCCATGGACGCCTGCAACACCAGAAAGGATGCAAGTATACTGTTGTTCTTACAGACCTATACACAGTCCTTTTGAAGAGCCCTATGTCGTAAGAAAGTGGAAAAGCCTCAGCTGGCAGTTTGTCTAAGTTTGCGTTAGCGGCATAAAGTGTATTGATGATTGCAAGATACACAGAAAACATACAAATGTGTTAAGACAATTTTAAAGCTACTCTTAATAAAAAATTAGACGTTTCTAAGACCGCTCTTGGCATAAATTTAGACATGTGTAATTAGAAATTAGCTATATAGACTGCATAGTGCCTATAAACTCGCCCTAGATCAATTCTAAGACTAAGAATCGTCTGTTTATTTAGTCTTTACAATTAAATTTATAGAAGTTTCTCGATCTTACGAGTTTGTCAGTCATTAATTGCGGAGCATTAGATCTAAGACTGTCTAAGAATCATCTATTTACCTAGATAGTATTTTATAACACCTTATGCAATCTGAATAGAGTTTTGAACCACTCGATAATGAGACAAACCGTCTAGTGTAGTCTTAGTTTATTTATTTAAACGTAAGTGACAAAATGTACAAAAGTCGGACTTAATGCCTTATGGCATTCTCTACCAGTCAACCACTAAACCTTAAGGCTATTAACTTTGAAGCTCTTTACACAGGGAGTTTCTTGAACGCGCACAGATAAAAAAATCGGTCCAAGAATATGCTTTTCTAGTACGATAGGTCAAACTAAAAGTCTTTAGAACTGGCTACTGTACAATACGATAGGAAAAAAGTAATTCGAATTTTGAAAATGGAACTGCTTGTCATACGCGATTAAATTTTCACAGCTGTCATTTGTTTTTTATTTCTGGCGATTTGAAAATTTGAAAATTAATTATTTACGGAATAATGAATTTGTTAATTTTTCGAACTTGTTAATTAAATTTGAGAACATTTTCGTTCAATGATTTTTATGACATTCGTAGCGGTCTAAACCAAAAACAAAGTTATGAAAGACTTAAGTTAGCATTTAGTAATGAAGCCCCCCATCCAGTGGTACTGTTTGTAACTGGTTCGGTGAATTTGTACCTGGTCGTACCCACTATGGCTGTGGCTAAGGGCGTCCTGCGACGGTAGTGACGGAGCACCGTCCTGTTGGAAGCACAGTTGAAGGTCCCATATCTTCAAATTGGTGCCAAAAAAACTCCTGTAGCATGTTCCGAAACCTCTCTATGCCTACCTAAATATCGATACCTAAAAAAATGGCCCTATGATCCCACCGAACCAAAAGCCGCACCAAACTGTAACTCTTTGAGGATGCATCCGTGAATCTCATGAGGATTCTCCAAGCCCCAGATACAACAATTTTGCTTATTGACGTATCCGTTAAGGTGGAAATGGGCCTTGTCACTAAAGATGATTTTTTAGCAAAAATTATGGTCCACTTCATACTGCGTTGCTCTTTCGTGTAGCGCGTTTCATGTGGACTAATTGCAACTGTCATATGTGACATCTACAAACATATCAGAGTTGCCAACCGCAAAAACTAAAAAATGGCACAAAATTTAAATCCGGCGCTCAATCTGGGATAGCCTACAGTAACAGGTGATGACAGCTGGATGTACAGCTATGAGCCTGAAACTAAGAGGCAATTTGCGCAGTGAGTCTTTCCTTTCGAAGTTGCCTACGAAAGTGAAGAAAGGTCGGAGTGCTGAAAAGAAGATGATTGCCTCTTTCTTTGAGAGATCGGGCCACTTTGCTACTATAACTTTAGAAAATAAAAGAACACTAACTACGGACTGGTATGTGAACAGCTGCTTGCCTTCTGTTTTAGAAAAAGTTAAAGAACGATGCTCAAGAAGCAGAATGATCCTCCATCACGACAATGCCTCAGCTCACTCCGCCAGACAAACGAAGCATTTTTTGAGTACTGTAAATGTAGAGTTAACAGGTCAACCGCCATACAGTCTCGACCTTGTTTTTATTTATTCCCTAAAATTAAGGATAAACTCAAAGGAATGCGTTTTATGAATGCAGAAGAGGCAGTAACGGCATTCCAAACGGCTGTTGAAGAGGAGTAGGCTCCTCTTCAACTTCAAGGAACTTCCTTCCTCTTCAAGGAAGAAAGGTGGGCTGAATGCTTCACATTTTTCATGGCATGAAAAAGTGTATAGATTGTCGCAGGGAATAATACTTCAAAAAGCAATAAAACAACTTTCATCTTTATATCTAATTTCATTTTTGATATTCTAAAAACTTTCAGTGTTACCCACGTATAAGTTTGTGGTCTAGTATGTGGTCAAAAATCTATTCTAGTTTCCAAATCTGCCCATTACTCCAATGCCACCTCGACCGGTTTTAATTGGATGCACATATACATATATTCTGACTAAATTGTTGGCTATCAATGAGTATTTGTATCTCTGATTACGCGTGTTATGAACCAAACCCACGTATCAACAGTGAGAATCTCAATTGTAGTAAGGAACATTTATCGAAAATATTGTACATTTTATATACAGTTCTATTTCATTTTTTCTGTATATTTAAAATTTCGATAGCTTTTAAAATAAATCCCTTACCCCGAAAAAACAGCGGTTTATACAACAAATTATAGCTTCAGAGAACGTTGTTTTAATAATTTCATTGTTTTAGTGTTTCTCCTGCTTTGTCCCTTACGCCGATTGAGATCAACACCGTCGATGTATCTATGTCCTTACTTTTACCACTGCGGATTCGGTGGTAGGTAAGGATCGGAAGCGGGGGCGGGGGCGGGGGCAGGTGAGATGGCAGGCGCCGGCGCGGAGGGGTAAGGGACTGGGGCGGGGGGCGCCCCGTACGAATAATACGGGGCGCCATAGCCCCCGTAATAGGGTGCGTTGGGATACGCCCCGTAACCCATACCGTAGCCTGTGGAATTATGAATTAAGTTAGTTTAACAGGACAAAATTGGATAAATAGACGATTACCGGTCTTAGAATCGGTCAGAGTAGTATTTTATAGTACCTTATTCCGTTTGTATAAAGATTAGTTTTTAATGAGTTATAAAACGAACGAACGTTGAGGACTCGACTCTGGAGCGCTGAGTGAGCGCTAATGAATTTTTAAGTCTCTAGCGTTAAAGGGTTGTAGTTAAAAAATCGAGCCTAAAACTGTTAAGGTTAAGGTTCAATAGCTATAACATAGCGCGCCAACGGTCCAGCGCTTTTAACAACTCTTTCTGATGGAAGGATTTAAATCTAAACAAAGGACGTCTATTAAACTTCTATTTATCCGATCCTTAAATCCAGACGATTCTAATTCGTTCTATGTTTTAGACTGAGTGCAGTGGTTCGAAACTAACCTCTATGCCGACTGCATAAGGTGCTATATAAAACTACTCAAACTAATTAATTCTAAGACCGAGAATCATCTATTTATCCGGGACTTACACTTCTGTCTAAAGTTAAAACAATTATTGTTTTTTTTTTATTTGTTGATAATTTGTTAATAAACAAAGGCTGTCTAAATAGCCCTAAAGTTCTTTGATTTAAGTCTAGTTACAGATGAGCCTATTATGCAACATGTCTGGGCATTCTTGAATAGGCTAGTATTAAACTCAATTTAAGAACTGATAGTATATCATTGCGGTATATCTCAAGTTATCCCAATGGAAAGTGATTCAATCCCGTGAGTTCCCAGTGAACTGCAGTCCGCCATTCAGTGAGTTCCCGATTTCAATAGAGAAAGGACAATTCCTTTCTCTATTGAAATCGGGAACACTATAGTTAAGTTTTATAAAACGATGAAGTTATAATTTGATTTTAAGTAAAAAAGCTGTTTAATGATAAAATCATAAAACAAAATAAAACATAAAATAATCATAAAACAATCATAAATTTGTTTACTCATTTCAAACAAGATTTTGATTGTCACTTTAAACATTTAAATTCACATGTAACCTACTACTTATTTATATAAACAAATACAGTTAAACAAAATAAACAAATAAAAGTTACAGCATTATCTTACCTGGGTATTGTCCATAAGACGCCTCTGGTGGCACACTGCCGGCTGGATACTGACTGGGTGGAGGAATCGGATTCATTGGCATCCCCGGTTGAGGACTCTTGCCAACCTCCGTATTGGGTGACAATGCTCCTATTAGACCACCAAGGGCCATATTAGGCAATGCTTTACTTTGACTTATATGCCCTTGAGGAATAGATGTCTCATGAGACATTCCCGGTATAGGGTGGTTTGTTCTAGGACTTTGTCCTAAAGGGGTTATGGTAACTGAATTTTGTTCAGCCATTTTTTTTTTGTTCGTATTCCCACCTAGTAAACTAGAAACACTATGCGACATGCCAAGATTAGAAGCAGGTTGAGATTCGGCAACTTCGATTTTAGTCGGAGATTTCTTTTTTCTAGACCTAGAAGCAGGTTTTTCTTCCCCACTTGGTGAATATGATTGGGTGATATCGTCCAAATTCTTTCGAAAATCAGGCATTCCTTCTTTGTTCAACACACTGGCCGTTTTTTCTAATTGACTCAGACTAGATTCGGTTTGCGGGCGACTTCCCGGCCGTTGATGTCTATAATTCTTTAATAAATTAATTTTACGTCCAACGTGCTCCGTGACAGGACTTGCGTCCGCCATTTTGAATGTTTCTTTAGACCTATCCGTCATTCTGTTTTCGACGGTTTTAATTTCTAGTGCCTCTTCTGAGGGTAATTTTTCATCTGTTGTCAATACTATCGGTTCTAAGTCGCTACGTTTTTCTTTCTCAATGTTTTTTGAACGCCCTCCAGTGATAGAGGACGTTGCATCCTCATTATCACCATTTTCATGTCCTCTGTCATTGGATTCTGTGTTAGCTTCCCTAGCGTCATCTTCGTCACTGTCTAAAACTTGTGTTTCTTCATCTGAATCGACATCCATCTTATTTTGAGAATCATTATTTTCGCCATCAGACTTTTTGTCTTTAGTTATCTTTGTGATGCTGACAGATGATGACAAATTAGGCCTTATCATGCGTCCATGTTGTATCGGTATTTTCGGACGCATCGTAGCCCTCATTTGTCCCAATTTATTCCTTATATCGGCGATCTTTTGTCCCGGAAGAATTGGTCGAGCGATTTTGTTCTGGCCTATTATGGAAGGCCTTATTATTCTTTGATAACCCGGTCTAGGGCCTTTCGAAGTAATTGTAATAGCCGAGTTATTCTTCAAAGAGCCTGGTATGTTGGTTGAAGATGGACGGCTACCCAAAACTAAAATGAAAGAAATACATTATTGAGGTATAAGATTTCAAAAGATATTTTTTTTATATGAACTATGTTAATACTTTCTTTCCAATTATTTACCTTTCTTTCCAATTATTTACCTTTCTTTCCAATTGGAGTCTCTTTATTCTCTCCAGCTTTCTGAGCTATTCCCTTGAAGGAAGTTTTGATGGCAATAATCTTGCCAGATTCAAGCTGCATGTAGATTCCTTTGGGCGACTTGAGAACCATCACGCGCTGTCCAGCCTTCAGGACTATGTTAGTCTTCTCAGCAGAGTTTGTGGGTATTACCACATCTAGAAAATACATAATGATAAATGTTAAAAATATGTAAATAACGTAGTTATCCCTCATCGCGAAGAGTGGAAAAACTGTCACCATCCTCATTATATTCTTTACACCACGTTCCAATCCTTTTTCTAAATCCAGTCCTAAATCTCTGTAGAATTTAGGCCTATATTTTGGTTTATAATTTTCCTGCAAAATCACCATTACTGCGCGTTAACTGTACCCCACCTCTATTTGCCTACTACGCATGCGCGAGGTTTGCCGAGGTCAACACTTCTCGCTGTAATGCTACTGTCTTCATTACGTTATCTTGACGACGACATTAAAACGGCGGGAGTTAAGAAAAAATATTATTATAATAATATAACTAAAAATATTTAGAGAAAAAATGGCAGACGAGTGGGCGGGCCACATGATGGTAAGTGGTCACCGCCGTCCATGGACAGCTACAACACCAGGAGGCTTGCGCTGCCAAATCCTGTTCTGCAATTATATAATTCTGATATCAGAAAATATAGAATTTTCAATAGTATCAAGCTCTTAATCAACGCGTCAATGTAAGTCATTTTTTAGTTGATGTTCGACGCTACTAAACGTGTGGAAAACAAGCTTGTCTATTCTCATGCCCTAGGCTTGAATGCGTGACGCTCATTTTCCCCCGGTTGTGTGGGTTCGGAGTTGAGCTCAAGTTTATAAACTATTTGTTACGCTTGCCTTCCTCTTAGGCCAGCCGTTTTCAAATTATTTTTGCTCTACTATGAAGTTTCTAGCGATAAAGCACTCTAGACCACGGAGCTCTGAGCTATAGCCCGTTAAGAGGTTATAGAGGAGGAAGGACGGGGGGGGGGGGTTGATAGGAGACAAGGAAAATTAAAACTATCAAAGGTAGGCGACGTATCCCGAATAGTGTTTTATTGATGTTGGGGCCCATGGGCGTAAGTATCCACTTACCACCTGAAAGAGTCAATCTAGACTTACTTAACGGCAGCGTTATCTAGTGTGCGGACATGTCCTGCGGACGTCACAACGCGTGTGCTGTTGAAGCGCGACTGGCCGCAGGATCACGTTGCCATCCGCCGCTCGCACTATACGGGCTTGGGCGCGAGCGCGCCTTATTTTTGTATAGTGCGGACGAGTATAAACGTGTGCGCGTGTGTATGTATATTATAGCAATGTGTGTATGTAGTGTGATTCGCCACTCACCTAACGGCAACGTCATTTCCTGTGCGGTCATGCCCTGCCGGCGCCACACGTCGGCGGGGATCCAGCGCGCGTGCTGCTGCATCGGACGCACGGACGCGACTGGCCGCTGGATCACGCTGCCGTCCGCCGCGCGCACCGTGCGGTACGAAAGGCTCGGCTTGGGTGCGAGAGCGGCTTTCTTTTCTAACTCGTATCTGAGGTAACACGTGTAATTACATTTTAGATTTCTTCTTCCACATATTTATCTAGGAAATTTATATCTAAAATCGAAAAAGCCGTGTCTATACTACTATTTTTTTGAAAAAGTTACAATGTAAAGTATGAGTGATATACAACGTGTCACCCATATAACGCAAAACCTGAAACATAAAACGCAACCGCAAAACCAATTTAAAAGATAAAACCTTAAAGGAATAAATTAAATGTTACAAACATGTAAGGTTTTGTTGTCCTGTCTAAAACGTTCGTATTGCTCATTACTCAGACCAGGAGGCGAGCGCTCGCGGCTCGGGCGACGCGCGTAGAATAAATGATATAAATTGTTAAATTGTACATGAAAAAAAATCTATCTATTAGTAGTCGGATAAGTTCGCGGTCTTATTATAGTGAAACAAAAAGACTGTTTGTATTACATAAATACTTATTGAATGGAATATTGTCCATTGAATTCTACTATCTGTCGCTATTTTTCTAACAGAGCCATTATTCCATCGATATAAATTTTTTGGGGTTTCTGAATGAAAACCTGATTTAAATGGTTTATACGGTCTTCTCTTGAATATAATTTTACTCCATTTAGGGAATTTTGTAAAGAGCGGAATAAATGATAATCCGAAGGTGCAGCTATGTCTGGATTGTATGGAGGATGCATTAAAACTTCCTAGCCAAGGTCCATCAATTTTTGTTTAGTCATCAAAGATGAATGCGGTCGAGTATTGTCGTTATGGAAAACGACACCTCTTCTATTTATTAATTCGGGGTATTTTTCTTCAAGTGCTTGTTAAAATGTTAATAATGGCTAACAGCAGACATGAGAATTAACCGTTTGGCCATGTGGCAAAAACATTTTATTGCAGTAGTTTTAGATAAAGCATCTTCTCCGTAAACACCACAAATCTCTTTTCGAGCACTAGAAGCATTCATATCGTTGTCGAAAAAAAATTGTAAAATATTAAAACATATCTAATTTTCTCCTTATAAACTTACATTTTAAAACTGTTCATTAATACGAAAAGATAAAACTTTTAACTTGTAATTTCATGTCGTCGTCATTATAAAAAAGTCAGCTGTCAAACGGTATATCACTTTCCCGCAAATGATCAGTGTTGCCAGAAATATAGCACGCTAGTCATTCGTTCAAAAATGCCGATAACTTTCCGATTACCTATTATATTGAAATTGAGAAAATAGTGCTAGATATTAAGAAACTATACACTATACGAAATTTTCGAAAAGGGGCCTGAGCTCACTTTCGTGGGCCTTCTCGATTGTCATTTTTTTCCCACAAAATTACAAAGTTACAAAAGATATGTTTTATAATAAGCAAACACAAGAGTCAAAAATAAGGTACAATGGAACAATTAAGTAAATTTATTTGTAAATCAACTCACCCTCTCTGCGCCAATCTCTTCTCAGCACTTGACAGTTTCTTCTCCTTTCGATCTACCAGCAACGACTCGTGTTGGAAGGGTTCCTTAGTCAAAAGCTTGCTGTGCAGAGTCAGGATGCCTTGCATCAGAACGTCAATGTACTTGTCTATGTGCTCAGATAAATCTTTGATTTCAGTTTCCTATGCAGACAAAATAAAAACAATCTTAACTTTTTAAACTTTCTCGTTTTGTACACATTTTAAATTGTAAATTGGGTCTGAGCACATAAAATTAAAGGCTTTTGTTTACCTTATATTTACCTTGGATTTTGTCTACTGAACCTTTCGGCACGGATTACACCAGCCGTAGCCACCGATTGAGCTAAAGAAAAGTACGTAAACAAAAGCCTTTAATTTTATGTTCTCAGACCCGATTTACAATATAAAATAAAAACAATCTTACATTATCTTATCGCCTTATGCATAAATGGGGTAAAGAATTTGCCAACCGAGTGTTCGAAAGATTTACAAACTTCTTTAGGTACGTAAATGAGTTATTATGGTAACTTTAACATTCTTATTCATCTAACTGAAAGAACACATATGACTTTGTAGTTTTAAATTTAATATATGTTGTTCTAACTCATAGAGCATGTTTGTTTTACAATAGTGTATTTGCGGTGGGTATACACCTAGTCGCTTATTACATAAATTATACTATATAAATTTATTATAAATTGCAAAGTAATTTGCATTCGTTAAAACATTCGATTTGAACTAAATATAATGTTCAGGTTAAGAAAAAAGTGATGTCATCACTAACAATCACATAATTTCACCTATTGACCAAATACGAGGGGGAACGTTCCTCGATTGACCAATTAACGCTGTGTTATGCTGCATAGAAAGGGCAGCGTCACTTTTTCTTAATGTGAATAGAGTATATAACTATAAATAATACTGTTAATACTAAAATATTATGATGTGTAGTCATACAAAAACATCAAGAAACGACCAATACCTTATTAAAATATATAGATATTTTTAGGATATTATTTATTTAACAGAATTAATATTGAAGCAGCTGAAATTTATATCACAACAGCATGTTCACCGAGTTCAAAATTTCCAAGAAATATCTCTCACCTTTTCATCATTGTCGAAGCACAGATTAGTGATTTCCTTCATAGAAAGCACAGCATCAGGGTTGCACTCGTCGACAACTCGATCAGCCATGCCTTGTTTATTGATCTGCCTGTCGTAGATTTTTTTCTCCAAGCAGCAGTCCATTACGAGACGGTACACAAAGCAGGGCTTTCTTTGACCGTATCTGAAAGAAATAATTAGGTGTCAGATTTACATTTACACCATCTAACTATAGTTGTGGACACCTGTAGATCTCAAACAGCAGAATCATTAATTGTGAACAAATTCCCTCTACAATATTTTTATAACTACTAAACATATCTGATATGAAACCAAATTTTACTGTAAATAAATGACAAAAGTCGGATGACGTTAAATATTATGCTTTATATATACGAGTAGGTATATTCCGTGCCATTAGCGGTCATTGCCTCGAGTTTCACCCCGGACTAATGTACTCGTGTTTACGATAATGTTCCCCGTTTCGCTCCTTAATATTATTAGTAGGAAGGTGTGAATGCTCGCTATTGCCATGCCATGAACTATAGAGATTATAGTTACACACAAAAGATTAAAGCATTGGCCAATCAGAGTTCGCACATTTAAAAGCTTTTATTTGCGTTCGTAATCCCGTAATCCCTCATATTCGTTACACGAACCGAATGAATAGGTATGTTCTACAACGTTATATGTACATATTTGCTTATTGAATAAATTAATAGTGAACTGCAAAGGAGTTTGTATTTATGCGAACGCTTGATTCGCCGATACTGTAATTAAATATGTAATTGATTATTTATTTCACGATTCAAGAGTACTTAGGTACAAAAACACGGTTTTTACAATCTAATAAAAATTTTAAGCGAACTCTTTCACAGATTTTTCCCGAATTTCCTACCAATATATCTATTTTTTAAGCCTTGAATAAAAATCTCTTTGTTCCAAAAATACGTAGAAGCGAAATTTTACTTCATTTTGTAATTATAAAATATGCTTAGGCAGACAGTTAATGGAATAATCGATGTATGTTCAAACATACCTGTAAACCCGACAAACAGCCTGTGTGTCATGGCACGGATTCCAACTGGCATCGAAAACAATGACGCGGTTGGCACCCACCAAGTTGATGCCAAGTGAACCGGCGCGAGTTGATACCAGAAACAAATATATGTTAGGGTTGGCATTAAATTCATTTATTAGTTTCTCACGTTCTAATGCATGTGTTGACCCGTCCAAACCTGTAATTCAATCGCATAGGCATTACAATTTTGCGTCGCAAGAAGGGTCATGAAATAGTGGCTTATGATCTTGATAATAGGGTTCATTCTTGCCGTGTGGTGTGGGCCGATTTTAGAATAGTAGCACTCGATCTCTTGCCGTGGGCGTCCTAAAAGGTGACTAGGGGATAACAAGCCCCGAGAAAATACACCACCTATAAAAGCGTGGACTCGCCAACCCGATTGCCCATACATCGAGATGTTTTAAGGCCATATATCTCTCAAGTACAAGCCAATGTACATGAGGAGGCCCGTGTCTAGCAGTGGATACTAAAAGGGCTGATTACAGTATCATATTTACAGCTGTCTGTATTATATGAGAACTAAAATGTTACTATTCTATCTGACATTGTTGACACTGTGGCAAGTTGCATTGTTTGGACGAGTTTCAATACGTAGGTAAAGACAACATCTGAAACCCTGGTTGTTATGAGCAATTTAGTAGAGCTATTGTGATTATGATAATGTGGAAGATTAAGTTTTTACTCACGATAATAATTTGTATTCCTCTGCCAAAGACAATTGGTGCCAGGAATGTAATTCTTCTCTAGGAAGTCTTCAATGAGATTCAAAGTGAATAAGCTCTGACTGAAAAGAAGCAACCTGTCACCCATTTTAATACTTTCATTTAAAATGTAGAAGAATACGTCCATTTTGGAAGAATTCTCAATAATCCCTGGGATATAATCTTTCAACAACTCTGCTGCCCAGTCATAAGTCATTTCTTCTGCTTTCTTTGCTAACGCTAATTCTTCTTCTCTATTTGGTTTCTCTTCTTTTTCACTTTCTTCGGATTCTGAATCGTCATTGTTTTTATCTTTAGAAGTTTTTCTTTCCTTCCTTCCTTTGAGACGTGGTCTACCTCTAGGTCTCGGTTTGTCTGTCTTTTTATTGTCTCTTTTGCCTCTCGGCTTAACTTTCTTTGCGATCTCAGCCTCCGATTCTGAACCGTCGCTTTTTATTTCTTTTATTTTCTCTACTTTCTGTTCTTGTGGCATAATATTATTCTTAATATTGGTTTCCTTTTTAACTTCGTCTTTGACTATTTTTTTCGTATCCAAATCTTCAATTTTAACTTCGCCATCTGATTCGGACTTTATCTCGGTCCTTTCCTCGGCTTTAAGTTTATCAATTTCATTCTTTATTTCTGTTATTGGCCAAGAAGTGACTGGGCTGCCAGAGCTTGCACTGCCCAAAGGCGGTTTAGTCTCGAGATGCGGTGGAAATGGATACTGACATGGATAATTGCCACCAGAACTACCTTCTAGTTGGTCAGGACATGCCGATGTGTTCGGCTGATTATAATTATAACCCATATTCTCGTAACCCATTGGAGGCTGTTCTGCATTAGGTTCAGTTTTTATTTCATTCGGCTGATAGTGCGGAACTACGCCGGGCTCGTTTTTGATTGGTTGTTGATTTGGCATATTATTAGTTTGCTGATTAGGTGGAACGTTATTTGAATAGCCAGGATAGTTTGGAGGTGCGTTATCGTACTGATTGTATGGCGGCGGTGGATCCTGCCCGTATGACGAGTTTCCAGGGAACGAGGGTGAATATGGCTGATTTGGATATCCTTCAGCTGGTTGATTGTTGGGATATTGTGTTGGAGGCGGCGCATTGGCATTGTATTCATAACCTGGTGTATTCTGATAATTAGGGTATGGAGGTCTTTGTTGATTCCCATATCCATCTTGACTAGGGTTCGGTTGAGGGTATGGTTGTATCGTATTCTCCTGATATGGCTGACTGGAGTCACTAGGAGCATTAAAATTTGGTGGAAACTGTTGAGTACTGTTAAAATCTTGTGGTGGTTGATTATTTGGGTACTGAGGATTGTTGTAATATCCAGTATTACCGTAGTAATTGCCATTGCCCCAGTAATTCTGATTATATCCTTGACCCTCAGGTGCGTTTTGTGGGTATGGATTAGAATTATTTTGAGGGAACTGAGGTGGTGGATTGTTTTGAGGAAATTGAGTCGGTGGATTATTTTGGGGGAATTGGGTAGGGGGATTATTAGGGGGAAATTGTGTAGGCGGATTGTTTTGGGGATACTGAGTAGGTGGATTGTTTTGAGAATATGAAGCTGGTGGATTGTTTTGGGGATATTGAGTAGGTGGATTATTTTGCGGGAACTGACTAGGGGGATTATTTTGCGGATATTGATTAGGATAATTGTTATAGGGTTGTTGTTGATAATAGTTGTTTCCATAGTTTTGGTTGTACCCTTGGTTTGGAGGATAGTATCCCGAATTCTGGTAGTTGTAAGGGGGATAAGATCCTGGTTGCGTGGGAGGGCCGTAGGGGCCATTTGGAGGATATTGGTTGTTCCCATATGTGGGGTCTTGACGTGGGGCGATTGAACCAGTAGTAGTGTTTGGCGTTATTGTCGCCGCTGGTTTTTTAGATGAGCCCTAGAAAAAAAAATAAAAACAAACATTTAACATACAAACAAACAATTCATACAAACAATTTAACAAAAATTGTTTATTTCATTTCACTTGGGAGAAAGTGATTTATACGATACGAATAGCCTCCTTTTTCAACAATAAAGTATAATTAAATAAATAATATACAAAGACAACCCGAAACATATTATTTAGGCAATATAAATATAAAGCTTTTTCTCTCGGCTTATACCGCATGGTTTTTGTTTTTCCGGGACAAACAGACATATAACAGACAACACATTTAGATTTATAATATTAGTGTGGATTGGAAAAAGTAAGGAAGCGTGGATAATGTGAAAGTGTGGATTTTTTTTATAGAATAAGGGCGGCAGACAAACAGAAAGTCCACCTGGTGGTAAGTGAATATTGTCGCTCTGCGACATCCGCGGTACATGCGAATTTCAGTTCAAAATGTTAAACGTTGGCATGCCGAATGCGCTGCTTACCTTTGGAGATCTTGAAATGGATTTGAAGAAAGGGTAAAATAGGCAGAGATAGAATAGGATATTGGAGGAATTGGATAAAATGGGAAATGTTACAATTTAGGGCAGTCTAACGTCTAGCAGAAGACTGCATAGGTACAATATCGTAGATGACTTAATAATATATAAATACATAATGGAGGAATTAAAAATAAATAATAGATTACTTAATAATAAATAAATAAATAATAATAGTGGATGAATAAATAAATGGATTTACCCGTGGTTTTCCCGGTCGTCTAGGTTGCGCCTTACTGCCTTTAGGGCGGCCGGCTTTAGTCACGCCACGCAACTCTTCCAGGTCCAAATCCTCCTCAATGGCGGCATTTACTTCACAACGTTTCTTTAGAAAATTGTATAATACATCAGGATGATTCCATATCTGAAAATAATACACATTGGTATATTATCAGTTTGAATAAACCTTATTAATAAAACAATTACATGTTTTTTTTAAGGATTTCCAACGAGCTGTACACGCTATATGCAATCACTTAAAGCTAAGAAATACATAAACATGAAAGTGTCCTCTCAATTAAAGCAGGTCACAATGTGCATAAATAGAAAATGAACAACACTACAACTAGAACAAAAGTGTACAAATTGATTACTGTGATTTACAAGATTAAAGGTAAAGTTAATCTATGTATTTGTTTAAATTATATTTGTATGTTCGAAGCAAAGAGCCAAATCAGATCCCTTAGCTAAATAATTATATTGTCTACAGATCTTGCAGAACTTGAGCAAAGCTAAATTTTGAGAATAGACAAAAGATTTTGGATGTTTCAAATTTTACCTTGCAGCAAATAGCGAAAGCCTTCAACGGGTTTGGCACAGAGGTAGATCTGACAACTTCATTCATGAACCTGTCATACAATTTGCGTTGTAACGGTGTCATTCGGACTAGAAGTACGTATTCCTCTTTTTGTGGTAATGTCGATTGTAGTACGGCATGAGATCGCCTGTCAAAGACCAAAATGAATAAACAACATTATAAATTTATTTCAATCAACAAACTTGTCGCAGTGAAGAAAGTAACTTACCTCGACAATTAATTGATCAATTGAGCTTCCGAACAAAAACAAACTCTTATACAGCTTATTATTGACATAATTCAGAGGCAGTTAATTAAACGGTACTAACCGAAAATAAGACATTCTAAAACCTGTAGTTATTAGAGCAACAAATACGAATGTTAAAGTCACCATAATAACGTATTTACAAAAAGTTTGAAATGGTACAAATGCTCGGTTGGCCAATGCTTTATTACCACATCACAACAAAAATGTGCACTCTTTGGCTTCAAACGTACGTTCAAAGGTTGTCGCGTAAGTTTATATGCTTATACAGTAGTCGAAACAGTACAGTCAGTATGCCTATACAGTACAGTACCGTTATGCTATATTAGGTGCTTACCTATGAAATGACCGATTTGTATGAGTAATGGAAAAAAATTTTTTTGTTATAAAAATATTTATTATGTTAGTCGCAGTATTGACCCATATTTTCTACACTTTCTCCACCTCACGGGCAGTTGATTGATGCCACTCCTGTAAAAGTCTCATGGACTGGTATCAATGAATTCTTCAAAAGCCCTAATCACAGCTACTTCAGAATCAAAATTTTTCCTTGCAAAAATAGTTATCCAAATTTCGAAAGAGTCTCCACGAATGAGTGGGTGGGGGAGTCTCCAAGTCCAGTTCTTGAAGTTTTAAAAGTGTCGTAAAGTAGTGTGAGGGCGGTCATTGTCATGAAGAAGTGGAGATGAGCAATTGACCAAACTTGATTGCTTTATTGCCAGCTTTTCCATCACCGTCTGCTGTTCCTTACAGTACACATCTGCATCAATCATTTGACCGGTTCGCAAGAAAGTATAGTGGACAATACCGGCACAGGACTACCAAACTGATACCACTATCTTTTTCTTAGTTATCTTGCGTTTTGGACATTGTTGGGCTGCAACGTCTGGATCCAGCCACTGATACGAAAGTTTGAGGATCCAGGATCCGTTTCCCATCACAAGTCACGATGCGATTCAAAATTCCTTCGTTTTTGTGACGGTTCAATAACACAGTGAATACTTCGATGCGTTGTTGTCGCTGACGTTCGTTCAGTTCATACAGTACCCACTTTTCGAGTTTCTTTATTTTGCCGATTTGACGCAGATGTACCAACATTATTTTATCACTAACATCAAACACTGCTGCTAACTCAGCTGTACTTTGAGATGTATTTGCTTCCACTATAGCCTTCAATTCAACGTTATTAACCTTGGTCATAGGTCGTCCGTGGGGCTCACCCTTAAGATCCAAATTTCTAGAACGGAAGCGTTCAAACCATCGACGCACGGTGCGATCGATTGTGATGTTTGCCTCATACACACTATTGATATTGTAAGCTGTCAGTCTGACTTGCGTTGGGGCCGCGACGAAACTCATATTCAAAATAGCACGAATTTTCAATTTACCCATTTTATTTTCAAGACAATCACATGAACAAAATTTAGGTACAGATAAACAAATGTATTTCATTTGTTATATTCTGATATCGAAACTCAAAGTAGCCAGTAATAAAACCTAATAACTAATAGTAATAAATAAAATTATATTACATGAAACAATGGGTGTTGGCCGGTTATAGAATAGCACCACCCCATCTCTTCCTGTGGGTGTTGTAGAAGACGACTAAGGGATAAAAATGCCGCTACTACAAGCCCCGAGGAGATCCTCAACTCCTCACCTCACATCCTCAGTGTAGATACACCACCTCTAAACTCGCCAACCCGGTTGGTCCTCATGGTGTTTTAAGGCCATACGTCTCTCATGCACAAGACAATGTACATGAGGTGAGAAGACTCATGTCTCAGATATAGAAGAATCTTAAATAATAATGCTTTTGTAGGGGGAAAGTGCAGCGGCTGTGGGAATGCACCCACAGCCGCTGGACGCACTCGACTGGCCACGTTACCCCTCTCTCACAGAAGACTACCTTGAAATGTACCGCATTTCTCACTTTATCCGTAATTCCCCAATATACGTACGTGTTTCAGTAGTGAGTGAGATATGCCAGAGCCCATTCCCATCTCATCCTATCCCTCCCCATTTTCCCAACCCTTTCTCCTAATCAAAACCCAGCAAAGGTAAGCAGCGCATCTGAAGGCGTACGTACCAACGTTTGTCATTCTGGACTCATGTTGGTATGGATCGCAGATGTCTATGGACGACAGTATCCACTTACCATCAGGTAGACTGTATGTTTGTCTGCCGCCATTTTTCTTAAAAAAAAAACTCAATGAAATAATATTGCCTTATTTTAAAAAAAAACGACGTTAGACTATGCTTCTACTCAGCGCCGGCTCTAGCCCATGTAGCGCCCGGGTGCAATCAATATCCTGGCGCCCTCTAGTAGGCGCGCGAACACGGGCGCAGGGTCTTTGAGAGCGTCCCCTTAAACCCTGCGCCCGTGTGCGTCGCACACCCTGCACCATAGGTAAAGCTGACTCTGTTTCTACTTAAACAAAATCTTCAAACAATGAAATGAAAATGTTAAGTTAAAAAATGTTAATCAAACAATAAGTCAATACCGACAAGAGACAAAGGTCAGCGCAAAACATAGTGCACATATTAGTTTTAAATTAGTTTTATTTTGTATGTATATTCTATGGGCCTTGTTATTCTTGGGACTATTTGGCCTCTGAGATAAATAAATAAAAATAAAAATTTGCTCAGATAACGTCACTCAGAGCTTATAATAACGCCTTTGTTATTCCTTAGTCGCCTCTGAAGACACGAGAAGAGATGGCATAGTGCTAATGTAAATCCGGCGGACAGCACACGGCCATTACAAACGTTACGGACATTTTTCTCAAACGATGTCACATTCTGTTTGATAAGTCAAAATATAAATACCTTTGCACAAATCCGACGAGTAAGGAATGCAATACATGCGCGCGATAACGCATAAGTCGTATATCTTGGGGCGTGGAGTCGATACACTGCCCGTTCTGAATGGGGCGCTCAAACATGTTGCAGAACTCAGTCTTGCTGCCAAGATAATTGGGACGAACGAAGTCAACCATACACCAGTATTCTAATAAGTTGTTTTGAAGTGGGTAGCCTGAAATACAAGTATATTTTTTTATCTAAATTCAGCATATTTTGATCACAAAATAGGGTATTTGGTTACTATTAGACAATTACAATTAAATAACTTAGGGTGTTTCTGATATCAGGTGTCAGTAAGTCAGCTATTCTTTATCAGAATGTCAGTATCAGCTAGATTTAATTGGCAGATAATTTATCAGATTGTTAACAGTCAATTTATCAATATTTGAGAAAGGCCTTTAAGATTTTATTTTTATAGAAAGAGGCGGCAGACAAACAGGCAGTCTACTTTGTGGTAAATGGATACTGTCGCCTCGGACATTCGCGATACACGCCAACATCAATCCAAAATGAGAAATGTGGGCACGCCCCGGAATACGCTGCCTACCTGTGGAGATTTAGGAATGAATTGGGAAAATTGGGAGGGATAGGATAGCATAAGATGGGAATGAGCTCTGGCATATTTCACTACCGAAACACGTATACAGGCAGAATAGGGTAAAGTGGGAAATATAGTATATTTTAAGGTAGGGTTCACTGTGTGAGGGATAACGTGGCCAGTCGAGTGCGACCAGTGGCTGGGGAATTGCAGCGTGCACCCTGCCCCTCGAAATTGGAATACTAGAAATTGATCCATCAAATCAAAATATCTTCATGTTCTGGGGCTTAGAAATCACAATAAAAATCCGCTCTAGTATATTAATTACATAACTAACAACCACACATGAGTGTAAATTTAGAAAATTCTCTTAGATATGGCACAATTTCTAAAGTAAAACAATCTTCTCTAATTGTCGAATAAGCCATAAAATGTATGGAATTTCTGTTATAGTCAACTATATTATTGTAATGATGAAAGTGTTTTGTTTCTAATCAAATATTATAAAGACACTGTAGATAACGATGCAATATAGATAAAGTTCGAAATGCAATTTTAAATAATTGTGTGTCACCTCAAACATAGACCATGTAAAATTACCTGTGAGTACAACACGCCGTTTAGTTCTCATTTGTTTCAAAGCGTAGGATATATTAGAGTGAGAGTTTTTTATCCTGTGACCTTCGTCGCAAATTACCAAATCAGGCCCTGGTTTCACAAGAGCTTCATACATTTCTGCAAAAGAAAACAATTAAATACCAGGTTTTGCTTAAATACCAGTAATTAAATGCGACAAAGGACAGAAAATATACGCGAGATAGTACTAAAATAATTACTATAAATATTTCTCGTGTTAAGAGTAGGAACAATTAGCGTAAAAGAAAATAATAATAATTAGGTTCTTAAAAATATAAGATATTTATTCACCGTCTAAAAGCTTTTTCTCTTCTTCGGTGGGCGTGTCATCTTTTTTCTCTTCCTTTGTAACATCATCTTTCAAATCATCAGTTTTTCCCAGAGCGTCTCCATCTTCTGTCTTTGTTTCCTCACTAAGCTTTGAATGCATTGTGTTATCTGAACCCTAAAAGAAAAAAACTTTTTTGTAATAACTCATAGTAAGTGCTGCTTACCTTAGTAAGCTCACCTTAGTATTTTAAGTGTTAGGACCCTACATAATTTGCATGTGTGGGGCGGGGCCATAATAAAATATGGTCAAGAGTGTATTGGAAACGTGAGAAATAATGGCACCTACACGTGTCACCGAAATAATGCTTAAATTGAAACGACTAATTCAAAATATATTTAGCGAATGATAAAATTATTTTAGGGAATAAACATGCAGTTTTATTGTTCTATCTAAAACGTTCGTAGTGATCATTAACCAATACGGTGCGGGCGATGCGAGTAGAATGCAACTGCGCATAGAATATAAATATACTAGAAATGAACAATAAATTATGAAAAATCCTATTGTAAAAACTGATAGAATCGATTTTACTCTGGATACTGAACGCAAAAGCTGAAAATAGTTTCAGCTTTTGCTATTACAGCGACCGTTGAATAGAACCCACAACCAAACATTGTCTATTAATTTCAAAATTTCAAATGAAAAGAACAAACTTGTGTATCTTCGTTTAAAGCATCGGGTTTATCAGATTTCTTCTCTTCCTTTCCCGCTTCAGCTTTCGCATCAGCTTTCTTTTTCTTACGAGGTTTTTTGTCTTTCTTCATGCTGAGAAGTCTATATAGCTCATATCCTATCATAAGCACACCACCTGTTGTCGTCCAATCCTGAAAAAAAATAAATAAACAATAGTAACAAACACACAGACAGATGCTCTTATAAATGACTTACCCAATATCCGATTCCAATCCAATTTGTCGAAAATCTAAACAAAAATGGTGACCTGAGGTCATAAATTCATTGCAATGCAACCAGACTTTCCAGTAACCATTGCTGTACATGGGTTTCCTCATGCACATTATCTTATGCATGAGGGATTTATGGCCTTAAAACGCAAGCGGGTTGGCGAGTCCACTCTTTTTAGAGGTGGTGTAGTTCCTCGGGGCTTGTGGTAGTCACTTTATCCCTTAGTCACCTTTTTTAAGCATATTAAATTTAATAAACGCAGAGTATATCGCCAGTGTCCTCTGAGCGACTTTCCTTTCTACGTTTAATTTTTTAAATACTGTCTTGTATCCTGCTGCACCTATGATAAAATTTATTGTTTATGTATTTATTGTTGTTCTGCACTACGTGTTCATGCTTTCCGTTATAATATAAGAATAATAATGTGACTATGCTTCCAAAATAATTATTTTATTACAAAAAAATATATTACATATCTATTATTTAATCCATCGAGTGTGCAATTTTGCCTTGGATTTAAAGTTAAATGTTGAGCTATTTCAAATGATTTGGTTTTGTTTTCGGCAAATTGGATTGGAACGGACTATAGATAGAAATTGACGAACCTCAGCTGGAAATTGATTATATGACTATTGTTCTGCAGCCCTGAGTTACACGCATGTACAGCATATAAGCTTTTGAGATTAATAAGAGTTTGACGTTCATTTAATATATACATCAATGAATCAAAATAAATGAATGCAACACATTTTATTACAAAAACAAGACACATTGCAAACTAAGATAAGATATCTCTAACTAAACATTAAGATGTATTTCATGATTTTTTACTACATTGAAAATAATTGGTGAATAATTTACTCGCATTCACATATCACTATATTCACACTCGCTCGCGTAGGTATTTTACCTTTGAATGCGCCCACTTCTGTTTACGTAGTTGTTACGTAGAATAGTGTTATACACATACGAGTAAATTAAACATCAATTAATTATTTATTTTTAAAGTCACAATAAATCACTAAATAATGTTACTTTTTTGTCAGATATAATAGTTTTAGTTTGGGTACTGATTTACATTTTTTTTTCTCGGATAGACTAAATTTTTGTAGCCCTAATGGACTTTCAAGAGTCACTGGACATGTATAATTTATTTGTAAAATGTGTAGCAACGAGTCTACGGGCTCCCACGCCGGTAAACTGCCGGAAGGAACGGACCTTGGCTTAGAGCGTTACTTTGGGAGGGTACCGCGGGACCGCGAGTCGATGAAGAGCGCCCAGGCACGTGCCTATACCTGGTAAAAGTGTTGGCTGAAGGCCGGTGTGTGTTGACAGTATAGTGATGGGGATGTCCTCGTCTCCAGCGGCGGGGACGGTGTACATGTGTAATGTAAGAACCGCATTGACGGCGGTAATTGGGTCGTCGGGGTGGTCTAGGACGACGACGGTAACGGGGAGGCGCATTCCTGTCGGGGACATAGGTTAGGCTAGCAATTACTAGGGGATTGGGATGGTGAGTGATTGTCCTTGTGGGGGTCGACATTGCATTAGTACTGTGGGGCAGCCACGGCCTTACGCACGAATTTATTTTGGTGGGTTCTAGCATTTTAATGTTGGACGGAGCTGCGAGTGCAAAGATAACGTTGGCGAAGATCATTATGGGACGTACGCAGGTTTTGTACAATGTCAGCTTATTTCTAAGCGACATTCTCCCGCCTATGAGAGGGTTAAGGCGACCTTTTTTTAAGGGATATTTTGACGGTAAAGGGATATTGCGAGTGTGGAGAGACGAGGCCTAGGGCTACGAGTGCCACCCTGCGCGTTGGAGGCGTAGAGAGACATTTCGTATATCCTATCTAAGGCGTAAAGGGCGGTGTCATTCGCAAACAGGGCAAGCTCTATTCCAGGGGTGAGGGGGATGTCATTGGTGTAGAGGGAATAGAGCATGGGTGCTAGAAGGGAGCCCTGAGAGACTGCAGCTCTGATTGGGAGGGGGCTGGACAGAGTGCCTTCCACTCTGTAGCGAAGTGTGATTGGTAAGATAGTCTTGAATGATGAGAATGATACTTTCAGACACCTCCAGTTGGTACAATTTATAGATTAAACCGTATGAAAAGCCTTCGTCACGTCGAAATTACAGCTAGGATTTGGTAGAGACCTGTGAGGATGGGCTCCGTTATTCCGTGCACCTGTTGGACAAAGAGTGTTTGGCTCTAAAGCCGAACTGTTCATCGTGAGTAGCCCCTTTTACGTTGATATGACTCAGTAGGCGAGAAAGGAGATGTTTTCGTAGTTTTTTTAGCCATTGTATTCAATAGGTTAATGGGTCTATAACTAGAGGTTTCCTTGCGGTGTTTACTCGATTTGGGGATGCCTATGATGACAGCTTCTTTCCAAGCAGCTGGAAAGAGGTGGTTTCATTTCAGTATTGTTAATTGCTACATGTAGTGGGATTAGGTTGATCGAGAGACATTTAAACACCTTATAAGGAATTCCATTGATGCCAGGTGATTTTTTTAATTTTGAGACTTGATGATATCCTGGATATCAGTTACCTTAACCGGTAGAAGGGAGTGGGGGGGGGGGGGGGGGGGTAGAACTGATAGAGACTCGACGCCCCACCTCTTCGTCAACCAAGTCGCCGTGTGACGCGTCGACCGGCTGACGGCTAGTCCCCTAGGTATTGGGCTTCTAGACTGTCGGCCAGGCATTCGGCCTTCTCTACATTGTCAAATGCGAGAGGGCCTAGGCATGGAGGGCGTATTGTCTGTTTTCATAGATCTGGCCAACCGTCCGTAGGCTGTGTGTGATGGCGAGATCTCTGACAATTGGTCTTCCCAGCTGTTATTTCTGAATTCAGTGATGAGATTCTTTATGTCCCTCTGTAAAGCTCGCACCCTTCACAGCCTACTCTTCACAGTTTCTTCTTTTCTTTTCTTCGCCTTTTCACTTCACAGGGGAAGGAGTCGTAAACACGGCAGGCTGTGTTATTGGCTCTTATCAGCTCCCTTAAGTCCTCAAGGAATTTCCATCGGCGATCATTCGACGCTGTGACCTGCCTAAAGGAGCTTTGGATTAAGTCCCTAAGGTGGCTACCAACTCCAAAGACAGCCTCATCCACATTGGTCAGGGCGTTTGGAGTAGTCTAGGTAGGGGAAGGTAGGAGCCTTAAGGTCTTCCTCAAGCTTACTCCAGTCAACAATAGTCTGTGTTGGGGAGATGGGTCGGTATGCCGCCCTAATTTCATAACTACAGGACGACGGTAGAGGTCCAATTCGGATAGGGTTTCTATCGAAATAGACGTAAGGCTATATTTTTAAAAAGAGCAATATCTAGTGCATCGGGTCTGTGTGTAACAGCATGGGGGTAATGGGTTGCCGTCATTGTAGCTATAACGTTAAAGTCAAGTACGTTAATGAACCTGTCAAGGCAATTACCATTCTGGGTGGACGTGTGGCTATTAAAACTAGTGTGTTTGGAGTTGAGATCACCTTCTAAGATGACTGAGTTACCCAAATCGAGAGTGACTCGATATTTCTTAGGAGTGGATATTTCTCACATATTAAAATATTTTACACTATTTTTGTAAGACCTTATAAAAAATGCCCTCAAATTTGCAATGCCTCTAAAAGGTGAATATATAAAAAGCACCTCACAAATTATTATAACACCTGTATTATAAAGTCTATATTATCTGTGGTATTTATCTATAGGTATTTATGGTATTATACTGTATCTATAGTACTATATTATAAAGTCTGTAAATAAATGTTTGAGTTTAAGTCTGTTCAAAAGGGGTTATTTCAGATAGCTCACCTTAATAACTTTGGCACGCATCTGCAATGTTTTATGGCTGTCGTTGAGTACGTAAATAGGGAAGTTCCGCGAACGAACTTCTCCGTGAACTGCGAGGGGGCTGTTTGTGGGGTCCAGTGGTAGCCACATGTTAAATTCAGCAACCTGAAATACAATAACAATACAAACCTCTTGCATTCAGCCAGTCCTTTCAGTATCCACTGCTGGATATCGGCCTCCTCATGCACACCGTATTATGCATCAGGGATATACGGGTTTAAAACGCCACGCTGGCTAAGCGGTTTGGCGAATACACTCTTTTAAAGATTATCGCTTAGTCGCCTTTTACGACATCCACGGGGAGAGATGGGGTGGTGCTATTCTATAGCCGGCCGACACCACACGCATGATTATATCTGATGATTATATCGCCGGCCACACATTATATGTCTTGCATTATAAAAGAAATATGTTAGCTGTTAAGTGTTTCCTAACTAAATAGGTTGATTCATGAATATGGTGAAACAATATACAACCGGAGGGATTAGGCAGTGGTTCGTCATGAGCTATCTAAAAATATAATCGATGCTTTGAGATTACTTAAGGACATAGTCAAGATTTTATCCAGAGATGGGCAAAGCAAACAATTTTCTTAAATAGAGGTTGTGTAATGCAAAAAGTCGGTTATTTAAAGGGAAGACCCTATACCAGGACGGGGGCAAACGCCCCAACCAGCTCCACCGTGGCTACTGTAGTGATCAGAGATTTAAAAACGTAAATATTATGATAAACAGAATCATACCCAATCTCGACAATTTTTTCAAAACTTCCTATGTATATTATCGTAAGTGCCTTAGATAACCGTATAAGTCAGTTGTGACCGTGTCAAATTTGTCAGGTTCGGTAGTTCTGATATAATGACACTGTAAACTTATAAAGAAATGACAAAAAATACCGTAAAATAGCGTAATCCCCCTCTCCTGATCCTTCCGACTGGCGCTTGTACGATATTACACATACAGTATATTGAATACTCCTCCAAAAATCAAGTAAACCAACCAAATGAGCAAAATAGGTTATCAATACATTATGAATTGAATACATTAAATAAATTAAATGTTATGAACGAAATTATTGACCACTTCATCAAAAAAATAATTGTTATTGTTTATAAATTATAACATTTACACAATGTGTCACTGAAATAATGCAAAACCTGATAGAATATATAATAAAACCGTTCTAGCGGAAAATAAAATTATTTTAGGTAATAAATCATGAGTTACATAGATGTAAAGTTTTGTTGTTCTATCTAAAATGTTCTTAGTTCCCATTACCCAGGACAGGGTAATGACCGAGTGCCGGCGCGTGGCGCGGATGACGGCGGCGCGCCGCATTCATTGTGTAACCGCGCGTAAAATAAACGATATTCCAGACTGGACAGAGTTATGAAAAAAAACAAAAACCGTATTGTAAAAACTAGTAGAATGGACACTACCTTCGAAAATGAAACTACCTATTTTCAGCTTCTGTGTTATTTCAATGACACGTTGTATAACCTCAGTGTAAAAGTAGCATAAAAAAATGTTTAAAATACTTACCCAATTTTGTAACGTATTTATAGGCATAATACACAACACTGTTTTGAAACTGGTGTGTCGTAAAAATATATCACAGAAACAGACAATCTGCAGCGTTTTGCCGAGGCCCATGGAATGTGCTAGAATACATCCAAAGCCGGTTGATGTAGAGAATCTTTCAACTGATTCTATTATGTTGTCAAATAGGAACCTTACTCCGCCAATCTGAAAATAAATAAAAAAATATTAAGCCTTATTTAACTTCTGAAAACCAGAACTTGTGGCTAGCATTAGTTAAACACTAGAATCTGTTTAAGTTAAGAAAGTTGTCATCACTTTCGGTCACGTGATTTCACCTATTAACCAATTATGAGGAGTATTCCTCAGTTGATCAATTAACGCTGTGTTATGCTACATTGTACGGATGACGTAATTTCTTTCTTAATGTGAATTAAGTGAATTATAATTCAGTTTTTTTTTACTCTGTTTAATTAGTTTATTACGTATTAAAGTTATATTGTATTTTTTTCGTAACTATAGAGTGGTAATGTTTTTTACTTCCTTTCATTATTTTCTTTTTTACAGTTGACCAGTCAAGTGTGGTTCAAGCCAATGGAGCCACCAGTAGAAAACAAAAAAAACTGAAAGAGTCGAAGGTCATATAGTTTGATAGCTTTTCAACATAATCTATACTAATAAAGAGGTAAAATTATGTGTTTGTTTGTGGGTATGTTGGAGGTAATCTCTGGAACTACTGAACCGATTTCAAAAATTCTTTCACAAATAGGAAGCTACATTATCCGTGTCTAATATAGGCTATATTTTATTTTGAAATTTTGAAAAAATATTGAAAAAAAAAAACTTATAAACCGAAGCGAAGCGAGGACGGGTCGCTAGTGATTTATAAAGTGTACAAACATGTGTATGTTACAAAATGTTTCTGTGTGACATTCGAACAAATGAAACATTATTACAACTTATCACTGAACACTATCGCATGTAACGTTTCAGTGAATGATACAGTACAAATCAATGTTCCAACATAATTATCATCACAGATATAGAGGGATATACTCGTATAACGCAAGCTATATGTTACTGCATGCCCAACGTTCGCACTAAGCTTCTACTTCTTGGACTGTTCGTCGTTGTTACAAAACTCAATAACGCTTAATTGCGCTATAATCAATTGTAAAATTGTAAAAATCAGTCAAAAATAGTGAACCGAGTCAAGGGAGATATTTCGTATCATCGGTGAGTGGATTCCGGAAATATAAAAAAACTCTGGAGTATGTGACCCATTAATCCGCAATGGGCACGCGTGGTGGACTACGGCCCGTAATCCCCCAGTAATTGGGGATGCCTGTGCAAAATAAGTGACACATGGTTTCCATACAATACTTGGTTCTATTGTCTATTGTCATAACTAGCGTCATTGCGAACTAGGAGATCTACTGTGCCCCTATGCTTCAACAATCCTAAAAATGAACAACTAATGGAAGCAAGTAGCCTTTCAGTATTCGTTTTGATAAATTATTAACTAATTTAAAATATTTGAATGGTTGTTTAGAAATATACATACAAATTGGCTACCCCATATAAAAACCTAGCAAGTATTTTTTAAGAAATTTGATAGATGCTCAAAAACTTTCAAACAGTCGAAGTTAAAACATAGGAACTTTCAATAAAAAAATATCTTTATTATAAACAATACAAGATGATAGTATTTGATAAGTCTTTCGCGTATTTGACGATGGAGGGAAGTTCCAAGTTCTTATGGAGGTCAACATTGCGAGAGTACCATGGGGCAGCCACCGCCTTACACGCGAATCTATTTTGGAGGGCTTGCAGTATTTTAATGATGGAGGGGGCTTTGTGTGCAAAGACAACGCTAGCGAAGGTCATTATGAGATGTACGAAGGTTTTGTACAATGTCAGCGCTATGAGGGGTTGTGTTCTCGGAAGGTCAGTCAATGGTCTAGTGAGACTACGAGATATTTGGTCTTCCTTCCCCGGGGGGAATAGTTTGACCGAAAAGAGATATCTGGAGTGGGGAGAGACAGGGCCTAGAGCCACGGGTGACAACCCTGGGAAAAGGGAAGCACATGACTGCACTTTTCTATGGGGTAACCTCTATTCTCCACCTCACAAACCACTCCCCGGCGGTATTATAGTTACTTCATATGTTTTTTTAGTGATATAAATCATGCACATACTAAATTTAGAGGCAATCATAAATACGAAAGAAAGCTAGCCTGGAAACTATGCAAAGGGTGTAAGAAAGCTAGCCTGGAAACTATGCAAAGGGTGTAAGAAAGCTAGCCTGGGAACTATGCAAAGGGTGTAAGAAAGCTAGCCTGGGAACTATGCAAAGGGTGTAAGAAAGCTAGCCTGGGAACTATGCAAAGGGTGTAAGAAAGCTAGCCTGGGAACTATGCAAAGGGTGTAAGAAAGCTAGCCCGGAAACTATGCAAAGAGACCCTTTGCATTGTTTCCAGGCTAGCTTTCCAAATCAAATTTTGTCAAAGAAGATTTTTTTTCTAGATTTATTCCTTAATGGGTTTTGATATGGGGCAGCCGAAATAACATAAACTAAACATGTCTAAATATAAGTAATTAATTTACCTGATGAGGTTTTATAATCCTCGCAATTTGCGGCGCTAAGAATATGTCCTCCTCGTTTTCAGGATGACCAATGTTGATTAGCACGCGACCTTGCTCGTCTGGGACGTTGTATGCATCATTTACATGGAGACCTGGATGAAAGAAACAATTAATCATTTAAGGGCCTAAATAATTTAAAGGCGATAATTTAATTTAAAAAATATATTAAATTTAACTAGCTGGATAGATGATGATGTTTGTATGAGTAGTCGAAGAAAGATCGCCGAAGTTAGTTAAAGTATTTAGTTTAATGAAGATAGTTGAATCATAATAAAAACGTTATTTTTAGCAAACCTTTCCCAGTGTTAGCTTGTTAGTTAGTTGTTTTGCTAATCGATTCAAATTATTGTGAAAATAAAATGCGTGTATTCGGCCTTAACTAGGTCGTCGCGGAAGTACAAAAATGTCTGTACAGTATCGAAACTGTATAAGCTGTTACCCACGACTTCGTTCGCGTGGTTTTTAGAGTATACATAGTTAATTCCATGTGGTGTTGACCAGCTTTAGATTAGCCACACCTCATCTCTTCCTGTGGGTGTCGTAAAAGGCGACTAAGGGATAACAAAGTGAGCCTTAGCCTGAGGAACTACATCACTTCTGAAAGAGTGAACTCGACAATCTGCTTGGCCAGTGTGACGTTTAAACCTTTCCACACTTTTAAGGATGTATACATTCCAGCAAAGAATAGACAAGCAATAGCCTTAACCTGTCATTGCTTGACAGGTTAAGGCCATACATCCCCTATGCATAAGACAATATGTATGAGGCCCTTAGCCAGCTGTGGAGGATAAAAGGGCTGGTTGCGGTTAATTAAATCCCATTAATTACTTAATTACTTATTAATCCCATCCTTCCCAATTTTATTTCCAAATCCATTCCTAAATCTCTAACGATAAGCAGTGCATGCAGAGACATGCAAATGTTTATCATTCTGGACTGATGTTAGCATGTTTCATGGATGTGGCAGGACGACAGCATCCACTTATCACCAGATGGACTTTTCTGCCATCTTCTTTGTAGAATAAAAATAACTTATCTTACTAACATGTTCGTGAACCGCAAAAAAAACAATAGAGTGATTGGTTGTCATTGGGACATCCTGTGAGTCTAATGACCCAATGATGTGTTTTGCATGTGTTACATGGGTTGCATATGTTTTTAAACAAGCAACACTAGAAATATTAGGATTAACAGGGTAATAACCATTTTATATTAATTATCTATCTAGGTTGTTGAGAGGAAATTGATACATCTATAGTGGTCATCACCACAGATTTAAATTACACTTAAATAGCAGTTCAGTATGCAGGACTTCGATTAAAAAACCATTTAAACACTTTGACCAAAGGTGTGAATGTAACATTATCCTGTAATATTGTTTATCTACAATATGCAATTTTGTTCCCGATTCTCCTGTTATATTCGTAAGATTCTAATGAGTAATCAGAGTGATTTTTATAAAAAAGATTTATTTAATTACCTGAATTATTTGGATCTTCTTCTGCTTCGGGACTGGGTGGTACTTCTGAATCAGACAGCATGATACAATCATCAGAATCAGATGATGATGACGACGATTCCTCGCCACTGCTGCTGTCTACTATTTCTACAACCTGAAATTGAAGTTTATTGTACATTACTTGTACTTGTATCAGTCTATAAAGTCCCACTGCAGGGCACAGGCCTCCGCTAGTAAATCACGGGGAGGTTTCGGGCCCTAATCCACCACGCGGGCCTAATCCGCCCAGTGCGGATTATTGGATTACATACTCCAGATTTTTTACTTTATTTCTGGAGCATGCGGATTTCCTCTCAATGTTTTCCCTCACCGCTGAGCTAGTAACAACTTTATTATTGTACATTATAGTCTCTTAATTACATCTAGAGATTTAAATGTTATGAAGGTAAAACACATGTATTGCGTCTCATGTAACCTGTGATTGGCTTTATAGCTAGAACACTTCGATCAAAAGAAAGAAGTTATTTATTTTTACAATTAATATTTACTAGCTATAGTCCCTGACTTCATTCCTGTGGTCTACATAAATATCAGTCTGTGTTAATTGGGATTACAATTAGAAGCTCGTTTTACACATAGTGTTATTAAAACTACTAGACTTCACTTACAGGAAGATGCAATTTTACATATTGTGTGATGTAAGTGGTCAAATTTTGCATGTTGAATGTGGCAGAAATTAATATTAAATCTCTTTGCATTAAATCATAGCATGTGCAATAATAAAAAGATAATTACTTAAAAGTAGAACAATGTTTGTTGACATGTCTTGTCTTCTTGACTGTTTGTAGTTATTGGCTATCAATTTTGTATTAATAAAATGTGTTTAATAAATTTCCTTATCAACCTCATCCTAGCTATTTCCTTTATCAGTGTTGCAGTTTGTTATCTATTTTACTTTCCTGTTATAATATATTATAAAATTGAGGAGGACGTTATTTCTCAATAAAGACGAATAATAGGAGACTAATATTGTTCTGTTGTATAATAAATAAAAAGAATAACAATACCTACATTATGAAGGCTTCAACTAAAACCAATATAAAAAGCGGTAAACCGCTTGTTGCACGGTCTCGTGAAATTGTAATTAACGTGTTTTCAGCAAGCGAAAGTGAGCAAAAGATTCTGAAGATTAATACACAATTTTATAATCTTTCCAAAGGTGACTGGATTCGTAAATGTAAGTAACAACTCTGTATATTCATAAGTCTACTGTTAACAAACTACTATCAGGGTGTAGAGGTGTCATCACATTAGATGACTTACATTACTTCTTCCGAACTATCAGGTGATGCTTGATATTCTATTAAAAGGCAGCACATACTTTGCAAAGTACATACTTTGCATAATTTGTTGTAGTGGCACTTCCGATATGGTACTGGTACTTCTTTAGATAATTGTACCATAGATAATTAATATACACAACGTAAGAAAACAAAATTGTCATAAGTACCCCAAGCATAATTATCAATATTAAGTAATGTGAATCAGTAAAAAAACTGCATCAAATAGAATATCATATCCAATGAGTTATATAATACATATATTATATTTATTTATTTATTAAAATGTATATTTTCTAAATATAATATTGACCTTTGAAAATAATGCAGTTTCAAAGGTATCAATATTCTATAGATAAAAGTAGAAACACAACTGCGTCAACATCACCAATAACAATGAAATATATGTCACTACCAATGTTTACGGAACTTGATAGGCGTGTAAACATCAAAAGCGCCATGATACAGTTAGTTTAGTATTAGTTTACTACACAAGTTTACTGGTTTTTCCTTAGGAAATATTATATGAAAAGGAATCACATTCTTTTACCTATAAACAATACCAGGGCCCATAAACACATTGTGTGTATTCATATAACTTTCTGTATAGTGCCAGTGACACAACAATAATACATAGAAAAATTAGGTGTCATCCTACAATTATTCAGTGAAATAGCAATGGCATTGAATTTGTTATAGATTTTTTGTTATTCTAATTGAAACAGTAAATTTGTTCTATAACATTCTATTTGCGATTGGTGCCACTTAGATGCCTATTGAAAAAAACGATAACAAGCTGTAAAACAGTTTGTATTTGTTTGAACACTCAATCGGGCAATACAATAGAATATATCATTAAGAATTTTGCCCATATAGACTTATACTGAGTTTTAACTGACCTCTTTTTTATCAGTTTTCTGATCGGGTTTCAATATCTTCTGCACAGTGGTAGAGCCCGATGCCGTCGGTTTTGATATTTTCGTCACTTCCACTTGTCCTTGTTTCATTGTTGTTTTCTTCACTTCACCTGATGGTAACTTTACGAGCACAGTGTTTGGCAAACTGAAAATTTACAAAATCACAAATTAGAACACTCATTATATAGAAATAAGGCCCAATATTATATCCAATGGTTCACACAAACTTATTTTGCATTTGTAAACAAGTTATTAATGTGATTTTAAAGTTGTTCTCAATAAATGAATAGGTTCATTCTACAACGTTATATTTGCAGTTGGTGCTGCCTAACCACTTATTGAATATTGTTCAAACTTATTGTTACTTATTGTTCAAACACTCTATTGGCCTATACAATGTGACATCTGAGAAAATTGACCTAATTTTCGGTTTTAATTTCCTAACAGACTTCAGAAAACTTTCAAAGAAAATATTTGTTGTTTTGTCTAAAAAATCTGATGTTAGGGTATGTTTTTATTTAAATAGAATTTTAAGAATTCTTTAAGTTAGAAAATAATTACCAAAGTCCATAAGGTCCCTTTACTCAAATTACATCACATTTTTTTAAAATTATATTTGCATATCACTTATTTTTAGACTATGCTTTGTCATACACTAGGACATAAAAATATTATATCACTTTAACTTACTTCAATTTCTGCCCAGTAGCAGATTTTTTCAGAATTGATGATCCACCTTGAAGCAATGATAATGTCTTTTGATGTATTTTGTTTTGCCTGTTCAGGGCTATCTGTCTTTGTACCTGGTAAATGAAAATGGAATTCAAAGGAGAAATTATAAAAACAAATATATAAGGTCTTATAAGTGCAGAGGACCGTATCGTTATTAGTTTACTGCAGGACTGGGAAAGATTGAAGAAGTTGTAAATGAACACACACATATTTCAGGAGTGACAGATATGCCAGAGCCCACTTCCCATCCCATCCTATCCCATAGAGTGAGGATTAAATGGTATGAGACATCTCTCATACCATTATATTCTTTAATTCCTATCCCATCCTATTCCCACTTATCCCACAGAGTAGGATAAAATGGGACTGGTACATATGTTTCAGGAGTGGCTGAGACATGCTTCCGATCCAATCCCATCAAATCCCATCAAATTAAGAGTATAATAAATGGAGTAAGAGAGGTCTCACATATCATTATCTCTGTTCCCTCCCATCCCCTTATCCTATATTCTTTACAATAAGCCTCCTCATCATCATATTAGAATCCATATGAACTCTGACTTGACACAAATTTGACAAGTTTGTAAATAATAACAAATAATAGATAGAAACAAATGCAGTCGCAAGATATTATGAAATAAAAAAGACAATTTTTTATAACAACAATGCCTTCCTTTTTTAATAGAAAGAAGTTGATATATGAGCATACAGTCCACGGAGGATACTGTCGCCATGCAACATACACACCAACATCAGACCAGAATGACAAACACTGGCAAACCCACATATGCACTGCCTACCCTTGGAGAAATATCAATGGATTTGACGAAAGAGTTGGGAAAATGAGGAGGGATGGGATAGGATGGGATGAGATAGTCTGCTAAGAAAAGCTACTACAACTGAACATACCTCTCTAATGATTCTCTGTTGTTCCTGAACACGAGCCAATCTCTCCGACTCCTGTCTCTGTGCAGCCAGTGTTGATGCATCCAAATTCTTCTCGTCCATCACTTCTCTTATATTTCGCCGCACATTTAAGGCATTTGGGTTTAATGATTTCTTCTGCAATATAACAACAAGAAAGATTTTAATGATGTTTTCACTGTAATAATTGAAGGATCATTTGTCTAACTTTACATTTCAAAATTAATTCTATTATAGGTACATTATGGAGAAAGAAAATTAATTATATAGAGTAATTAATTATATAGAGTAATTAATTATATAATGTATCATTGTTAAAAGCAAAAACTTTCATTCATATCTAATTCGAAATTTCATTATTATGAAAATGTTCACAATATATGAGAGAAAATCCTATTGGTTTGTGACATTTTTACACAAAGTTGATTTACTTATTCAATCAATACATTTTTATTAATATATTGATTCTTTTAGCATTTTTCTATAGACAAAGGATTGTAGCATCAATCCGCCAAAAAACAATAATTAGGAAAATAATTAGTATAATATACTTAGTATAGTAAATAATCATTAGGAAATAATTAACAATAATTAGAGGCATTACCTTACCCATTTTATTTATTTACCTTATTTTACCCAACATTTTGTCTGTATTACACTAGAGTTGATCATGTCACAACCAATAAGACCATCATAGATGCTGTGAATGTGGTTGGTGTACTCCTCCTATCAGACCACTGAGTTTTTTTGATCTAATATCTATTTAAAAGGGTTATTTTTGAAAAGAAAGATGTTGCATATAGCTTCATAAATAAATGAATTAAATGTTACAATATCTTTTAATTTAAAAATAGGTAGTTTTAAACATATATTAGTTGAAAATCTCAGTGGATGAATTAGTATTGGTCAAAATTTGGTAGTTAGTAGTTAAATTTTAGTAAATTGTAAGTAGCTTTAGTAGTTAAATTGTAAGCACTGCTTGATGCACACCAGTGATAAACAAGTACTTAGTTCATCACTGTCAATGTTATCATCCCTTTTATCATCCACTGCTGGACATGAACATCCTCATAGAGATTGTCTTGTACATGAAGGATGTATGGCTTTAAAACAACACACTGGCCAAGCAGGTTGGTGAGTCCACTCTTTTAAAGCTGGTGTAATTCCTCAGGATTTGTGGTAGTGACATTGTTATCCCTCAGTCACCTTACTTATATCATCCAAATATAATTAGTGAATGACCTTAGTATACTGAATATATTTAGTATTAATTTAACAAATCTTACCTCTTCGTCAGTTTCAGGCTTCTTCTCTCCCTCATTTAGAGGGGACTCTTCCTCATCCTTGGTAACTGGTTTAACACTGATCTCCCCCATTTCTTTTAGCTTTTCTGTAATATCAAAGTCTTGACTATTCTCCTCTTTGTCCTGTAATAGTTCCTCAGCAGTTTTTTCCGGACACAATTCACTTCCTTCCACTTCGGCTATTTCTACATTCTTTGTAAGGTCTAGATCACCATCATTAATGATGTCCCTAATTGATAGAGTCTTAGGTTGCTCTTTTGCATGTTCCGGGGCTTGAGAACTAGGCGGAGTGTCATCTTGTGTACTTTGTGTAGTTTTCTTCGCTTGCACTATATCACCCGTTTCAGGATCAATGTAACTCTCATTCTCCTCATTTAATTCTTGCACGGCATTAGGATTCACTACAAACTCCTCCTCCGACAACCCATCACTGTCCTCACTCTCATTACTTGTACAATCACTTAACTCTAAAATATTGTTACCAACTAGACTGTGTATTGCTATTCCAGTGTCTTTTTTAAGTTTCTTAGTAAAATCGTGAAAGTTCTTCATTGCTTCTATTTTCCTTTTGTGGCTCATAGCTCTGGGTCGTGGCGCGGCGCGTTTGCGAGGGTTCATAGCTGCCGCCTGGGCGAAGTGGGCTCTTTGTATCCTCGCAATGGTTTCATCGTCGTCGTCACTTTCCCATATCTCTTCCCCAGAATCCTCAGTATTTTCCGTGCTCTTCATTTTGCTTCCCGGCGAATCAGTGTCGCCGGCTTCACTCATGATAATCAGCCAACCTTTATGCTTCCTCTAATTACCTCGCATTCATACTGAATTCGACAAGTAAACGGTGAGTTTTATATCGTCATATTTATAGAAAAAAGTACCTACGATATGCATGAAACATTAATTAAGCACAAAACAATTCAGGCAAACACCAATATATCGGCAGAAAATATAAACAAAACCATTTTTTGATAGTAAGTTCTTTGTAACCATTTCACTAGACGCGGCTAAAAATATTCAAGAAAATAAGCCGGATAACATGAAACAATAATCACCTTGAAGATCACTTTGATCAATAACATTGCATATAGGGTCTTTACAAATTATTAATTAGATCTAATAAAATAAATGTCTGCAATTAAATTTTAGGAAGCCATTACTTCCGCAGTAAATAGCCTATTCGACAAGCGTGTGTTTACAAAAATTGTCAGGAGATGTCATAAGAAAAGTTTACATGACGACTTTATTGACAACTGTCAATAAGGTATAAAATTGTATGCTTATCTTACGAACGTCGATCTAATTTTCGATGTTTTATTTATGAGTGATAAAGAAAACGCATCCTTGTTGTGTTTCATTACTAGAGCAAAAGTTACAAAAGCAAATATTTTAAACAATGGCAACATTATTGATTTTATTCAGTGTTGTCGTTTGTTATATTTGTCTATGATTTACATTTCTGAAACTAAGTTTCTAATTTAGGAGAACAGAATCGCAGGTTAATAATAAAATCTGTTTAATAATTAAATGCCAACAAATAATGAAATCGATAAATATTCTATTAAATTCGTAAGTGGTTTCAGCATTTTATTTGAAAAACTGGCATTACCAGGACCTTATCAGACTTACTTTTTCACAAAATATTTTGATGAAATCTAATAATTTAGTATTTCTCTTAACTTAAACTTAACTTTAAATTTCCATTAATTCGAGGTGAGGGGTTTATAATTTCAAATATTCAATCTTATTTATCACATAACATATCCTGTTCGTCTACAGATTGCTATACAGCACCTTTGGTTGCCTGGAAGAAATCGCTTCGACTCATTTACACAAGGAGAGTATCACAAACGGTTCCTGCGAGAATATTGTATACGATTCTCCTATGCGACCAGACTACATACAATTCTCGCCTAAAATTGATAAAAATATAAAAAATAATTATATAAATTATAAAACAATTATAAAAATGACGATATTAGTGATCAAATGATGATATGACAACGGGTATATGAACTAGCTTTTGACCGACATTCGAGTAACTCTCTTTGTGTAAAGGAGCCATTAGTGATAAGTAGAGACCGGATTTTAAGCAACAGAAAAGCTTGAAATATGCATGAAAAGTGTCAAAATGTGCAACATTAAATGATAAAAAATTGGTAATTTTTAGTTTTTTTATTTCAAAATCAGCATAGGTACAATTAGTAAGTTGTTGAATAACTTATTTGATATCGATAAATTATCGATATCAGTTATGTTATTCAATATACTAAGTAGATAGGTACTTGTTTTTATACAATAGAGTAGGATTTTAATTAAATCTAGATTTTATCAGGGTAATTTCTGAAAAAGTATGTCTTGATTATATTCCTGGACAAATTATATTTTCAAATAAAAATATGAAATCTATACAATATTTTCAGTTCCAGTATTTGTGGGCGTTTAATGAAATCCCTAGGTTTTTAATTATGAAACGTATTTCATTAATAACCTGCGATATATTATTATGCACAGCTGCTTTCCTCTTTACATCAAATCAGTTCTATCCACATATTTAATTTTAATATTTTTGCTAACACGTTCTCTCTGTAAGGGGTGTAAGGGGTCGAAACCTACATCTCTGGGACCCAAGCCAACCTCACCGGCTCGTGGTGCACCCTGCCGACCAACGAACGAGGCTCTGGCGACCCGCCACCACGCACTGGACCAGCGCGGCGGGTTACGGTCCACCCCCCCCCCCCCCCCCCCCCCCTATGGCAGCAAAAGTAAAACGGCCCCAAATTCCCGGCGGCTCCAGTCGCAACACCGGCGTGGACGACGGGCGCTGGTCGAGCGCTGGAGCCAGGGGTGCTAAGAATCTCCGGGCGGGATTCCACCGTCGAACGACCAGGGCTCTTAAAACGGATTACCGACGTAGGTTGTCACTGGTGACTTACAACACGCGCACTTTGAGGACAGACGAGAAGATCGCTGAGCTGGAAGAGGAGATAGGCAAGTTGCACTGGGATATATTGGGGTTATCAGAAATCCGAAGAGAGGGGGAGGACACGATAACCCTGAAGTCCGGCAACTTGTTCTATTACCGGGAGGGCGACCAGCAGTCCCAAGGTGGTGTCGGGTTTATCGTCCACAAGTCCCTCGTAAATAATGTTGTAGCCATCACGAGTGTGTCGAGCAGGGTCGCGTACCTTATACTCAGAATATCCAAGAGATATTCGTTGAAGGTCATACAGGTCTACGCACCGACCTCGGCACACCCGGATAGCGAAGTGGAAGCAATGTATGAGGGCATTAGTAGAGCCATACGTGCTTCGAAAACACACTACAATATTGTTATGGGGGATTTCAACGCGAAACTGGGCAAAAGAGGCGACGATGAGTTGAGAGTGGGGCAATTTGGATGTGGGCACCGGAACCAGAGGGGCCAGAGGCTGGCCGACTTTCTTGAGAAAGAGGGACTCTTTATGATGAACTCTTTCTTCAAGAAGCCGCCTCATAGGAAGTGGACCTGGATGAGCCCCGACGGTTCCGTTAAAAATGAGATAGACTTCATTATGGCCACAAAGAGACAAATATTCAATGATGTCTCCGTGATCCACAGGGTGAAAACCGGTAGTGATCACCGAATGGTTAGAGGCACATTGAATATAAACGTCAAGTTGGAAAGGTCCCGCCTGATGAAGTCTACGCTCCGACCTACTGCTGCCCACATACAAAACCCCGAAAGCTTTCAGCTTGAATTGTCAAATCGCTTCGATTGCCTAGAGGATTGCGTTGCAGTGGACGATATCAACAACAGGTTGGTAGAAACTGTCCATACGGTGGGGTCTAAATTCTTCAGACATCGTCGAAGAGATAGACCCCAAAAGCTCACCGACCACACCCTCGACCTCTTGGCGGAACGACGTTCGATGGCACTGCAGACTCCTGATGACGCGGAAGCATATCGGCAGCTCAATAGACGGATTCACCAGTCCTTGCGACACGACATCCGTCTCTTTAATACTAATCGTATTAAGGAGACGATAGAGCGGAATAAAGGCTCCAAAGTGTTCGCAAGAGACTTATCTATTGGGCAGAGCCAGTTGACGAAGCTGAAGAGGGAGGACGGCAGTGTCACTTCCGACAAACAAGAGGTACTGAGGGAGATCGAGAGGTTCTATGGACAGTTGTATACCTCGGTCGCTAAACCTGTTGGCAACTTGGCCAAAGACCCAAGAGCCAAGTTAACCCGACACTATACCGAAGACATCCCGGACATCAGCCTGTACGAGATTAGGATGGCCCTCAAACAGCTTAGAAACAACAAGGCGCCGGGTGAAGACGGAATCACTTCAGAGCTTCTGAAAGCGGGTGGAACACCGGTACTGAAAGTCCTTCAGAAGCTCTTTAATTCCGTCTTGCTCGAAGGTATTACGCCGGAGGCATGGAACAGAAGCGTGGTGGTGCTCTTCTTCAAGAAAGGCGACAAGACCTTGTTGAAGAACTATAGGCCCATCTCGCTTCTGAGCCATGTTTATAAGCTGTTTTCGAGGGTTATCACGAATCGTCTCGAGCGCAGATTTGATAACTTCCAGCCTCCCGAACAAGCCGGTTTCCGAAAAGGCTATAGTACCATAGACCACATCCATACGCTGCGGCAAGTTATACAGAAGACCGAGGAGTATAACTTGTCATTATGCTTAGCGTTTGTGGACTATGAGAAAGCCTTTGATTCGATCGAGACTTGGGCAGTGCTACAGTCCCTCCAGCGGTGCCATATTGACTATCGGTATATCGAAGTGTTGAAGTGTTTGTATAACAACGCCACCATGTCAGTCCGAGTACAGGAAGGGAGCACGGAGCCGATTCCATTGCAGAGGGGTGTGAGACAAGGAGATGTAATCTCTCCGAAGCTCTTCACCAATGCGATGGAAGACGCTTTCAAGCTCCTGGAATGGAAAGGACTCGGCATCAACGTTGATGGCGAATGCATCACTCACCTTCGATTTGCCGACGATATCGTGGTCATGGCAGAATCGCTGGAGGATCTTAGCACAATGCTCGGAGACCTCAATCGAGTTTCCCAACAGGTGGGCCTTAAAATGAACATGGACAAGACGAAAATCATGTCGAATGTCCATGTCGTGCCCACTCCAGTTTCAGTTGGGAGCTCGATTCTCGAAGTTGTTGACGAGTACGTCTACCTAGGCCAAACGGTCCAACTAGGTAGGTCCAACTTCGAGAAAGAGGTCAATCGACGAATCCAACTCGGCTGGGCAGCGTTCGGGAAGCTACGCAGCGTCTTCTCGTCCAAAATACCTCAGTGCTTGAAGACGAAGGTCTTCGACCAGTGTGTGTTGCCAGTGATGACCTACGGCACCGAGACGTGGTCTCTGACTATGGGCCTCATAAATAAGCTCACTGTCGCACAGCGAGCTATGGAGAGGGCTATGCTCGGGGTTTCCCTACGTGATCGAATCAGGAATGAGGAGATCCGTAGACGAACTAAAGTCACCGACATAGCCTCTCGGGTTAGCAAGCTGAAGTGGCAGTGGGCAGGGCACATAGCTCGAAGAACCGATGGCCGATGGGGCAGAAGGGTTCTCGAATGGAGACCACGTACCGGCGGACGAAGCCGAGGACGTCCATCTGCTAGATGGACAGACGACCTCATAAAGGTTGCGGGCACCCGCTGGATGCAGGTCGCTGCCGATAGGTCTAAATGGCGGACAATGGGGGAGGCCTATGTCCAGCAGTGGACGTCCAAGGGCTGAGAAGAGAAGAAGAGAAGAGTTCTCTCTGTTGTTCCTGTATTATAGGTATCTACTGAGAGACCCAAGAAATTCCTAGTTCTGTAGGGACATTGATTAGTAAAGTCGTCACCACCACTGAAGTCCAATAGACGCGGCGCTCAAATCGTGTAATGAAATGTTGCCAGCAAGACGGGCAATAATTTACCCCTTCTAAAAGGCAACCTATTCTAATAAATTAATTAATAAATCAATGCATATGATAAAATTAAAGCAATCAATAAATTGCTAATTCATTCACATTGTAAAACTAGTTTCACGTTTCACATTGTTAATTTAGGATAACAAGCAAAGATAGATAATAGGGTTTTTAATAGGCATAAAATAAAATAATTATCATATTGCACTAATTAAATTTTTATTAGATATAGGGTTTTTCATTAAGAGCGCTCAAACTTTGAAATGAAATCAAACAAGCTGTCTAAGTGATATTGCCAGAATTGTTTTTTTTGTTTTAAAGTACATTCGATGACATTATGTGTGGAAAATAATTTCGGCCAAATGGCCGCCGCGACTCCGCTGTAGGTGGCGTATCCTGGTGGACCACTTTTGTACGACATCTTCGCATAAATGGGTCCCAATTTCATGAAGAACGCGAGTTATGTTGGCCTTCAGGGCGGCAATTATAGGCAATAAGCAATTCCTTCTTTAGTAATTCGTGAAACCGTTTTCACGGAAACACCTGAAATAAACAAATATATTATTTTCTGTTAATTAATCCATTATGATATTTCTATGTTCAATCATAATTTTGCAGTGGTGGCGAGGACTCTAGTGTCCGACAGCTTCGGCTTCGGCCACCTTCGGCCAAAAAAAGTACCTTCGGCCGCACCCTCGGCTTCGGCCAAAAATCAGCCGAAGGTTTGGCCGAAGCCTAATTTTTCTACCAGCCGCCGAAAACGGACGAACGTGTGCGAATTGTATGCCGAGGGCGGTGGTAGCGGGTAGCGGGGGAATTGGTTCGGTCGGCGATGCGTGCTGGGCGCCGGCCGGCAAGCGAGCGACACAAACAAAACAAGTACACGCACGTAATAATTTGTATTTGTGCAAATTAATTTTAATAAAAGGTTTTATCATATTTTTAGTGTAAAGAAGAAGCAAAGAAAAGAAATTGTGAGTGAGACATTATACGTAAGATTTGTCTTGACGAGATCTTTACGACTGACTAAAAGTTTAAAATATATTATGTAGTTTAAAAACCAAAAAACGCTTACCTACTAAATAGTTAAAAAATAATGTTTATAGGGCTTGAGCTATGTAAAAAAATACTAAAAACCTTTGCTAAATTAAGCGTGTTTTTTACTCTTTTTTAGTAGTTTATACTACTCAAAATTAAATTAAATTCTTCAAAAACTAACTTCCAAGTTTAAGTTAGTTTTTTTATTTCATAATATTATTGTTCTTAATAATGGCTGTAATATTATATATAATACTTAAATTGCATTGCTTAAACAGTTAAACCTGGTTTTTGTGTTAGATATTCTGTTATCTTCTTTCATTTAAATAAAGAAATAAAAATATAAATCTAAAATCTTACTGAGTACCTACTCCTTTTATTACGTACTACTTACTGTCATGCATAATACCATATAATTACTACAAAATTTGCATCGATATTATTATGGTTTTTAGCCAGTATTATAGAATTCCTTACTAAAGTGAAACCTTCGGCTTCGGCCGAAGGTTACGGCTAGGGCCGAACAATCGGTTTCGGCCAAAATCTGACCTTAGGTCGGACACTACTGATTAGATATGAGAGGTACATTATAATTAAGGAAGGAAATTTGTTTCACAACAAAGTTTACTTTTTAGGACACACTATAAACGTTTGTCGTTAGAGTTTGAATAAAGCGCTTGGAGTTAACAAAGAAATTCATCTATGGAAGTGCTCAGTTTGCTTTTCCTCTTGCATACAAATGAGCGTGCGATTCCTGCGTGTACTTTGCGCTCTCTATGTACTCCCCGTGTGGTGATGTAGTCTTTTTTTATAATCTCGATGCTACTCTACAAACAATAATTTTAAGAAAAATAGATATGTATATATATAAAATAGATATTTATAAATTAATAGACTGCAGTATTTGCACAGGCGTATTTGAATAGATAGCACATATTATGTATACTGTCAGAATCTGAAGACTTTTCCTTGAATTTTGTAAGACTTGTTGGATTTTGTATCAGACCAAATAGTCTGGTAGAAAGTAGTTACTAAAGTAGGTAAATACTGTTCAAGGAAAGTTCATGTATCACAAGAGAGAGAGAGAGAGAGAGAGAGAGATGTAGTAATACTAGAGACCTTGCAAAATCATATTTCAAGCTTTTATAAAGAACTGTATTGAGATAAAGTAGATGCTCATTAAAATGACCTCTGTGAAAAGTACAATTATCAGATATGCAGTACAAAACAAAATGAGTGTAAAATAGATTTTCAAAAAATTAAACCAATTTTGTTTTAAATTTTTATCTATTTACATAAATAACAACATATTTATTTCTATATTGCAGCCAGTGTCACCTAAGCAGCAGCAGCTTCAAGACGTTTCTCTCTAAGTCTCAAACGTCGCTCACGTTCAAATTCTTTCATGCGCAGGACATAGCTGAAATATAATGAATTATTATGAATTTCTTACAATAACAAAACTATTCAGTACATTCATATTCACAATTTAAATTATATCTAGTCCAGTATAATTTATATTTGCCCAAAACCTTGTTAATAAAAATCTATGCTATAAAAAATAGTATTCTATTGATGTCAATATGCTTAACCAGCATTTTTCTTCTTCCTTCAATCTTGATGACAAGGTTAAAATTAATACTCTAAATTCTCTTTCATCACTACCAACTCCTGACCACAGTCCTTTTCTCTTTAGTCAATTTGCTGTAAGTGATATTAAGAAGAGTGTACTTTCTATCGCGTCAAACGCAGTCGGAACTGACGATATCAGCCGTAATATGATCATTCCTTTACTTGACCTTATTGCTCCCGTCCTGACAATTATATTTAATAAATCAATTAATTCCAGCACATTCCCTAAAATTTGGAAAGACGCTCAGATAATCCCTATTCCCAAAAAAGGAAATCCCTTCTCTTTCTCTGATTACCGTCCTATATCCATATTACCTTTCCTATCCAAAGTCCTCGAGCGTCTTATTCATCAACAGATAAACAGCTTCCTCTCTAATAATTCCCTCTACAATCCCCTCCAATCCGGTTTCCGTCCTGGTCATAGTACGACTACAGCTCTCGTCAAAGTCACGGATGATATCCGGTTGGGCATGGAAAGCAAAAAGTTAACACTATTAACCCTACTCGACTTCAGTAATGCTTTTAATACCGTTGATTTCGATATCATGTTAGGTATATTACGGTCCCTTAACATATCTCCCTCGGCAATAGACTGGTTTCGTAGTTACTTGTGTGGGCGACGGCAACGTGTGCGCCTAGATGATACTATCTCTTCCTGGAGCACTACATCTGCCGGCGTACCCCAAGGTGGCGTGTTGTCTCCTCTCCTATTTGCAATTTTCATAAACTCTATTACCCATCAGCTTACTTCCTCCTACCATCTCTATGCAGACGACTTACAAATTTATACACAAGCCACGTTGGATAACCTCAACATTGCAGTAGACGTAATTAACACTGACTTGATTCGCATCCTTGAATGGAGCAAATCACATGGATTGCAGGTCAATCCTGCAAAGAGTCAGGTAATTATTGTTGGTAGTTCTAAGTTCATTAGTAAAATTGATTGGCAACACCTCCCTGCCGTATATTTTGATGGTCTATGCATTCCGTATAGCGAAAAAGTAAAAAATCTGGGTATACTTATAGATCGAACCCTATCTTGGGAACCTCAAATCGTTGCAGTGAGCAGGAAAATGTTTGCCACGACATGTTCTTTGAAGCGTTTACGGGAATTCCTTCCGACAGATACTAAAATTGCACTAGTTCAATCTCTACTTTTCACTTGACTTGATATGCTGATACCTGTTATCTCGACTTAACGGAAGACCAACTCAACAAACTTGAGCGCCTCCAAAATCTTTGCATCCGGTTCATATTTGGACTGTGTAAATATGACCATGTTTCCGAGTTTCGTAATAAGCTCAAGTGGCTTTCAATCCGACTTCGCAGAAATATGCATATACTTCACTTCTCTACTCTGTACTTTTTAATCCCTTGACCCCACAATATTTGAAGGAGCATTTTGAATTCTTTGCTTCACAATCCTCGTACTTACATTCTTCTGAACATTTACTTCTTAAATTTCCTACCCATGCTTCAAATTTATTTACCAACTCTTTCACAGTGCAGGCTGCTAGGCTTTGGAACTCCTTACCAGTTGTCATTAGACATGCTCAGTCGCTGTCTAGTTTTAAAAGGCAAATTAGAAATCATTATTCTATTAGTTAGTTCCTTTGGATTTCTATTTTCTTTCTTTACCTAATGATTTCGTCTGGCTACGTTTTTGTTTCTAACCTGTTCTATTTCATCCCTTGGAGACCTCAATTCCCTCTTATTTTTCTTTCCTTGTTAACTTTAATCTTATTTGCGAACTGATATTGTGTGCAGTGTACATGTAGATATGTATGTATGTATTTATATATTATTATATGTATTTATTATACTATATTTATTGTCGATAAGTATATATTAAACATGATCCATCTGTGGATTTCGGTCCTTTTGCACTACCTATATCTCTTTTATTTTTCTCTATGCTAAGGTTGCCTGGAAGAGATCGCCTTAGCGATAAGGTCGCCTATTGTATTCCATCATTTATTATTTGTGCACATGTAATAACTATTTGTATGCAATAAAAAGTATTTATTATTATTATAGCTAGTATGTATTTACATGCAGTGTAAACTGCCTAGTAAATCCTAAAAAATCCTGCTGAAAAGTCCTCAACAAAAATAACAAATTTATCCACATAATTTGCCTGCTTATCTTGAAAAATTTTATGAAAGGAAATTTGACTATTCAATATACTCAAAATTTATATAAAATATAGCATTGATTATGATGTTATTTTTTTATATTGCTTACATATATTTTGAGTTTGATTTGAGTATGAAATGACTAAATTTTAGCTGAATATTAGCTGTTTAGTTTTGTTTTACAACACCAAGGTTTGAACTATTAATTGTCAAAAAAGGAAAAGTATATATATATATTTTATAGAGAAGAGGGCGGACGAGCAAGCGGTCTCACGTGATGGTAAGTGTTACCGCTGCCCATGGACATCTACAACACCAGGGGGTATGCGGGCGTGCCGCCGACCTTGCAAAATCCTATTCACAGCTTTCTTAAAGAACCCCATGTCGTAGTTTAATGGGAAGACCTCTTGAATGACATCACATTAGCACAGACTCCAGTGGTCAGGCTCAATAATCAAACAACTCTTGCTCAACATTTCCCATTAGGTTTTATGTTATTTTTTTGGTATCAATAAACACAACAGTGAGGAACACCGACAAAGCTAGATCTTAATGCCAATAGTGAATTTATAACTGGGATGTATTGTTGCCAGTACCTTAGTAGAGCTCTTAAATCAGTGTAGAGGTGCAAGCCCATGTAGCTACACTAATTCTTATATGAAACCTAGATTCCAACGAAAATGTAAAGGAATGTAAACGAAGTTTGTAAACAAATTAAGGGAAAATATTTTGTATAAAGATTATAAATATTGAATAATAAACAATACTCACTCTTTTTGTTCACAATTCAAATAATCATGTTTCTCATGACCGCATCTATAAAGAAATGGCATGTTCTTGTTTCGACAGACCTGGTAGTCTAGTAAATAATGAGCACAATAGTCCCTGTACTTTGGCGGAATTCTTGCAGAAATTAGATCCTCTTCTTTGGCCACCATCTCTAAAAATATATTTTATATATTTAATTTCAGAGGATTCACATTTAATTCAAAATATTACTTTTACATACTCTAACCTAAAGAAAACATTATATAACAGTTAGTTAATTAAAGTGAAATTGTACTGACACAAAATGTACATTATGTATATTGTTTATATTATTAAAAAATGAGTACCTCGAGGTTTTCGCGTATATTTGAAACCAACATGAGGATCGAATGTAGGTTTTTCGTCCATAGAGAGGCCTACATCGCGGGCATTAAGAGAACCCATGATCTGGCCCATTTTGGTAGTCAAATCAAACTGTTAAATGTCTGAAATAATAATAAACGCATTCAATAACACGGGAATAATATATTTGGAATTATTTGGGAAACAATCGTTTCATTTATGACCTATCGCACCGTGTTGTCTTTTGGATCAGTAAATTTAAAATTAGTTTATAAAAGTAGGGATGGGCGTTTCAAAACCTAAACAGTTTCTGAAACTAATCGGTCCAGTAGCAGCTTTTATGTTTTCGTTGTCAAACGAAACTATTTATTTCGAGTAACTGGTGTTATTAGCCGAATGCTAAATAGGGGTCAGTTTGCGTGTACAAAGCGTCCGAGATAAGAGTACATTTTGATTTGGCAGTATTACAAAGCTGCTTTCTGATTTCGGAAACGTTTGTTTTATGTCGGCGGCGTTGATCGCTGACACGAGTGGCACGGCCGAAGCGACATATTCTCCATTTCACTCACACATTGTTGCGGAGTTTTTGCACATTGACACTTAGGGTAAGTCCGCACTGCGAAAAATCACCGCGCGATTTTTTTCTGGCGATATTTAATCCGCGTTCGGATACCTACAAACCATATACGTACAGCGAATAAAATTCCTCGCGGTTTTTGCTAGTTTTTATGTAGTATTCACCTGCATGCACGTGTCTGAAATGGATAATAGAAACTTTGTTTGTTATGTGCACTACCTGTAAAGTACATCTCTGCTTCACTACTATTTAACAGAAATTGAAAAAGTTCCATGAATAAATTTTGATTTTCATTGCACCTATGTTTATTTTACACCGTTGAGTTCCGGAGTATCTAATATGATACCTACCCTATTTCCACAGGAGATGATAAAAAAGTCCCGAAATCTGTTTACTTAAGATCTAACTATTATAATTAACCAACGCATCAGATTTTAGCATTTCTGCATCTCGGGACTGAAGAGGTTAATCTGGTTGATAATGCGTAAAAGACGTGAAAAAAGATATCGTCAACACTGGATCCATTCATTTACGGCCTTAAGGCCTATGAAAGGATTTTTCTACGTAAAATATCAATATCCTTTCGCGTGCATCACTCGATCATGGTATTTCGTATCATATTTATCCCACGGGGGAGGTCTCCTATGCATTAAAACTATTATTTGCTCTACGTCAATGTCGTCATTTTCTGAGTCAGCCGCTGGCGAACGTGACGAAGAGCGCGACATACTCCTTTAAATAGCGACAAAGGATAACCGCCCGCGCGTATTTATTTCGCAATGCGGTGAGCGACGTACTGCTCAATAGTGCACAAACATTCGCACGGAAATAAATCCGCACCGCATCGCGTCCAATTTGCATCAAACCTCAGATTTCGAAGCGAATAAACTCGTGCGGATTTTTATCGCGAGTGCGTGTACGTTCATATAGTTATCATATGTTACAGAATCGCGGTAAAAATATCGCGCGGCGATATTTCGCAGTGCGGACTTACCCTTATTGTCTTTAAGTGCAATTATGTATACTACTAGTTATTAATATCTTGTAAGTATGTATATCATTCATTCTCATAATTGGACCTGTCCTTGACAGTTGACGCGAGTTGAGCGATCAGTGATGATAAGTTGCATTGTCTTAGTTCGTATTTAATTTGTCACCTTTATAGTTTTTAATAAATAAATAGGTACTTAATTATTTTCATAACGATTTCAAAATATATATATTGTGTTTTTATTCCTCATTTAAAAAACATTGTTAATTAAGTGGGAATGTATTATAAACTGTAAATAAGTAAATATTAGTAAATAAACATCACAATGAATACATCACAAACTAGTTCAAAACGAAGCAATAGCGTACCCGAAACTCGTTCCCAAACTGCACGATTATTGAGTAACGTATTAAAAACAAATGTGGTCGAAAAAAGCTGCTACTGAGAATAAATAGTTTCAGAACCGTTATTCGTATTCGAAACCTGCTATCGTTTCGTTTCGGTGAAAACCTGCTACTGCCCTCATCTCTATATAAAAGTGACATTTTCTTTCTTTTTATATATGGCAATGGTGCAGTTAGCACATTCTGCCAATGTGAAGTTATCTTCTTCACAGCTAGGTCTAAAACGTATTCTGTCAATATCCAGTCCAGTCGAAATAAGTTAGGAGTCGTTCAACAAAGTATAGTAGGTTCGTAGGTTTACTGAAGACAGAAGAGGACTTCCACCACACGAGAAACGCAGACCTATGCTTTTATGTGAGTATCACAAACATTATCCACAAAAAACACTTTGAAGTTTAATAAACTATCATAAATGAAAAAATGCACAATACACATTTTTTATAGTATTAATCAGACACTCAAATTCACTTCTCGAATTTCCGCCAAAAAGTCAAAGTGATACTTCGTACTAAAAAAAAATCTTGACGTCTTGTGTTTAGCTAAAAAAAGCGCTCACTAGTGAGTGGCTTTATGGTATGTTCTTGTGAATTAACTTATTAAAAAGAAATACCTATTTATTGGGCGGTAAAAAATCGAACATCTAGCCGGCAACAAGATGCACCATATCAAACGGTTCTTTCAGTGGCCTACGCGTATCCAGCATATCTATGACATGTTATGTTTCTACAATTAATTAATATAATAAACGAAAAATAAAACTTGAATAATAAACGAACGCTGTTGGTTATTTCTTATTTATAATGAAATTGAACAAAAAAATTTTTTTTCAAGAGTACATATAAATGCTTGTTTTGTTTATGGACCATCTGCGATATCTGTGGTAGCATCACCATATCGTAAATATAATCGCGTTTGTCTTAAAATTTTGAAATTCAATTGATAAATTGATGTAATATTTGATTTCAAATAATATTTCAAAATGGTGAAACTTACTACGGAACTTATACAAAGTTCTATGCAATACATGAATCCTTGTCGGGATCGAGAATTGGATTTGAGAGGTTACTTTAGTTTAGTTTTTATTTGCCATTATATTTGATAAACTGGAGGGTCCCTTATGGCCAGCGGCAGTTTCGAGTTCAGCTAGAATATTCTAATGAAAACTGGCTTAAAACGATCCGTTTAGTTTGATCAGTCCGGTATTCGTTTCCCATTTGCTTACACCGATTCCCGAACATCTGACCAATGTTCCGTCTATTCAAAGTAGCTATTCGAAATTACGTATATTTATAGTATTTATAAAATTGTATTAGTAGCATTTATTAGCACATTTATTTAAAATCCTATTATCAGCATTTATAAAATTCTATACCAGCATATGAGTTCCATCCCAGTATATTGTGATTTGAAATTATCTGCTTGTATTTAACTACCCTACAGATTTTAAAATTGTTACTAACTTGATACTAAAGAAAAACATTGGACGAAACCAGCATGTTCAAGAAGTAAAAACTAGACCATGTCTATCCACCAATATACACTGAGCGTGCAGGATGGATTGTGGGCTAAAACCTACTGATTTATTAAGGGAAGCCTGCCATGCAGTGGGATGTTATTAGGCTAATATTGATATCGCTATAGTAACATGGTGGATAAATATATAACTGTAGATATCTGAGAAGGTTTTTCTATAATGCTGTTTCACACATACCTACCATATAGGTAATATGGAACTACAAAACTCTCTTTATTGTTTAGTAACATGTTTAAATTTGTTTACAGGGTATAAAATTCCCCAAATAGAAAACATGGGCACTACATTGGATCAGTTTGATACTGTAGATTTTTCCGATAATGATATAAGAAAACTTGATGGATTCCCATTATTAAAAAGACTGAAGTGTTTATTACTGAACAACAACAGAATTGTGTAAGTATTTATTAATCAACAAACTATATCACCTGTAACCTTCAATTGAGTAATCTACTTGAAAACAGGTATTTGACGTGTTTTTTACTAGATTAAACTGTGGGAAATAAAAGATTCCCGACATATACCATTTTTATTTAATTAATTACCATAGATAGTGGAAGGGTATTCTAGTATGTTATTTTTTTATTACTTGTAGATATTTTTACATTTTTTGTTTTACTTAGTTTGGTTCTGGTAAAGACCTGCAAGTGGACTATTCAATTGTTCTGTTTTGTATTTGTATTGTGTTTTCTCTAGACTAATAAGTCTTGACCATGCTTGATGGGCCAAATTGAAAATAAATTGAAAATTGTCTGTCTTAGAATTAGATCTAGTCATGTTTTAGGGACCATAGTCTGAATAGAGATTAGGTTCCATTCGATTTGACTTTTTGATTTGATCATCAAAACGAACCCACACTCACAGGTGGTCTAGAAAACCTTAGTATTCGGTGAGATGTGGTGAGATGAGATGCAGTAAAAGATCCCTCTTTTACTGCATGTTCTACTGCCTGTATAATAGTTATTGTTCTGAAGAATTGTTCAATCTGATATCAACTTTGGATTTTTACCATCACACCTCCCATCATCGTTGTTTAGTTAATCCACACTTCCTTGACAAAGAGTCGTCGTCACAGTGCCGTCATCACGACACTTTATACCACAAGCCCTAAAGTTGTGGAATGAACTGCCTGCTGAGGTTTTCCTGCTGCACTATAATATGGGGCTGTAAATAGTCCACTCTGTAAATCAATAAAGCTGTAAATAGGATTTTACAAGGCCAGCAGTGCACCCGCATATCCTAGTGTTGCAGGTGTTCATGGGTGGTGGTAGTGGTAATATTTTGACTAGTTCTAATAAGAATGGTCAAGAAATGTTTATTTATGCCCTTACATTTTAGACTTGATTTAATAAAAAGTATACTTTTTAGTCAATTACGACCTGTTCTAAAATGTGGTTAGCTTTTTCACAGTCTCAATATGGAGTATGCATGATTTGGATTGTCAAAGAGAGATGATGATTGGATTTTGGAATGCAGCATTGTATAATAATACAGCATATTAAATTTCTTACATGTTTTCATTTCTCTACAGGAGGATTGGGGAAAATCTGGAACAGTATTTGCCCAATCTGGAGTCCGTGATTTTAACCAATAATAATATTCTAGAGCTCGGTGATATAGATCCATTGGCTACACTAACGAAATTACGAACCTTGTCACTTATGCACAATCCTGTTGCTAATAAACAACACTATCGGTAAGTTAGTTCTTAAATTTATTTTTAAGTAAAAGTAAAAATTCAACTGCAAATATTTAACTCGCTTTTAGCCACAGTTGAACAATACATTTCCACACATTATCAGAATAACAGAGGTAAATGTACTTTTGTGTCGGATTACATGATACATGATTTTTTTTTATAGACTAGTGGGCGGACGAGCAAGCGGTCCCACGTGATGGTAAGTGTTACTGCCGCCCATAGACACCTGCAACACCAGTGGGTATGCGGGTGCGCCGCCGACCTTGCAAAATCCTATTCATAGCTCTCTTGAAAAACCGCATATCGTTGCATAATTTGAGCAAAGGGACTTTATGACAACAAAGCCCATTAACATTTTAAGATTCATGATACTAATACCTATTAATTTCAGTTATCTATAAATTTGGCCATGTGGAGTCAGCCAACTTTAGAATAGCACTCCTTTCTCTTCCCGTGGGTGTCTTAAAGGCGACTAAGGGATAACAAAGCCATTAACTACCCCAACCCCTGAGGAACTACAGCATGTCCTAAAAGAGTGAACTAGCTAACCCACTCAACCAGCATAGTGTTTTAAATTAAAACCATACATCTCTTATGCACAAAATGCATGTGTAAAGAAGGCAAACACGAGTCAATGACATCTGTCATAGTGATATGAGATTTTGAACATAGTCATTGGATTAAGTGTCATAGAAGATGTAGGGTTTCAATGCAGGTTATGATTTTTCTCTGGACTATGTAGAGCTTAATTGAATATGTATATCTTATACTATGGATACCATGTATACCAATGGACTATGTATTCTTTATAAAAATATGTAAAGTAATGTTAAAATTAATTCTTTGTAATATAATTTTAGAAGGCTTATTGTTTATAATATGATTTTTAGAGCATATGTGGCATTTAAACTGCCCGAATTAAGGTTGCTGGATTTCCGAAAAATCAAACAGAAGGAAAGGGATGAAGCAAATACCCTATTTAAAAGTAAGAAAGGGAAGGAAATACAAAAGGAGATTACAAGGAAGGCTAAAACATTTGTTCCTGGAGGAAACATGCCCGATCCTAAAGTTACAAGTAAGTTCATCTTAGTTGTTTAGAGTTGTTTTTTGGTCAAGTACTTGTATTTTGTTTTCATAAAAGAATAATGCATAATGTTAAATAATAACATGTATTGTGGTGTACATAACATGTACATAAGTTGACTGTACTTGAAATTAATGTATTGTGGATTTTATCAATAAGTTAAGCAGGAAAGAATTTTTTTTCATTATAATGTTAGGTAGGTAGATAGAATTGTTTGTGACAGAGATCTGTCTCATTCACAAGTGGCTGTAACTGTACTATTGTGTTAGTGGCTGTAACACAACTGTACTGTAACTGTACTAATTGACATAGTAGTAGTATGGCTGTTTTCTAATTTATGACTGGTAACTTTTCAAGATAACCTTATTTTATAGATATGATTTATAATATTTCATGTTAATTATATAATTTTATCTGAAAAGAGTCAAATATCCTATAGTAGTTTGAATGGAACTGTTGATGTGTCCCTTAATGGACTTCATAAAGACATTATTATTGCTTATTTTTGAGTTTTCCAGTCTATATTCCCACATCACATATTTAAAAAAGTGCAGGAGTTGTTTTGAATGCAAACCATTCTCTTGGATTGTTTATTATATCATTATATTTGATTCCTTTCAGATCTTACACCACAAGAAATCCACAAGATCCGAGAGGCGATTCAAAAGGCTTCCTCATTGCAAGAGGTGGAAAGGTTGACAAGAATGCTGCAATCTGGGCAGATCCCTGGCCAGAAACCGCTGCAGCCACAACCACAGACTAATGGCCAACGTAAGATTACATCATCTGTACATATAAAGAGAAATGTTTTGACTGACTGACACATTTTGGAAGCGTGTACGTGCACATTGCAACCCCACAGCTGCTGAGCGCACTCAACTGGCCATGTTACCCCCATCACATAGAAGACTACTTTAAAATGTACTGCAAACTGGGAAAGTTTATCCTATTCCCCCAATGTAACTACGTTTCGGTAGTGAGTCAGATATGCCAGAGCCCACTCCTATTGCATCCCCTAATTCATTTCTCCTAATTCATTTCTATAAATCTCCAAAGGTCGGCAGTGCATCCGGGGGTGTGGCAATTGTCATTCTGGATGGATGTTGGCATGTGTCGGGGATGTCGGGCGACAGTATCTACTCACCACTGGACCGACTGTCGGCTCAATTTCCGCCTTATTTCTATAAATATAAAATATCCTGACTGATTTGATTGACCCATCAACGCTGAGCTGATGCCACTGAACCTAGAAACATATAATTTAGACAGTATCTTCCTTTTTGACATAATATTGCTAAGAAGGCGTTTCTCAAAATTCAACTCAGTGTGAAATGGGTCAAAGTTTGTATGGAAAAAAATATTAAAATTCGTGTATGATATTTGATAAGTAATCAAACAAGTGTTTTACCATTTTTAAAAAATAATGTACAGTGTTTCAAACTTTGTATGGAACGTCTTCACCGACCTCACTTTTCTAAAAAAAAATATCGGATAGACTTACAACAATCTTGTGAACGAATTATCTATTACCTTACCTATATAGAGCTCTTACACATAAAAATTTTTCGTTAAGCCCTGGGATTTTTATCAAGGAGTGACCCTTTTGTTTGCAGTTAACTACATGTTGATTTATCATTTTATGTGATGATAACTCGTTTACTCACATTAAAATTTTAGTGATGAAGTATAATGTTTTCAGATCTCTGGAGTGCAACACGGCATTTTCTACAGTTTCTCAAATTATTTCTATATTAACACTTCTAATTGTAACATTCTTATGATTTCAGAAGACGAGGATGAGGAAATGGAAACTGACCAACAGTAAAAATCCAACAGTACAATTGCAACAGTTGTTAGCTGTAAGAATAGGTGTATTTTATCTGCTTAGTGTTGAGCTGATCTGAACAGAAACCTACACAATTTCAGCTATTTTGCATCTAAGATGTATATATACTACATGAAGTGATTTTAAGCTGAAGAACAGATATTAACATTAAGGAATGCTAAACTATTTTTTTTTAAATAATAAAGTCCTTTCTTTCATGTCATTGTTTTATTTATAAATCATTAATTATTCCACAATAAATTAATATAATTAACTAAACCCATAATCAAGATTTAAAATTCTTACAAAATTTCAACAATAATTCGTCATCACCAGCATCTAAGAAAACAGCGTAAATTGTTGGGAGTAAAACCATACGTCCCATAAGTTCCTTGATAGTAGGTCTTTTGTCCGGCAAAATTGACAGCATTGAGTCGATGAGGTCCTGCATACCACGATCGTATATAGTCGAGTCGATTGGATGCACGCTACCGTTTGTTATGACCTTCACTAACCCAACCAGAGTCTGGAACAATTCAAAAATATTGAGCACTGAACTGTTCGAAATCATTAAAGCAGGTAAGAGATGATCTTGTTACAAGCTTCAGATAACTTGCCTATTTATGAACAAATTGATTGTTTCTCGACAGTTGGGCTGTCGTAAATTGCTACAGGTATATCGCCTTTGATATTGAACAAAAAGAGGTGTTATGCAGTTGAAATATGGTATTGACTCGCAATTGTTTCAATTTCTATCGCAGTAATCCAATATTTTCAATCCAATAATAAAATAAATAACGCCACACTAATTCCCTGTGTCGTGGGTATAGAAACACATAAACCACACCCAGATCCGAATATACATTTAATTTTTTTTAAACAAATATGTCCCGACCGAGAATCGAACCCGGGACCTTTTGCACAGCAAGAAGAGTCACTACATATTGCGCCAATCGGTCGGTCATATTCTATCTGTAAATTGCTCCAATATTTTAATATATTTTTTTATATGATGCACAAACTAGTGTTCTTATTGCTCCTGACGTTTTACAGACACTTAAAATTTTTATATAGACTTAAAAAGTTAAAGTAAAAGTTAAACTTAAAGACACTTAAAATGTACCTGCATATTGCCACCACAGCTTACCTATTTTCAAAACTATTGCACACTGACCCACACCAACCGATTAGAGTATACTGAAAAGAGCGCGCTGTTTACAATACTTACGGTCTTTTTCACCGTCTTCTGACAAGATATCAGGATATCACAAAAAGTTAGGTACTGTTAACCATCTGATAGATGGATACATTATCTGCCAATTACATTAGCTGATACTGACTGATAAAGTATAACTTGACTTTCTTATACCTTATCAGAAGGTGGTAACAAAGGCCCTTAAACAGCTAATAGAATCGACTGTAGTCTATGTACCTCAGACTCAAAAGCCCTTTTATGAGTGCACATCTCGTACAACAGACACCCCAGAGCCCAGACATCGCTCTTCGTGTCGTAAGGTTTACCCTCGCATAATTCCGGCGCAAGATAATAGGGAGTGCCGATTACGGTTGACGTTTTCTTGGCACTGAAAACAAAAGTGAACTGAAATGCGGTGTCTGCAAGACTCGCTACATTACACTTTTAGAAATAGTTATAATGGGAAATATTCATTTAGTTTTGTGACTGCTACTTAGTTGAAATAGTCACTAGTAACTAAGTAATTCATAACAGTTCTATATGGTCTGTATTACACCTACATAAATGAGGAATACATAGTAACATACCTTGCTAACATTTTCGAAATACCAAAATCTCCTATTTTCACTAAAACTGCTTCTTTGCCAGTTAGTAGAATATTTTCTGCTTTCAAATCTCTGTGTATGATGTCCAAGCTGTGTATGTAATTCACTCCAAGCAAAATTTGACAAAAATAAAACAGTATTTCCTGGAAGAAGAGAATTGAAACTAACAAAGTGCTTTTTTACTATAATACCTGCCTGTATTATTTGTAGCTCCTGTCTTATGTTGTTGTACCTATTAGGTGAATCTATAGAATAAAAGAGCGGCGATAACCATGGGCGTAGGCACGATGGAGCTGGTTGGGGCGCTTGTCCATGGCATAGGATGGAATAAATAACAGACTGCATTACACTACCTCTATTTAAATTATAAGAAAATTGTTTGCTTTGCCCCACCCTGAATAAAATCCTGACTACGCCCTTGGAGATGACCTAGGAATATTTACTCTCGACTTTCATTTATGATGAAGTACCTATCTTTAAATATGAGTTTTAACTTACATACATACGGATTATTAAATTATCACTCGTTCGGCTGTTAATGTATTTTGAGGAAACTTAAAAGGCAGTGGTAGGTATGAAAACCTCGAAACCAATTGGACATTGCATTCCTTACCTTATTATGAGAGGACTATACTTACACTTCATTTATGAAGACTTGAACTACATCTATCAATACGTAGTTAATAACTAACAACTAGGTAAATTAAGTTCGTACCTCCTGTTTTAATAACTTAGGAAAAAGTTGATACATGTATTCTGCTAGATTCCCGCAAGTCGCGTATTCCATTGATATCATAACATTATTGTGAGAATAATAACAATTGTAAAATTTTATGATATTTGGGTGGTTCATCGAAGACAGAATTTTTACTTCATTGGCGATGCCCTAAAATAAAACAATAAATCAAAGTTGTGGATTCGTAATATTAGGTAACTAAAGATATAGAAACTTGTGCTATTCTATCGCGTACCTTTTTATGTTCTTGTATCCTTCCATTTAATTCTATGTCTTTCACTATAGTTAATAAATTGTTATCAACTTTTTCACATAAGTACACGTTTCTGTAATTTATAAATTTATTGTAGGTAACATGTGTAGTGAATAACAAATTTATATAAAAATAAATTCATACCCGTAAGTTCCTTTTCCAACTGATTTTAAAATGGTTAAATTGGTATTTTTAAATCTCTTCATAATATCCATTTTGTAAAGATATAGCCATTACTAACAATAAGCAAACGTTTGCTACCGTCAATTAATTTGCAAATCTACCCACTTTTTAGTAGGGGTATTATGTAGGTTCCTACGTTATAATATAATAACTTTCTCAACGGATAGCACATTATTATTACCTACAGGGACTCTGCAAAGTCGGCAGCGCACCCACTTTTCTCCCGGTGTTGCTAGATATACTAGATTTTATTTTATTTTTTTCTATGTATTATATGGAATTATATTAAATAACAAAATTAAATATTTCATTAACAAAAAAAATATTTTTTTACTACCTACACTAAAAAGTGAAATTCTTAAGTGTTTATTCTAAATCTATTTTTTTCTTTAAATAATTTTGAATCTTTCTTTTTTTGTACTCCTTCTTTGCTAATAATTCCCCTCCTTTCTTTCTTCCTTTTCTTTCGTAGTGTTTAAACAGACTGGTTTGATTTGTTAATCTCACAAGTCTGTCTAAGCGTTCTCCAAGAGAATGTTTTTCGTTAAACAAGTCTTGTACGATAAATCTTAACTGCTTAGCTAGTTATCTTTGTTTATATCAAACATTCTCGTTTTTTAAATTGACTATGCACTTTTATTTATTTATTATCAATCATAAATAATTGTTTACAATAATTAACAATATAAACACAAATTATGATAATAATATACTCGTATTAGGTATTAGACATCGACATTGTCTCTGTCGAACAAATAATCTATCGAATAACGAGAATCAGTCGTGTATCTACCGAATAATTAATATCTCATTTGGTCCAGACATTCTGATGGACACGATTGGTGATGTGATGCGTTTACAAAAAATCCCACTAGTTCATTTGACTGAACTAGTGTTATTTTTTGCCCACTAGTTCAGTTGAAAATCAAACTAGTTTTTACACAGATTTTGCCTTTTAAATTAATATCTTTTAAACTATGAACTACGTGTTTCGGTAGCTAGCGAGATATGCCAGAGCCCATGGGAATCACGATACCATGGTTTTGCGAAATTTGCGAAAAGGAAACTTAATTGACATCAAGTTTTTCCAGAAACATGGGAATATTATTGCCAATTATGAGCTGCATTTGGATGTTTCTTATAAAAGCGTCATGGAATCTGAACAAGATTACTTTCTTGTTTGAACAGAATAGATTGTGAAAAAGGCCTACAGGTAGAGTTGCTATAATTATTCTAAACCAAGTCCGGACATTTTGCAATCGTGAATAAAAAACCAGTGAAAATAAACATTTTTTTAAAATATTAGTTTAAAAACATTAAGTATTGGTCGTCTTTTCACCCTCAATTACAGCTCCTTCTTGTACTGCGTCACTTCTTGTTATAGGTACGTTATTTCTTTCTTTTTTGCTTTACCTCACACTTATTCTGATGATCAGGGCCGTCTTTACCAGGGGGTGCAAGGGGTGCGGTGCACCCCGGGCGCTCACCTTTTAAAGGTAATGAAAAAATATAACGCTATAGTAAACAATTACACAATAGGATATTTGACTGTCATAGGATACACAATAGGATATTTGACTGTCATAGGATACACAATAGGATATTTGACTGTCATAGGATACACAATAGGATGTTTGACTGTCTTAGGATACACTCCCGCACCCCGGCGCAGAATAGACTTAAGACGGCCCTGCTGATGATAGTTTTGTTTAAATAATAACACATTGGTTTTTATTTTATCATAAAAAGCTGAACAGATTTCGCTGCATTTTTTTTATGTAGCAATTGTTCTAGATTGTTGTTTAGCAATGTTACAAGTAGCGGCACGTAAGTCTAGCGCTGAACGAAACGTGGAGGGGATAGTTGCGCATGGGTACTGTCGCGCACGCAAATATTATACTTTAATAAATAGTTAATGTTAAAGTGTTAATTTCTTCTGTACAAAGTTGATCACGTGCCAGTCGTCAAATTTAAATCTTTATTTTCTCAACAATAGGTATATTTGTGTGTATGTGTTATAGTTCCAATTTACAAAGATTTCATGTTACCCAAAACATAATTTTTAACGAGTTTATGGGGAAAATAAAAATAAAAACAATCGAATTTGACAATTTTTATTTAAGATATAAGTCTAGTCTAGTCTGAATCAGGCAATGGTATCACGCCTTCAATGGTATCTCGACAGGGCCTTTTGCTTGTTGAGGGCCCGGGCTCGGGGCTGCTTCGGTCGTCAGCACTAGCAGCGTCATCGTCATCAGACTCACCAAGGCTATCCTCTGAACTATCCCCATCAACGCGAATAATGAATTCTTCTGTTACCAAATCCACGACATGGTCACTCTTTGCATATTGCTCTTCTATATCCTTCACCTTTTTACATAACTTTTGCCAATCCCATGCACCCACCAGTAAAACTTTTTCTTGAATTAGCTCTGTACATTTAGTAACACTCCATTTCACATTTTTGCTGCCTACGTATTGTTTTATATCGGACCATGCCATTTCGATAGGATTTAGATCTGGGTGGTATGGTGGTAGTCTCAGCACTTGATGGCCTTGTTCGGCTAGGATTCGGTCAATCGAAAATGTTTTAAATCTTTCCTTGTTTGCTTTTATTAAATTGTATAACTCAGGTTTCATTAGTGTTTCCTCGTACTGTATGCCTTTTTCAGTGAGCCAAGCTTGCGTGTCAGCTTTCTTGGAATTAGAGGTTGGTGCGAGATCCCACTGTTTATTATGATAGGACGCGTTGTCGACTACCACGACGGAATTGGGTGGTAGGTTGGGCATTAACTGAGTTCTAAGCCATTTTTCATAGTTCTCGAAATTCATATTGTCGCGGTAGTCAACTGATTTGGTACCAGCTTTAAAAGTCAGCAACACATGGGGTATAAACCCAGTTTCAGTCCCTGCATGGACAATGACAACTCGCTGTCCTTTCGAAATAGGTTTCTTGAGGCCCTTAGTAGTACCATCGGTCCAGGCTTTTGAAGAAGAGTGCGATGAATCTACGTAAGATTCGTCCGTATAAACGATAGGCCTTCTCTCTTGACGATATTGCTTTATTTTACGTAAATATTCGATACGTTGCAACCGTATATTTGAAGTCTCAATCAGCACTTTCCGGTTGTTTTCAGTATTTTTCCACCGAAATCCCAAACTCTTAATTATTCGCCGAAGACTTCGTTCCGAGCCGTTGAAATTTATGTCTTCCTCTAGCTTCCTTTTCAGCTTTCCGACGGTGGGAAGTTCATTATTTGTCTTGTGAAAATTATGAATGCACCTTTTTATTACTCCTTGGTCAAAGTTATCGATATTTGTGACCGGTTTTGTTCTGGAACGTTTTTTGCCAGGTGTTCTGAACACTGTGATCAAATCGGAACTATTGGCTTGAGTGGAGATGTTCCTTACCGTTGCAATTGACGTATTTGTAGACTCTGCTGTCCTTTTTTGAATTTTCCCTAAATCACTAACTATACCATTTAATTTCATATTTCCCGCCTTAATAACTTCTGCAGTTTGTTTTATCTGGCTTAAATTTAAAGTGCTGCTGTCCGAATGATTGAGTAAAATACTCGTAGCTTCGCCAATCTCACTTTTTATTTGTTTTAAAGAATCGATTAATTCATTAGATTCCCTTTTCAAAAAACAATGCACGTCATACACCATTTTCCGTGCCTGTCTTCTCAAAACAGTATTTTTTTAGGCATATTCACTTTAAAGTCACAAACAAACTTAAAAAAACAAAGAAAAACAATATTTAACAAACAAACTCAAACTTAACAAAAACAATAACAAAAATTAACAGCAATAACAATAAAATTCAGAACGCGACTGTACACTGGAAGTCCGCGAGGCATCGTATCAGTACGGGGGACGGAATGCGACTGGAGAGCCAATCGGCGCTACGCACGCCCGCCCTTCATCCCTCTAGCCCCCCCAAGATACCTTATTTTTGACTTCTGCGCAATAACGGTCAGCGCTAGATTTTAGTTATATGACTTATACTACGGATACCCTCATTCGACCGCGGTCTGGTGTCCATAAATGATTCATCACAGAAAAACTTCTTTCAACTGTTGCTGAAGTTCCAGGGATGCGTAAAATAAATTCTATATTTTTCAATACATTTTTTATGTTTACACTAGTCGCTCGGGCGATTTCAACAATCGTTGACCATTTATTTGCACGTGACAATTTGTGCCATTTCTCAGTTGACTTTTCAATATTAATCATATTATTCGCTGTAATTTCATCATAAAGTTCATCAAAAAAAAGTTTTCGTTTAAATGATAAGCATCAACGTGCGTGTTTTTTTTATAATCAAAAGACAATTCCATCTTGCCAACTTATTTCAGTTCCAATAGACACCCATTTAAATTGTGATACCCCCTGGAAGTTATTTTGCCAGGTGTCCAGATACTGTATTCCTATATAATAAAATTTTGAAATGTGGTCTTCAAAAGATCTATATTTGGATATTCATTTAGAAGTTTTAGCCAGCGTTGCTTTGCAGCAAATAAAACAAAATGTTCTTTTCTGCGGTTTTGCAATTTTTTCATTAGGTCTTTTGTTTCAGTGGCACCAATTGTATCTCCTTCCATAGTTAGAATTGAATTTTGAAAAATAGACCCAATTAATAGGGTCGTTAAAAAGACTTAATTGCTACAGGGAAATTATTTATTCCTTCAAAATACGATTTGAGGAAGTCATACATTTCTAAAATTCAAGTGATTGCTGGCTGTAAGCCAAGAAATCAGATATCGCCATGGGATAATATTTTTATGTACCACCTCAATTTCAGCAGTTTCATAGATTTCTTTCAAAGATGTATTTCTCACCGTATAAATGTGTAAATATTTATATATTTTAATGGCAATAAGCTCAATATCAACAGGTAAAGAGTCAGCTGCTGTCTGTACAGTGTCTGTCTGGATGTGTGCTGAACAACCTACACCAACTATTGATTGATTTAACTCTTGTTCCAATTTTTTTGTACACATTTACTTGACCATGCCTTGCAACACCGCCAAAATTTGTGTTTGTATTATCAGCAGATAAAGCAAGCACTTTTCTTTCTAATTGAATGTTTCCTGAAAGCTTTTAATATATGGTCTTTTATAACCCTCGGTGCTTCGTCAAAATAAAGATGTTTTGTCGTGACAACGTAAGTATGATTGTAATATCGTCAAATATCGTTAGACGCGTCAAAATTTACACATAAACTGAGCAATATTAAGTTCGTTTAGAACTTGTGAATATGTGTATGGCCCAATTACATTCACAGTCAGTGTCTCCTGTGTAAAATTTGTGGTCATACAACTAGTGTATTAATTGTGTCCTACATTAAGTGCAGTCAGCGGCATTAAAACTTACTTACTTAAACTTAGGCATTAAAAATGTCATGCTTTACGGCATGATATGCAAATACCAAATCTTTTGCCGTACATTACCGATCTTCTGACGTTTGTTCTTGTTTCTTGAAAAAAGCTCTAGAAGATGCTGCTTGACGTAATTTCAAGGAATTTTATGTTTATGTATACCTTTATATTCGACGGAGAAAATACCGCTACAAATCGTACATATAACTTTGCTCTGAATTGGGATCACATTTTATAAATTCAAATTCTTTTAGTTTGTCAGATAATTGGTACTTCCTTTTAGGCATTCTGTACGGCAAGTCACTTCACTTATTCAAAATGTTAGTTATTATATAATTAACTTGGCTTTAACTAAATAAATGTGAGCGAGTGGGCGGAGGAATGCGGTGAGGATAGGTCGGATACGCGGTGCGCCGCTAGACCCGTCGCCACTGGTAGCATACCATTCTATTACCAAAATCCGTAAACTAGAGAAGTCCGTACAAAAATCCGGACAGCGTTCGTTCGGGATATGGCAAGCTTACCTACAGGGGATTCGACATTAAAAGTAAGGGGATACAACATAACACGCAAGTACTTGCCCCGGAAGGCGGTGTGAAAAGGTGTGCATTTTTTAAAAATATATGAATTACAATTCTCGACATCGCCATATCTCACCGGCGGTTATTCCTATGAAAAAAAGTATTAAGAACTTTATATATGAGCTATAAACATTATTATCATAAGACCATTAACCATAATTATCAAGACCATAAACCATTTCAGAGATATTAGCAAAAAAAAACAGTTTTTAATTTTTACACTATAATTTTTAGCAGCATGCTGATCAATGGGGACTTTTACATTTCATTCAAATTCAAAAGGATAGTCTGAAAGCTCACATAAAAAATAGCTCCATCGGAATTATTCCTAGGTAATATATCTATTTTGACTGGATTATAAGTACCTATGTAAAGCGGACATTACTCGAGATTGATAGTAAACCAAAGAGTTAGTATAGTAGTTTAACCAGTCAACAATAGAGGATCACGACAAAATAAAAGAAATAATGTACATTGTGTCCGTTTGTCTGGCGACTTTCAGTCAACTGAACTAGTGGGAAAACAATTCCCACTAGTTCAGTCAACTGAACTGGATAACTGAACTAGTGGGAATAAACGGTGTGACGTATTAAACATAGAATAGGGTAGGTATTTACTAGAATTAGACAATGAAACAAATATTGAGTTTTCTCCCATATCTTTTTATTCTAAATACATTAATATTCTTTAATCAACTCAAATATTCATTAAACTATTACAAGCTATTTTTTATTTTAAACATAAATAATAAGTAATGCAAATGACCAGCATTGCACACTTTTAACTCGGTATTAATAATTTACCTAAGTGGCCAATCTCGATAGCTCTCGATACGAAACATGCATACTAATCGTTTCCAAGAAAATGGTCACACAATAATCCAATTATTAACTATGTACGAATATTGCATGATATAATTAGCAGATAGTCTGACACGTCTCAATAAATTTAAACGATATTGGATACGGTTCTTTGGTAATTACCTCACTATCGATTTTCTATGTTGGCTAGTACATTACAAATATACAAGTAATAAGCGTTATTCCACATTTCATATAATATATTTATATTTTAATAAAATGATTTTAATAAAATTCCCCAATATTGTTGAAATTACCTCACGGGACAATAGGTTTGCAACGATCATACAAATGAACAGTAAGTATGGTATGGCTGTCTGTTAGATGGGTAGCTACAACAATACTTACGACTATTAGATATTAGGGTTATCATTATAAAAAATATTGGCATGTTTTACATCGCGAACCACCCAAGATTGGTGCATACTTTATACACAGATCTACTGTAGTACGAACATTTTATCAACGCAATTCGTTATAAATACATACATTATAAAACAAATGACTAAGCGTAATGTTTCTATTTTTAACACACAAGTAGTTAAGCGTTTTTTTTAATTTTTCACGTCAATGTTGACATACCAAATCCTAAACTATGCATTTCCAAAATCAGACATTTTGAAGACATTTGCGGCGAATTTACTGAAATTTTGATCGCCGATTTACATCTTATATTACCTACGAAAATAATGTACATTGGACCATTGGACCTTCTTCATTCCTGACACTGGTGAATGATTGGTGAATGAATGACTTATAGAATACTTGTACAATAATACTCATGTAAAGAGATACAAGGAAAATACAAAAGAAATTAAGTGAGAGGAACTAAAAATCATTTAATCAAGTAAAATATCTTTTGAGTACACAAAAATAGAGACCAGCTCATAAGTAATATTAACCTAGAAGGTACATTAAATACGATGGCAGACAAACTTAATACAGTCCATTAAGTATTTGAACGCTCCTCGGTAGTGCTAAAATGTAAATGAGTGTACCAGTTATGATCGTAGGTATTACATGCAAATGGTTAAAGGATACAATGTTGTTCTGTAACGTGTACGTACTTATTATTAAAGTTACATGTTAGTAAAATCTGTAGCGACATCGACATTCTACTGTATTGAAAGGTAATAACATTACATATACGAAGTAGGGTAATACGAATTGGGCACTTATACCACACATTAAATACACAAGAAGTAACATAAGACAGGTGTTGTGCGCTGCGAGAGTGCCTCGAGGGTGCCTCGAGGGTGGGGAGTGGGGAGTCGGGAGCTGACTACGGGAGTTACGCATACGAGTACTATTGCAAGACTCGGCAAGACTCGGCCCGTGCGCCGCTATACACTTAATCATTTCAACTGAACACTCGAGAGAAAACTTATTCGCAAACCACTCTTTTGTTAGTATTTCTTTTCAATTAACACTTCAAGCTGTTAGTTGCACGTAAGACTTTAAATATAAGATCAATGACTAACATTTTCGGGTAAAAGGGACCTACCATAAAATACGTATTTTACAAAAATAATTTATGCTAAAGAGAAAGGGATCGCCAGCGACCCTTGTAGAAAATGAGGTGCTTTAAATACCAAATCATAAGTAAAGCTATCTAACAGGATGAACGTTGTAAATCGCGACGTGTCTTTTACAGGAGGTCGGTCGAATATTAAATATTCAGAAAAAAGACACAACAACAACTCCAAAAGGCAATTTTTAAAATTTACCTTAAAATAGTTTTATATTTAGGATACCTAGTTGTAATAATATATTTTGGTGAATAACATCATTATCGCAAACCCGTAATAAATATGAGAAACGTGGATGATATGACAATATAAATTACCCTTTCATACCAATTAATAAGCGTTTTCAATGTCCTAACTTAGTGGGCCCGCGACACGCGGCCCGACCATTATAACTACTTACACGACTTTAACTTTACGAACCGAAGACTAACTACTTACAGGGACCGAACGTTTCTGTCAACTTAAGAAACAATTTCATATCTTTGGTTAGACAAAACGAAACAACAGTAAAAACACTAGACAAATCGAATGTTATACAGTCATTGGAGGGACATATTTAGTCGTTAGGTAACTCTAAACAACATTGCATAATAATCACATATAAATAATCAGGATCGAAATGTGACGACACACTCGCGGATCGTGCCATTTCGAGGTAAGCGTCAACAAGTGTACAATCCAGCAGCGGCTCCAGCGGCTCGACTTCGGCCGCCGCGCGCCGGCGGCCGCTCTACTGCCAGAGCTTCCACCACACTTGCATCTTCTCGGAAAGTTTCTTGCAAATTCCCAGTAGTTTCCGTCACATCCCGCCATCCCCCTCGCCCTCGCACTCTTCTGAACCTTCGCCTTCCTCTAATGTTACCTGCCGAACAAAAAGTTGCCCATTAATAAGATAAGAGAAATAATTAAATGAGCAGCAAATCGATGGTAGCAAATATAAAGGTGGGTTAGGTGTGGGTTTTCCGTCGGCTTGCTGGAGACAATCTTAGTGGTTAGACAATTATTTACTTTAGTTAAAAATAGTTTTTGTTGATCATAATCTGCTCATTTAGTATTTTTTTTTGCTGTTTGTTTATGACAATAATAAATGTGATAGCCAATCAAAATCTTACAAAATATATCGCAGGTGATATTGTGGCACGTTATTCAAATAATATTATAGGAATTGATTTCTCCGTAGTTCAGCGCGCCAACGTTGCTTCTACATGGTATTACAGGAGCATTTATTTTTATTAATTTACTCTTTTTTTGTAAATTGTTAATTGAAAATACCCCGGAAAGATTGAATTAATATTGACAGACAGCGCGTTGCAGAGTCGAGTGGCCTGCACGGCGAAGGAATCATCCAGAAAACCAGTACGGTGATAGGGGATTTATAATAGCAGAGAATCTCCAGAAGGGAGATCTCGTTCACGAGTATCATTCAGAAAATGTAAATTAGTTTTTAAATATTAAGGAGTGGCCGGCTCTGTGAAAACCGAAAAGACAAAATTTAGTAATCGGGAACGTCTACGATTACGAAATGAAGCCATTTAAAGCTTGGAACGGTAATGTGAGACATGGTCATACTTGCATAGACTGAAGATAAATCTGATACAGTTATTAAGTAGGCGACCAAGCTTATCGAGAAATTGTTGTTTGAGGTCCAGATAACATACATCAGCGTAGTGGATTATAGGCAAAATAAGCATTTAGCAATTAAACAACTTTGAACGGTTTAAATCGCGTATATTTAACATTATTTTTATCCCGACATTTCGAACACTTTGCAGTGGACGTGGTCACGGGGTGACTAATTGATTTTATTTGTCACTTGAGTTATTAAGAAATTATTTGAACTACCGTCTGAAATTTTTTTTAATCATAACATTCCCTATGCACGCAGTATTCGCTCACGGTGTCCAGAGGTCTTGCAGTATTGCGTTGGCCTTGGGATTTAATTAATTTAATGACTGGATTCCAAGCCGGTGGGTTATCGAATCCACAAATCCTCGCTAGAGAGACCCGGTTCATGCCAAGAATGTTACGCGAGGCTATTGAAATCAAGTATCACCCCTACTATAATGTAATCTAATCAGTGTAAAACTACTGTAAGCCAGTTGATTGTAGCAATTACCATCAGGCGGCCAATCTGTCTATCTACCATCTATTTTATACAAAATATTACTGTTTTTTTTTTTAAATAAATGCAGATACTTACTTGGAAGCGAATCTGTTCAGGACGATCTTCGTCTTGTCCTGTGTGCGTTGACTGAGTTGGCGCAGGTGGTGGTGACGGTGGAATCATGCTTTGATAGTAGTCCCTGTTCTCCTCCAATGTGTCTAGGATGTCTTGAGCATCTGGATGTACTAGATCTGCCCAGGTTTCCCACAACGGGTGCACGATATAATCAATGAACCCAACTTGGGTTTTCTCTATCGTAGCATTATGCCTGTCGCACATCGGGCTTATGTCCATACCCTGCTCCCTTTCACGGTCCCCTTGTTGGAAGAACTCTTCCATAAGTAGCCCTACCCATCGCTTATAGAGTGGCAACGGTTTCGTAGGATTACTCAGATCAGCACAATGTACGAGATTCTCTAACACCTGTATTCTATCCGTGTAATTGTCCAACAATAACACGCCACTGCCGGCTACCTTCTTCGTTTCAACCATAGTTTTAAGGTCTGCCAGTAAACTCATGTGTTTCGACATGTCCGTCGACAGAACCATGTCAATGACCATCTTTCTGAGTGTTTGTCTCTGCTTCTTATGAAGGTTGGCTAAAATGTCGCAGCCATCATTTTGAAGAAGTTTGAATGCTACGGCGAGATGATGGTTTTCTAGTACAGACTCGTCATTATACATCAGCGCAAGCTCAGAGCTGGAGTTGACGAGGTACTGATTTGTGAGACCTGGATGGTCTACGTCGTGGACACACGCTGCAAATAATGCGGAACATACTTCAATTGGCGTGAACACAGCATCCAGGGCGGGCGTATTGAGGAGTACGTTTGTTGACTGTGTAACGTCGGCTGCATGGAGAGAATTGTGGAAAGGATTATCGCGACAGTAGTGCTCTTCTAGAGTCACTGCGAAGGCAAGGAACGTGCGAGCTGGTATTTGCAATGTAGACAGAAGCTCCCTGGATGTGAAAGCAGTATAAGCCACTGCGGTAAGAGGTCGTCCGCATGACAAATCGCCAATGCGGAAGATATCAACTCCCCAACGATCAAGTTCGCTCAGAAGTTTGCCCAACTCTTCTTCGTGTGGTGTTTCTACGCCATATCTAGGCACGCGTTCTCCCGTAAAGCTGTTTGTGTGCGTTAGTGTTCGTTTCACGCCAGATATCTGTAGAAGAAATAATGATTAATTAAAACGTCCCAGTTAAAAGAATGATTATATGGGTAATCTTTAAGTATTATATGTTTATATGATTTATTAAAACTGACCTGTGACATCGTGGTTCCCGGTCCGCCATGGCGCGGCTTTTCCTTTTTCTTGGCACGTTCGGAAGTCTCCTCCACTTGCAACGATGGTATGTCGAGTTCCTGCTGTTTATCTGAAAAGAAGAGAAAAATATTATTAGACGATAGCACTTTACTTTTCATGATAATTAATTTTAGACACGTAACTGACTAACAGTTCCGTAATTATCGTTTTATGACAACCTAAAAATGGTTTTGTAATGGATCGAAAAAGCTGGGCAAATAAACGTTTAACGCGTATTACGTTATATTTATCGATTTTCCGAAACGGTGTCATTAGGTAACGAAAGAAAGGAAGTAGGTGAACATGTGGAGCGTGCGCCGATTGATACCATTCTAGGGTATTGCATATTTAATTGCATTCATAATCATATAAATCGTTATTAATATTTCCTGATTATTTAATGAATTTTAATTATTCATAGCCAATAAGTACAACGCCGTCCATATTAAAACAATATATAATAGTTTTCTTTTTACGTAATTATTTTTAATATGAATAGATAGGATATTTATAAATTAATAGAATGTTAGATATTATCATAATATAAAAACACGTACTGTCAACTATTTGCATGTTCACTCCATATAACTACACTTCACTGACCGCCACTGTTCCCCGCACCGCACTAATCTATGAATATACAGTGACTATTTAAGAGCTTTTTAATTCACTATTTATCGCCATGTGAGGTGATTAAAGGTGGCTACATGTGATTAAATAATCCTAGATACATTAGAGGCTTACGTATAACGTTATCAAGTTAGCGTGATAGTACTACGCATCCAGCACACTATCTAATCGGGAGATAAGTCACGGCGCAGTCAAAAAAGCTATATTTAGTTATTGCATATATATAGGCCGGTAATCATATTTATTTAAGCGTTTATCTAGAGATTTAGGGGTTAATTTTGTGCTTGGTTTATTGTTGGTGTTTCATTTTATTCATTCTCTTGAAATCACGGATATTTCAGTTCTCATAGTCTCAAATGATCGTAAGTACTCGTAGATTGAGAGACAGTAGTGATCATTTCAATTAACTGATCTTTGTGTTAGGATCCATGTAACTATTACTTTCATAACCATTTCGATTAATTTGAAAATTAAATTTAAATTCAATCTTACTACTAATATACATATATTCATTAATTAATTAAAATTCAATAATTGTTACACTACGAACGTATTTTAAGCGCATTAATATAAATTACTGTGACTATTACTGTAATAATCTAACTGGGAATGAATGGGAATGAATAATTCCCAATTAGAATCTGATTATAAAATAACCTAAAATCGGTTTTTTTATTCGAGCCAGGGATATGACATGTAGAACTGTCAAACAGAGTGAAATATGTATTGAGATGACATTTTATTGACAGTTCCACATGTCATTCCTGACTCTAAGCTAGAGTATCTTTATTTAAAGTTGATGTATTTGAATGATGTGCGCTAAGACAAACCAGATGCGTCCTAAAAAGAAACGGTATAGAAAAGACGTCTTCAAATGATTGTATTAAAAGGAGAAGACGTATCAGATATTGCCTACTTTTCAATTAATTCATTGATATGCTATTTTAAATAAACTATTTTTGAATCGTCAATTGCAGGAACGTTTCGAAATCACCTCCTACATACAATCATTTACATAGAGCTATGTATACCTTACGGAGCTAGTAATAAGAGCGAGAATGGAACGGATTCGGCCAGTTTGTCCGAACTCACACTTCTGCTGCGTGACAAACAAATTAATTAAAGAACCAAAGCCCCCACTGCCGATCGCCAATTGTTTCAATTAATGGTACATTGAACATTTCAATAGCGATGCCCTGAATACTCTGTATAATAACCTCCTTTAAATGGTTCCCTTCGAGGGAGGTAGGCTGTCGGTATGTATTATATAACCTCGATTCACATTCTAAGTGAGTCAAGCTCCGGGCGATACCATTGAGTACGAATTCTTCAATTATCACTTATTAGTCGGTGAAGGAAAACGTTGTAGGGAAATCTGTAAAGCAGAGAATAAAAAAAAACTACGGCATATTAATGTCCGTAGCCCTATACAGCCTCGTAATTACAAAGGGAGACGTATGTTTGTTGGGACGTTATAAGCTGATAGAAATAGTAATACTCGAGCTTTTGTAGGTACAATAAGGTGGCGTAATATATTTTGATATTCTCACTGTACATACGCCTGAGCAATAGATTCAGCAAATAATAATTAAGTATTTACTATTAATTAATGTATAATTAAACTTGGTCAAGTACGACGCACCTATTTGGTAGTTTCAATTTCAATATTTGTATTGTTTACCAATTATGCCGATTTCTCAAATTAAATTACCAACTAAAACTGATTAACCCGGTTGGTAAACAATATGCTCATCAAGCTATATAACCCTGTTGCTATATAAGTGGGCCTGTTGGGTTAAGCCACGCTTGACTGGACAAATAATGTTTGCAATAACTAAAGTTAGTTCGGTACTGAAGGTACGAGATAATGAAGGTCCAAAGTGTTTCCGGCCCGACAAAGAAAAAGGACACTTAAGTTTATGGAACTATTTTTATTTTTCAATATAGTCCCCGTCTATTAGTCTTAGTCTCCGTGAACACACTTTACGGATCGTTTCATTAGCATTTCTATCCCTGTGTAAAAATAGTAAGAAGTTTTGTCTTCAAAATGGGAGAAAACCGCAGCGGTCACTTCTTCATCCGTGGAAAATCATTTACCCCTTAAGTCCGCCTTGAATTTTGAAAACAAATAGTAATCACTGGGAGCCAAGACTATAGAGTGGGTCACATTTAGAGCACCTTTTGCAACTGCGGCGGCGTTGACGGTTGCATTCTCACGGAGAAGCTGTACGCACCTCTGCTTAGTTTTCCGCGACGTTTCTGCTCGATTGCTTCTCGTAATTGCTCTATAAGGTTAGCATAATCGCTTCCAGTCATCGTAGTATTGTGCGTTCTTTTATGTCTATAAGCAATATTCCTTGCCAATCCGAGAATATTGAAGCCATAATCTGAGCCACCTTTGCCTTTCTAGGCGGTGCTTCAACAGACCAACGCCACTCCATCGACTCCCTTTTGGAAAGGGGATCATAGTAAAGAATCCAAAAAATCGTTTCCATTTCTCTGAAAGGCCTCCAAAAGTAGTCAGAGCACGCCACTCGTTCACTCGCTGCACACTTGAAAGAAGTTTTCGCACCCACCTCGCATTAACTTTATTCATATGAAGATGTTCATGAAGAATCCTAAGACTGTAGTTTTTGAAAACTCTGTCCTTGTTGCTATTTATTTTGTCTTTAGCCGTCGGTCGCACATAACTTGTTCTTCCACTAATTTGATGTTGTTTGGAGTTAGTGTCTCAACGGGTCGATCGTAGAGAGGTTCTTCGTCAATGGACTGTCGTCCTAAACGAAATTGCTTAGACCAATCTTTGGCAGTGGAAAATGATGGAGAAGAATCCCTGTACACAGTATTTAACCGTTATTAAATTAATTTAACGATATTCCAGTTTAAAGATTTTGCGACTTCCTGTTGTTCTAAGAGTCGAGAAATCAAAACTAACGAGGCTTGAACTCTAAAAATTATACACGAAATAGCAGGATAAATGACAATTACAATGAAGTATAATTTGTTTTTTTAGACATCTAGAAATATGTCAGGCCAGAAATTTTTGGACCTCACCGGTACACAAGCATGGTAAAAATAACATGGTACTCTATTTATTAACACCTTATTTAGTATCAAAAGGTCAGCACATAGTTAATACAAGGGTGTGCGTGATAGTGCGTGCGTAAGCAGGCTTTTCGTTGGGCGGGCGGCGGGTGTCGACGTCATACCGCGCCGCCCTATTTGCTTTTAGGTACATATTATATATGCCTATAGTTTTAAGACTTGTTATATTAATAATTACAAAAACTCTACGCGACTAGATAAATAATTTGTAATTATAGCTAATATTATGTAAATTAGTAAACAGCTATAAAACTTTAAATATTTACACACCGATTTCAAAAAGAGTTATTGGGCTAATAATTTTAGACGTGACTATGACACGATTCAATAGTACATTGACTGGCTGTTCGCTTCATAAATCAATATTTTTTTTCAGGCTTAGGTATACCGCAGTATTCGTTTCATGACCCCATTTACTCGTATTATAGTCGAATACAACGATATTTCAACTTGAAAAGAAACAATTTGTAACGAAAAGAACAGATAACGTTGTTGCGAATAAAATAATCTCACAGCGTATAATGTTTACCAACTCGGTTATAATAATAAATATAATTAGATGAAGGTAATGTCATTTATCTTATTTGGCAAAAACAATCTTGTTATGATACTCTACTCCCATTATGATACTATTGTTATACCACAAAAATTACTGGTAAATAAATAATACTTATATAAAATAATCAACTCAGAGAATTACTTGTTATAAATAAGGAAAATATATGACAAAATATAATAAATGAAACTTGCACAGATTTTCGATATGTAGTGAATACTCACCTAAGAATGTGGAGCAAATGTACTCGGAGATCTGGTTGCCGGATTTGCTTGACTCGGAGAAATGGCTCAACTCTTTGTTCAGCATCCGTTTGAACTGCAAATGCAACATTTCCACTGAGTGAGCCATCTTTGCGGTACGGCGTTTGAGCCAGCGGGCCGGCGCACAACGAACGCACTGTCTCTCGGTGCACACACGCATTTCACAAAAACAGTTAAATTAGAAAATAAATAATAGTAAAACAAAAGCGAGTATCAGTACACAACTGTACTAAATGCAAGTCCGTAATGATCCGTAAGCCTTTAATATATTTCGAGTTTTCAGCACCGTTAGAACGTCTATTAACTGTGAGCGCTATCGGTAAACTGAAGAGTCGTCGTCGCGGCGCTCCGCCAATGCAGCCTACTACTTAACCTAAACGTAGCAGAGCTGTCGTCATTGTTACGTACCGAAATACCGCCTTCCCAGTATGTGGCTTACTGGTAATCTAGATTTCGGAGATTCCAATTTCCTCCTGTAAAGCAAGCGAGGGTGGATTACGTGCTAATACGCTTAGTACTTTAGCATCGCCACGCCATGCGTCGCTATACTAACTCGGTACTACATTAAGCCGAAATCGACTAGCAGTGCTTCGGTTTAAAGCAGTCCCGTCACGTTTTTGTCTAGATACAATTAGAACTGAACTAGATACATCTCAATGATTTTAATTGTCGCTTAGAATATAGATAGATACTATTTGTTATGTATTTACCGATGAGTGTACGATTTGAAAAATGATATTTGTTGTAAAATCACTGAAAAATAACGATAAAATACAATGATACTGTCAAGCAATCAACAACAGACTCATTGTCCGCTTAGCAACGTGATAGATAAAATTGTTACAAATCATGGATTAACAGATGTAAAAGTGGTTGGTAACTATTTGTTTTCGTGTGTTAGTTAGTTCATCTAATCCATTATGTTATGAATGTCATGTGACATAGAGCGGTCTTGCGTTAATTTTAACGTGTTCTTGACACAGTTTCTTATCTTTGTGTTATCCCTGGGCAGTAGGTGCCATGCTCAGGCTAAGAAATAAGTCACAAGGTCTCAGTAATTCATTAAGTTACTAATCTTGTGTCTTAACGGTATTGGATCTTAATTATGGAGTAAGTCCTCTCGTGATTTTGTCAAAGGAGAGCTTACTAGTTGTTATTTCGTGAATTACTGAAGGAAAAGAATGTGCAATAGGTGATTGGAGTAATATCGAAGCTCCATATCATGTGGAGCGGTGATACACTACGGATATTCTCAACTCTCATTCGTGAGGTCGGGAATTCAAAGTCCGGCCCGTATCACTGAGTTTCCAATTAATTACGGATTTTTAAATTGTCACCAGCTCGGCGGTGAAGGAAAGCGTAGTGGGGAAACCCGCGTGTAAGTACCATCAGGTGTACAACCTGCCTTTTTTGCCACGCCATAAAAGTTACGTTTCAATCAACATTAAACCGAAAAACATTAAACATCACATTAAAATGAAGAAACGAGATGTTTTCTAGCTGTCAGTTTATCGCTAGAAGCATCTCGCCGACTGACATGTTATCGTGAAAAAAATAAAGATAATCACTACATTTCTAACCTGAACTGATTCTAGAAATAAAATCTTATTTAGAGCAAACTTGACTTGTGATAAGATCTTGTCACTTTTTGTTATACCAATCGCTTGCGGAAAACCAATTATTTGCGGAAAACGGAATAATATGGTGTTTCTGCGCATAAGCGAAAAAACTGTCTACGTGAATACTTTTCGCAGTGTCACTTTACGGAACAGTGATTGTAAAGTGATTCTGATTTGTTTGGGTCGACGATCTCTACTGGCTTAGTCCGGATCGTTAAAATTAGACACCTTTATTTTGTTATTTACTTACAAGTAAATCCGCATCGGAACAAAAGGTTAGTTGTAATGCGTAATTGTATTTGTTACTCTCGTTTTATTGAGATACTTTTACAAAGGTTATAAAGAAGAATGAGCGAGCACAGTTTCTTTGAAGTAAAATTATAAATAAAGTATTTTGGAAGGTTTCCAGACTAAGACAAAAGGAGAAGTGTAACAACGGTCAGTCGGTCGCTGATGTGGATATAATCGCTTGAAAGAAAATTAACAGGACACACGCTTTCCAAGAAATGACTCGCATTTACGTGTATTTCGTGGAAATCGAAAGTGTAAACTCAAACAATTTGGAAAGCATTTACTTACTAACAAACATATTTTATGTGACTCAGCTCAGTCCAATGTCCCGCTTTACTAACGCTTTTCAGGACAGTATTGTGTGTCACTTATGGACCGTACGGTTCACTTGCTACGTGTGTTTTGTTTGGACCAATTAGACGTTTCATAATGCATCGTTTTAAAGCATTTCTATCTTTTATTGCAATAATGAGTGAGTGTGTGATGTCTTGTGAGTTGTAGGTGTCATACTTATAAAAATGGATATTTTATTTGATTATTTACATAGGTACATAAGTAATTACTTATTTACATAAGTATTACTTTTTAACTTCTAAGTGAAATGTGGACCCTGGAACTTACAATATTTCCAGAACAATTACATATTTTGGATCTCTGGTTGGAAAAAAACTGTAAACAGCTAGGTACGCGTTACGCAATAAAAACTGCGAGTATTTAACTAGGTAATAGGGAAAAACATGCTTATTAATCACGGAAATTTATTTATCGTTCTGTAAAGGTATATAAATGAATTATTCCTTCATACTCACTGTACTTTTCCGGAATGTGTAGTTTATCATTCTAATTCACTCCTGCAAAAATATCCGAGTAGAATTTGCAAAAATAAATATTATTTTATTATATATGTAAAATTTATATAATGTACCTACACCAATAGTATCCATATGTAATATAAGACTAATCCTAGTAGAGCCTATTAATTATTTAATAGCCTATCTATTAATTACCTATTAATTATCAGTTTTATATGAATTAATTTCATGTAAAAACTAGTAAAGAAGGCATCAAATATGAAGCTCATAAATATTATACTATTTTTTTAATTCTCTCGATTAAATGATTACCACCTTAAGAAGGGTATTCAATTAATATTTAAATACTTTGCATAAATATTTATTAAATAAAGTATTAATTGATGTAACCATATAAAAGTGTTATAAAGTTCCACTCGTGGTGGTGGGCTTCCTTGAAACAACAGAAGTGGCGCGCTGTATTTCCTCCTCGTGGGTCCAGTGCAGGATGGCGTATATTACAAATGCCCCAGATTTTTCTTTATTCTCGGGCAAGCTGGTTTCCTCATCAATTGAAATGAATTGAAAAATGTGTTCTGTGATATAGCAGAACAAAATCGGAGCCGAAATATGAAGAAGGGCACTATGGTGTGATAGTTTCATAATTAAATATTAACCGCAAACTCACAGCCGATTTATGATTCATGGGTGGCGTCGTGACGTCAAATGACGTAGGTCTTGTGACATGTTAAAAACGTTACCGGGAGATTCTATGAAGCGATTGCTAAATAAAATTTAACTCAATTTGTAATATTATTTGAGAAAATGGACCTTATTGTCTGTTCAAAGTCCATACTAATAATAAGATCCCTCTGATCAGATTACATCATATTTATTCAAATCAAATTCAATTTATTATGTCCTAACAAAGCAGTAATACTAAAATACACGTAGGTAATTAAATATTTAAAAAGCGATGAAATGAAAATGAAGGAGAATAAATGAATGAATGGAGATTTGTTTTGTTTATTGTTTTGCTGTATATTGAATATAATTGCTTATATTTTCAATTAATTAGAAAATGTAAATTTTAATGCAAAAATATTTTCATATTAATTGAGAATCTTCTCATTAGCATCATCAATGTTTTATACTCTGAGATTATTTTTTTTAAAAAATACCATTACAAACGATGTCGCAAGACACTTTTTATTATGTTACATACTTCACAAAAACAAATTTGAATTTTCATTATTTCAAATGCTTTATAAGTCGATTTCAGGGCAAGGATTATGCACTAAACAAAGAATTACCCTAAATTACAATGGGTAAACGCACTCATTATAGGTAGTAAATTACTTACATTATCCTTGAAGGCTTCACCTGTTTCTAGGGTGACGTGTTTAGGTAGTAGTAATATCCCTCCAATTTCTTTTGAAAAATTTTGACCTCACCGATGACAAATCGCAACAGTATTAACTGCGGTCTTATTAATGGCTACGAATTTGGAAACTACTGCAACTGTGTTATATCAATATCTATGTTTACGTTATTAATTATAATAATTTTATTAATGATTTCTGAACGCGTTTCTTAATTTGGCTCCTAATAAGCGGTAATGCGTTTAGTGGGCTTTAACGTGTGACGTCATTTCATTACCGGTTTAGACACGTGACAAATCAAAAAAAGTTTAAATAATACAGACTATTTAGTCTACAAGTCTTTTGTGGTATTTATATGTAACTATTATAGTCCAGAAATGTATTGCTATATTTATATTTTCACTTAAGACATGGGGAAGATCTAAGTTTATAAATGAAAATACTAAATATGTCAGGTACGTGTATGTTGGAACTTGGCATGTAGTGAATGTACTCATATATTATGTTTACATACCACACATAATAGAGTACACTATCTAACCAATGCAACTTTAATTTAATAATATATACACTTCAACAGTATGTAAAGCATTCGCCAACGTACCGTTCGCATGATTACAAACTTTTTGCGTTCATCAACGTTATTATGGTGATTTTAAAGTTCATATTCGTAGCTCTAATCGAATGAAGTTTGTTCTACAATATTATATTTGCGATGGGCGCTAGATAGCGTCAGATAACAGCCTGTTAAATAACTTTATAATGAGCTGCAAAGAAGTTTTATTTGTGCGAACGTTTGATTGGTCGATACTGTAAGGCTTCACGCAGACGACGAACTTAAGATCACGACGGACAAAAAGTTCGTGTGGCGTAGAAAACGCCATTTTATTACGCGACTGACTTGTCAGGACTCAAGGCGCACGACATATAAATTGATTTGATCGTCAGAACTCAGGAGGTGCACAATGGAAACGCAGCGACCACGTTGTGTCACTGCTGAGGTCCAAGTTTCTGGCCTAACATATTTCTAAATGTCTAAAAAAAACAAATAATACGTCATTGTAATTGTCATTTAACCTGATAATTCGTGTATAATTTTTGGAGTTCAATCCACGTTAGTTTTGATTCCTCGACTCTTAGAAAACAGGACGTCGCAAAATCTTTAAAATGTTTAAACTGGAATGTCATTCCGTGATTAAGGTCCTTACAAAGGCCTGACAGATATCAAACAAAGGTTGGATAATGTATACGGGGATTCTTCTCCATCATTTTCCACCGTCAAAGATTGGTGTAACCTATTTTGTTTAGGACGAGAGTCCATCGAAGACGAACCCCGCTCCGGTCGACCCGTTGAGGCACTCACCCCAAACAACATCAAATTAGTGGAAGAAGAAGTTGTGAGCGACCGACGGGCTAAAGACGCAAAAAAGAGCAGCAAGGACAGGGCTTTCAAAAACTATAGTCCTTAGGATTCTTCATGAACATCTTCATATGAATAAAGTTAGTGCGAAGAGGGTGCGAAAACTTCTTTCAAGTGTGCAACGAAGTGAATGAGTAGCGTGCTCTAAGGAACCTTTGGAGGCCTTTCACTATTGTATTAGCTACGTATAGAAACGGAAACATTTTTTTGGAGTCAATTGTTACTTGTTCTTCACTATGATCCGCTTTCCAAAAGAGAGTCGATGCAGTGGTGTTGTTCTGGTGAAGCACTGCCTAGAAAGGCGAAGGTTACTCAGTCCACCAAAAAGATTATGGCTTCAATATTCTGGGATTGTCAAAGGAACATTGCAATACTACACAATACTACGGTGACTGGAAGCTATTATGCTAATCTTATAAAGCAATTACGAGAAGCAATCAAGCAGAAACGTCGCGGAAAACTAAGTAAAGGTGTGCGGCTTCTCCACGAAAGCTGCGAAAGCTGCTGTGGCTCAAAAGTGTGGCATTCAAAAGCTTTCAATGTGTGGCTTCATGGAAATTCGTCAGCCACCTTATGGTCCCGACTTGGCTCCTAGTGATTACTATTTGTTCTCAAAACTCAAGGCGACCTTAAATGGTAGATGGTTTTCCATTAATGATGAAGTGACCGCTGCGGTTTTTGGCCATTTTGAAGACAAATTTTCTGACTATATTCATACTGGGATAGAAATGGTAATTAAACGATCCGAAATGTCATTGAAAAATAGTTTCATGAACTTGAGTGTCCTTTTTCTTTGTCAGGCCGGAAACTCTTGAACCTCCCCTAGTACTTGAGATATAAGAAAAATTAAAAACTTTTGAAGAGAGACTTTACAAGAGAGACTATTTGTAACAATCTTTGTACACGATCGGGTCTCTTATTTGTTTGTCGATATCCGGAGGGTACGCGGTAAAATTTTTACGCCGGTGTGTGTTATGTCTTAAATTCCTAGGTATGACTTTATTTTCACGAACAAAAGTACGTCGCGAACTGTCTGTTCGTCTACATAGGTCTTAGAGTTATTACGTTAAGTCTAGATTATTCGGGATTGAACAATTCCTCATATTTATTCAGAATTGGCCATGTTTGTATGAGTAATAGTGTAATAAGTAATCTATCTTAAGGCAACTTAGGATTAATTAATAACAACAATAAAAAACAACAATGAATTAAAAACAACAATTAAGATTTAAAAACAACCTTATATTACCTATATTTAACTTTTTAAATACATGCGAATACATTATAGATAATTGCATAAATGTAATCTCGTTGAACAAAATGATTATATCCTGTTTCAAGGTGTTATTTTTATTTGACTAAATATAAAAGGATTAAAAATAGTTTAACGTTGAATAAATTGAACCGTCTTTTATCTGAAATACTCAACAAAAACAAACAATGGCGCATTCTAGGATTTTCACAATAACCTTTGTTCTCTAGTTTTTCCGAATTTTAAGTTTAAATAACGTTTATTTCAGAGAATAGCCTACTCATAATGCAAAAATCTTTTCATTATTCTACATGTCATAAATAAGCTGAGGAGACGGTGGTAACCTAAGCTGAGTTTGAAGAAATGTATCTATGCATCGTTTCTCAACCTTTTTAGTATTGCGACATCCTGAAAAGGCCAAATATAAAATAAATAACCCCGCGGCCCCTTACTAATAATTAGGTCCCATTTTGTTTTCCAGTTTAACATTAATAATTACTAAATTAATGATAGAGGTTCTTATACATAAGTGCTTCATTTTTGAACTGGGGTTAAGGCCAACTGGGGCCCTCTGTATATGTAATGGCGACCCCCCTGGAGGTCGCGACCCTCAGATTGAGATACCAATATATACTACCTAACCTAACCTGCTCCCTCTTTTCCCCCCTCTTTCCAGTAGCTTGTACAGAAGCCGGATTTTTTTTAATAAAAAGAACAAAAATAGTATACACTGTTTACTAGAGTTTGCTAATAATACTGATTAAAATACGTTGATTATACGAAGATAAGATAACTGGTTTTATATACTATGATAGATATACAAATATAGATTGATATAAAATGTGCTCATTTGTTTTTATGACAAGCCGGAGCCCAGTAGCCATGACCTACATTTTAAGAGTACGTATTGAATGTATGCGTTCTGTTCTAACATAAACACGTAATATTTCTGAAAAGAAATCGATGAGATATAGCCAAAGTAAATACTTAAAGACGTAACTCAGTGTAGAATGTTAATAAAATATGTATATTTACGATTTCATAGTGAATAGTAGTAATCTAATTACGGAGCACATTTGAAGCGTTTGCGCTGCGTCAACGTTACATCCTATGAATGTTCGCCTCACTTCAGGTGTGCATAATAATTAGTGTCAAAAACAATCGAGTGTCTACCAATTAATTAAGTGTCTAACAAAACCAGAATTGATAATATTATATTGGTAATATAATTAAATTATATTGGTAATAATGAATTTATTTTATTATCAGAACTTCGTATTCTGGAAAATTCTATTCACGATCGTAATGAATGAATTAACAGACTCGCCGATAATAATTTAAGCAGCTGTAGGAATTTTTGTATAAAACGCTTCATATTTATTGAGATTTTTGACATTACGTTACATAATAAGGAAGCGACCTCGCATACCATACGTCGTTTATTGTTTTCTCGATTCCCAGTAAACACTTGGCAGTATTGGTGGAGTCGACGTGACGCTTGGCACGAGCCCGCGTATCTCGGCAGGAGCTTCATAAATTTGTTTACTTGGTGTAATCATACGCGTATGTAATGACTAATGACAGATATTACATGTTCACAATTATTAAACTATAGATGTAATCGGCCCACATGCTGCGCTCGATAATTGTAACAAGCTGATAGTGGAAGTAGATGTCAACAGATGTCATTTATAATAATTTTATTTCTATTTATGACTCAATAATAACTAATTATAGTAGTGAACGCTAAGAGAAAATTATACTGCAGTTTAAGATACGATCTTTAGAGCAGATATAGCTACTACCTACTATATCTTGACATTATCGATCGGTAAAAACTAGTGAAAAGGAAAATTAGTTTCGTATCCAAATATTTGTTGTTTAAGCAATATCGAAACAAAGGTGTTAGGGTTCAATAGACTCGACTGTCTAATATTGTAACTTCATAAAATATAGCCTATGTTTTGAAAATATATATGTAGAAACGTCGAACATTGAAGTTACTTATTATAAACATTGGAAACTTCCAAACTTGTCATATTTATTAGATTAATTTAAAAATGTTTTTTTGGTGGAACAAGTCTTCAAAGGTGAAATACATAATAAAAATAAAGAATTTTTATGTCAATGAACTTAAAATAAACAAGTTACAACTGTTAAACTTGATGCTTAGTTACATATAAAATTAAAATTAAGTAAAGGCAAAACATAATTTACGTAATTTAAATAACAAGCTTCTAAAATACATGTTAATAATTACATATTATATTACTTGAATTATATTTTAAAAATAGCTATAAAAATCACAATTTCTCCAAACCTTTTATATGAAGTTAATGACTTTTTCATAGTAGGCTTTTATATGAATACCTAAGATTACATAAAATACACGTTTCATTACCACATCGCTCGAGGGGTGGGCTTTACAAGTACAAATTAGACTTTCTGGTATATATGTAGATATTTACGCATAAATGTGATACATATGTTTACAAAACGTATCTACAATTTTACCAACAGACCAAAAATATGTCAATTAAAATTAATCTAGATTAATTACAATTAATCTAGTCAAATTATACATCGTACCAAGCAAAAGGTCGGGCAGTTTTGATATTTTGCTAAGTTTAGTATGTTGTACGTAATGGGGCCCCATTTAAAAATCCAAATTTTCGACCTTGGCAGACCACCGCGGGCATTGCCATCTCGAAAATTCCAATTTTTGAAAAGCCATATCACGGGCACTATATGCTGTAGGGAAATCGCTCACTTTATATTAAATATACTCTAGTTTAATTTATAAAAGTATATAACTTTTGCCACCAAACGCACTGTTTAAGAAATATTTCGCAAAAATCAAAACATCGTGGAAAATTTCGTGCTTTTTTCTAGGTAGCAGTGCCCGCAGTTGTCTGCTGAGGTAGCAAATATGGATTTTTACATAGGGTCCCGATACGAATAACATACTAACACCAAAATTACCCGTCTCAAGCAAGAAAGTTAGCAAGGAGTCGCCATTTTTCGTACTATTTGACTGGACTAAAAGTTATAATAGTTTAAATATTGATCTAAATAGTTACTTACCTACGATTGCAATATTAAATTTAAACAGACATAATTGAAAATATACCTATTAATGTAGGATTGGGTGAATTAATATATTTTTTTGTTAGTTATAATTAATTTGATGAAATCAAAATTCATTACTATAGAGGTCATGGTAGATAATTATGCAATTTTATAGTTCATTAATAATTTAATTATCTGGTGCGCTCTAGGTACCGAAAATGTACACTTTAGCTTTAAGTCGTATTAATTGTTCAAATTTTATGTTGATGAATTATATATAAAACTCTTTTTATGAGTATATTTAAAAGGTTCATGATATTCGTATATCAACTAGATTTATCAGATAAAAATTAAGCGTTACGCCATTTATGCTTATACTAGATCGCTAGATCCTTAACTATAGGTATGAGTATAGTTTATGTTTGCAGAATTTTTATGTTAGCTATGATCCTCGCCTTGGTATGAAATCTACCAAAAGGCTTATGATTTTTTGGAATATATACAAACGATTTATTGTTAGATAGGGCTCAAGAAAGTCAATACTTTTGTCAAAACATTTTTTAAAAGTACGAAAAAATATCTAAATCTACTTTTCCGACTGGATGGCGCACGTCATCAGTTTTTTTTCTACACTTTTGTGCCTCGGGGATAGAATCAATGCTTCGCGTCCTTAGTTTACGTTGTCAAATGTGTTATATAGAAGTAATTGAAGGCATTTTTTTACTAAAAAGGTACTTTGTACGGAAAATAATGTTCCCATTTTATGGTAATAGTGAAGTGAAGTGGTAATAATGAAAGATTTACGCATTAAATATTATTAATATAAACGTTACATAGTTTATGTCAACCTTCGTCTGATCCAACAGCGGTGGTCGGAGGTCGGATCGTACGTCACAGAGTAACCGTCTAACCGGGTCATTTGCTCAATACCCTTCGAAGCTATAGCAACATGGTAGCATCATGCCAAGTATTAGATGGCAACTCAAGAGTAACGTATTGCTTTGATTTAAGGTTATAGTCGGTTGTTGTTGCTATGTGGAATTTGCAGACTGTACACGTTTATATACAGTTATAAACATTATCTTTTTAAAATACTTTGGTATTGCAGTTTCGACTGTTTACTTGAAAATTATGCTTTCCGCAGTGAAATTGAGCTTGGCATTACATATTACGTTTTTCGTGTATTTTTTTTATTTTAGTGAAGTAAGCGGACGAGCAAGCGGTGCCACGTGATGGTAAGTGTTACCGTTGTTCATGGACACCTGCAACACCAGGGGATATGCGGGTGCGTCGCCGACCTTGCAAAACCCTATTCACAGCTTTCTTGAAAAGCCCCATTTGTAGCTTAATGGAAAGATCTCTTGAAGCAGTTCGTTCCACAGCCTACGGGTTCGCGGTATAAAATGATTTTTGGACCGAACAGTACGCGACACCTCCGTATCGAGGAAATGCGGAATATTCGATATATACCTACATACTCGTATCAAATTTGCGGGAATTTATATACATTCTGCATATACATATTCGTTGTTTGTTTGTTGTTGTTTGTGTTTGTTAGTTTTCAATGTTTAGTTTGTATGTATAGTGTAATTTTCGTTTATTTCTTTACTAAATATTTGAAATAGATCAAAACCTTTTATCAACCACATAAAGGTTAAATTAGCTAATTTGTATTATATTGCACTTTGAAGTTTGTTAATTGAAAGTCGATTAGTTCTTTATGGATTTTATAAAACACATGGATTGTCATCTTTAATCTAAATTCTAGCAGTAGCATGGGCTGTGATTGATTATACAGCATATCGGGCAACAAGTATAGGTAAGCAGAAATGCAGTTCCTACGTTTTTTAAGCTGCATCCTCTAGTTTAATGTAATAATTAATTCTGGTAAATTGGTAATTAACGTTACATTGTCGTAATTGACTGAAATATATTTGGTGTAAATTCGTATACATTACAATTTTAAGATTCAGTTGTTTCCTAAAATTAAATTTAATCAACTTTTTTACAAATATCTGTGTTCTGGCACTGTCAAAAATTATCCATATTACCAAAACTTTGTGTTACGTGAAACGAGTGTAGCCCTCAGGTAAGTAAGGTTTTATGTTTGTATTTAATAAGCGATTATTTTCCTAAGCGTCACGCCCACACATACCGCGTTATTGGAGAACAGTTAAATTGCTCGAGGGATTTTCAAAGTATTGTTATAGTAACTGGAACTTATAATTATACATAATTCGTGAGAGAGGGGCTATGAAAGACGTGTTTACATAAACGTACGTTTTCGTTAAAATATTTTCTAAGAAGAACTTTTCAGCGTTTACGTCACTAGACTTTAGAGTAATGCTTTTTGAGGAATTCAACGAACTTCGACAAATATCTCAATGTAAAAAAAACTATTTCAATCGTTTCCGACTTTGTCTATATTTTACTGAAACCGTCTGATGGGGAAAGATAAGAAAAAATAAGAGAAACAAAGAAACATTCCAATAACAAAAAAAAAACATTACAAAGAAAACATACCATAACTCATAGATGGGTAGAAGCTTCAAAAAATATTTTCGTTTGAATTTAAATGAATGAAGCGAACTTCAGTGAACTATGAAACATACTATTCAGTGAAACCTACTATTTTTACAATTAAAAAATATCTGTTTTTCTTTCTTCATCGGCGAATATATATGTTTTGTGTAGAATATGTGTGTAGAATATATGTTTTATGGCGAATATAAATGTACCTTATGTAAAAGAAAACTAGGAATAAAATGAGTTTGAATTATGGGTCCTTTAGTACCTATAGTATATCCTGGTATCTTTCAATGAGAATCTGTCTGATGTCAATCCAGGTTAGCCCGTTTCGTGATTAGTGGTCCTCAGGCGTTTCATTTACTATCCTACACTTCCGCATGTGTTATAAATATGATTACCATTCAAGCGCCTGACCTTTGACCTTTTATTATTATTTATTATTTGATTTTCGGGCGGCATTTCGAAGCCGTCGGAATGGTTAAAAAATAAAATGCCCTCTTTGGAATAGCAAAAGTTACTTTTCATTTTCAATTCCAATTTAATTCCCGTATAAATTGTAATTTTATAATAAAACATTAATGATAATATGGCTTCTTTTTGTGGATAACATGACGATTGACGCAGATTATGAATACATTAATTAATATGAACAGAGACGGTTTGGTAACGGTAGTGATTGAGGATAATATAATTAATTATCAAAAATAGTTATATGAAGTATATTTATAAAATTTAATTAAGTAGGTACATATGAAAACACTTTAAATACGTACTAATTAATTTAAATAAGAAAATTTAATTAATTCAAATTTAGCTCTTTTAAAGTTATTATATACGAGTACATATGTAATCGTAGATAAAGTAGTCATTACTTGCAGATGCTATTTTTGTTTTAGAGGCCAATATATGTCCTAAATTTTTGTGCCAATATATGTCCATGTATGATATTGTATAATTATTAAGTATTACATATTGTAGTATTATGTGTAGTATAGTAGGTATTAATATAGTCGCCTTTTATCGCTTAACAATAATTTGCCTGAGCCGAAATAAAATATTTAGAAATAGAGTCTAAGTCAGCGCAACTTTCTTTGGTTCAATATAAATGATGACAGCTACCGCTCTTATAGGTAAAAGGATCGTGTGCCCGTCTTATCTTGCCTAAAATCGATACGCAAGGGTTTCAGCCGTAACAAGTTTTTTCAGAATGTATTAAGATACACTATGGTAGCTTTACACGCATACAGTAGCTGGCGCCAATATCACTGCCATGCCAGCGTTGGCATGGTGTTGCCATCATATAAATAGTATTTCATGCCAGTCCAGTTCAGTGCGCAAGAATAGAGCGGCTGCCTATTTTTTGTGCCAGTGACCCCCTCCCACACACCGCGTCCGCCATGCCAGCGTCTCTGGACCGTGTAAATGAATACCCAAGGGCGTAGTCAGGATTTTATTCAAGTAGGGGCAAGACAAGCAATTTTCTTATAATTATAAATAGAGATTGTGTAATGCAGAAAGTCGGTTACTTATTCTTCTCTACGCTAGGGGGCAGGCGTCCCACCCTGCCCCACCGTGGCTACGCCCATGTAGATACAACAATAATATCTATGCAACTAACTGGATTAATGTAAATGAGTCGTTCCAGAAGTGCCAGTAATTTGCTGGTTAGTGGCGTCAACTACTGTACCCGTGTATATCTGTCATTATAGGCGGGAGCGGCTGCGGGCGTACGTGACCGGGGACGTGCGGGCCCGTCGTCCGGAGGCCAAGGACCTTTGCTCGTAATCGTATGTTATCCGTATGTATCTATTAAAACTGTATCACATAATAACCTGCGGCCAACTACGATGTACGCAGCATGTAAATATCACACTTTATAGTAAACATGTGTGACTTTATCTGATTAAACGTAACTTCGTTTTTTCAAGATTCTATTTAAATGGAAACTTGCCCTAATACCTGAGTTTTAAGAAAAAACAATAAAAAAAATGTTCACCAAAGTCTCGATATTTGAGAAACTAAAGTCGACAATGTTCAATATTCACGTAAATACTTGAAAGAGATATGCATAATTTAATAACCTAAATTCATAGAAAACAAAATAAATTACAAACTATTGGGTATATTTTTATATATGCTCCAAATACAATAATTGACATCTAAATGTAAAGGCGACACCTTGAGTCCCTCTTGTTCTGGCTAGCTAGATAGATAGGTCGATCGATAGATATATAGGTAGTAAATAGGTAGGTAGATAGATCAGGCTTCCAAGTCAAACCAACAATGGCGATGGACCTACTCGTACGTATTTGGATAATTGTGAAAATGTACCTGTATTTGTGAAAAAAAAGCTTTAAGCTGTCTCGCTCTCCCCTTATTTATTGTACAGCAGCCATGACGGCGTGAAAACTGTATTTTATTTAAAACGACCGAAGATACAGGAGATATATAAGTAAACCTTCTTTCATTAGAAAAAACATAAAACCTTTGACCTCAATTACTTATATACAGTCCAACTGAACCAGCATCTCGCATAGACAATAAGTCCTTTTCTCAGACAATGCCAGATATACCGGTAATTTGAACGGAAATTTCGATGTACAGCTTTCAAGGACGGGGCAAAATCAAGTAGGCATATAAAAGGCGAGTTTCTTCCAGAGTATCTTGTACCTTGTGTTGTACCAGTAGTTGCGTAACGGACACGTAAATAACATTTTCATACATGTTTTACATTTTTTGTCGATTATAATATGCATAATTCATATAATGCAATGCCCTTTCAGCGTCCACCGCTGGACATGGGCCTCCTTGTGCACATCGTCTTGTGCATGAGGGATGTATGACCTTAACACGACACAGTACACACTAGCCATACGGGTTGGCGATTCCACTTTTTAGAGGTGGTGTAGTTCCTCAGCGCTTGTGGTGACGCCCTTGTTATCCCTTAGTCGCCACGACACGATACCCCGCGGGACGTGATGCGCTCCGTTAACTTATAATCGATATAATACGCATATTATTTGAAAAAAAAATCATTTTCCAAAACTACAACAAAGAAATGCTTTTTTCCCAAAATCGATTTCCCTAGTGACGATTTTGTTAGATTAAGATTTTCTATACTATGACCCTGAAAACAATTTTTTGTAATTAATAAGATAACATATAAATAATAATATAGGCTTTCATTTAAATGCTCACCAGAGACCGCATTATGGCGTAGTTTATGTTTTAATTTATGATAAAACTTTGGAACACTTGTTATTTTTCTGTATCGATTAGTATATTTTTTTTATGGAAAGAAGGCCGCAGACAATCCAACTGGTGGTATCGCCCATAGACTCCAACGATACACGCCAACATCAGTCCAGAATGATAAACGTTGGCATGCCTTCGGATGCGCTGCCTACCTTTGGAGATTTGGAGCATAGGTTAGGAAAATGGAAAGGAATAGAATAGGATGGGATGGGAATGGACTCTAGCATATCCCTCACTACCGATAGCTGAAACGCTAGTCCCTTAATAAAAATATTTCGTAAAGGGATTCGAACATTTTACTAGGGAGGTAAACTAGGCTTACGGGGTAAACGAGGTTACTAGGCAGGCTTGCGACTATGCCACAAAATAGTGGCTTGCGACTATGCCACGAAATAGTGGCTTGCGACTATGCCACAAAATAGTGGTTTGCGACTATGCCACAAAGTTTCCAACCCCTTTACTTTTTCAATAACATTAGAAATTATATATTTACGTAGCAATTTTGACATTTGTTATACCTCACAGTGATATAAAAATGCCTGTAAAACCCTCATTGGCAGATAGATGTTTTCACAGAAGAAAATACAAGTATGAGTATGAAACAAAACCATTCTCTTTTACCTCCCTACCAAACACAATGCGTTCCAAATAATGTTGTCACGAATATTTGATACTCGGCTAATGATGTACCTACGTCCCACGTAAATTTACTTTTGATGTGGTCTTTGCTTCGATATAGGTATTCATGCTTCATATTCGTTTTACTTATGTTGCACACAAATAGAACTTTTTAACATTGAAATATGAATGGCAGTGCTATTTTTAGGTCGTATGTACTACATACATTTTTCAGTTTTACGTCACACGGCGAGGTTAATCGTCGTGCCCTCGCACTTCTAATGACGGTACGTCACGCACTTAAGGTCTGCTAGACACATTCTCAACTCGGCACGTCCGATCCGATTATTTATGAAAGGGTAACAATGCGATGACAGAAGATAAATGTAAGGTTAGAGTGAGCATGATGCTCCTTCTGACACCGTGTGTGCCAAATTTTACCATAATCGTTACACATTTTATATATGAACAAATTTTCATACTATATGTAACATATTAAGTGTATGAGTTCAATAAAGCAATTATTGATGAGTTAAAAAAATTGAGTTAAAAAAGTTAAAAGATAGGAAAATAGATGAACAATAAAATGCATTTCGCGAAATATAAAATTAAACTCATTAATTCCCTGTGCTTTAAGAGACAGGATTGATATTTATTTCAAGTTTATTTGGGCACTCTACCATTTAATTTTTGCGGAAAATATGTTTCATAAAAATGTAGCCTGTCGTTATCTTGAAGGTCGTGTCATATTTATTTATTTATTTATATGATTCAAACCTTTCAATTTTCAATATGACGCGACCCTGGAGGGTTCGTTTTCGTAGATCATTATATCTTCGCTAGTGACATCCTTCACAAGAGTGATATTTCTGAATTCAAAGGAAAACCAGTTTTTTGTGATATACTTTTTCGCATTTATTTACTCGCTCGGTTTGTTTATTCATATTTAATGTAGTTTAAAGAATTCAAATAAAAATATGTTATTCAAGTTCAAATTGATATGTTAGATAGATATTAATTCAGTCTTTTCCGTGACTGCGGTGCATAAAGTATATCATTATGTTCTTTTATGGGTAGCGTTTTTGACTTCGGCGGCGGATGACATAGACGACGTTAGGGAAGTCTGTTTGCCAAATACACGTGGTAATAATAAGTAATATTTCGGTAATAATAATAAGTAATATGACTGAACATGGTACTGATCTCTATAGGCACAAAACGGGCTAATTCACTAAATGATATCTAATACATTTTAGTTTATACCGACGCACGAATACCATTCAACAACATTCTTTTACTAAAACCCTTTTCATGAAAATATTTTCACGAATATCAGAAAAGCGCTTGTAATTTTCCCATTTCATTTCCTTCATACCGTATATTTCTCTTTTCGTGTTTTCTATGTAAGGTTTAATGTTTTTTTTATAAATAAACCATTTCCGCGAAACCACTATATGAAATACCTATTAAATGAAAAGCAAATGTACTCTAAAAGTATGACCAGTTTTAGAAACTTTCTTACACTGAAAAATAATTTTGCTATTACTGAACTGTTTTGATACGTACAAAGTAAACTGGTGAAGTTAAAAGTTATGTAGTCGCTCATTTTTGTTAATTATGAACAAAACTGGGTTACGTTTTACAAATATTATTTTAGTTTATTTATAGTTATTACGCTACAAATCATCTGGCTTAAAATCTTAATTTTAAAATCGATGCGAGTCTTTCTATTTGCGCAATCGCTGTCTTTTCATATGAACATCGACGAAAGCTGATTGTATAGGTCACTATAACAGAAGACGATGGTTTTCGGGAATTAATAAAAGGCCGTAACTACTTGTATATACGTTAAACAAGATTGGCAGCGTACAACGTTATGAAATATTAAAGCTTGGAGTGACGTCAAGTGCATCGATCGACGAGTCGCGTGCACCACTTGGCCGGGTTAAGCACTAAGCGATACGACGGGAGAACGGTAAGCAAACTTCATTTTGTACGGAATACTTAGATGGCAAGAAGCCTTGCAGTACGTGGCTTACCGCTGCCCGTGATGCTCGCAGCTCTCGAAAGGCACGGAACCTAAAAAGGCTGCAGATATTCTGTCGACTTTCCGTTCAACCAGAATTACAGATGGTATACAATAGATGAGAATGACAATAACTATGATACTATCCTCATCTGAATCACATTAAACTTATTGTGACAATTATAATGTTGAACCTTGTGCGTCATTGTAACATGTTTAATTTCGCATCTATGTAGAGTTCATATCTCTACTGTTACTACACCAATTACATCTACAGTTATAAAGCTCTCTCTCTTTATTACCTAGAGCTACAGCGTCTAGAGGTTATTGAGGATATTTTTTCAAGATTTTTTATGCAAAGTCTGACAACCTTTGTGCTGATTGGAATGTAGTTTTATTTGGCAGGTTAGTGAATTTGGTAGCCATTATTTTGCAAAAGTTAGATGTAAGATATTGTTGAAACAATTTCATAGTGGATTACAGTTAGTGGTGTTATTATTATTTTTCGCTGCTTAATTCGCTTATCTCGCTGCCTTAGATACGCGATGTAGGTCTTGGCCTCAGCAATTAAAAGATGCTGCTAAAGAATAAAGTTATCTTTATAAAAACTAAAGTACTCGTGTCTAACGAACAAAACGGTACTCTCTGTTTTGTTCAACTTACGCCATTTGACGTATTATTCGAATAGGGGAATTGAATTCCTAAATAATTTATATTGGTCAAATTCTTAATAATAACTGAATTCTTCATAATATATTGTAAATTTGCGATATCATTTTAAGAAGTGGTTTAGAAGGAATCACTGAACATATTAGTTAGGATGAATTATAGAAATTTACGATAAACGTTCGTAAATCTCATACAATGTTATAGGTGTCGCGTCGTAGAAATTTGAAAAGTTTTTGAATAAATAATTCAATATTTTTTCAACAATTATGTTTCGTTACTGCTTTTTATAAGCAAGAAAGTTAAGAAAAGTTAAGAAAGTTTAAACATAAATAAGATTCAAATACAACGCGATTAAGGAATAAATCGGATTGTAACATCTGGAAGGAAAGATTTATGACTGTACAAAGTTGTAATTTTCAGGAAATAATTATAGAATTAATTTTTTTTCTCGAACAATTACGTTCACTTGTTTTGAAGGTAAAATATAATCCATTTCAAAGAGAGATATGTAAAGAACTTAAAAGTTTGGGTTTCTCACTTGACCGCAAGCCCTTGTCAACCAGGTGTAAACAGGTATAACTTCGTTAAATTTATAAGTTCATAACATATCTTAATAAATTATATATCAAATTAAAGCTAATTTTTATCTCTACACGACGGGACACGGTTGCTTATGTAAAAGTGCCCGCAAATAGGGGTTACCAACTGTTAAAGATACATAAGAGCGAGAGAGAGTTAGCGCATCATACCGTCTATAAGACAAGGACGTAGTGTGCCAGCTATCCGTCATAAAGTTCTTTACATATATCTCTCTTTGAAATGGATTATATTTTATCTTCAAAACAAGTGAACGAAATTGTTAAAAAAAAAAAATTAATTAAAAGTATTTGCAGCCATATTTTGATAGGCAACTCGGCAGAACTATATTTCTCTATTAATAATTTAATTATCTATAAAAATTGTATTTTGAATAAATAACAGATGGACGTAGAAATCACGCGGTGGGATCTTGTACTATTAAATACTTTTAAAATTCATAACGTATATATGAGTCGTATAGAATCAAAAGCGGCAAAATAGGTTAGTAAGCAAAAATGAGGTAAATATATGACAAGATAGAAAATTTAAAATTAAACTGATTTGAATAGCTCTTTATCATCAAAAATGTTAGTACATAATTCAAAAACTAATGCTAAAACTGACTTTGGGATCAAATACGGCAATCTTACTTAACTTACAACCATAACTGGCAATCTTTCGCTGTCAACCAATCAGAAACGTTTTTCATGTCACGTCACAACATGTCGCATTGTGCATTTTTCATAAAAACTTGTCGTGAGTTTTAATTGTTTTATTAGTGTTTTTGTTACAAATTATATCATATTTTGACAATGGAAGATAGCCCAATACCTGTGACCAATATTTCCGCAAGAAAACGAAGCAAAAATCCGGAAACATGGAAGAAAAATGTGATGAAAAAACAGAGGCAAGTATGGTGCTTTTTACTTTGATAGGGTTGTTACTTAAACTTTCCTTTATATTTTGTAATTCATTGTATGACGAACTTTTTTTTTACTAATTTTCTAGTGATAATTTTCTCATTTTATGCTGGAAGTGTCGATATTTATACTATTTGTAAAGTCAACAGATGGGAATAAAACATCGATCATGTTATTCTATGGTTCAAATTGAGAATAAATAGTTTTTTTTTATTGCCAAAAATTAGTTCAGCCCTACCTTGCCACTTTTGATTCTATACGACTCATATATTCATTGGTACATAGAAAGTACTTCTATAAGAAATTATAATACGCTATAATAGGTAGATAGAACGAACATCGATTAAAGTTTACGAGATTCTAAGCTTCAGATTTTATTTATAAAACGATAAACGAATGTAGAAAATTATGATCTGTGACGATTATAGTACTTTTTTTTTTATAGACGAGCGGACTTTATATAGCGGACGAGCAAGCGGTCCCACGTGATGGTAAGTGTTACCGACGCACATGGACTTGAAGGCTAGTAATATTGTTTAAACGTCTGACTGTAATTAGATAGTAATAAGTTTACGTGTAAAGACGTTTAAACTCGCTTAGTAATTAATGCAGCTCTACATTATGTCGTAGAACTGCATTCGTTTTTTTTGCAACTTACTTACTGATATCTAAAATATTTTAACAAATGGTATGTATATTTTCATAAATGTATAAATGTTCAGTCAATAACTAATAAGGTCCGACATGTAATAAAGTAGATAGTTTATCATTAGATTTTAACAACCCCAAAAGAATATCGGCTGTCGTCAATAAAGAAATATTTTTGTCAGCAGTTTTGTTACTAAACTTCTTTTAGATATCACAAGATATGAAAATACATAACTCCTTTTAATAATTGCTCTAATATTTACAGGTCTTAAGAGGTTTCGCATCTAATATAGGTGGTTAGTTGGGATCATTTGAGTACACAGTATTATTAGGATCGGTTACTAAGAGACTGAACGTGAAGGAAAACAAACTAGAGGTGAATCGGATAAAATTCTTTGCTAAAACCTACGAATATGGTATACTTGGTAACAAATCAATCAACAATAAGACAAATCATCATTTCTATTGTCTATTCTGTTACATTGACTATTGCCTAACTAGTACTGTGGTGTGAAACTATTCTATTCATTTGACGATTCTATGACCATACCCTTGTCAGGAGATATTGAACGGATAGCAAACTCATCGACGTTGCACGTGGATAGTAACTACGAGTATGTATGCATAACATTTAGACCGAATTTGTGTCCTTTTGCCAGTAAATTTCCACAACAATATCTATCGGGCAAACATACTACAAATAATACTAGGCACATTAGCTCACAGCTAATACCAGCAATCCAGAGGATTATCTTCATAAACTGTACCTACATATAATGCGAATTAAACGGCTGAAAACAAGAAAACAATTGAATTATTCATTTAATATCGTTAAATTCGTTGAATTATTTATTCGCATTATTGTTTTCTTCTTCAATTATCTTTAGTAAGAAAGAAAATTGTTAGAAAAATGTAAGCATTTATAATGTCGGCATTCTACGTTGTATCCGCATTGGGGATGCTGTCTAGAATTTATACTGGGAGACCTATGTCCTGCAGGAGGACCTTAGAGATTATTACACATTTTATTAATTGGTTAGGTATCTATTTGGTTAATAGTGTTTTGAATGCTGTTTTGGCTATCTATTTAGCTAACCTAATAA